>JAOVFK010000029.1:6347291-7555749 GCA_033882615.1 Malus asiatica | reverse complement strand
ATAATTGGACGCATCGCACATAAGCTCGAAGGGAATGCTCCAATCTGGTGGCCGAATGATGGGGGCCGAAGTTAGCATTTCTTTGAGGTGTTTGAACGCCTTTTCACACTCCTCGTTGAATTCGAATGACACATCCTTTTGGAGAAGTCGGCATAGGGGTGTGGAAATCTTTGAAAAATCCTTGATGAATCGCCTATAAAATCCTGCATTTCCCAGAAAAGAACGAACCTCTCTAACCGAAGTTGGAGAGGGTAAGTAGCGTACAAGATCTATTTTCGATTTATCAACCTCAATTCCCCTTTCAGAAATGATATGCCCTAAAACTATGCCTTGTTTTACCATAAAGTGACACTTTTCCCAATTTAAAACAAGGTTAGTTTCAACGCATCGTTTTAAGATTAATGTGAGATTTTCCTATAGTCAATGCACACTCTCCAACCTATTTGGATACGGGTTAGCACAAGCTCATCATCGGCATTCTTCACCATAGTGACTCCTGACTTCTTTAGGACAACTTGAACTGGTGAGACCCAACGGCTATCCGAAATTGGATAAATCACTCCACAATCAAGAAGCTTTATAATCTCCTTTTTCACAACTTCCATCATTGGAGGGTTGAGTCGGCGTTGAGCCTCTCGAGTTGGTTTAGCCCCCTCCTCTGGAAATATGCGATGCATGCATGTTGTAGGGCGAATCCCCTTAATATCGGCCAATGTCCATCCAATGGCTGTTTTATGCTCTTTCAACACCCGAATCAACTTTTCCTCCTCTAATGCCATGAGTGATGAAGAGACAATGACGGGCAACGTCTCTTCATCTCCCAAAAATACATACTTTAAATGATCCGGCAATGGTTTAAGCTCAAGAACGGGGGCCTAAATCACAGAAGGTAACAACGTATTAGTGGAAACGGGAATTGGAATTGGATTTAAAGGCTTACCATGATGTTGTGGCAATGATTCAAAGGTAGCCACAAGCTCGGCATGTTCTTCCTTAGGTACGACCAGATTGGGTTTCATTCCAATTCCTTGTGCAATTGTTGTTTCAAGGGGATCGTCTTCCAACATATCAAGATAATCCTGCGCCAATTCATCCAATACATCAATAGAAAAACAAGAATGATCATCTTTAGGAAATTTCATAGCTTCAGAAATGTTAAAATTAATAATCTCCCCATCAAATTCCATTGTTAACGTCCCTTTGAACACATCGATCTTGGTGCGTGCTGTTTTCATGAAGGGCCTCCCAAGTAAAATCGGCAATGGGGTGACATTTGGGGAGTCCTCCATCTCTAAAACATAGAAATCTGCTGGAAATATCAAGTTATCCACCTGCACCAAAACATCTTCCAAAACTCCTTTCGGATATGCATTAGAACGATCGGCTAATTGAATTATAACACCATCGTTTTTAAGTTCTCCTAAGTTCATAGATGCATATATTGAGTATGGCATGACGTTAATTGAAGCTCCTAGATCTAACATAGCATGTTCAAATTTAGTATTGCCTATAACACATGGAATTGTAAAACTACCCGGATCTTTGCATTTAGGGGGTAATTTTCTTTGCAAAACAGCGGAAACATTCTCACTTACTTGGACAACCTCTTTGTTTGAAATTCTCATTCTTGTTGTACATAGTTCCTTCAAAAACTTGGCGTACCTTGGTACTTGCTTAATTGCGTCAAGAAGAGGTATATTGACTTGCACTTTCCGAAACGTCTCTAGAATGTCCTTTTCAGCTTCCTCTTTCTTTGTTTGCTTGAACCTACTAGGAAAGGGACATTCAAAGGAAAATCATTAGTAGGAATGGAATTGGACACGTTCTTACCTTTATTGGGCATATTGGATGGCTTAGGAGCCATGGGGACTTGTGGCAAATGAACTTCCTTCCTTGCCGTGGGCAAGCCTTGCTCCTCCTCTTCAATTATCAATTCTTCCACCTTGTTTGGGGCTGATTTGGATGGTGGGGGGGCTGTTCCTACTTGTTTCCCACTTCTTAACATGATTGCCTTGGCAGATTCAAAGCCTCCCTTCGGATTCACAACGGTTGAGGTAGCCAACTTGCCTTGCTCTCGAAACTGCCCCATAAACTCGGCAATTTGCCCCACTTGCTTCTCCAACTCATCCACCTTCTTGTCCCTAGTTTGCATGCCCTGCGCCATAGAAGTTAGTAAATTAAAAATCTGATCATTATCAATAGAAGAACCTGATTTTTGTGCGGGTTGTGCTTGGGGTTGAGTTGGTGCAAACGACTTTTGATAGAAACTCGGGGGTTGTTGCCTAAATGTGCTTTGTTGTTGGCCTTGTTGGGGTTCTCGCCATTTGAAATTTGGATGATCACGCCAACCGGGATTATAAGTATTAGAAAATGGGTCATTCCTCGGTTGGTATTGGTTGCCAAATCCCACGGCATTGAGGGTCTCCCACCGTCCATTCTCGATCAATTATGGGCACTTGTCCGTAAGGTGTCCTTGCATGGAGCATACGCCACAAGCTGCCACGTTTTGCACTTTTGGACATTCCACCACCTGAGAAAGCAAAGTAGTAAGGTTAGCCATTTGATTTTGCAGTTCGATTATGGCACTTACCTCATTCACTTGGTGTTGCCGTGGGTTGTTCCTTTGTCCAACACCTTCATATTGTTGAGCGTTCAACGCTCGATTAGCTATCAAGGTCTTTGCTGCCGTGGAAGTCTTGTCCACCAAAGCTCCTCCCGCCGAGGCATCTAGCATTTGTCGTTCGATTGGTAGAAGTCCCTCGTAGAAATATTGTAGAAGAAGCTCCTCCTTCATTTGATGTTGTGGACAAGAAGCAACAAGAGATTTAAAACATTCATAATATGTAGGAAAAGACTCACCTTAGTCTTGTTAAATTCCACTTATCCTTTTTCGTAGGAGAATGACTCGAGAAGTTGGGAAAAACTTCTCCAAGAAAGCCCGTTTCATGCTCTCCCAAGATGTGGCCGTTCCGGGAGCTAATTCATACAACCAATCTTTTGCCTTTTCCATGAGGGAAAAGGGAAAGGCCTTCATCTTCAATATACTCCCGTCGACATTGATTGGAGTCATGCTTGAACACACCACCTCGAACTCTTTCAAGTGCCTATTAGGATCCTCCATGGACAACCCATGGTACTTCGGAATATGGTGTAGCAAACTTGACTTTAACTCGAATTCCTCGGTCTTTCCTTGGGTAGCTGCGGGATATTGAATACATAGAGGTGCGGCATTGTCCAATCCCGAAGCCAAAAGCTCCTTGATTGTACGATTGTCATGTACCATGGCTTCATCTACTTCACCCACTCTTGCCGTGGGTTGCTCTTCCTCAGACTCAACTTCGGCTTCTGAATTTGAACTTGATTCACTAGGTTCTGGATTCTTCCTTTTTCGTCTCAATTCTCGCTCAAAATCGTCGTCAAAGTCCAAGATGTGTTCACGAATAGGATGAGAACTCCGAGTCATAAACTAGTACCTAAAAAGAAGAAAACAAAACGAGGTCAAAATCTGGAATTAATTAAACAAACTGAAATAAAACAATCCAAAGGATTAGCAATGTTGCTAATCCCTGGCAACAGCGCCAAAATTTGATATGATAATAACTAGCACTCAAATTAACCCTCTTTTTATCAATTGTAGCAAAGTATGTAAGTAGGGATCGTTCTAGGCTGGGGATTAGGAGGGATTGCTAAATCACTTGGAAACTGACTCAAATACATAAAAACAAGTTTAAAACACTAAACTAGACTCAAAGAATGCAAAACTAAACTTTAAAACACCAAAACAAACCAAAAGACTCAAAACAGCAAACGAACACTCAAAACTGCCTTAAAAACACTTTCTGGGCAGTTTCTGACACCAAGGAAGAATTTGGATGAAAATTGGTTATAACTTGACTCAAGACACTTAAAAACACAAACTAAATTGATTTCTAACTAATATGACTCAACAAAGTAAAGGGGGATTGATTTTGGACGAATTTTAAAACGAAATTGGTTAAAGTGAATGGATGGAAGGCTAGCTAAGGGGTTCATCTCCACACATGTCATACTTGCATACAAAACGATTTCTAATTGCTTCTCAATAAACCATGAATTCTCAACGCCCCAAGTTAATTAGGTCCGCTTAAATTAACCCTCAGATTTTCCTTAAGTTATTGAATTGGATGAATTGCATACGACAACCCAAAGCATTCCCCACAAGTTCCCTACATGAATTGCATAATAGAGATACAAGCAAGAATCATTAAGTTCTATGAAAATCATAAGCATTGGCGAGGCACTTGTTACTATGAATTGCATGAAACTTATGCCAAGAATTTACTTAACACGATTGTGATCAACAACCTTTACTACTTGTGAATATAAGTTCATAACGATTAGGTGAAATTCCCTTATATCCTAGCATCAAATTCATGCATGCAAACTAAGTGTCGACCCTCAATCAACATACAAAAATAAGTTTTAATTCACATAGATAAGCAAATTGAAATCACAACTTATGAAATGCAATTAGAAGTAATCAAATCATATAGCAAGCATAAACATGGTTTCGAATCCCCCCCTAGCCAAGGGGGGGTTTAGTTCCTCATACGTACAAAACAAAGAGTATGGAATTTAAACATTGAAATCAAAGGAAAGGAAACACCTAAAACTTCCAGCAACTCGGACTTGAATGGCATGCACGTTCCAAAGTTCCTCCTCCTCCTCCTCTTTGTCACGGCTCAAGGACTAAGGTCAGGAATTATGGACTTTGGTGATGAATGGTTGCGGCAAGGAACAAGGATGAATTTCTGATGTGAATTGTGAATTGTGGTGAGTGGTGATTTCGGCCAAGGGGTGAAAACATGTATATATAGGCCCCAAAAGCCCTAGCAAATCAGATTAGGACTTGTATAATTAAAACCCATCAGGAAAAGGCTTAAAACAATCAGATTTTGAATGGGAAAAGGCCTCCTAGGTGCGGCAGGTAAGGGATAGGGTGGATAAGGCTTCTAGAAAGCCTTGCAAGGCAAGGAAAGTGCACGACATTCCATCTAGAACAAGGATAAGGTGTCCTAAAGTGTTTAGGACTCCTCTTTCTTCTTGGATTCCTTTTCCTTCTTGGAATTGGAAAACTTCTTTGTTGCTGAAACTTGAGGCCAATGAGGTTTAGCTTTCCTCCTTCAAGTAGGAAACCTTGTTTGAGTAGGAATCTTCATTCTTCTACGAATCCATCTTCAACTTGGACTCCTTCTTGGACTAGGAATCCTTCTTCAACTAGGACTCCTTTGTTGATTAGGATTTCATCTTCAATTAGGCACTTTCCTACTTCAACTAGGAAACCTTGTTCAAGTAGGAATCATCTTCAAATCTTCAATTTCGTCCATTCTTTTGGCTCCAAGTATGTGATGTCCAATCCAAGCTCAATTGTGCTCCAAAAGGCTCCAAAATGCATCTTTTTGTATACTTTGCCCATAAAACCTGAAAACACATAAAACTAGCTTAAAAGACTACTTAACTAAGGAAAAACAACTTAAATGCACAAAAACAAGCTAACTAAGGTGCATAAATATGCCCCTATCAGGAGAGGGCCTTCATTCCTTGCTTCTTAGATCCATGGATTTGGATGGAAGAATATGTTTCTCCAAGTTCTCAAAATAGAGAACCTCTAAGTCTCCACACCAAGGAAGGATTGATGAAGAAATGAGTGACCTTGGAGGATTAGAGATTGCTAGCTAATCTCCTCCAAGGGGGCTGGCCTCTTAGAGAGAAAGGGAGAGACATGTTCACTCCAATTTCTCTAAAAGAAACCCTAAATGAATTTTGGCTATAAAGTCATATTTATACCTTTATTCATTGGAGTAGCAAACTTGTAATTAAGTCCAAAAACCCACTCCTTTAACAATATGGCCGGCCTTAGGGTGTTTTTGGGTTGTTTGGGCCTTTGTGAATATTTAGTCATTAAGTTGTCATACAACTTAAGTCAATGGGCTTGATGTTCGAAGCCCATTGGGCCTTGGGGCCCAAAACTAACCCGAGGTCTTTAACGAACTTTATTCGTTTGATTAATTAATCATATTAATTAATCCTTTCCATTAAATAATTAAATCATTTAATTATCCTTACTCATCTCCATTGTTTCTTCAATCTCTACCTTACATGGTGTACGATCCATTAGGTTCCTTTTAGCAAGGCAGTGGGCGATTAGAACTCTTTCAAATCGATTGTGAATTGAAACTTACTTTCAATTCTCCCTTTAGTGATTATACACGTTTAGGGCTTCCACAAACCATGAGTGACACCTAGCAGTATGTCATGGTTACCCAAGCTAATCAGAAGAGGTGGAGAACCTATTCAGTTTAGGATTACAATGCAATACGGTCTTTCTCTAATACAATACTCTTGACCACATTGTTTGGTTTGATAGTTTATTCATGTTGACTATCCAATGTGATTCGTTTACTTATATAATTACCTTGAATGTGATTTGGAATGACTTCCTAAATCTCATTCATACTCTGGCATAGATTATTAATCATATCATAGAGTATTCTCCCTCAAACGGTTTAAAGGTTAGAGATCCCTTGTTGCGCATTCACTTGCCTCCATGGCTAAGTGGCTTAACCCCAACTATGCCGTGGACACCCTCTGACGGGGTGACTTTGACATAATCAAAGATCAAGGACCTAACCACAAGACAACTATGATGCCTCAGGTCAAAGGATTACTTTGCATTACCCCAACTATGAGTTCTCATGTGACATGAGTATGAAAACTCATCGTTGATCGTGTTCAGTGGACTCATTCTCTATTGAGCACCTACATGCTTGTCTTGGTGTCAATCACACCAATGACTCGAGACCAGTCACTCTCCCTGAGAGAAGACACAACATGTACTGATCTTAACGGACTGTCAATGCCCAATTGGCAATCCCATGATCAAGAACGTTTAGGATATGTATACAAAAGAGAATGGTCTCATTAATCTAACTTGTTTAAATTACATTCTCCTAATTACATATTCCTTGGACTTATCGTTTAAGCATATAACATTTATATGAGACGGCTTAAAACAATAATCTTTGCCCTTGATATTAAACTAGATTAGTTTAACATGTGAAATGTCCGTAAAGTATCATCATATGATTGGTTTTAGGGCACATTTCCAACAGGTCGGACAAGTCAAGATCGTAGAAGTGCAAGAAGGGAGTTTTTACAGACAGAAATTCAAGTGTGCTTTAAACGTCTTACGTACCTCTATAAAAATCAGCACACGTTGGGATTTGAAAGATCAAAGAGGCGAGCTCAGAAATCGAAGAGGCCAACTCAAAAATAAAAAAGGCGCTAGCTTTCTCAAAAGCTGGGCTTGCTCAGAAACCACGGCCAATCTTCTTTCCTAGATTTGTCTGCACTTGTCACATGCAACCTCTGCACTTGACGGGATTTCAGATATCGAAGAGGTAATTCCAGATATCGGAGAGGCATCTGTTTTTCCAAACGTGTCAGCATCTGTCATATGCAGAGTAAGCTTTACGGAAATCACGGGCAGTTTGTTGAAGCGTTTTTCTAGACGTGTTAACATCTGTCACATGCAGAGTCAGCTTTGCGAAAATTACAGGCAGTTTGTCGAAGCGCCGATTCTAGATATCGAAGAGGCTCTTGCTTTTCCAGACGTGTTAGCGCCTGTTACATGCACACTCAACCTTGCAGAAATTACGGGCAATCTGTCGAAGATCTCTTGTGAAGTAGAAAGCACGTGAAATTCACTATTAAATCATCCAACGGTTGCTGACAAGAGTGAAAGAATAGTACCGGTTATTAATTCCTATAAATGTCACCCTTCACCCTGCATTGCAGGGCAGACATACATAACCATTCTTCTTCTCCGAGAATGCCTTTCCAACAAACCCTCTCGAGTCACTCAGTGTTCCTTATTCCTTGGGGTACCTCTGCAAACAAATCATCCAAAGCAAAAGTATTTCATATCATGAAGGTTGAAAGCAAGAGTATCTCATATCATGCTTTCTCCCTATCCTTCTCCTTGTCGTTGTTTTGGGACAAGGAAAAAGAGAGCAATCAGACAGCACTTGGTATCAATCTTCCGATCTGGAACCGACTGCCTGGAACGTCTTCCTGATTGCTTACCTAGCCTTGCTCTCGAGTACTCATCTTCATCATCTTATGCTTCCTCTTCGTCTACCACATCTGCCTGGGGAACAGATAAAGGAAGTGAAAATAATACCTCGAAGCATGTGGAGACAATGTGCCAATTCATCCTCAGCTAGGGACAAGGAGAAAGAAAGCAAGAGGTGGGCGCTTAGAAAGATTGAAGAAAGAAACAGACCAACACCTCTACCTTGTGCCTGCCTGCCATGCAGAAGAAACAAGCAGAGAAGAATGCAGACTGCACAATCAAATCAACCCAGTAGAAGGAGTCTGATTTGAAACCAAGGAACTCTCATAGTCCTCGCTCAGAATTCCAAACCAGTTCGAGATCAAAGCTGTGGAAAGTCAACAAGATCATCTATCTCCAAAACTAGATTTGAGTTCTTAAACTCTACTTTGTCTGGTTTTTACTTTGCCATACTTGTCATGTTTATTCGTTGTTTGTATGTTTGCTTGTTTTTGTGTGAGTTTATGCGTGAAACATTGAGGACAATGTTTGATTTATATGTGGGGGCGGGTAACCAAGTTGTTTTGCATGAAATTCGTAGGAGTTTATCACCCATTACTTCTAGTGTTGTTCCTTGTTGTTTTAAATGTTTTTTAAGCTGTTTTGGAGTGTTTTAGTGTGTTTTGATATAAAAATCCGAAAATGTCATAAAAATTTGAAAAATTGTTTTGAAAAACCCAAAAAGAGTTGTTTTTGTATGTTTATTTATGTCTTAGGGTACCTTCCAACACAATGATGAGGATTTGGTTTTTAATTACATGACTGTTAAAGAGAGTTATAAACTTGGATAAAAATTTGATTTACTCTTTGGTGTATGCTTGGTTGTGGTTATAATTTATGAATTCACATGCAATCATAAAGAAAAAAAAATCAGTTTTTGTAACATGCTTGAAAGAAGGAACTCAAATGCGTTTCTAAAGTCGTTGTAATAATCTGTGCATCGTTGTTTTCTAAAGTCGTTGCATGATCTCATTATTCTTTGCTTGGTTGCTATTTAGAATACGTTTCATCATTTAGTTCCAAATACTAGAACTCATGCTTATTTCATTCGAAGCATGTTATTGATTTGCATAACACATATTCAAGATAAAGTTGTTTAGTGAGCCAAGAGCCAAAAAGCCTATCCCGTTCATTATGTGTTTAAGTTTAAACCCGTTGACCCTTGTGTAGCCTATGTTCTTTGTTACCCACACTATCCTCACCTAGCCTAGAATAGTACCATCCATACCCTTGTTCTTGAAGCATAGTAAAGCATAATTTAGAAGGATTTCCTTTTGTTGAACTCTTGCAGAAAAACAAGTGTGGGGGAAGTGATTATTGTGTGTGTGTGCGCCAAAGTCCTTAATAAGGCACGGGTAGAGAAAAGAAAAAAGAGTATAAGCAAGAGCTCTAAAGTGCTGTTTGTTAAAAAAGGGTCCAAAACATTGAATTCGGCCCTAAGTGTTGCATGAATCTTCCCTTTGTATGTAAAAGTTGATTCTGCATTCGAAAGAGAATTCCAAGTGTCTATTTCATTGCTTTGCTTGCTATCGCTTTAAGAACGTTTGTTATTCCTATCCTTTCTTTGTTAGCCATTACCCCCAAGCCCTGTTACAACCCTTAACTTCAATCTTGAGTGTTGTGTGTTTCAATTTGTGGAGTTCGAAATTGGTATGAGCATATGGTGTCATTGGTTCTCGCATCTAAGTAGTAGCATACCATTCATGAGATCAAATCTAAACATGCTTATTAACTCCAGAAATTGCTTTCTTTGTTATAACATATGTGAGTACTAGTCTTCCATGTTTACATCAATCTTCTCACATATAACTAGTGTGAGGTGTGGAGTCAGAAAATGTGTGTGAAAATAGAGAGTATCTAGTAAGGAAATGAGGGAATTCTCTAAGGCATGTTACTACATTCAAAATGTTGTTTTAATTGATTACGTGTGAGCTAGTGAATGGTGACTATGATTAAGTATGCTCGAGGGTAAGGATTGCTTAAATCTATGTAAGTGGTGATCTTTAGTATGTCATGTTTCATTGAAAATCCCTGAGGCAAATGTTGGAAGGTCTAGGTTATGTTTTATTTGTTTCGTTTGTTTTGTTTTGCTTGAGGACTAGCAAAAGCTAAGTGTGGGTGAATTTGATAAGAGCATATTTATGCGACTTAGTTAGCTTGTTCTTGTGCATTTATGTTGTTATTTCTTAGTCAATTATGTATTTTAAGCTATTTTTGTGTGTTTGTAGGTTCAAATAACAAAGTTAGCAACAAAGTGCTATTTGGAGCATTTTGGAGTATTTTTGGGCCAAGATTGGATAGTGCAAACATGGAGACATGAGGATGGACATTTTTGAAAATTTGAAGGCTAGAAATTAGCATGTGTGTGTGCAAGTGTGTTGACCTACAACTCCAAACATCCATCCACTACACCCATTACATCCACTCATTACTAAACATCCACCCACTACACCCATTACATCCACTCATTACCAAACATCCATCCACTACACCCATTACATCCACTCATTGCAAAACACTCACCCACTACACCCATTACATCCACTCATTACCACAACATACACCACTACCACCTTAATTAGATGGTGGTCCTCTCCCTAGCCTATAAATACATCCACCCTTCACCATAACAAGAGGGAGGAGAAAAGATCCATCAAAAGACACTACATTCACATCTCACAACTCCATACACTTACACTTTCATTCCTTGGTCGGGAGAACACAATCCACCCATCCACCCTTCACCATAACTCACCTATATCCATCCACCACCATAATTTACCACTCAACCATCAAACCACACCTTGTGCCGCAACAAAGAGAAGAAGGAGGACCCTTAGACGTGCTTGCCATTCAAGTTGGATTGTTAGAGCATTTTTAGGTGTTTTCATTCTTTTGTTTTCAATGTCTAAATTTGTTTATCTTTGCTTTGTGAATATGAGGAAATAAACCCCCCTTAGCTAGGGGTATTTGAACCCATGGTCATGCTTGCAATATGATTTGATTACCTTCAGTTGTGATTTCATAAGTTGTGAATTCAATTTGTTTAACTGCTTGATTGATAACTTATTCGTGTATGTTTATTAAGATTGCACACTTAGTTTGCATGCATGAATATGATGCTAGAGTATAAGGGAGTTTCACCTAATACTTACAAACTTATATTCACAAGTAGTGGAGGTCGCTTATAAACGATCGCGTTAAATAAATTCTTGGCAAGAGTTTCATGTTCATCATAGTAATGAATGCCTCGTCAATACTTATAGTTTTCATAATGCTTAATGATCTTTGATTGTATCTTTATTGTGCTGTTCACGTAAAGAACTTTTGAAGAATGCTTGAATTGTTGTATGCGCTTTCTCATCCAATTCAATAACTTAAGAAGAACTTGAAGGTTAATTTAAGCGGACTTAATTAACCTGGGGTGTTGAGTTTCATGATTGATCGAAAGAACAACTGAAAATTGGTTCATGTGCAAGTATGTCATGTGTGGAGAAAAACCTCTTAGCTAGCCTTCCATCCATTCAATTTACTCAAATTCGTGCAGATTTCATTAGTTCTTTAATTTACTTGTTTTGTTTTCAAATTCGTCAAAACCAAAACCCCCTTTACTTAAAAGTGTTTTATTAGTCAAAATCTGTTTTGATTTGTGTTTTTAGGTGTCCCAAAAGTGTGTTAGAGTCCAAATCTGCCCAGTTTGTGTTTTTAGGCAGATTTGAGCTTTTAGCTTGTTTTGAGTCCTTTGAGTTTGTTTTAAGTTCTTTGAGTCTAGTTTAGTGTTTTTAACTTTGTTTATATGTTTTTAAGTTAGTTTAGAGGTTTTAGCAAGCCTTCCTAATCCCCGGTTTAGAACGATCCCTACTTGCATTTATACTACAATTTGACAACAAAAGGGTTTAATTTGTGTGTTAAGTTAATTTTCGCATCTTTAAGCCTATGTTCTTTGTTAACCCACACTATCCCTACCTAGCCTAGTTTTAGGACCATCCATACCCTTATTCTTGAAGCATAGTAAAGCATGACTTAAAATGAACTCCTTTTTTTATCAATGTATTGCAGAAGCATGTGTGGGGGAAGTGATTCTTGTGTGTGTGTGTGCCAAAGTCCTTAATAAGGCACGGGTAGAAAAGAAAAAAAAAAGAATTGAAAAGAGTATGAAAAAGAGCTCTAAAGTGTTGTTTGTTAAAAAGGGGTCCAAAACATTGAATTCGGCCCTAAGTGTTGCATGAATCTTCCCTTTGTATTTAAAAGTTGATTATGCATTCTAAAGTGAATTCCAAGTGTCTATTTCATTGCTTTGCTTGCTATCGCTTTAAGAACGTTTGTTATTCCTACCCTTTCTTTATTAGCCATTACCCCCAAGCCCTGTTACAACCCTTGACTTCAATCTTGAGTGTTGTGTGTTTCAATTTATGGAGTTCGAAATTGGTATGAGCATATGGTGTCATTGGTTCTCGCATCTAAGTAGTAGCTTTCCATTGATGAGATCATATCTAAACATGCTTAATAACTCCAGAAAATTGCTTTCTTTGTTATAACATATGTGAGTCCTAGTCTTTCGTGTTTACATTAAACTTCTCACATATACTAGTGTAGGGTGCGTAGTAAGAAAATGTGTGTGAAAATAAAGAGTATCTTGTAAGAAATTGAGCAAATTCTCTAAGGCATGTTACTACATTCAAAACATCGCTTTAATTGGTTAATTGTGAACTAGTAAGTGGTGACTGTGATTAATTATGTGCTCAAGTGTAAAGATGACCAAAATTTTTGGGAATGATGATTTTTAACATGTCATGTTTCATTAAAAATCCCTGAGGCAAATGTTGGAAGGTCTAGGTTGTGTTTTGTTTCTTTTGTTTCTTTTGTTTTGCTCGAGGACTAGCAAAAGCTAAGTGTGGGGGAATTTGATAAGAGAATATTTATGCGACTGAGTTAGCTTGTTCTCATGCATTTATGTTGTTATTGCTTATTTGTTTTAGTGTTTAAAGTCAATTTCTCGCAATTTCAGGTTCTAAGGACAAAGTATGCAATAAGGTGCATTTTGAAGCAATTTTGGGCTTGGAATGGATAGCACATGCATGGATCAAAGTGGTTGGACGAAATTAAAGATCTAAAGAAGCTAGGAATGTGCCAAGGAGATGAAGAAAATAAATAGAGGACCAAGGAAGACTAGGAAACCATCAAGAAAGAGGAAAGACTAGTCAAACTTACCTTATCTTGTGTTTACCTTTTCTAATCTAAATTGCCAAAGATTCAGTCACACGAAGGGTTTCTAAATACTTTGGGACATTTCATTACATATTCTACAAGTCCTAAACCTGCCTTAAAAGTCCAAGCCATATCATCCTTCACCATTTCTCTTCCTTGCCATGCAAGGGAGCCATCCCTTTCCTATTTTCTGTCATAAATCACTCCAATTTCCACCCATGCCATGCATCATCACCCTTGTCCCCTTCATTATTTCAGATTTCATGCATCATTGCACTCAATTGCTACACCATTCCTTGTTCCCTCCATCATTTCAGATTTCATGCATCATTACATTGAATCATTGCACTCCATTGCTACACCATTCCTTGTTCCCTCCATCATTTCAGATTTCATGCATCATTGCACTCAATTGCTACACCACTCCATGTTCCCCTCCATTGCCATGCACTTCCTCTATAAAAGGAAGTGTGTTTAACATAAATTGAGCTTAGTTTTTGCTTGATCATTCATCCCCATTTCAATACAACCTTCATCCAAACACATCCATTCATCTTTACATCCATTCCTCCATATAAACAAACCTTCAAACACTCACCAACACCTTGTGCCGTAGCAAGGGAAGGGAAGGAAAGTGTTTGGACGTGCTTGCTATCCAACTTGGATCATTGGAGCGTTTAGGTGTTTTCTTTCTTTTGTTTCTAATGTTTAAATTCATTTCCTTTCATTTTCTTGTAAATATGAGTGGCTAAACCCCTCTTGGCTAGGGGTGATTTCAAAGCCATGATTATGTGTGCAATATAATTTGTTAAATTCCAATTATGAACTCTTGAATCGTGAGTGCAATTGGCTTAACTATTTGATTGATAACTTATTTGTATTTGTTAATTAAGGGTCGACACTTAATTGGCTTGCATAAATCCGTTGCTAGAATATAAGGAAGTTTCACATAATCTTTACAAACTTATATTCACATGTAGTGAAGGTCGCTTATAAACAATCGCGTTAAGTTCAATTCCTAGCATAAGTGACATGATGTCATAGTTGCAAGTGTTTGTCAATGCTTATGATTTTCATTAAACGTAATGATCCTTGATTGTATCTCTATTATGATGTCATGTAGGGAACTTTTGAAGAATGCTTTGGGTTGTCGAATGATGTCATCCAATCCAATAAAGCAAGGAAAATCTGAGAGTTAACTAGTGATGTCACGATTAATTTGGAGCATTGTCGTTCATAATTCAATGAAGTAGTAACTGGAAATCAAGTTATTTGCATACATGTCATGTGTCGAGAAAAAACCTCTAGCTATCTCATCCATCATCTTATTTCTCAAATTTGTTTTACAATCTGTCTAGTTTTTCATACTTGTTTGTTTGTTTCAACTTCATCCAAATCAAAACCCCATTTTTAGTTCTTGTTTCAAAGTGTTTCAAATCTGTTTTAGTTTGTGTTTTTAAGTGTTTTGATTCCAGTAAAAGTCAATTTTCGTCCAAAGTCATTCGTAGTGTCTAGTTGAAGTTTATTTGGTTGTTTTAAGCTGGTTTGAGTATTTTAAGTTTGCTTTGAGTCTTGTGAGTCTTGTTAAGTGTTTTTAAGTTTGGTTTTATATTTTTGAGTCAGTTTAGAGGTTATTAGAAAGCCCTCCTAATCCCCGGTCCAAAACGATCCCTACTTATATTTGTCTACAATTGTCAAAAATGGTTAAATTTGTGTGTTAAAATAATTTTCGCATCATTGATCGCGTTCAGTGGACTCATTCTCTATTGAGCACCTACGTACTTGTCTTGGTGTCAATCACACCAATGACTCGAGACCAGTCACCCTCTCTGAGAGAAGACATAGCACGTACTGATCTTAACAGACTATCAATGCCCAATTGGCAATCCTATAATAAAAAACGTTTATGATATGTATACAAAAGAGAATGGTCTCATGAATCTAACTTCTTTAGATCACATTCTCCCAATTACATATTCGTTAGACTTATCGTTTAAGCATATAACATTTATATGAGACGGCTTTAAACAATAATCTTTGCCCTTTATATTAAACTAGATTAGTTTAACATGTGAAATGGTCGTAAAGTATCATCATATGATTGGCTTTAGGTCACATTTCCAACACACTAGAAGTTAGCCAATCAATCTGTCCTCCATTAAAAATGCGACAGTCGACAAATCACTCGGTTCCAAAGATCAACCTCCGTAGAAGTGGAGGAATATGGCACAAACGAATCCCTTCCTCGATCACCATCTCAATATTTTCCTTTTATGAGATTAAATTTGGATTAATCCTAAGACTTGAAGTTCTTGGTCCAATATACTATTTTGGTTGTGATATGGAATTGGAATAAGATTATCATCGGTGATGTCACTTATATCCCAATAGATTGACAATTATCCAATATGTCTGTCCTTCGCTGAAAACACAACAGATCACTCGGTTTGAAGGATTCACCTCCCTGAAAGTGGAGGAATATGGCATAAACGAATCCCTTCATCGATCGCTATCTCAATCATTTTCTTCTTATGAGATTAAATCTAGATTACTCCCGAGACTTGAAGTTCTTGGTCCAGTATACTGTTTTAGGTGACATATGGAATTGGAATGAGATTATCATCAATGATGCTTCACTTATATGGTAGCTACTGATATAAATGAAAAGCGATATCGAACTGTGTTCCGTTGATTACCTATAACATATAATTGATTGGTCAGCTAGAAAGAAACAATTTATGTCGAATGAGATAAATGAAATAGTGCAATATAACGTTGCCTTATGACGCAAGGCTTTTCTCATATACCGTGTGATTGATTGCAGTGTTATAAATATGGTTGTAACGTATCTTTTAGGATCATGATACAAAATCTACATGCAAGTTCCCAAATAACTACATGGACTGATTCAAATAATTATAAACCATAGAACACTCTATCGATTTAGATGAGGCTTGCACTTTACAAATACGGAACAATCCGAGCAAATGTGGTATACCCGTTTAAGTGAATATTTAATCAATTAGGGATATATGCCCTGGCCTGTAAAAAATTTGAAATTGCTAGAGTTGCAGTTTACGTCAATGACATGAATCCCACTACGACTCTAGAAAAGCTTGAAAAACTGACTTGCACTTGAAGTTAAACATTACTACAAATTTAGTCTTATTATATCCCTTTGCATCTTAGAATGAATTGCACCCCCTTGTTTCTCAGAAAGATGCCTACCTTGTGGATACGTTGACTCAAACTATCTGTCTAATACACAAGGTACGTTCCCACATGGTTATGTCTTTACCGTTAAGGAACACCCCAATATCTTGGAGGTCAACCACATAGACCTTAGTTGCAAAATCTTCGATTCATTCGAAGACTCACCACATGTGAGAAGAATGGTTGATAGCTATTGTTAAGCACATTCGAAGTACCTGCAATTTCATTCATCGTTGAGTCCAAACAACGATTTACGAAGACAATGCCTTATGTATCGACCGAATCCTAACATGATACATTAAAGAAGTCAATGCCGAGCATATTGTGCCAACATCATCATAAGCATCAGAAGATTGAAGTCAAGCAATTCGATCCAAGATAACCTTGTCGACCTCTTCACGACATCATTGCTGAATCTACCTTCCATAAACTTATCCGAGGAATTGGTATGCGTAACTATGAGTCCACATCCTATGAATGAAGGGAGATATGTCAGGACAATACTTTCATCCACCGTATGAGTGTACATCCTTGTCCATTCGGGTTTGATTAGCGTATTTTCACTTATAAGAAAAAAACTGATTTTGGTAGCAATTAATGTGACGACCCGTCCAAAATTATTATATATATTTTCTCCCCTAGTGTGTAAAGTGACGATATTACCCTCGTTTGCTTAGTGACGTGGATGTACATAGGTAGTTTTAAATTATTTCCTCACTGTTGTAATTAAATCGTACTCAATGTCATAAGCGCATCGACGCAAGTTAGGGGCGAATCAGATTCGTAACAAAAAAGTTACGATTAATTGAATACGTAAACGGGTAAAGCATGAACCAATTATATTAGTTCCTATTACCTCTAAACCAATCAAATTTTGGGCTTTTATCTTTCTTTGGGCCAATTGGAACTCTATCTCTCTCCCAGCAGCCCAATCAAAAAATATTATTTTCTGATTCTAGCCAATCACACACGCACACATACACGTACACCCTGTCTCTCCTTCTTGACTATTCTCCTTTCTTCTTCCTTCTGCACACGAGACACCTCACACGCATAAACCACACCAAAAAGCACGGATCGAACCTACAAAGACTACCATCACACTCCTCACAAACTCATGAACCTAGCCATACCCTTAGGTTTCACTTTTGGTGAGTTTTGACCGTCGATTCACGAGCTCCGATTAGGAGCCAAGTTGCTCCGATGAGATCCCTGCGTGGTTTCGAGGTTTTAAGGCTTGGAAAGGTATCCACGCAACTTCCTTAACACTTTGGAGTAGTTTTGGAGTGAGGCGGACATCGGTATAGGCGAGTTTGGAAAATTGCAGAATTGGCCTGATTTTCCAAGGATTTTTCCGACCGTTTTTCATGGGATTTTGAACTCCTAATAGGTACGAATGTGTTCTACTCTTCAAGACCTTCAAATCCATATAAATTTCATGGATTTTGGTTGAGAAATGAAGTAGATATTAAGCTTTGAAAATTTTGTAGAAACCGGCGAACCAGAAGGTAGCCGGCGGCAGTGGACGACAGAGGCTAACGTGGTCCATTGGAGAGGAAGAAGAATATTCCGTCAAAGTTGATGGAATATTCTAACGGCGTCAGGTAACACCGTTAGAATTTAACTGAATATTATGTTATTTTAACGGAATATTCTTAACACTGTTAGGGTTTCCATCCCATGTGCCAGGCACTTGCCTGAGCGTGTGGCCGTGCCTTGGCCGGAGCATGAAGAGGTGTCTGACATCCAAAAAAATTTCTAAAATTATGGGGGTGTTCGTGCTGTCGAGTAGATCACGTTGGTATATTCCATAGTGTGTCCATTGCTTTCATTCTCAAGCACACAATACAAATAAACCAACAAAGGATTCAACTCTTAAGTGAACTGATCAATGTCATTATATATTTACAAATTGCTATAACTCAAAAACACGGAATTGTCTTCAACTTTTTTTTCTCAATCCTCTATACAACCAATCATAACAAAAGAAGGAAGAGGACGATGCTTACCTGCTTGTTGTTGATCACATGTGTGTTGTGAACACTACTTATGCCATCCATGACCAGAGCATCGAATGTAGTTTCTCTGTTCTCATCTGAACTCCTACTAGGCCCAACTATTCCAATAACATCATATATTATTATTTCTTATAGTAGCTATCAAACACATCAACATTCCAAATGAGAAATGACAAAATTAATTACATAATTCAGGAGAAGGTTTTAGCATACAAGGAAAACAAAACTTACTTTCGATTATGATTACATCCTTAAAAGCTCAATTCATTAGGATCACACAATTTAAAAACTCAATTCATATATACATTCTTATACCATTTGAGATTTCCACTCCCAAAAGAAGTGATACTGAAATAAGCTACATACTACGATTATAAGAAACTATTTGTCTTGGTTTTCCAACCACACCAAGAACTAAGATCCTAACAATTAGACTATGGTTGGTAATTCATTAATTCGTTTATATCATAAATTTCGCGGCCAAGCTGAGAAGCAACAATTTTTTTGACATCTTCATCTTCTTTACCATGAACTTTCGACTAAAAAAATTGTCTTTCTCCCTGCCTAATGTGTCACATCCCGGCCTTTGCCCCCACCACATCCCGTGCTCGACTCTGCAGTAGCACGTTACTGTCCACTTTGGGCCCTAACACACCCTCACGATTTTGTTTCTGAGAACTCGCATGAGAACTTCTCAGTGGGTCACCCATCATGGGATTGCTCTCGTGCAAACTCGCTTAACTTTGGTGTTCCGATGGAACCTGAAGCGAGTGAGCTTCCAAAAGGCCTCATTCTAGGTAGAAATGGGAATATACATATAAGGCTTACAGAATCCTCACCTCTGGGCGATGTGGGATCTTACAATCCACCCCGCTTAGGGGCCCGATGTCCTGGTCGGCACACTTCGGGCCAGGGATTAGCTCTGATACCAAATTGTCACATCCCGGCCTGGACCCCCACCACATCCCGGGCTCGATTCTGCCGTAGCACGATATTGTCTGCTTTAGGTCCCGACCATGCCCTCATGGTTTTGTTTCTGGGAACTTACACGAGAACCTCCCAATAGGTCACCCATTTTGGGATTGCTCTCGCGCGAACTCGCTTAATTTCAGAGTTCCGATGGAACCCGAAGCCAGTGAGCTCCCAAAAAGCCTCCTGCTAAGTAGAGATGGGAATAACATATAAGGCTTACATAATCCTCACCCCTGGACAATGTATGATCTTACATAACGTGTAATTCCAATGCACACAAACACTGACTGACCAATTAATTCATACAGATAATGCAAACATCAATTTCCTAGTAATAATCCAAAAACTACCTCTACATGTACCATCACATCTGAGTTCCTCGTAAGTCGAGCAACCCTCAACGACGGAATGCACGACAGAGAACCCATTATCCACAGCCCGCAAGGATGCTCTGACAGCCTCTACGAAGGGCCATGTACTCACCACCACACGGTACTGCCCTAAATTCGAAGCCTCGTAGCCTATGACCTGATAACCCATCAATAAAAATACGATCTTCAATAAAATAATACCACCCAATCATGCATGTAATGAAGAACCAACGTTTTCCTCTTTAAATCAGAAAAATTAAAATAAAATTATACTGAGTTTCTATGTTTCCTTGCTTTTTAATTATTTTTTTGAGGAAATAAACAGAAAGTAGGAAAATTATGACATGCAGAGAGAGACAGACGAATTGGATTCGAGAGGAGTCGAAAGCGAGATCGCCAGTTCTCTGTAAATTTGCCAGAAACGGAGTAGTTAGGGTTTGAAGCGGAAACAACAAATTAGAAGCAGATGTTGACATGCAATAGGTGTAGGAGGTACCTAAGGTGATAAGGAGCCGTTTCAAACCAAAGGAATCGTCGAAATCGTCGCTGGCCGCAACTGTGTATCCGGTGAGTCGTGGAGAGAAGAGTGAGGGAGAAGAGATACAAGGGAGAAGGAAGAATTTGAGGAAAATATTTCGTTTTGGTTGGTTTGAGGTTTAAGAGTTTTCAGAAGTCGCAAAAAAGAGGTCAGGTGTGATTCAAAAGAGCTTAGGACTGTGTCGAACAAAAGCAGCAACTACATATTTAAGGGCGAAAAGGGAGAAAAAGAAATGAAAAAAATAGTCTATATATTTTCTCAGACAATGGCATACATGCAATAACAAAAATTAAACAGTGACAAAATCGTTAGTGCATTGTGCTTATGAACAGTGTTTCAGAGTCTTTTCAGTTTTAGTGTAGATTGAATTTATTCATTTTGTTTGCAAATAGCTTGAAACCAAATCAAACCAAATCAAATGGTTTGATTCTATTTCAGTTTTAGTTTCAAAACTGCATCAAACCAAATTATGTTTTGGTTTTGGCTTCATTCAAAACCGCGACAAATTGAACCGTGCCCACCTCTACCATCGACCAGCAACATTGTCCCTTTCATCGCCTACAGCTAGGCCTCCGCTCTCTTATACCCCTTCAAATTGTAACTGCCCCACTTTCTCTCTCATCATCTCTCTTCAAGTCCATGAAAATCTCCCTTTTATATGGGTTGCACACCAGTGCTTGATAATTAGTTGTTGAATTGATTAAGTACCATGAAGCTTAAATTAGATGGGATCTAGCGATGGTTTGAGGACGCATATGGTTGTTACAAGATTGGTAGAGAGATGGAGAGTGAGATGGAGAGTGAGAGAGAGGGAGAGAGGGAGAGAGAGGGGAGGCTTGGCTGTGGTGATGGAGAGAATGGTTGCACTCGGTTGGGTTGGGGGTGGTTGTCAGGGTTAGGTGAGCGGACGAAGGCATGGTTACCGGTAAGGATAGGCAAAATACCCATGGTTATGGCTAACCGGGTTACCTCCATTTAAAATTCACTACTACAGTTATGGATAACTATTTAAACACATAAATCCGTGAAATTTAAATGGGTGGTTATGGGTAGTACCCGCGGTTATAAATAGGTACCCACTTAACGGTTTATTGGTCTAAATGAACATTTTACCATTGCCTTTGGTCGCTTATATCTCCTTCGTTATAATTCTAATTCAAATATCGTCTGTAAACTATAATTTCAATTATTTAATGGTATGAGAACTCAAAATTTGAAACATGGTAATGCATATTAAATGCACCTATAATGGGTAAAAAAATGGTAAATGGGTACAAATGATGAATGGGTTAACAATCGGTCAAATGGGTAAACTGGTACACAGTTACAGTTAAATGGTTACATAGTTATGGGTATTGGTAACCGTTTATGAACGGTTATAGGTATGTGTATAACCATTTATACACAACGGATAAATGATTATGTGGGTAAGGACTTAAAAGGTTATGGGTAAATAACCGCAGTTACCCACCCACCATTATTATTGCCCATTCCTAGTTACCGGGCTCCTTTCTTCTTTAATTTTTGCTTTTAATTTTATTTAGTATTATTGAGAGTTAAAAGAGTTGGATGTAGTGTCACTTAGTATCACAGTCTAATAGTATTCCTCTTCACTCATAAGCGAGAAGTCTTAGGTTCAATACACGTCAAAGCGAGTTCGTGCGAGAGCAATCCCAAGATGGGTGACCCATTAGGAAGTTCTTGTCAGAATTCCCAGAAACAAAATCGTGAGAGTGTGGTCGGTGCCCAAAGCGGACAATATCGTGCAACGGCGGAGTCGAGCCAGGGATGTGGTGATGGCCCGGGCCAAGATATGACAATTTGGTATCAAAGCCATGTTGGAAATGTGCCCTAAAGCCAATCATATGATGATACTTTACGGACATTTCACATGTTAAACTAATCTAGTTTACATATAAAGGGCATAAATTATTGTTTGAGCCGTCTCATATAAATGTTATATGCTTAAACGATATAGTCCAAGGCATATGTGATTACGAGAATGCAATCTAATGAAGTTAGATTCATGAGACCATTCTTTCGTAGACACATCCTAAACGTTCCTGATCATAGGATTGCCAATTGGGCATTGACAGTCCGTTAAGATCAGTACGTGTTATGTCTTCTCTCAGGGAGAGTGACTAGTCTCGAGTCATTGGTGTGTGTGACATCAAGACAAGTACGTAGGTGCTCAATAGAGAATGCATTCACTGAACACGATCAACGAAGAGTTCTCATATTCATGTCACATGAGAACTCATGGTTGGGATAATGCAAATTAGTCCTTTGACCTGAGGCATCACAGTTGTCTTGTGGTTAAGTCCTTGATCTTTGATTATGTCAAAGTCACCCCCTCGGGGTGTCCACGACATCGTTGGGGTCAAGCCACTTAGCTATGGAGGCAAGTGAATGCGCAACAAGGGATCTCTAACCTTCAAACTGTTTGAGGGAGAATACTCTATGATATGATTAGAATCTCTGGCCAGAGTATGAATGAGATTTGGGAATGCGTTCCAAATCACATTCAAGGTAATCATATAAGCACACGAATCACATTGGATAATAGACATGAATAAATAAACTATCAAAACAAACAATGTGGTCAAGAGTATTAGATTACAGAAAGACCGTATTGCATTTGTAATCCCAAACTGAATAGGTTCTCCACCTCTTCTGATTAGCTTGGGTAACCATGATATGCTACTAGGTGTCACTCATGGTTTGTGGAAGCTCTAAACGTGTGTAATCACTAAAGGGAGAATTGAAAATAAGTTTCAATTCACAGTCGATGTAAAATGGTTTTAATCGCCCACTGCCTCGCTAAAAGGAACCTAATGGATCGTACACCGTGTAAGGTGGAGATTGAAGAAACAATGGAGATGAGTAAGAATAATTAAATGGTTTAATTATTTATGGCAAAGATTAATTAATATGTTAATTAATCAAACGAATAAGTTCGTTAAAGACCTTGGGATAGTTTTGGACCTTAAGGCCCAATGGGCTTCGAACGTCAAGTCCATTGACTTAAGTTGTATGACAACTTAATTCACAAAAGCCCAAAAGCCCAAACAACACCCTAAGGCCGGCCATATGGTTAAGGGTAGTGAACTTGGACTTATTTACAAGTTTGCCACTCAAATGAATAAAGGTATAAATATGACTTTATAGCCAAAATTCATTTAGGGTTTGTTTTGAAGAAAATTGGAGAGAACATGTCTCTCCATTTCTCTCTAAAGAGGCCGGCCCCCTTGGAGGGTGTATCTAGCAATCCCACTACTCCAAGGTCACTCATTTCTTCTCCAATCTAACCTTGGTGAAGATACTTAGAGGTTCTCAATTTTGGGAACTTGGAGAAACCTTTTCATCCATCCAAATCCATAGATTTTAGATGCAAGGAATGAAGGCCCTCTCTTTGGGTGATTAGCCTTTGCTTATGCAAAGAGGAATCTACAAAGGTATATATTTCTCAATTCACTTTGTTTTGAGTTGATTATTGGTTCACCAATCTACTAGGCTTTGAATTTCTTGGTTATGTTTTGTTTTTAAGTGCATGCAAGCATGATTCCGCCTTTAATTGTTAATTGCATGCTTATTGATGTTGCTTAAATGAACATGTTTTCACAAAATAAACCTTCAAGTGGTATCAGAGCCTAGGTCTAGTAGTTGGTGAATCCTTTTGGGTTTTGTAGTTCATAGTTTGTGATTTAAAAGTTGTAAATGTTACAAGCTTTATTCTTGTTTCTTTGAATGTAAATTTTGTTAGAAAATTTGCCATCTCAAATGTTGTAGATGTAGTTCATATGAGCATGAATATTGGAGCTAAAATTTGGTGCCATGCTTTTGGGAATTTTCGGCCAAATACAAAGGGTGATTTTTTGGGTTCTTGTTTGACTTGTTAAAAGTGTTTTCAAGTGACTTTTGGAACCCCTATGTACCCTAGTTTGGTTAGATGTTATTTCCCTTAAGTTTGAATGGTTTTGGAATGTTTTTGGGTGAAAAAGGTTCATGGAAAAATTTTGGGTTTTTCATGAATGTTCTTCATTGTTCTTGACATTTTTGCCAAGAACAAAAAGGTTTGTGTTTTGATTTAAAGTTTTGATTTATTTCATAAAGTTTATGTTTTATGCTTTTTCAAATGTTTAAATGTTTTAGATATTTGTTTAAATGGTGTAAGAATTATTGGTGGGTGTGTAAGGATTAATTTCCTTTCACACACACCACTTGCACCACTTGTTACTTTATGTCAAAACTCACAAATCAACACACACATCACTCTATCCTCTTCCAAAACCGGCCACTCCCTCAAAGGGAGTACTTTTGGGTCTTTTATGCAATTACATAAAGTTTTGATACTTTTGTGTATTTGCACTTTGGCCCAAAAGTTTACGTTTTTACGTTTAGGTCCAAAAATGCTAAAGGACAAATTGTTTTGCTCCTTTAATGAAGTTTTTACATTGTTTAAATTTTGGGTTCTAATGTAATTACATGAAGTAGTGGACTTTTGTGTCTTTACAAAGTGACCCCAAAAGTTTTGCAATATAGCCCAAAAGTTGAGGTTAATTGCTTTATGACCCAAATAAGTTGTGGTTATTGCATGATGGCCCAAATTAGGTAGAGAACAAAATTATTTTGTCTCTTTAAATGAGAATTGGATTTTCATTTTGTTTAGCTCCATTTAAATCAATTTTATGGATACAAAAACCAAATGAAAATGTTGCATTCAATTTAATTAGTTAAAGTGTTAATTAATTAAAGGGTGATTATGAACCTAAGCCTAATATAATTGAGCTATGTGATAGGCCGTTTCAAATTTGTTTGAACCATGGGAATGTGTAGATTAATTTTGGTTGTAATTTGATTTGATCAAATGTTGTAAAAGGGCTTAAGCTCTTCTTTACTTTAAAGTAATTTGTTTTATGCAAATGTTGTAATGAGCATAAGCTCACCTTTACTTTGAAGTACTTCTTTCTTGCTTTATTTGATATGCATGAAAATGAAGTAGTTGGGTCCAACGCCCCTAAGACAACACGCCTTAATGTGATTAAACGCGTAACTAAAATCAATCACCATCCCTAGACCGAGATTCAACACAAGGCTCGTGTTGAATCTAAACAAAGGTTCATAGTCATCCTAAGGCCCTAAGGCAACTATATAGTCCATCAAATGAATGCAAAGGTTATGTTAGTAGTATCATATACTCTTGCTTTAAAAACCGTTTTATAAGCATAGTGGGAGTATTATATACAACTAAAAACAATCATATGGACCAATAGTTGTAATAGGACCAAAATTGTTTTAATAGAGATTAAAATGTATGTTTATATGTGATGAGACCTAAAACCCTCAACCAAACCATTATTAAGTTGATAAGTGTGAGAGTGCTTTGAACACTCTTTCGTGGCCTTCCACCGTGGTAGGCTCCGATCGTTTGTGACTCGTACACCGGCTTCACCCTATAATGGGGGAGTACAAAGTGCGTGCTTACACTCAGGTGGAGTTCTATATACATACATGATGAAGTGAGGTAGGCAATGAGTTTAGCCAACATGATATAATTCTGAGGCTATGCTTGAACCCCTACACGAACTAGGCATGGTGGGAATGACTTAACTAAGTACAATGACGCCAACATGATATAATTTTGAGGCATCATTTTCTAGAGGCCAAATAAGATGGGTACTTGCAAGAGGTTGTTGCAAATGAGTAAGTGTACTCTCTTATTATTATTAACGCTAGCCAACATGATATAATTCTGAGGTGGGCTTGGTAATAGTGAGCCTCCCATAACCTACTCAGAGTTTCATCCAAAACTCTCGAATTCCAATGAGGGATATGGAATTTGCCAAAAATAGTGGGTGGTGCTATTTTGATTTAAAGACCCGAATCAAATGGCTTAAAATCAATCAATTTTTATTCGTTATGTATTTGTTTACCAATATATTTGCAAACGCTATCCAACACTTGACAAATAAAAACCTAATGTTTTAGTTTCCGGACTTGGTATCACAATCCCAAAGAATGTCTTAAAAGGATTGCATATGTATCTAAGTAGTCTCATCCTCACAATCTTCCTAATGATAATGTATCATTGGAAGAACATGTTAGAAAAGTCTATCATGATGAGGACAACACAAACAACCAATGCTTATTCCTTCGTTATATGAACAAATGAACTTACGAAGATTAGCATAAAGAAAAGGATACTTTTAGTGTTATTAGTTCTTCACTTACAAATCGTTGTATGAAGAAATAATGAGTTGTTTTGAACAACCCTTAGTCACTGCAAACACTTAGTGCTTGTTTCTTTGTTACATGAACATAGAACTTAAGAAGAAAGCACAAAGGCATGGACACTAAATGTGCCATGATTCTTCACTTACAATTTGATGTATGAAGAAATGAGAGTTGCCTTGAACAACTCTTGAAAGTTTGTAATTATGTCTAGAACATAATGGTTGGTTGACAAAAATAGTCCATCAACATGGACTTATGATGATTTTGAATCATTGAGTGTTGAAGTGATAAACCACTTAACGAGACGGAAACTAGGCAAGGACTTCACCTATGTGTCCCTATCCTAATGGTTCACTAAGTTTACTGTAAACTATGTAGTGAACAATAACCACATGCTCTCCAAAATGTTTGATGTGTATAACACAATTGAAATAAGTTTCAAGAGAGATAGTGGGAGTTTAGGGACCATGACTATTGTAGTCAAAGGAGAAGTCAAATGAAGAAGATAAAATTAACTCCAAGGGAACAAACTTTCTTTATGAAAGGATGGACATTGGAAGGGGTATTTGCAAGAAATGTCTTGCAAAGTGTCAAGAACACACCTTTCAAAGGTGTTGTAAATTGTTCTTGAATAGTTCAAAACAGTTGGTTCTTCTACTTGAATGCTAGATTCCGTATTAGCAACTATGTTTTACAATCGTTGTAAAAGTGTGGCTAATAAGAAGTAGAAGATTAATGAGAGAAGAGAAAGTACTTCACATTCGGAACGTGAATCAAATATAGATCTCTGCGAAAGCAGATGGTACTTACTTCCTCATATGAACTAACAAAGAAATTGGAAAAACCGAAGATTGTCTTTACATTCCAATTTTAAGGAACTAAATTCCATCACTATGTGAAATGGATAAATGTTTTGTTTGGCAAAACATTGTTCTTTATTAATCAATGATTGGATCATGGTAATCTAATTGATTGTCTCTATAGTAGAGATGATATGGTAGTGTTAACTGTTTAAAATATAATGATGCTTAAAACCCAAAAGGTTGCAAGGTAGTGATTAATCCCAACTAAGTTGTGATACCCTCTAAAACATAAGTTACGAGTTGGTGATAGATGGATGCTTTGGATCGTTAGATCCGGATCCAATACCTTCTTGTTAAAATTGTATAGAGGCAAAATGTTTGAATCTTCATTCTTTTGGAAAGATTAAAGAATCACAAAGTTGTTGAGGTTAATTCACTTAGATGTTAGTGGCACTTGTCCACAACATAATACTACTCATGTTGTATGACATTCACCGAAGATCACCCTCGGTTGGACTATAGTTTATTTTAAATAAACACAAGTCCGAATTCTTTGCAAAAGGTTTCAAAGAATTCAAGAAATGTAAGTTGATGAGTAAGACGTCTAAAGTATTTACATCCTTAGATTTGATCCAAGGAATGGTAACACTTTAGAATAGTTTTCTTGAAAGATATCAAGGAAAGAAGCATCATAAGATAATGGATTTCTCCATTAGGAGAATAACGAACTTGAATAAGATTTAGTTCGTTGGATGTTATCAATTACCCATATATAGGATATATATGCTTCTAAGACAATATGATTGTCAATTAGAAGATCTTCCAAAATTTTCATAACTCCATAAGATGTAGTTGGAAAAAAAGACAAATCTTAATCATGTTAAGATTTGGGGTTGTGTGCTTATAAGCAATATTTGTTTGATAACAATCTTGTAGGATATCCTGAAATTAACTTTTGGATATCACTTCTATAAACCAACTAACAAATGTTGTTTGTTGAGTAGTTCATTGTACTCCTACAATATGATTTGCCTTAGAGCAAATGAACTAGGAATAGAACTCAAAGAATGGGTTCTTTGAGAGACAAGATAATAATCAACAAATATAACAACCTAGTTCCTATACCAAAACCTCCAAGGTAGTCAAGAAGGATTTATAAACCGTCTCAGTTGAATGGTTTGAACTTTATGACTATGTCATAGAGTTACACCACTTAATTCGAAAGAAATAAGAATGAAAATCCTTATGACTACATTGAGTGTTTATATATGATATGTACTCAAGGAAATGGTAAAGTACCATTTGACTCGAAATAATGAAACCTTCATAGCTAATTGGTAGCTTAAGGTGACTACAATCAAAGAGAATAGTTGACTTTGAAGGAACCAATTTTGACGTAGTCTTAGTTTCAATTAATTCGAAGATTGCTAGCTACAACTAAATGGTGATTCAATGTTTGGACATAATATAGGTTTCCGAAACCATTATTAAGATAGTCTTGATAATATATGTCTAAAACTATGAATCACAAGACATGTAAGTTGTAGAGATCCATCCATCATGGATCTTAGCAAACTAGTGGGAGCTATAAGCGTCTTATGAGAGAAAGGTCAAATTGTTTGATTTCTCATAAAGATGTAAATGAATCTTTTGTTTACTAGGTTTACAAAAGATTAGTGGGAGTTAATCATATTCCTAAATTTGTATATGTATATATAAAAATATATGAATACATATATGATACATTAATTTTGGAAATGAAAAGAATACTTCTTCGTTAAAGTTATGACTTTCAGCATTCTATAATGATAGAATGTATATGGGAGACATAGTCTATATACATGGGATGGAAATCTATAATGATAGATTTTAGGATATAATTGGATTATATCAAAGCCCTAAATATAGACAAAAGATGATAGGAAGTTTCTCATATGATGATGAACTTCAAATCAAAAGGACAACTCTAGTGGGACTAAGAAGTTGCTCTTCTCAAAGAGAACGTACTCTTTGACTCCCAAAGAAATAATACATAAATAGAATCCTTTATGCATACGCAGAAAGGTGATTTACGTATTTCATATTGTATGAAAAACGTTGATATGAGTTGTACCTAGAACGGTACAAGACGATATCAATGCAAGCCCAGTATCAGAACCATGGCAACTGTCAAGTAAGTCCTTAAGTATTTAAGAAATACTAAAGGATAAATTCCTCAAAGATCGAGGAAGAATTAGAGTAACGTAATGGAAGCGTAAATGTATTAGATTATGAATCTAATCCATCATTGGATGTTTCTTCATTATGAATGAAGAGATGAACATATATCTCTTTATTATGACTAAAGAGATATTTGGATGGAAACATTAAAGTAATGACTTTAGTGTGTTCCATTATGAATGCAAAATATATTGCCATATAGAAGCTTACAACAATGTTGTTTGGATGAGAAATTTCATTTATGAACTCTCTATTCGGTTCCAACCAGAAAGTGTATCTAGTGTATCGACACTATGACACTAATGGGGTGATAGCTCAAGCCAGGGAATCAAGGTCTCATCAAGATCCGAACTCATATGAGAGACTGAACCACATGATTGAGAATCATGTATAATGGTGACGTCGATATTCTCAAGGTTGCTTCTATGGATAACATATAGATATCCATTGCCTAGGCCTACTATTCAGCCATTTATGAAATGACTACAGAAGAGATATCATCATGATGACCAAGCTGATTGGCTCTAGTGCAAGTGGGAGATTGTTGGAAATGTGCCCTAAAGCCAATCATATGATGATACTTTACAGACATTTCACATGTTAAACTAATCTAGTTTACATATAAAGGGCATAAATTATTGTTTGAGCCGTCTCATATAAATGTTATATGCTTAAACGATAAAGTCCAAGGAATATGTGATTGGGAGAATGCAATCTAATGAAGTTAGATTCATGAGACCATTCTTTCGTAGACACATCCTAAACGTTCCTGATCATAGGATTGCCAATTGGGCATTGACAGTCCGTTAAGATCAGTACATGCTATGTCTTCTCTCAGGGAGAGTGACTAGTCTCGAGTCATTGGTGTGTGTGACATCAAGACAAGTACGTAGGTGCTCAATAGAGAATGAGTTCACTGAACACGATCAACGAAGAGTTCTCATATTCATGTCACATGAGAACTCATGGTTGGGATAATGCAAAGTAATCCTTTGACCTGAGGCATCACAGTTGTCTTGTGGTTAAGTCCTTGATCTTTGATTATGTCAAAGTCACCCCATCGGGGTGTCCACGACATCGTTGGGGTCAAGCCACTTAGCTATGGAGGCAAGTGAATGCGCAACAAGGGATCTCTAACCTTCAAACTGTTTGAGGGAGAATACTCTATGATATGATTAGAATCTCTGGCCAGAGTATGAATGAGATTTGGGAATGCGTTCCAAATCACATTCAAGGTAATCATATAAGCACACGAATCACATTGGATAATAGACATGAATAAATAAACTATCAAAACACGCAATGTGGTCAAGAGTATTAGATTGGAGAAATACCGTATTGCATTTGTAATCCCAAACTGAATAGATTCTCCACCTCTTCTGATTAGCTTGGGTAACCATGATATGCTGCTAGGTGTCACTCATGGTTTGTGGAAGCCCTAAACGTGTGTAATCACTAAAGGGAGAATTGAAAATAAGTTTCAATTCACAGTTGATGTAAAATGGTTTTAATCGCCCACTGCCTCGCTAAAAGGAACCTAATGGATCGTACACCGTGTAAGGTGGAGATTGAAGAAACAATGGAGATGAGTAAGAATAATTAAATGGTTTAATTATTTATGGCAAGGATTAATTAATATGTTAATTAATCAAACGAATAAGTTCGTTAAAGACCTCGGGATAGTTTTGGACCTTAAGGCCCAATGGGCTTCGAACATCAAGTCCATTGACTTAAGTTGTATGACAACTTAATTCACAAAAGCCCAAAAGCCCAAACAACACCCTAAGGCCGGCCATATGGTTAAGGGTAGTGAACTTGGACTTATTTACAAGTTTGCCACTCAAATGAAAAAGGTATAAATATGACTTTATACCCAAAATTCATTTAGGGTTTGTTTTGGAGAAAATTGGAGAGAACATGTCTCTCCATTTCTCTCTAAAGAGGCCGGCCCCCTTGGAGGGTGCATCTAGCAATCCCACTACTCCAAGGTCACTCATTTCTTCTCCAATCTAACCTTGGTGAAGATACTTAGAGGTTCTCAATTTTGGGAACTTAGAGAAACCTTTTCATCCATCCAAATCCATAGATTTTAGTTGCAAGGAATGAAGGCCCTCTCTTTGGGTGATTAGCCTTTGCTTATGCAAAGAGGAATCTACAAAGGTATATATTTCTCAATTCACTTTGATTTGAGTTGAATCTTGGTTCACCAATCTACTAGGCTTTGAATTTCATGGTTAATGTTTTGTTTTTAAGTGCATGCAAGCATGATTCCGCCTTTAATTGTTAATTGCATGCTTATTGATGTTGCTTAAATGAACGTGTTTTCACAAAATAAACCTTCAAGCCAATGCTTAGCCAGAAGTGTGCCGACGAGGACGTCGGGCCCCTAAGGGGGTGGATTGTAACATCCCACATCGCCCAACGAAATGGATCTTGTAAGCCATATATGTATATTCCTATCTCTTCCTAGCACGAGGCCTTTTGGAAGCTCATTGGTTTCGGGTTTCATCGAAACTCTGAAATTACGAAAGTTCGCATGAGAACAATCCCTATATTTTTAGAAAACATTTCTGACCCTTCAAGCGCCGCCCACGCGCAAGCACGTGCCTGGCACACTGACGACGGCAGTTAATGCCTTCAAGAATATTCCATTAAAATCTAGGATATTCCGTCTAAAAAGTAACGGCGTTACGTTACGTTGTTAGCATATTTCATCAAAACTGACGGAATATGCTTCTTCTTCCTCGACAAGTCACCAGACGCCGGCGACTGTTCGCCAGTTTCTGGAAAAGTTTCTAACCCTAATTTCTCACTCATTTTAACACCAAACTTCATGAAACTTGAACCATTTTGAAGATCTCACCAAGACGAACAAAACCATACCTAAGTCGAGTCCTGAAACCACCAGAAACTCGCGAGAAAAAGCCTCGATATTCTGGTAAATCTTAAAACCCGTCGTTCTCAATGATTTGACGTCCAATTTCTTCCAACGAACCACTTTGAGCATCGTGATAACCTCCTAAAGCTTCATGTGAGCTTGAAATCCCCAAAAACACACGATTTTACGATTCCATGAATAATGACAAAAATCGGGTTAGGGTTTTCACAAGTTTTTTAAGAAGTTCTTACCTAAAAATGGTACCATTCAACTCATATGAACCTCAGGAATACAATGGTGCCCTTTGAACCCTCGATATGTGCGTGTATGGTTGGTTTTAAAGTTTGTTTGTACGTTTTGTGCGGATTTTTTGAAAATCCGAGAGGGAGGAGAGAGAAGGCACATGAGAGAAGGGGAGTTTGTGTGTGTGTGTGTGGTCCATGTGGGTCACCAACCAAAACCAAAGAAAACACTTTGAGTCCTAAGTATTCCAAAACTTAGAAAAAATTTAGAATTTGTCCAAATAAATTTAAACTTAAACCACACCACCACATAACTCAATTATTTCTCAACGTCCAAAGGTAATTTAGTAACTTCCACGCCATCTATAATTTAATTCGGGACGTGGTATGACAATCTACCCTCCTTATAAAAATTTCATCCTCGAAATTTATACCATTTTTACAATCCACTAATAATCATAAAATAGGCGTGGATACATCTCTCTCATCCGGTGTCACTTCCTGGCCCATTCCACCACCGTAGCACGATATTGTCCGTTTTGGGCATGCCATTCCCTCACGGTTTTGTTTTTGGGAACTCACGAGCAACTTCCCAGTGGGTCACCCATCCTGGGAGTGCTCTGGCCTCATTCTCGCTTAACTTCGGAGTTCCTACGGAACCTGAAGCCAGTGAGCTCTCCAAAAGGCCTCATGCTAGGTAGGGATGAGAATATACATTTAAGGATCACTCTCCTAGGCGATGTGGGATGTTACAATCCACCACCTTTAGGGGCCCGACGTCCTCGTCGGCACACTTCCGGCAAGGGATTGGCTCTAATACCATTTTGTCACATCCCAGCCCATTCCACCACCGTAGCACGATATTGTTCGCTTTTGGCTTACCATTCCCTCACAGTTTTGTTTTTGGGAACTCACGAGCAACTTCCCAGTGGGTCACCCATCCTGGGAGTGTTTTGGCCTCCTTCTCGCTTAACTTTGGAGTTCCTACAAAACCTGAAGCCAGTGAGCTCCCCAAAAGGCCTCGTGCTAGGTAGGGATGAGAATATACATTTAAGGATCACTCCCCTGAACGATGTGGGATGTTACATCAGGTCCTCTATCTCCCATGTAGCTTCTTCCACTTAATGATTTCACCATAAGACTTTCACCAAACGCACTGTCTTATTCCTCATAACCTTATGTTTCCAATCGAAAATAGTCATTGGTTCCTCATCCTAAGTCAAAGCCGAATTCATTTCCAAAAGTTGAAGAGGAATCACATGTGAAGGATCTGAGATATAATGTGGAAGCATCAAAACGTGGAATACATTATGTACTTTAGATAATTCTGAAGGCAACTCAAGCCTATAAGCAACTTCACCAATTATTTCAGTGATCAAATACGGCCTGATGTATCTAGGACTTAACTTGCTTTTCTTCCCAAACCACACAACACCTCTCCATGGTGATAACTTCAAAAACACCTAATCACCTACTTTATACACCCAGTCAGTGGCATGCTTGTCTACTAAACTCTTCTGTCGATCCTGGGCCGTTTTCAGGTTAGACTTAATTACCTGAACATTTTGAGTAGTCTCGTCCAAAATCTCAGGGCCTACTAACACTCTTTCACCAACCTTTGACCAGCATAAAGGTGTACGACAAGATTTCCCATAAAGTTCCTCAAATGGTGACATACCAATACTTGAATGGTAACTGTTGTTATAGGCGAACTTCACCAAATCCAAACAATCATGCCAACCATCGCTAAACTGTAGCACTGAAGATCTCAACATATCTTCTAATGTCTTAATAGTTCTCTTAAATTGTCCGTCTGTCTGAGGATGATATGTCGTACGATAAAGTAATCTTGTACCAAGAGCTTCCTGGAATGTTATCCAGAACTTAGAAGTAAATTGACGATCCCAATCCGAGACAATATAAATTGGAACACCATGGTACTTCACAATCTTTGATATGAGTAATTTAGCTAATTAGCTTAATGGATATTTTTCCCTCACTGGAATAAAGTGTGCTGACTTAGTAAGCCGATCAACTATCACCCAAATGTCGTCATAACTATTCTATGTACGAGGAAGCTTGTACACAAAATCCATGGTAATATTTTCCCATTTCCACTATGGAATGGGAAGTGGCTGCATTAACCCAAACAGCTTCTTCCTTTCAGCTTTAACCTGTTGGCAAAAGGTAGAGCTACTCACATATTCGGCAATTTGCCTTTTCTGTACCTGGCCAATAATAAATGGGCGAATGGTATGATACATCTTGGTACCTCCTGGATGCATTGCATATGCCGAAATATGCGCTTCATCAAGGATTTATTTCTTTAGCTCTACAAGTAAGGCTTCCTCTATATCTTCCACTCATAACCCCACTCCAGTGGACCTCAAATCCGCAAGAAGAGGAACATGACAATCATAAATGGCATTAAGTCTGACTAGAGTCTTCCTACTCAATGTATCCGCCACTGCATTTGCACGACCAAGGTGATACTCAATCGTGCAATCATAATCACTAAGAAACTCAATCCACCTCCGTTGCCGAAGATTTAGTTCTCTCTGAGTAAAAAGATACTGAAAACTCTTATGATCTATGAAAATCTTACATTTCTCACCATAAAGATAATGTCTCCAGATCTTCAAAGCAAAGATGATAGCCGTTAATTACAAATCACGAGTATGGCAATTCTTCTCATGAGGTTTCAACTGTCTCGAAGCATAAGCAATCACCTTATCATGTTGCATCAAAACACAACCCAGGCCATTCAAAGAAACATCACTGTAGACCTCGAAATTACGACTATCATCCGAGAGTGCTAAAACAGGTTCATGAGTGAGATAATACTTCAACTGCTGAAAACTTTGCTCACAATTATCATCCCACTCAAACTTAACATCCTTCTTGGTCAACCTCGTCAATGGTAAAGTAATCACTGAAAAATCCTTAACAAATCGCCTGTAATAGCCTACAAGGCCAAGAAAACTTCGTAGCTCAATGATGGTTCGAGGTTGTTCCTAATTCTCCACAGCTACCACTTTTTGAGAATGTACTTGAATACCTTGAGTCGATATAACATGTCCCAAAAATGCCACTTGATCTAACCAGAATTGGCATTTGCTAAACTTAGCATATAGCTGGTGTTCCCTCAAACTTTTCAACACCAATTTAAGATGTCTAGCATGCTCTACTCTAGACTTAGAGTATACCAAAATATCATCAATGAAGATTATGACAAACCTATCCAAATATGGCTGGAATACTCGATTCATTAAATCCATGAAAGCTACTGGTGCATAAGTTAACCCAAATGGCATCACAAGAAACTCATAATGACCATATCGAGTCCTGAAAGCTGTTTTAGGGGCATCTTCACTTCTAATCTTCAACTGGTAGTAACCAGACCTCAAGTCAATCTTAGAGAACACACAGGCACCTCAGAGTTAATCAAACAAATCATCTATACGAGGTAACGGATAACGGTTCTTAATTGTTACCCGATTGAATTGCTTGTAATCAATGCACAGCCTCAAGGTTCTATCTTTCTTCCTCACAAATAAGACTAGAGCTCCCCAAGGTGAAGTACTAGGCTGAATAAAACCTTTATCCACTAATTCTTACAAATGAACTTTCAATTCCCTTAATTTAGCAGGAGCTATTCTATAAGAAGTCAAAGATATAGGGTTCGTACCTGGAAGCAGATCAATAACGAATTCCAAATCTCTGTCTAGCGGCAATCTAGGTAAATCATCAAGGAACACATCTGGAAAATGCCTGACCACACGTACCTCCTCCACACTACTAGGAGCATTATCATTCAACACCACATGAGTCAAATATCCCTAACAACCTTTCGACAATAATCTTTTGGCTTTCATGGCAGAAATAGCACCATGCCTCACTACGCTAGGCTCTCCTACAAATGTAACTTTAGGTAATCCAGGACGATGAAATGTGACTGTCTTTCCATAATAATCTATCTTGGCATGATTGTAGTGTAACCAATCAGTACCCAAAAACAACAATGTCTAACGGAATAAGGTTAGCTGGCATAACAACATCCTCCACCATCACTGGACATCCTGGATATACTCAATCAACATAACACCTCTCTCCTCTAGGCATAGAAAACTCCAAATCATATCCTAGAGGTGTAGGATGAGGTTGCGTCATTTGAGCAAATCCATGAGAAACAACAGAATGCGTAGCACCACAATCAATCAATACTCTAGCAAAATGACCAAGAATATTTAATGTACCCATGATTAAATCAGGATTGTTCTGAGCATCTTGCAGTGTCATGTTGTGGATACGTCCCTGATTCTGTTGTCGTCTACCCCGACCTCTGCTAGCATGAATACCTCATCCTTGTTGTGGCTGACCAGGCTGCCTCGAAGATCTTAAACTGCTAGCAGCAATTTCTACCTGTTGGGGTTATCCCCCTAGCACCACTGGGATCCACCTGCTGAGTGTGGCTGATATGGCATAGAACCTCCCTGATACTGAGGGTAACCACTTTGATAATGAGGGTTTGATAGGAGCATATTTATGTGACTTAGTTAGCTTGTTTTCTTGCATTTATATTGTTAGTTCATAGTTATTTAGTATTTTAAGTTATTTTCGTGTGTTTGTAGGTCCAAATAGCTAAAGTAGCAAGAAAATGCATTTTGGAGCTTTTTAGAGCATTTTTGGGCTTGTAATGGATAACACATGCATGGAGCAAGGTGGATGGACGAAATTGAAGACCAAAAGAGGCTAGGATTATGCTGAAGTTATGAAGAAATTAAGTCAAGAAAAGGAAGTAAAGGATGCAAGCAAGAAAGAAGGAATGTTAGCCAAGTTACCTTATTTTGTTATGAACTTTCCTAATCCTAATTCACCTATGTTCCAGCAGCAAAGGGGTGTCCTAAATACTTTAGGACACTTAATTACATGTTTCTAGAAGACCTAATCCCTGCCACAAAGGGTGCCGCGCCTTTCTTCCCTTTCCTTTTTCCCTTGCCTTGCAAGGGATCCTCTTTTCCCCTTTTCCTATACTTGCCGCATATCCTTTTTCCCTTGTTCCCTTGGATTCTGTTTTGACTTACCCTTTTTCCTTGTTGACTTAAAGCTAAAATCCTTCTAAAATAATTAAAACTTTCTTTTCTCTTTCCCTTTAATTCTGCCGTTGATAGGAGCATATTTATACAACTTAGTGAGCTTGTTTCTTGGCATTTACTTAGTTTAATTCTAGTTATTTTAGTACTTTAAGCTATTTTCATGTGTTTGTAGGTTTAAATAACAAAGTTGGCAACAAAGTGCTATTTGGAGCACTTTGGAGCATTTTTGGGCCAAGATTGGATAGTGCAAGCATGGAGACATGAGGATGGACGTTTTTGAAGATTAGAAGGCTAGAAATCAGCATGTGTGTGTGCAAGTGTGTTGACCTACAACTACAAACACTCATCCACTACACCTATTACATCCACTCATTACCAAACATCCATCCACTACACACATTACATCCACTCATTACCAAACACTCACCACACTGTGTGCCGTAGCAAAGGAAGGGAAGGAAAGTGCTTGGACGTGCATGTTGTCCAACGGGGATCGTTGGAGCGTTTAGGTGTTTTCTTTCTTTTGTTTTCAATGTCTAAATTTGTTTATCTTTGCTTTGTAAATATGAGGAACTAAACCCCCCCTTAGCTAGGGCGAATTCGAAACCATGTTCATACTGTAGTAATGATGTAAGTAGCGATCGTTCTAGGCCGGGGATTAGGAGAGATTGCTAAATCACTTGAAAACTGACTCAAATACGTAAAAACAAGTTTAAAACACTAAACTAGACTCAAAGAATGCAAAACTAAACTTTAAAACACCAAAACAAACCAAAAGACTCGAAACAGCAAACAAACACTCAAAACTGCCTTAAAAACACTTTCTGGGCAGTTTCTGACACCAAGGAAGAATTTGGACGAAAATTGGTTATAACTTGACTCAAGACACTTAAAAACACAAACTAAATTGATTTCTAACTTATATGACTCAACAAAGTAAAGGGGGATTGATTTTGGATGAATTTAAAAACAAAACAAGTAACTAAACTAAACAGATTTTAAAACAAAATTGGTTAAAGTGAATGGATGGAAGGCTAGCTAAGGGGTTCTTCTCCACACATGTCACACTTGCATACAAAACGATTTCCAATTGCTTCTCAATAAACCATGAATTCTCAACGCCCCAAGTTAATTAGGTCCACTTAAATTAACCCTCAGATTTTCCTTAAGTTATTGAGTTGGATGAATTGCATACGACAACCCAAAGCATTCCCCACACGTTCCCTACATGAAAGCGCATAATAGAGATTCAAGCAAGGATCATTAAGTTCTATGAAAATCATAAGCATTGGCGAGGCACTCGTAACTATGAAAGCGCATGATACTTATGCCAAGAATTTACTTAACGCGATTGTGATCAACAACCTTTACTACTTGTGAATATAAGTTCATAACAATTAATTGAAATTCCCTTATATCCTAGCATCAAATTCATATAGATAAGTAAATTGAATTCACAACTTATGAAACGCAATTAGAAGTAATCAAATCATATAGCAAGCATAAACATGGTTTTGAATCCCCCCTAGCCAAAGGGGGTTTAGTTCCTCATACTCGCAAAGCAAAGATACATAAATTTAGAAATTATAATCCAAAAAAAGAAAACACCTAGAATGCTCCAACTTGGCAGCAAGCTCATCAACGATTTCTCCTTCCTCCTTGTTGCGGCAGAGAAGTTTAGAATAGGTTTTGGGTGGTATTTATGGTGTAGAATGGATGGGGAATTGTATGGAAAGGTTTAGGGTTGATGGGTGGTGCGGCAAGGGGTTGTTTTTGGCAGAAAATTGGGAGTATGGTGGTGGAAGGCTACGGTAAAGGTGTGGAATGGATTTCTGGCGTGATTTATGAATGTGAGAGGTGGTGAATTCGGCCAAGAGGGTTCATGAGTATATATAGGCACTTAAAACCCTAGGTAAATCAGATATGGACTTGAATAACCCAAATCCACAAGAAAAAAAGCTTAGAAATCAGAATTCAATAGGAAAAAGGCCTAGATAGTGCGGCTGGATTAGGGAATGCAAGATAAGGCTTCTAGAAAGCCTTGCAAAGCAAGGAAAACTGATTCTAGAAGGGGATAGGTGCGGCAGGTTTAGGGGAATAAGAATAGGGCTTCTAGAAAGCCCAAAACCAAGAGGAAATAAGCCCTAACCCATGGCATGAATAAGAAAATATTCTAGAACCTTTCTTTGTGTCTTCCAACGCTTAGGAACCTTCTAATGCTGCTAAAACTCAAGGCCATCTAGGTTTAGGAAAGATCAACCCAAAATAGGAAACTTTTGGGCTTAACTTTCCTACTTTAAGTAGGAAACCTTGTTTGAGTAGGAATCTTCATTCTTCTAGGAATCCATCCTTGACAATGACTCCTCTGATGATTAGGAATCCTTCTTGAATTAGGACTTCTTCGTTGATTAGGAATCCTTCTTCAACTAGGACTCCTCAAATCTTCAAATCTTCATTTTCGTCCATTCCCTTGGCTCCAAGTATGTGACTTCCATTCCAAGCTCCATTTTGCTCCAAAAGGCTCCAAATTGCATCATTTTATGTAATATGCCCTTAAAACCTGAAAACACATGAAACTAGCTTAAAAGACTACTTTAAACTAAGAAAACATAACGAAAATGCATAAGAACTAGTTAACTAAGGCGCATAAATATGCTCCTATCACATACTTGCAATATGAATTGATTACCTTCAATTGTGATTTCATAAGTTGTGAATTCAATTTGTTTAACTGCTTGATTGATAACTTATTCGTGTATGTTTATTAAGAGTGCACACTTAGTGTGCATGCATGAATATGATGCTAGAGTATAAAGGAGTTTCACCTAATAGTTACAAATTTATATTCACAAGTAGTGGAGGTCGCTTATAAACGATCGCGTTAAATGAATTCTTGGCAGGAGTTTCATGCTCATCATAGTAACGAATGCCTCGTCAATACTTATAGTTTTCATGATGCTTAATGATCTTTCATTGTATCTTTATTGTGTTGTTCACGTAAAGGACTTTTGAAGAATGCTTGAATTGTTGTATGCGCTTTCCCATCCAATTCAATAACTTAAGGAGAACTTAAAGGTTAATTTAAGCGGACTTAATTAACCTGGGGTGTTGAGTTTCATGATTGATCGAAAGAACAACTGAAAATTGGTTTATGTGCAAGTATGTCATGTGTGGAGAAGAACCCTCTAGCTAGCCCATCATCCATAGTTTAACCCATCACCCATCAATTCACCTAAATTTGTCTAAGAATTTGTTTAAATTGTTCTTGCTTTGTTTTCCTTATTTTCGTCCAAAACCAAAATCCCCTTTATTTATTAAGTCATATTAGTTAGTACTTGTTTTAGATTGTGTTTTTAAGTGTTTTAAGTCAAGATAAAATCAATTTTCGTCCAAACTTTGTGTTACTGGCAGAAACTGCCTTAGAGTTGTTTTTAGGCAGTTTTGAGTCTTTATAATCTGTTTTGAGTCTTGTGACTTTGTTTTGAGTCTTGTAAGTTTAATTTCATGCTTTTAAGTTTGTTTACACATATTTAAGTCAATTTCAAGTGTTTTAGCATCCCTCCTAATCCCCGGCCTAAAACGATCCCTACTTACATTCTTTACTACAATTGACAACAAGAGGGTTTAATTTGTGTGTTAAGATAACTTTCGCATCAAAATTTTGGCACTGTTGCCGGGGATTAGCAACTTTGCTAATCCCTTGTTATTTGTTTTTGTATATTTTCGTGTCTTTTGTTTTTGGTTATTGACTTTGTTTCTGTTTGTGTTTTATTTTTTTTTATTTTTTTTTATTTTTTTTTGTTTTACTTTTGATATTTGATTTAGTTTTGTTTCCTTGATTTCAGGTACTAGAGAAGTAAGACATGGATTTTGCTACCATTCAAGGTCAATTGGCAAAACTTACTTCTCAATTGTCACAATATCCCGAAAGGACCACAATGCAAAGTGTCCCTACATATGGTGTGTCCTATGGGCAAGGATATCCAATTCATCAATGTTCTCAATTCGCTGCGAATGAAGATGCTTAGGGTTATCAAGGCCATAGCCAATCATGGGACAACATGTTTTCCAACGCTTACAATTCGGATTGGAGAGATTATTTAGATTACATGTGGGGAAAACCTCAACAATTCCAACAAGATGGATATTGGCAGCAAGAAGAGGAGTTCTATTCAAGACCTATGCAGCCACCACAACCTCCTCCACAACAATTCCAATCAAATTCAAGTATGCCTATGAGTTATGATGAAATTTTTTATGTACTAACCTCGTTGACGCAGGGCTCACTATAAGAAGAATATTTGCCGCCATTAGATGAGTTTTATCACTGGCCATATGAACCATCAGAGCCACCACAACAATATGCCCAATTCAATTCAGGTACGTCTTTGGATAATGATATGTTTAATAAGTTACTCACCTTTTTGAACCAGGAAGTAGAAAATCAAAACAAAGAGATGCAAAATCAAGCCAAGAAGATGGGTGAATTGGAGAAGCAAATTGGGCAAATTATGAAGTTCATGGCACAAATTCAAGAGCAAAGTGAACTCTCTAACTCAACTATTGAAAATTTGAAGGAAGATTTTGAAATCCATGATGCTATCACTTTGGGAAGTGCTATGGAGGTTGGAGGTGAACCCAAGACATCCAAACCAAGCCAAAACATGGATGAACAGCTGCTGCTCGAAGAAGAGGTGAATAACAAGGCCACGGCAAGGGAAGAACCACCCTTGCCGCAACGCCATATGCCCTCTATGTCATCCACTACAACCAAGGTAAGCCTAAATTCAATTTGTCCTAACCCCGTTTCACCAAATGTCCTTATTCATTGCAGGATCATGCAATCCAAGGAAGAAGAGGGTGAGAAAGGCATATTCGAAACCTTTCCAAAGAATCAAGAGCAAGAAGTGGATGGGGAATGTCTAGAATTCATCAAAAAAGATACACTTGAGATGAAAATTCCCAAAGAAGTTGGATTTTATGACACGGGACAAGTCATAACTCTCAAAACACCAAATTTGGCCAAGTCCCATATCCCTGCAACTTTCAAAAATGTGGTGTTCGTAATTGAGTTTGTGTTGGAGCAAGCAAGTAAGCCATCTTCTCCAACTTCGATTTTATTATATATTAACTTGCTGATTTTGATGATTCAGGCACCTACACTAGAATTTAAACCATTGCCGGATCACGTCAAGTATCACCATCTATTCAAGGATCAATTCTATGCTATGGGCCCTATCCAAGTTTAGAAGGAAGTTTCGTCTGGCTGGAAGACGTTAAAGCAAGCGCTTCTTGGGAGGCAACCCATGTATTCAAATAAGGAAGATTTTTGAATTGCTTCACGATTGGTTTTACGTTCCTAAAAACCTTCCCTTTTCTGCAGTTTTATTTTGCCATGATTGTCATTTTTATTTGTTGCTTGTTTAATTGTTTTTTATGTGGGTTTATTTTTGAAACATTGACAGATATGCAAGGTGTTTTACATTCATTTTCATAGAAAAAGGGAACATTAAAGAGAAAAATACAAGAGAGAGCCTTTACAAAGGCTGCATAGTAGAAGTCTCAGTAGTCGGTAGAGCCCCAGAAGAAGGAGGCATCGGAGGTTGATCATTTGGAGCTTCATTAAGTGGTACAGCCCTAGAAGACGAAGGCAAATGCTGTTGGAACAAACCCACAATCCTTTGATGATCAAGTAAAATCTGACCATCAGATTTCTGCATCTGGTCAATTTTCTTCTTCATGTTTGTAGCATAGTTATGTGCGAGCTTATGCAACTGTTTATTCTCATGCTTGAGCCCTCTAATCACATGTTCGAGACTCATAACTTCAGCCACTAACGATTCAACTTGACGGGTTCGAGCAAATACGCGTTGAGCCATATTGGACATAGAACCTGCACATTGCCTACTGAGAGCCAGAGAATCCTTAACAGCCAACTCATCAGATCGTTTGGAAAGGAGTCTGTTATCTTTAGGAGTGACACGGTTCCGGGCCACCACCGCAGCGGTCATATCATTCTTCATCACCGAATCCCCAACGGTAAGAGGACCACTAGGGGATATGAAGGATTTGCGCCATATGTTGTCTGGAGAAGGCATGGATGCCTCTTCACCAAGGTTCAAGTCAAAACGACGGTCGGAAGGGCCAGCCATTTTCAAAGATGTTAAAGAAAGAAGAGGTCGGACAAGTCAAGATCGTAGAAGTGCAAGAAGGGAGTTTCTACAAGCAGAAATTCAAGTGTTCTTTGAAACGTACTGCATACCTCTATAAAAATCAGCACTCAACGGGGATTTTAGAGATCGAAGAGGCGAGCTCAAAAATCGAAGAGGACAATTAAAAAATCGAAGAGGCGCTAGCTTTATCAAAAGCTGGGCTTGCCTAGAAACCATGGGCCAATCTTCTTTTCCAGATTTTTCTGCACTTGTCACATGCAACCTCTGCACTCGACGAAGCTCAGAACTCGAAGAGGCGAGCTCATAATTCGAAAAGGCAACCTCAGAAATCTGAAAGACATCTGCTTTTCCAGACGTGTCAGCGCCTGTCACATACACACTCAGCTTTACGAAAATTACGGGCAGTTTGTCGAAGCGCCGATTCCAGATATTGAAGAGGCATCAACTTTATCCAGACGTGTCAGCATCTGTCACATACACACTCAGCCTTGCGAAAATTACAGGTAGTTTGTCGAAGCGCCGATTCCAGATATCGAATAGGCATCAGCTTTATCCAGACGTGTCAGCATCTGTCACATACACAGTCAGCCTTGCCAAAATTACAGGCAATCTGTCGAAGATCTCTTGTGAAGTAGAAAGCACGTGAAGTTTACTATTAAATCATCCAACAGTTGCTGACAAGAGTGAAAGAATAGTACCGGTTATTAATTCCTATAAATGTCACCCTTCACCCTCTATTGCAAGGCAGACATACATAACCCTTCTCCAACAAACCCTCTCGAGTCACTCAGTGTTCCTTATTCCTTGGGGTACCTCTGCAAACAACTCATCCAAAGCAAAAGTATTTCATATCATGAAGGTTGAAAGCAAGAGTATCTCATATCATGCTTTCTCCATGTCCTTCTCTTTGTCGTTGTTTTGGGACAAGGAGAAAAAGAGCAATCAGCTAGCACTTGGTATCAATCTTCCAATCTGGAACCAATTGCATGGAACCCCTTCCTGATTGCTTACCTAGCCTTGCTTTCGAGTACTTATCTTCATCATCTTATGCTTCCTCTTCGTCTAGCATATCTGCCTGGGGAACAGATAAAGGAAGTGAAAATGATACCTCGAAGCATGTGGAGACAATGTGCCAATTCATTCTCAGCTAGGGACAAGGAGAAAGAAAGCAAGAGGTGGGCACTTGGAAAGATTGAAGAAAGAAACAGACCAACACCTCTACCTTGTGTCTGCCTGCCGTGCAGAAGAAACAAGCAGAGAAGAATGCAGACTGCAAAATCAAATCAACCCAGCATAATGAGTCTGATTTGAAACCAAGGAACTCTCATAGTCCTCGCTCAGAATTCCAAACCAGTTCGAGATCAAAGCTGTGGAAAGTCAACAAGATCATCTATCTACAAAACCATATTTGCATTCTTAAACTCTACTCTATCTGGTTTTTCCTTTGCCATACTTTTCATGTTTATTTGTTGTTTGTTTGTTTGCTTGTTTTTGTGTGAGTTTATGCTTGAAACATTGAGGACAATGTTTGATTTAAGTGTGGGGGGGGTAACCAAGTTGTTTAGCATGAAATTCGTAGGAGTTTATCACCCATTACTTCTAGTGTTATTCCTTGCTGTTTTAGGTGTTTTTTAAGCTGTTTTGGAGTGTTTTAGTGTGTTTTGATATAAAAATCCGAAAATCTCATAAAAATTTGAAAAATTGTTTTGAAAAACCCAAAAATAGTTGTTTTTGTATGTTTATTTGTGTCTTAGGGTACCTTCCAACACAATGATGAGGATTTGGTTTTTAATTACATGACTGTTAAAGAAATTTATAAACATGGTGTTGGAAATGTGCCCTAAAACCAATCATGTGATGATACTTTACGGACATTTCACATGTTAAACTAATCTAGTTTAATATCAAGCGCAAAGATTATTGTTTTAAGCCATCTCATATAAATGTTATATGCTTAAACGATAAAGTCCAAGGAATATCTGATTGGGAGAATGCAATCTAAAGAAGTTAGATTCATGAGACCATTCTTTCGTAGACACATCCTAAACGTTCCTGATCATAGGATTGCCAATTGGGCATTGACAGTCCCTTAAAATCAGTACGTACTGTGTCTTCTCTCAGGGAGAGTGACTAGTCTCGAGTCATTGGTGTGTGTGACATCAAGACAAGTACGTAGGTGCTCAATAGAGAATGAGTTCACTGAACATGATCAACGAAGAGTTCTCATATTCATGTCACATGAGAACTCATGGTTGGGATAATGCAAAGTAGTCCTTTGACCTGAGGCATCATAGTTGTCTTGTGGTTAGGTCCTTGATCTTTGATTATGTCAAACGTCACTCTATTCGTGGGTGTCCACAGCATAGTTGGGGTTAAGCCACTTAGCCATGGAGGCAATTAAATGCGCAATAAGGGATCTCTAACCTTCAAACCTTTTGAGGGAGAATACTCTATGATATGATTAAGAATCTCTGGCCAGAGTATGAATGAGATTTAGGAAGGCGTTCCAAATCACATTCAAGGTAATCATATAAGCAAACGAATCACATTGGATAGTAGACATGAATAAACTATCAAACCAAACAATGTGGTCAAGAGTATTGTATTAGAGAAATACTGTATTGCATTTGTAATCCTAAACTGAATAGGTTCTCTACCTCTTCTGATTAGCTTGGGTAACCATGATATGCTGCTAAGTGTCACTCATTGTTTGTGGAAGCCCTAAACATGTATAATCACTAAAGGGAGAATAGAAAGTAAGTTTCAATTCAAAATCGATTAGAAAGAGTTTTAATCGCCCACTGCCTCGCTAAAAGGAACCTAATAGATCGTACACTGTGTAAGGTAAAGATTGAAGAAACAATGGAGATGAGTAAGAATAATTAAATGGTTTAATTATTTATGGCAAGGATTAATTAATATGATTAATTAATCAAACGAATATAGTTCGTTAAAAGACCACGGGTTAGTTTTGGGCCTCAAGGCCCAATGGGCTTTGAACGTCAAGGCCATTGACTTAAGTTGTATGACAACTTAATGACTAAAATTCACAAAGGCCTAAAAAGCCCAATGAAACCCTATGGCCGGCCATATTGTCAAAGGAGTGGGTTTTGGACTTAATTACAAGTTTGCCACTCCAATGAATAAAGGTATAAATATGACTTTATAGCCAAAATTCATTAAGGGTTTCTTTTAGGAAATTGGAGAGAACACAAAGCTCTCATTTCTCTCTAAAAAGGTCGGCCACCCTAGAGGAAATTATCTAGCAATCTTGCTTCCTCTAGGTCACTCATTTCTTCATCAATCCATCCTTGGTGTGGAGACTTAGAGGTTCTCAATTTTGGGAACTTGGAGAACCATTTCATCCATCCAAATCCATGGATCTAAGAAGCAAGGAATGAAGGCCCTCTCTTTGGGTGATTAGCCTTTGCTTATGCAAAGAGGAATCTACAAAGGTATAAATTTCTCAACTCACTTTGATTTGAGTTGAGTCTTGGTTCACCAATCTACTAGGCTTTGAATTTCATGGTTAATGTTTTGTTTTTAAGTGCATGCAAGCATGATTCCGCCTTTAATTGTTAATTGCATGCTTATTGATGTTGCTTAAATGAACATGTGTTTCACAAAATAATCCTTCAAGTGGTATCAGAGCCTAGGTCTAGTAGTTGGTGAATCCTTTTGGGTTTTGTAGTTCATAGTTTGTGATTTAAAAGTTGTAATATGTTACAAGCTTTATTCTTGTTTTTTGAATGTAAATTTTGCTAGAAAATTTGCCATCTCAAATGTTGTAGATGTAGTTCATATGAGCATGAATATTGGAACTAAAATTTGGTGCCATGGTTTTGGGAATTTTCGGCCAAATCCAAAGCGTGGATTTTTGGGTTCTTGTTTGACTTGTTAAAAATGTTTTCAAGTAACTTTTGGAACCCCTATGTACCCTAGTTTGGTTATATGTAATTTCCCTTAAGTTTATGGTTTTGGGATGTTTTTGGGTGAAAAATGTTCATGGAAAATTTTGAGTGTTTTCATGAGTGTTCTTCATTGTTCTTGACATTTTTGCCAAGAACAAAAAGGTTTGTTGTTTTGATTCAAAGTTTTGATTTATTTCATAAGGTTTATGTTTTATGTTTTTTCAAATGTTTAATTGCTTTAGATATTTGTTTAAAAGGTGTAAGAATTATTGGTGGGTGTGAAATGATTAATTCCCTTTCACACACACCACTTGCACCACTTGCATGCTTTATGTCAAAACTCACAAATCAACACACACATCACTTACACTCCTCTCCAAAACCGGCCCTCCCTCAAGTGGGAGTACTTTTGGGTCTTTTATGCAATTACATAAAGTTTTGATACTTTTGTGTATTTGCACTTTGGCCCAAAAGTTTACGTTTTTACGTTTAGGTCCAAAAACGCTAAAGGACAAATTGTTTTGATCCTTTAATGAAGTTTTTGCATTGTTTAAATTTTGGGTTCTAGTTGTAATTACATGAAGTAGTGGACTTTTGTGTTTTTACAAAGTGACCCCAAAAGTTTGTGTTTTGCAACATAGCCCAAAGGTTGAGGTTATTGCATTATTGGCCCAAATTAGGTTGAGAAAAAAATTGTTTTGTCTCTTTAAATGAGAATTGGATTTTCATTTCATTTAGCTCCATTTAAATCAATTCTATGGATACAAAAACCAAATGAAAATGTTGCATTCAATTAATTAGTTAAAGCGTTAATTAATTAAAGAAAGGGTGATTATGAACCTAAGCCTATTATAATTGAGCTATGTGAAAGGCCGTTTCAAATTTGTTTGAACCATGGGAATGTGTAGATTAGATTTTGGTTGTAATTTGATTTGATCAAATGTTGTAAAAGAGCATAAGCTCTTCTTTACTTTAAAGTACTCATTTTCTTGTTTTATTTGATATGCATGAAAAAGAAGTAGTTGGGTCCAACGCCCCTAAGACAACACGCCTTAATGTGATTAAACGCGTAACTAAAATCAATCACCATCCCTAGACCGAGATTCAACACAAGGCTCATGTTGAATCTAAACAAAGGTTCATAGTCATCCTAAGGCCCTAAGGCTATATAGTCCATCAAATGAATGCAAAGGTTATGTTAGTAGTATCATATACTCTTGCTTTAAAACCCGTTTTATAAGCATAGTGGGAGTATTATATACAACTAAAAACAATCATATGGACCAATAGTTGTAATAGGACCAAAATTGTTTTAATAGAGATTAAAATGTATATTTATATGTGATGAGACCTAGAAACCCTCAACCAAACCATTATTAAGTTGATAAGCGTGAGAGTGCTTTGAACACTCTTTCGTGGCCTTCCACCGTGGTAGCTCCGATCGTTTGTGACTCGTACACCGGCTTCACCCTATCATGGGGGAGTACAAAGTGCGTGCTTACACTCAGGAGGAGTCTATATACATACTTGATGAGGTGAGTGTAGGCAACGAAGATAGCCGACATCGTATCATCGTGAGGCTATTCTTGAACCCCTTCACGAACTAAGCATGGTGGGAAAGACTTAACTAAGTGCAATGGAGCCAACATCATATCATTGTGAGGTGACATTCTCTAGAGGCCAAATAAGATGGGTACTTGCAAGAGATGCAAATGAGTAAGTGTACTCTCTCATTATTATTAATGCTAGCCAACATCATATCATTGTGAGGTGGGCTTGGTAGTAGTGAGTCTCTCATACCCTACTAAGAGTTTCCTTCAAAACTCTCGAATTCCAATGAGGGATATGGAATTTGCCAAAAATAGTGGGTGGTGCTATTTGATTTAAAGACCCAAATCAGTCAATTTATATTCGTTATGTATTTGTTTACCAATATATTTGCAAACGCTATCCAATACTTGACAAAGAAAAGCCAAATGCTTTAGTTTCCGGACTTGGTACCACAATCCCAAAGATTGTCTTAAATGGATTGTATATGTACCTAAGTAGTCTCATCCTCAAAATCTTCCTATTGGTAATGTATCATTGGAAGAACATGTTAGATAAGTCTATCATGAAAAGGACAACACAAACAACCAATGCTTATTCCTTCGTTATATGAACAAAGGAACTTACGAAGATTAGCATAAATACAAGGACACTTTTAGTGTTATTAGTTCTTCAATTACAAATTGTTGTATGAAGAAATAATGAGTTGCTTTGAACAACCCTTAGTCAATGCAAACACTAGTGCTTGTTTCTTTGTTATATGAACAAAGAACTTGGGAAGAAAGCACAAAGGCATGGACACTTTATGTGCCATGATTCTTCACTTACAAATTGTTGTATGAAGAAATGAGAGTTGCCTCGTACAACTCTTGAAAGTTTGTAATTATGTTTAAGAACATAAAGGTTGGTTGACAAAAAAAAAAATAGTCCATCAACATGGACTTATGATGATTTCGAATCATTGAGTGTTGAAGTGTTACACCACTTAAAGAAACGGAAACTAGGCAAGGACTTCACCTTTATGTCCCTATCCTAATTGTTCACTAAGTTTATTGTAAACTATGTAGTGAACAATAAACACATACTCTCCAAAATGTTTGATGTGTATAACACAATTGAAATAAATTTCAAGAGAGATAGTGGGAGTTTAGGGACCATGACTATGGTAGTCAAATGAGAAGTCAAATGAAGAAAGCGAAATAACTCCAAGGGAACAAACTTTCTTTATGAAAGGATGGACATTGGAAGGGGTATTTGCAAGAAATGTCTTGCAAGTGTCAAGAACACATCTTTTGAAGGTGTTGTAAATTGTTCTTGAATAGTTCAAAACAGTTGGTTCTTCTACTTGAATGCTTGATTCCGTATTAGTAACTATGTTTTACAATTGTTGTAAAAGTGTGGCTAATAAGAAGTAGAAGATATATGAGAGAAGAAAAAGGTGTTTCACATTCGGAACGTGAATAAAATATAGATCTCTGTGAAAGCATATAGTACTTACTTCCTCATATGAACTACCAAAGAAATTGGAAAAACTAAAGATTGTCTTTACATTCCAATATTAAGGAAATTAATTCCGTCACTATAGTAGAGATGGATAAATGTTTTGTTTGACAAAACATTGTTCTTTATTAATGAATGATTAGATTATTGTAATCTAATTAATTATCTCTATGGTAGAGATAATATGGTAGTGTTAACTGTTTAGAATAAAACGATGCTTAAAACCCAAAAGGTTGCAAGGTAGTAACTAATCCCAACTAAGTTGTGATACCTCTAAAAACATAAATTACGAGTTGGTCATAGATGGATGCCTTGGATCGTTAGATCCGGATCCAATACCTTCTTATTAAAATTGTATAGAGGCAAAATGTTCGAATCTTTATTCTTTTGGAAAGAAGAAAGAATCACAAAGATGTTGAGGTTAATTCACTTAGATGTTAGTGGCACTAGTCCACAAACATAATGCTACTCATGTTGTTTAACATTCACCGAAGATCACTCTCGGTTGGACTATAGTTTATTTTGAATAAACACAAGTCCGAATACTTTGCAAAATGTTTCAAAGAATTCAAGAAATGTAAGTTGATGAGTAAGACGTCTAAAGTATTTACATCCTTAGATTTGATCCAAGGAATGGTAACACTTTAGAATAGTTTTCTTGAAAGATATCAAGGAAAGAAGCATCATATGACAATGGATTTCTCCATAAGGAGAAGAACGAACTTGAATAAGATTTAGTTCGTTGGATATTATCAATTACCCATATATAGGATATATGCTTCTAAGACAGTATGATTGTCAATTAGAAGATCTTCCAAAATTTTCATGACTCCATAAGATGTAGTTGGAAAGAAAGACAAATCTTAATCATGTTAAGATTTGGGGTTGTGTGCTAATAAGCAATATTTGTTTGAGAATTATCTTGTGGATATCCTTGAATTAACATTTGGATATCACTTCTATAAACCAACTAACAAATGTTGTTTGTTGGATAGTTCATTGTAATCCTACAATATGATTTGCCTAAGATAGAGCAATGAACGAGGGATAGAACTCAAAGAATGGGTTCTTTGAGAAACAAGATAGTGATCAACAAATATAACAACCTAGTTCCTATACCACAGGCTCCAAGGTAGTCAAGAAGGATTTATAAACCATCTCAGTTGAATGGTTTGAACTTTATGACTATGTCATAGAGTTGCACCTCTTAATTCGAAAGAAATAAGAATGAAAATCCTTATGACTACATTGAGTGTATATATATGATATACTCAAGGAAATGGTAAACTACCATTTGACCCGAAATAATGAAACCTTCATAAGCTAATTGGTAGCTTAAGGTGATTACAATCAAAGAGAATGGTTGACTTTGAAGAAACCATCTTTGAGATAGTCTTGGTTTCAATTAATTCGAAGATAGCTAGCTACAACTAAATGGTGATTCAATGTTTGGACATAATATGGGTTTCCGAAACCATTATTAAGATAGTCTTAATAATATATGTCTAAAACTATGAATCACAAGACATGTAAGTTGTAAAGATCCATCCATCATGAATCTTAGCAAGCTAGTGGGAGCTATCAGCGTCTTATGAGAAAAAGATCAAATCGTCTGATTTCTCATAAAGATGTAAATGAATCTTTTGTTTACTAGGTTTACAAAAGATTAGTGGGAGTTAATCATGTTCCTAAATTTGAATATATATATATACACATATATGATATATTAATTTTGGAAATGAAAAGAATACTTCAGTGTTAAAGTTATGACTTTTAAGCATTCTATAACGATAGAATGTATATGGGAGATATAGTCTATATACTTGGGATGGAAATCTATAATGATATATTTCATGATATAATTGGATTATATCAATCCCTAATAATAGACAATAGACACTAGGAAGTTTCTGATATGATGATAAACTTCAATTAGAAAGACAACTCTAGTGAGACTAGGAAGTTGCTCTTCTCAAAGGGAACGTACCCTTTGACTCCCAAAGAAATAATGCATAAATAGAATCCTTTATGCATACGCAGAAAGGTGATTTACGTATTTCATATTGTATGAAAAACGTTGATATGAATTGTACCTAGATTGGTACAAGACAATATCAATGCAAGCCCAAGATCAGAACCATGGCAACTGTCAAGTGAATCCTTAAGTATTTAAGAAATACTAAAGGATAGATTCCTCAAAGATTGAGGAAGAATTAGAGTAACGTAAAGGAAGCGTAAATGTATTAGATTATGAATCTAATCCATCATTGAATGTTTCTTCATTATGAATGAAGAGATTAACAGATATCTCTTTATTATGACTAAATAGATATTTGGATGGAAACATTAAAGTAATGACTTTAGTGTGTTCCATTATGAATGCAAAATATATTGCCATATAGAAGCTTAAAACAATGTTGTTTGGATGAGAAAGTTCATTCATGAACTCTCTATTCGGTTCCAACCAGAAAGTGTATCTAGTGTATTGACACTATGACACTAATGGGGCGATAGCTCAAGCCAGGGAATCAAGGTCTCATCAAGATCCGAACTCATATGAGAGACTGAACCACATAATTGAGAATCATGTATAATGGTGACGTCGTTATTCTCAAGGTTGCTTCTATGGATAACATATAGATATCCATTGTCTAGGCCTACTACTCAGCCATTTTTTGAAATGACTACAGAAGAGGTATCATCACTGATGACAAAGCTAATTGGCTCTAGAGCAAGTGGGAGATTGTTGGAAATGTGCCCTAAAACCAATCATGTGATGATACTTTACGGACATTTCACATGTTAAACTAATCTAGTTTAATATCAAGGGCAAAGATTATTGTTTTAAACGGTCTCATATAAATGTTATATGCATAAACGATAAAGTCCAAGGAATATGTGATTGGGAGAATGCAATCTAAAGAAGTTAGATTCATGAGACCATTCTTTCGTAGACACATCCTAAACATTCCTGATCATAGGATTGCCAATTGGGCATTGACAGTCCGTTAAGATCAGTACGTACTGTGTCTTCTTTCAGGGAGAGTGACTAGTCTCGAGTCATTGGTGTGTGTGACATCAAGACAAGTACGTAAGTGCTCAATAAAGAATGAGTTCACTGAACACGATCAACGAAGAGCTCTCATATTCATGTCACATGAGAACTCATGGTTGGGATAATGCAAAGTAGTCCTTTGACCTGAGGCATCATAGTTGTCTTGTGGTTAGGTCCTTGATCTTTGATTATGTCAAACGTCACTCCATTCGTGGGTGTCCACGACATAGTTGGGTTAAGCCACTTAGCCATGGAGGCAATTAAATGCGCAATAAGGGATCTCTAACCTTCAAACCTTTTGAGGGAGAATACTCTATGATATGATTAAGAATCTCTGGCCAGAGTATGAATGAGCTTTAGGAAGGCGTTCCAAATCACATTCAAGGTAATCATATAAGCAAACGAATCACATTGGATAGTAGACATGAATAAACTATCAAACCAAACAATGTGGTCAAGAGTATTGTATTAGAGAAAGACCATATTGCATTTGTAATCCTAAACTGAATAGGTTCTCTACCTCTTCTGATTAGCTTGGGTAACCATGATATGCTGTTAGGTGTCACTCATGGTTTATGGAAGCCCTAAACGTGTATAATCACTAAAGGGAGAATAGAAAGTAAGTTTCAATTCACAATTGATTAGAAAGAGTTTTAATCGCCCACTGCCTCGCTAAAAGGAACCTAATGGATCGTACACCGTGTAAGGTAAATGACACACCCCGTCCCGAAGGAGGGCATGCTGGCCGTCACGTGAGAGTGACGTAGCCATTTACATAGTTCGGAAGCTTTAAAATACAATTGCTAAGATGAAACACCCGAAGGTGAGTCCTACTTTTGTCAATTCTGTCAGAACACCGTTGGATTCCTCGTGGCCACCATAACTTGAAATATCTTGAACCTGGAGGGGCGCAAAACAAAGTTGAGTGGGTCAGCAAAACATTCTTCTTCAAAACTTTCTTTTCTCTTTGAATATACTAACCCCTCGCCGTAAAACAAGTATAGTTTCCCAGAAATAAAGTATATACTCATATACATAATATATCTCAAATCATGCTAGACAATATGAATGTATGTCATGCCAAAGTATCATAATTGAATGCTCATCATCTCTATGTACATATGATAGAATAACATATAATCAATTCAGCGCTCGGCTATAAACATAGTTCATACTCTTTCATCATAATCAACTCAGCCCTCGGCTGTATATATAGCTCATAATCATCTCATCGCATCAACTTAGCCCTCGGCTGTATATATAGCTCATAATCATCTCATCACATCATGTATATCTTGCACACATTCAATACCACCTCACGTGGTCTGCAATTCATCACCGTATATATCATAATATGCTCTAGTGCTACAATCACGTAAAGCTGTGCGATAAATCGCGGGTCACCTACAAGTCGAACCCACATAAGTGGTCTATACGACAGGCTGTGCACCTAACTTGGATCCAAGGCGAGCATGCGGTGCGGGAGGTGAACATACACGTGAAGGCTATGTCTCTAACTCTGGGCGGGAGTACTAATATACGTGTGCAAGTAAATGAGCTTTCAATCGCATCTCAATCATATAATTCATCATATCTCATGATCGTTATCAGCATAATATCTCAATCGTATCTCAATTCTATCTCAACCACATTTCAATTATATCTCAAACATATCTCAACTATATCTCAATCACATTTCATACGTATATCAATTGTATCTCGTACGTATTTCAAACGTATATCAAATGTATTTCATACGTATATCAAATGTATTTCATAATGTATTTTATACGTATATCAAATCTATTTCATACGTATATCAAATGTATTTACTCACATGTAGCTTACTTGGGCCTCCTCAGCACCATGCAACAATATGCATAATTATGGTAATGCATATGCTAAAATATGATGCATTCATGACAGGTTACTTAAATCGTATTTATTTTAAAATATGTTTTCTGGGAAATACGTCAAGTATACGTATATATATACTAAAAAATAACTGCCCACTCACTGATAAGTAGCCGGTTCGTAACCCCCTCGCCTATTTTGATTACGTTCTTCGTCCGTATAATTTTCACCTATACAAAATAATTATAAAACATCATTTAAACGCACATACACAAACATACATCAATAACTTTCTCATACGTTGCTCAATTTGGGTATGTGAATATACCACGGTGATCTACACGACGACACGAACACGTGACAATTTTCTGAATCGCATTTGGAGCTGCCACGCGCCCTCACGCACCCCTAGAAGATCTGCCCACGCGCGTCGTCTTCTTCCTTGGTTCGCTGGACTGATTTCGCCCGAGGTGGGTGTTTTGCCGGAATTTCTGGGTAAACTTCAAAGTGTCATAACTTCTTCATTTCTTAACCATTTTCGACGTACTTTATATCAAAATGAAGGTATTGACGAGACAAACACATCCATACCTACCTTGACCCCTAACTCGGTGTGGATTCACTGGAAAAATCCCCGAAAGCTCCGGCCAAACTTTGAACTTGTCGTTCTCCGTGTTCTTACGTCCAAACACTTCCAACGAACTACTCCAAGCCTCCTAAGGACCTCAAGAAGCTTCCTATAAGCTTGAAAAGTCCTAAAAATCAACCAATAAAAAGTTGATGAATAGTACCTAAAACGGAGTTCGTGATTTCGACTTGAAAACGTTATAGTTCTTACCTGAAATTGGTATGGTTGGACTTGTATCGTCGAAACGAAGAAGATGGTGATTTTACTTTCGTCGATCTGTGAAGTTTTCGAAAACTTGTGTTTTGCCGTGTGTGTGTGTTGAGGGAGAGGGAGAGAGAATGAGGCTTGACGGAAGAGAGAATGAGAGTTGAGTGTATCAGGTCTTCAAGGAGAAAGAGAGTGTGAGAGACAGAGTGGAGAGATTCACGGAAAAGCAAAAGAAAAATAAGAAAACGTGAAATCCGTTGAATGCACAGTACTTTGCCTTTAATCATTCTCAATCATCACAAACGGCCGAAAACGTCCATGTCTAACTTTAATAAAGATTTAGGGTAATTAAACACACTTTCCACTTATAAAATTGTTAATTCGGGACGGGCTGTCACAGTAAAGATTGAAGAAACAACGGAGATGAGTAAGAATAATTAAATGGTTTAATTATTTATGGCAAGGATTAATTAATATGATTAATTAATCAAACGAATATAGTTCGTTAAAAGACCACGGGTTAGTTTTGGGCCTCAAGGCCCAATGGGCTTTGAACGTCAAGCCCATTGACCTAAGTTGTATGACAACTTAATGACTAAAATTCACAAAGGCCTAAAAAGCCCAATGAAACCCTATGGCCGGCCATATTGTCAAAGGAGTGGGTTTTGGACTTAATTACAAGTTTGCCACTCCAATGAATAAAGGTATAAATATGACTTTATAGCCAAAATTCATTAAGGGTTTCTTTTAGGAAATTGGAGAGAACACAAAGCTCTCCTTTCTCTCTAAAGAGGCCGGCCACCCTAGAGGAAATTATCTAGCAATCTTGTTTCCTCTAGGTCACTCATTTCTTCATCAATCCATCCTTGGTGTGGAGACTTAGAGGTTCTCAATTTTGGGAACTTGGAGAACCATTTCATCCATCCAAATCCATGGATCTAAGAAGCAAGGAATGAAGGCCCTCTCTTTGGGTGATTAGCCTTTGCTTATGCAAAGAGGAATCTACAAAGGTATAAATTTCTCAACTCACTTTGATTTGAGTTGAGTCGTGGTTCACCAATCTACTAGGCTTTGAATTTCATGGTTAATGTTTTGTTTTTAAGTGCATGCAAGCATGATTCCGCCTTTAATTGTTAATTGCATGCTTATTGATGTTGCTTAAATGAACATGTTTTTCACAAAATAAACCTTCACATGGATGAAAATTTGATTTACTCTTTGGTGTATGCTTGGTTGTGGTTATAATTTATGAATTCACATGCAATCATAAAGGAAAAATCAGTTTTGTAACATGCTTGAAAGAAGGAACTCAAATGTACGCTACAACCTTGTGAGACTTGAGCATAAACGTTTATTTGGAGAGCTAATAATCTGTGCATCATTGTTTTCTAAAGTCGTTACATGATCTCATTATTCTTTGCTTGGTTGCTACTTAGAAGGCGTTTCATCATTTAGTTCCAAATGCTAGAATTCATGCCTATTTCAGTCAAAGCATGCTATTGATTTGCATAACACATTTTTAAGATGAAGTTGTGTAGTGACCACCAAAGCCAAATTGTCGTGCCCTTATTTCATTATGTGTTTAAGTTTAACCCCGTTGAGCCTTGTTAAGCCTATGTTCTTTATTAAACCATACTATCCTTACCTAGCCTAGTTTTAGGACCATCCATACCCTTGTTCTTGAAGCATAGTAAAGCATGACTTAAAATGAACTCCTTTTTTATCAATGTATTGCAGAAAGCAAGTGTGGGGGAAGTGATTCTTGTGTGTGTGTGTGTGTGTGTGTGCGCCAAAGTCGTTAATAAGGCATGGGTAGAAAAGAAAAAAAAATGAGTGAAAAGAAAAAGGTTTGTTAAAAAAGGGTCCAAAACATTGAATTCGGCCCTAAGTGTTTCATGAATCTTCCCTTTGTATTTAAAAGTTGATTCTGCATTCTAAAGTGAATTCCAAGTGTCTATTTCATTGCTTTGCTTGCTATCGCTTTAAGAACGTTTGTTATTCCTATCCTTTCTTTATTAGCCATTACCCCCAAGCCATGTTACAACCCTTGACTTCAATCTTCAGTGTTATTTGTTTCAATTTGTGGAGTTCAAAATTGGTATGAGCATATGGTGTCACTGGTTCTCGCATCTAAGTAGTAGCATTTCATTGATGAGATCATATCTAAACATGCTTAATAACTCCAGAAAATTGCTTTCTTTGTTATAACATATGTGAGTCCTAGTCTTTCGTGTTTACATTAATCTTCTCACATATACTAGTGTAGGGTGTGTAGTCAGAAAATGTGTGTGAAAATAGAGAGTATCTTGTAAGGAATTGAGCAAATTCTCTAAGGCATGTTACTACATTCAAAACATTGTTTTAATTGGTTAATTGTGAACTAGTAAGTAGTGACTGTGATTAAGTTTTTGCTCAAGTGTGAAGATAACCAAAATCTGTGGGAATGATGATTTTTAACATGTCATGTGCTTTGGAAATCCCTGAGGCAAATGTTGGAAGGCTAGGTTGTGTTTTGTTTGTTTTGTTTCGTTTTGTTTCTTTTGTTTTGCTCAAGGACTAGCAAAAGCTAAGTGTGGGGGAATTTGATAGGAGCATATTTATGCAACTTAGTGAGCTTGTTTCTTGGCATTTACTTAGTTTAATTCTAGTTATTTTAGTACTTTAAGCTATTTTCGTGTGTTTGTAGGTTTAAATAACAAAGTTGGCAACAAAGTGCTATTTGGAGCACTTTGGAGCATTTTTGGGCCAAGATTGGATAGTGCAAGCATGGAGACATGAGGATGGATGTTTTTGAAGATTAGAAGGCTAGAAATCAGCATGTGTGTGTGCAAGTGTGTTGACCTACAACTACAAACACTCATCCACTACACCTATTACATCCACTCATTACCAAACATCCATCCACTACACACATTACATCTACTCATTACCAAACACTCACCACACCTTGTGCCATAGCAAAGGAAGGGAAGGAAAGTGCTTGGATATGCATGCTGTCCAACGGGGATCGTTGGAGCGTTTAGGTGTTTTCTTTCTTTTATTTTCAATGTCTAAATTTGTTTATCTTTGCTTTGTAAATATGAGGAACTAAACCCCCCTTAGCTAGGGGGGAATTTGAAACCATGTTCATACTTGCAATATGAATTGATTACCTTCAGTTGTGATTTCATAAGTTGTGCATTCAATTTGTTTAACTGCTTGATTGATAACTTATTCGTGTATGTTTATTAAGAGTGCACACTTAGTTTGCAAGCATGAATATGATGCTAGAGTATAAAGGAGTTTCACCTAATAGTTACAAATTTATACTCACAAGTAGTGGAGGTCGCTTATAAACGATCGCGTTAAATGAATTCTTGGCAGGAGTTTCATGCTCATCATAGTAACGAATGCCTCATCAATACTTATAGTTTTCATGATGCTTAATGATCTTTCATTGTATCTTTATTGTGTTGTTCACGTAAAGGACTTTTGAAGAATGCTTGAATTGTTGTATGCGCTTTCCCATCCAATTCAATAACTTAAGGAGAACTTAAAGGTTAATTTAAGCGGACTTAATTAACCTGGGGTGTTGAGTTTCATGATTGATCGAAAGAACAGCTGAAAATTGGTTTATGTGCAAGTATGTCATGTGTGGAGAAGAACCCTCTAGCTAGCCCATCATCCATAGTTTAACCCATCACCCATCAATTCACCTAAATTTGTCTAAGAATTTGTTTAAATTGTTCTTGCTTTGTTTTCCTTATTTTCGTCCAAAACCAAAATCCCCTTTATTTATTAAGTCATATTAGTTAGTACTTGTTTTAGATTGTGTTTTTAAGTGTTTTAAGTCAAGATAAAATCAATTTTCGTCCAAACTTTGTGTTACTGGCAGAAACTGCCTTAGAGTTGTTTTTAGGCAGTTTTGAGTCTTTATAATCTGTTTTGAGTCTTGTGACTTTGTTTTGAGTCTTGTAAGTTTAATTTCATGCTTTTAAGTTTGTTTGCATTTAAGTCAGTTTCAAGTGTTTTAGCAATCCCTCCTAATCCCCGGCTTAGAACGATGCCTACTTACATTCTTTACTATAATTGACAACAAGAGGGTTTAATTTGTGTGTTAAGATAACTTTCACATCAGCCGCACCCTAGCCTTAATTCCCTAGGGTTTTGACATACTTGGCTATTTTTTATTTAAGTTCCTTGTCGCAGCCTTCCTTCAACCATTCACGACCATTCATACTTTCAGCCATTCTCCCATACAATTCTTCACTCGAACCTTCACCCATACCTTGTGTCGCAGCAAAGAAGAAGAAGAAGGGCCATTGGACGTGCTTGCCATTCAAGTTGGATTGCTGGAACGTTTTTAGGTGTTTTCAATCTTTTGTTTTCAATGTCTAAGTTTATGTATCTTTGTTTTGCGAACATGAGGAGGTAAACTCGCTTTAGCTAGGGGGAAATTCAAAGCCATGAACATGTTTGCAATATGAATTGATTACTTCCAGTTGTGATTCTATAAATCGTGAATGCAATTTACTTAATTGTTTGATTCAAAACTTATTCTTGTTTGTGGATTAAGGATGCAGACTTAGTTTGCATCCATGAATTTGATGCTAGAATATAAGGGAGTTTCACGTAATCGTTATGAACTTATATTCATAAGTAGTGGAGGTTGCTAGTCACAATCGTATTAAGTGAATTCTTGGTAGGAGTATCATGCTCATCATAGTTATGAATGCTTTGTCAATGCTTATGATTTTTACAAAGCTTAATGATCTTTGATTGTATCTTTATTATGCTGTTCATGTAGGGAACTTTTGAAGAATAATTTGGGTTGCCGATGCGTTATCCATCCAATTCAATGACTTAAGGAAAATCTGAAAGTTAATTAGTGCTGTTCACGGTTAATCTGGGGCATTAAGGTTCATGGTTTATTGGAAAAGCAACTGGAAATCGATTTGTATGCAAGTGTGTCATGTGTGGAGAAGAACCTTCTAGCTAGCTTATCACCCATCCATTTACCCTAATTTCGTGCCAAAATCTGTTTAAGTCTTTAGTTTACTTGTTTTACTTCAAATTCGTCCAAAACCCAATCCCCTTTACTTTGTTAAGTCAAATTAGTTAGAATTTGTCCAAACTTGTGTTTTTAAGTATTTTGAGTCAAGTAAAAGCCAAATTACGTCCAAAATAACTCCCTAGAGTTTGTTTTAAGTCTATTTGATTGTTTTGTGCTGTTTTGAGTCTTTTTAATTTGTTTTGAGTTCTTTAAGTCTAGTTAAGTGTTTTCAAGCCTAGTTTTATATTTTTTAGTCAGTTTTAAGTAGATTAGCAATCCCTCCTAATCCCTGGCCTAGAACGATCCCTGCTTACATATTTACTACGATTGTCAATAAAAGGGTTTAATTTAAGTGCTAGTTTATATCACATCAGAGTCCTGTGAGTACTGATACTGCCCTGTAGCATAAAGAACGACGTCGCCCTGATAATGATAAGCACCTCCACAACCAGTTTGGCCATAACCACTCAATCCTGAAGTTTGCTAGGTCGGCGCAGGTGGTGGTAAGGAAGGCTATTGGGGCCTCTCGTAATTCTAAGGGCAATGTGCAGCCCTATGCCCCATCTGTCCACAAGCATAGCATGCACTGCTGCCTCTCCTACACTCTCCAAAATGCCTATTATTAGACCTGCGGCATAACTGAGCACCTGAACCACCGAAATCCCTTTGCCTCTGAAATTTTGAGCCTCCAGAGAATCTACCACCTTTCCTCTGCACATTAGAGCTCAAACCTCCACTAGAAAAGCTGAAACTGACACCACTTCTCTTAAAATTATGGGTCTTACGAGGTCCCTGAGATGATTGACCTTTACCTTTATCATCTTGCCTCTGGTTCACATTCTTTTCTCCTTCATCCTCACTTTCACTGGGCATGTTCTTTGAGTCCTCAATCTGCAGTAAAACCTTACAAAACTCCTGGTAAGTGGCACAGGGAATCAATGTCGTTATAGAACGCCATTTTTTCTTAGTACCCAACCTGAAACGACGGAGCATCTCGACCGGATTAGCAGCAACCTCCGGATCATATCGAGAGAAATCAGTGAACCTCCTGTAATATGCATTCGCTGACATCTTTCCTTGTTTCAGATGCGTAAACTCTTGTTTCCTGCGATCAATGTACTTAGGGGGAAGAAACCTTTTGCGAAACAACTGGTTAAACACTTCCCAATCGGCTACAACCTCTGGTGGCATCTAATATGACTCATGTCTCCACCAGGATGCAGGCTCTGGACCCAAGAACCAGTTAGTCATCTCGACCCACTTATCAGGTTGAAGATTCCCCTGACTTTGCATCATAAGGAAAGTCTTCTCGACATGATTAAGCCACTTCTCCGCTCCCTCATGTCCTTCATTTCCCATGAAATGATTCAGCTTCAGATTATACACAGTCTCAAGAGGTGTCCTTTGAGGAAGACGGAGTGAAGACTGAATGACATTAGCTATAGCTTCCCCTAATTGAGCAATATCAGGGAAACTAGGCTCATTTGAGTGACGTGGCTCTCTACGAGGCGGCATAGTTCCGACAGAAGATATCACAATAATTAGATCATTCACAAGGTATACAGGACTGCTAAACCTAGGCTCTGATACCAAACTGACACACCCCGACTGAGATCGAGGCGTGCTGGCCGTCACATAAGGGTGACGTAGCCATGTGCACAGTGAGGAAGCGATAAGGATAAGAAATATACGAATAAATAAAAATCGAAAACTACTAATGTGCACAAATAAGCAAAAAGTGCTAGGAGTGAGATACAAGTGTAAATACTCCTAATCAGAGCATAGAAAGTCCAGGTACAGTCCAGTAGACAAGTACTAGTTATATAGTACCAGAAGATGTCCTACTAAATATATAATTTGTCAGAACCGCCGAGATCCTTAAATGCCACCAATAGTAAGTCAACTTAAAACCTGGAGGGGCGCAAAACATAAAACGTGAGTGGGCAAAATGCTCTAACCCCTCGTCGTAAAACATGGATAATTTTCCTAAAAATAGAATATGATTATAAATATATATAGATATATTCAAGTCATGCTTCACATCTCCATAAACATAAGTATGCCATGCCAAATATAAAACAGAATAAGTAACTCAGGTGAAATAAATTCATGGTAAATAATATATTAGCTGGAACCCCTGCAGAAATCTATACAGCCAAATTCATAGCTCATTAGTCAATCTAGCCGGAGTTACTGCAAATGACCTATACGGCACTATACTACACACGAGTTGGAACCACTGTAATGGTCGGTACAACAGAACTGGGTGTAATATAGTTATGCTCAATGCTACTCTCTCATGATAGTTGTGCGATAAATCGCTAGTCACCTACGAGTCGGAACCACCTATAATGGTCTGTATGACAAGACTGTGCACCTAAATTGGATCCAATGTGAGCATAGGGTGTGGGAGGTGACATTATAAACAAGCCTGGGCAATCATGATAGCTGTGCGATAAATCGCTAGTCACCTACGAGTCGGAACCACCTATAATGGTCTGTATGACAAGATTGTGCACCTAAATTGGATCCAATGTGAGCATAGGGTGTGGGAGGTGACATTATAAACAGCCCTAGGCCGTATCTCTGGCTAAATCACTAACACCGGGGTGCAAGTTTATGAGCTCAATGTTTCTCAATTAATCACAACCGTTATTCCCATTCACAATTCATAAACTCACTTGGGCTTAGCTGAGTGTCCACAGCATCACAATTCATATACTGAACATAAATTAATATGCATGGCATTTTAAGGCATACTTTCATTTAAACGCGTTTTCTGGAAAAATATCAAGTATATAAGTATATACTAAAAACCAAAAACCCACTCACTGGTATGTCGAAGGGTCGTAGCCCCTGAGTCGCCCTTGACTGCACTCGTCCTCGGGATAAGTCTCCCGTATATGCGAAACAACTATAAAAACGTTAATTTAAAGCACATAACCAATACTAGCTAATAACTTATCATATAATGCTCAAATTGGGTGTTTGAATATATCAACGAGATCTACACAACCTCACGAATATCCCCATATTTTTAGAAAAAAATTTCGACCCCTCACGCGCTGGCTAGGGCACAGCCAAACGCGCCGCCCATGCGCGGGCACTTGCCTGGCACATTGACGGCGACAGTTAATGTTGTCAGGAATATTCCGTTAAAATCTAGGATATTCCATCTAAAAACTAACGGTGTTACCTTACGCCGTTAGCATATTTTATCAAAATTGACGGAATATGCTTCTTCTTCCTCGACAAGTCACCAGACGTCGGCGACTGTTCGCCTGTTTCTGGAAAAGTTTCTAACCCTAATTTCTCACTCATTTTAACACCAAAGTTCATAAAACTTGAACCATTTTGAAGATCTCACCAAGACGAACAAAACCATACCTGAGTTGAGCCCTAAAACCAGAAACCCACCAGAAAAAGCCTTGATATTCTGACAAATCTTAAAACCCGTCGTTCTCGATGATTTGACGTCCAATTTCTTTCAACGAACCACTCTGAGCTTCGTGAGAACCTCCTAAAGCTTCCTGTGAGCTTGAAATCCCAAAAAACACACAATTTTACGATTGCATGAATAGTGACAAAAATCGGGTTTGGGTTTTCACGAGTTTTTGAAGAAGTTCTTACATAAAAATGGTACCAAGCAACTCGTATGAACCTCAGGAACACAAAGGTGTCCTTTGAACTCTCGATCTGTGCGTGTATGGTTCGTTTTGAAGTTCGTCCGTACATTTTGTGCGGATTTTCTGAAAAACCCGAGAGGAAGGAGAGAGAGAAGGCACGGGAGAGAGGGAGAGTTTGTGTGTGTGTGTGTGTGTGGTCCACGTGGGTCACCAACCAAAACCAAAGAAAGCACTTTGAGTCTTAAGTATTCCAAAACTTCGGAAAAATTTAGAATTTGTCCAAGTAAATTTAAACTTAAACCACACCACCACATAACTCAATTATATCTAAACGTCCAAAGGTAATTTAGTAACTTCCCTGCCATTGATAATTTATTTCGGAACCGCTGTGACACGTGGCATTTACGTGGATAATGATTGGACGCCACGTGGATATTAAAAAATTAAAAAAATTAAAAAATAATAAAAACTAAAATTACAAAAAAAAGATCACCGCGATGGCTGTGCAATTGTAACTGCACGTCAAAACAATTCCAAACCAGAATACTCATCACCACCGTTTTCCGCCCTGAACGGCAACGCCAAGATTTGGGAAGATGACCAAGACGGGTACAGTGCCGGCGGTGACATGGATGAGCTGCTTGCCGTTTTGGGGTACAAGGTTTGGTCCGACGACATGGCCGACGTGGCGGAGAAGCTCGAGCAGCTCGAAATGGTCATGGGGTCGGCTCAGGAAGATGGGATTTCTCAGCTCTCTGACACCGTCCATTACAACCCGTCGGATCTCTCCGGGTGGGTCAGAGCATGCTCTCTGAGCTCAACACCGGCGACGCCCTCAATCAACGACCCTCTTCTTCTATTTCCGGCTGAGTCATCGTCGATAACCTCGATGAGCTTCTCCAATTCCCAGCAGAGTCGAGTTTTAAGCCACGATTCCGAATACGACCTCACGTTTATTCCGGGCTTGGCGGCGTACCGGCCAGTTTATTCGTCGTCGGATACCGAGAGCACAAGAAAGCGATTGAAGACCTCAATTGGGTCTAGTTCCGGCGCTGTATCACCCACCAAAATCCCTCTCTCTCTCTCTCTCTCTCTCTAACACTCTCTAACACACACACACACACACTGTTTTCCACTTTCTTATAAAACCCTAACTCCTCTTCCCTCTCGTTTTCTTCTCCTCCAGTTTTTCCCTTCTTGTTCCGTGAGGCCCCCTCTTCCTAAGCTTCCAATGCTGCAAGCAGTATTACACTTACACATGAAATGTAACAATGTCGGAACTTGATTGGCATGATTTATAAGTTTTGTGTAAGTTTTTAGTTTGCTAGTTTTTCTTTTGTTTTTGAGTTATGTTTTGCTTGAGGACAAGTAAAAGCTAAGGTTGGGGGTATTCCGTATCCAAACTGTTGGATACTCGTACCTAAACCGTCGGATACCCGTATCCATTTGTCAAACGTTGTACATCGTTGATCCAGGTACGTATCTGACCGTATCAGAGGCATGTCGTGTCCATTTGCATATCCGGCACTCTGTAAGCGACAGATGTGCCTGTATCTGTGCATTGTAGGTGGTGAGTGTGGGTATAAGGTGATGGGTAGGAGTAGGCTACGTTCAATTATAATAAAAATAAAAAAAAATAAAAATGTTATATGCTAAGGGTACCAATTACTAGGATTTAAAATAAAGTTTATTAGAAGTTTATTTTAGGCTATACGGGAAAAAACCTTATTCCATGACCGGTCCACATTGCAGTCTACTAATGTTTACATATGAGGAACCTTCTCCAATAGCAACACAATCATCACCTATGATCGAGTTAAGAAAGATATATCAAACAAAACAAAGAAGCTTAAACTGCACAATATTGGGAATAAATTATACTGATATATGTATAGCAGCAAACTTTGCTGAGTTATACCAGTGCCTATGCTGCAATCATGTATCTGAACGTTGCGGGATTGACCTATGTCAATTCCATCAGTGTAGGGCTCGAACCAGGTGCTGTTATTTGGAGGTGAGATATGGTTACACCATTGCAGCTGGATATAATTATATGGTTTCTTGGGCTGTTGGCGTGTGTCAATCCACTGAGTACAAGCTCATTGCAGTTATAAAATGCCAATGCCTTGACACCCAAGGAAAATGGAAATTATATCAATGCCTCAAATAGGTAAAGTAAAATATCAAAGTTGATATTAAATATTAAAAACCAATTCATTTATTCTTCTCTGTTAATAATAAATTCAAAAATAAGTATTTGTCACCAAGTAACTAAAGAACATTTCTGATTCTCAACCACAAAAGAACATTTCTTATGCAATTTGAAATCAATGTTGATAAACTTACAGTGGGTCTTACGCGGGGCTTATGAGCCTGTGACCACCAAATATCACCTCGTCCATCGATTACTCCATCTCCCTCAATTTTAAGGCCATTGACCTCGGAGAAAATAAGCCAGTTTTTTACATCATGATTAGACCATGCACTAAGATCATTTGGGGCCACTATATCTCCAACAACCTGCCGTTTCATGACTTTGGTTGGTTACATGGGTTATGATTGGTAATCAATAGTATAGTCAGTTTACTAAACAAGCTTGGATAAAAACAAGAAAAGAAAAACAAATTGAATACTACAAATGTAGTGTACTTGAAGCCAATACCTATTAACAAGGGATGAAGCCAATATTTGAAATTGAAGAGGGCGATATCTTAAACTAATTTATTTTTTCTTACTATGTACAGCCTAAATATTTGATGGATGGTGAGAATATAGCAACATGCTTGATAAACCTAAGGAAAACAAAACGTTTTTGTACTTGAAAAATAATATATAAGTGACGATCGATGTAACACATAAGTTATACCTGTATATTAACCGTAGGAGAGTTGCACGGACCTTGGAACATCGTAGGGCTCAGCAAGAACGTTCCAGGTGGTATAGATAGGGTTGGAACATTATATTTGGTAGCTCGACAAACAGCTTTCCACGCCTTAATAAAAGCCTTTCCAGTGCATTTGTTTTGTTAATATATCGATATAGACAACTACGTTATCCTCCTTAAATGTAACATAATATGTTGATATATATTATCCACGCGCACACGCCAAACAATACCAGCAAACAGAGAATGAGGTGTGATAAATAAAGGTAGCTAGTGTGACCATATAATTAAGGGAACTTTAACGAAAAACTCCCAGTACTGTTCACTTTAATGAAAAACCATATTTTTATACTAAAATGTTAATCCTGGTACTATTCACTTTACCCTTTATTTTGTCTTTATCATTAAAACTCAAAATTTTCAAACCCTTTTCATTACTTTTCCTTATAATTAATTGTATGTCACATAATATTCTAACAACTTAATGAGGCATGTGTGTTGCATATATTTCGTGTCAATTTATAATTTCATCTCACTAGTTATATGCATCAATACAATTGGCACATCATATGGTATTGTGTGGTAGAAATTAACGAATAATTCTAGACTTACCCATTTGATGAGATAAAATCAGTGATTGATGTCATGCTACACATCATTTATCACATCATATGACATGATACTAAAATAGGAAAGGGATCATCTCCGGATCCCTTCCACCAAATCCACATAATTAATGAATTCGGGTATTTGAAATTTGATTAAACGGCTAAAGTTATTATGACTTTTAAAAAGGCCTCTTGTTTTTCACCTTTGGATCAAATTTTAAAAGTCGGGATTCATTGATTATGTGGATTTGGTGGAAGGGATCCGGAGACGATCCCTTTCCACTAAAATATTGTATAAAAATATAGTACTTCGGTAACAAAATATGGTATCCCTGGTCCCTACCATACACAAACACTACTAAAACAGGGTGACACGGGTAACAAAGAAAGAAGATTTACGCACTTGGGAATCATCATTTGTTCCATTTCCAATGGCTCCAAATTGAATCACATCAATGGCATCCAGAGGCCGCCTTTGGCGCTTGTATTGTTCTTATTATATTTTATTTAACTATTTTTTAATCAGATCTTAAATAATGAGTAGATTTATTGAACCTTAAATCCATTTGTTTTCTTTTAGGATAATTTCTTTTGGTTTCTTATAAAGACACAATTCATGCAACTTGAAAGCTATGTGAGAAAGTTGGAAAAGAAAAACAAAGCTATGTCGGAAAGAGGTAAAAGTTGATCGGAATCCTACCATTCTATATTTCCGAGGCATTTCGATTCAACTGGATCTGATGTAAAGATGGTACCCGGCCGATCGATTTGTATGTAAGGGCTGAATACATGATGCTTATATAGTCAATTTTATACGCATGCAAAGGCTCAATGCATGCTTGCATTTTGACCTACAAAGTTAATGTAAAAGATGCTCTACATATCTTGTCTTATTTCCGCCATTGAATTACAAATATTGAGCTTTTACTCTTATAAGTTCTAAAATTAATTAGATGGATTTTACGTAGTGTATTATTGAAATTGACCGGGTATGAGCATGCTAGAGTCTACTTGGGTCCATGTTGGAAGGTTGCTCAAGGCACATCACATCTCATCAAAGTTCAAGTTGCAACTGCAACTCTAGCCCTCATTCTCGTGTAGAGTTGTAGTTGTTACTAAACCCTCATTTTTTGTTACCAACTATCCCTTAATTCTAGGGTTTATGTCTTCTAGTATTTCAGCTCTAGATTTCTTGTAACTTCCAACTAGGGCTAGCTTTTTTATCTTTTGGTCTCTTCCTTGTAGCTGTTTTGTAATTGTTCAATGTGTTCTTTGCTTGGCTCGGTCTCTCTATAAGAGCCCTCACTTGTAATACCAATACATGATGAAAATATACAAACGGTTTTGTTAAACTGAATTTCAATATGGTATCAGAGCAAGAACCATAGGGTCTTGTCTCTGCAGTCCGATTCATTCAAAAAAAAAAAAAACTTTGTTTCTTTTGTTCTTCATTCACCTTAATGGTAGAAGATCAAGCTTCAAGCCAAGAGGCTACAAGCTCTTCAAACACTTCGTCTCCCAGTATAATTCATGGTGAGATCAATCCAAATCTGCATATGTGCTCCGTGTTGCTAAACGAGTTCAATTACCTACCGTGGTCATGTGCTATTTCTCTTGCCCTAGGTGGAAGATCGAAGCTAGGGTATGTCAATGGAAGTATTGAAGCACCTCAACCATCCTCTACATCGTATGGTGCATGGCATGCAAATGATCAACTTGTTATGTCTTAGATACTTAATTCCATGGAACCTAAGTTATCTGAGCTCTTCAAAGAAATTTTGTGAAAAACATGTTCATTTGAGCAACATATATGGTATGCAATTAACATTTAAAGGCGGAATCATGCTTGTATGTACTCAAAAACAAAACACTACCCATGAAATTCAAAGCCTAGTAGAAAGGTGAACCAAGACTCAACTCAAGAACAAAGTGAGTTGAGATATTTTATACCTTTGTTGATTCCTCTTTGCATAAGCAAAGGCTAATCACCCAAGGAGAGGGCCTTCATTCCTTGCTTCTTAGTTCCATCAATTTCTTGGAGGAGGATGGTAGAAAGGATTCTCCAAGTTCCCAAAATTGAGAACCTTTAATTTTTCCACACCAAGGAAGGACTTGAAGAAGAGATGAGTGACCTTGGAGGATGAGAGATTCCTAGCTAATCTCCTCCAAGGGGGCCGACCTCTTAGAGAGAAAAGGAGAGACATTATGTTCTCATCTTTTCTCTAAAAGAAACCCTAATGAAGAAAAAACTATAAAGTCATATTTATACCTACCTTCATTGGAGTGGCAAACTTGTAATAAGTCCAAACCCACTCCTTTGTCAATATAGCCGGCCATAGGGTGTTATTGGGCTGTTTGGGCCTTTGTGAATATTTAGTCATTAAGTTGTCATACAACTTAAGTCAATGGGCTTGACGTTCGAAGCCCATTGGGCCTTGAGGCCCAAAACTAACCCGAGGTCTTTATCGAACTTTATTCATTTGATTAATTAACATATTAATTAATCATTGCCATAAATAATTAAACCATTTAATTATCCTTACTCATCTCCGTTGTTTCTTCAATCTCTACCTTACACGATGTACGATTCATTAGGTTCCTTTTAGCGAGGCAGTGGGCGATTATAACTCTTTCAAATCGATTGTGAATTGAAACTTACTTTCAATTCTCCCTTTAGTGTTTATACACGTTTAGGGCTTCCACAAACCATGAGTGACACCTAGCAGTATGTCATGGTTACCCAAGCTAATCAGAAGAGGTGGAGAACCTATTCAGTTTAGGATTACAATGCAATACGGTCTTTCTCTAATACAATACTCTTGACCACATTGTTTGGCTTGATAGTTTATTCATGTCTACTATCCAATGTGATTCATTTACTTATATGATTACTTTGAATATGATTTGGAACGACTTCCTAAATCTCATTCATACTCTGGCTAGAGATTCTTAATCATATTATAGTGTATTCTTCCTCAAACGGTTTGAAGGTTAGAGATCCTTTGTTGCGCATTCATTTGCCTCCATGGCTAAGTGGCTTAACCCCAACTATGCCATGGACACCTCTGACAGAGTGACTTTGACATAGTCAAAGATCAAGGACTTAACCACAAGGCAACTATGATGCCTCAGGTCAAAGGACTACTTTGCATTATCCCAACCATGAGTTCTCATGTGACATGAGTATGAGAACTCCTCGTTGATTGTGTTCAGTGGACTCATTCTCTATTGAGCACCTACATGCTTGTCTTGGTGTCAATTACACCAATGACTCGAGACCAGTCACTCTCCCTGAGGAAGACACAACACGTACTGTTCTTAACGGACTGTCAATGCCCATTTGGCAATCCTATGATCATGAACGTTTAGGATATGAATACGAAAGAGAATGGTCTCATGAATCTAACATCTTTAAATTACATTCTCCTAATTACATATTCATTGGACATATCGTTTAAGCATATAACATTTATATGAGACGACTTCAAACAATAATCTTTGCCCTTGATATTAAACTAGATTAGTTTAACATATGAAATGTCCGTAAAGTATCATCATATGATTGATTTTAGGGCACATTTCCAACACTTGATGGGCTAAGGCAAGGTGACCAATCCTTCTTGCAACATCTTGGAAGCATGAAGTCCATGTGGAATGAACGCAACATGTACCGACCACATACAACCGATTCCGTTGCGCTCTTTAAAAGAGCTGATGAAGACAAAGTGTTTCAACTTTTGGCAAGTCTAGGAGATGAATATGAAGATCTTTGAAGTCATTGGGTGATGACCCCCGATCTGCCCTCATTTAATAGTGTTTGTCAAGCTGTTCAAGGGGAGGAAATTCGAAGAAAAGTCATGCACATTGAGCCTAAGTCTAACTCTGAGGCTAGGGCTTTCACTAGCAATCATAAACACACCGGTGAAATTTTTTTCATCGGAAAGAAGGTAGATTGGAAATGTACTTACTGCAACATGAAAGGGCATCTAAGGGAAAAATGTTGGATCTTGCACCCGGAGTTAAAACCAAGGTTTGATAAAGAATGAAGAAGGATCAAAGAAGGGAAAGGAACCACTTTAAAGGCTCTCCATTCAACTAGTTCTTCGATTGGTGGAATTGCAAACTTCACTGCAAATCCAAAAGATTTGATAAATGAATTTGCTAGTTTTCTTCAAAGAGGAGGCACCACTGAAGATGAGGAAGAGACCACTAAGAATCCTACTACCATGCTCGGAAAATTCGCAGGTTTCTTGACTGAGACCACAACTCAAGACAATGTTTCAGGTATTATCATTGCCCTCTCCAATGCACTCAATGAAATTACACATGATTGTTAGAATATAGACTCAAGTGCCACTGATCATATAACAAACAAATCTTCTTGCTTAGATAAGTTTCAAAATATGTCTAAATCTACACATGTGTCTATAGAAAATGGGAAATGAGAACCTATTCTAGGAAAAGGAAAACTTAAATTCTTCAGTGATGAGATCGAGTCAATAGCTTTGTATGTACCCTTATTTCCCTTCCAGCTTTTGTCTATAGGAAAAATCACAACCACTCTAGATTGCCTTGCCATATTCTCTCCTCACAATGTTGTATTTAAGGATCGAGTTACTCGGAAGAAGACTAGTGAAGGGTTTCTCTCAAATGGACTCTATTTTCTTTCCAAGAAGTTCAAGCCTATTAAAAACCCTATTGCCAACCTAAGTCTCCTTCAAGAATACCAACTTTGGCATCTTCTATTGGCCTATCCCTCATAACATGTGATGCCCAAACTCTTTCCTAATTTTTGTAAACCTCCACATGAGTGTGAGATATGTCAAATGTCAAAAGCAACTAGACTTCCTTTTGAGTTAAACATCTTACAATCGGACAATGGAACTGAGTACACATCCAATAACATGTCTAATTATTTGAGCAATCATGGGATTTTACATCAAACTAGCTGTGTTGGTACACCACAACAAAATGGTTTAGCTGAGAGAAAGAACCGTGACTTATTGGAGAAAACAAGGTCTCTTATGTTTCCAATGCATGTTCCCAAAAGGTTTTGGTCTCAGGCCCTTCTCACTGCAGCTTACATCATCAACAGATTACCTACTCGTGTTTTAAATTCAAAATCACATGTTGAAGTAATAAAGGAAAGAAATATTGATATCTCACACCTCAGAACCTTTGGGTGCACCTGTTATGTACATATTCAAGCTGCACATCGAGATAAGCTCGAATCTAGAGTTGTCAAAAGTGTGTTTATGGGATATTCAAGCTCTCAAAAAGGATATAAATACTACAATCCTCATAATGGAAAGATTGGAGTCTCAAGAGATGTTCGATTTGATGAGCATACTCCATTCTTTTACAAAGGTTGCAATGAAGAACCTCAGGGGCAAAGTTTTATGAACTTATTTCCTTTGCCTACCCCAGCACACCTACATGAATGCAATCCTCAAAATGTTCCTCTCGAACATCTCTCAGAGCAACGTGATGGTGAGGAAACAGCTCATGATCAAGAAAACTCAGTCAATGCACCACAACCTATCTTGGCACCACAAAGAAATCCTACTCTAGACAGGCATCCTCGATTAAGGTTGCAAGAGTACATTATGTACAATGCAAGGCATCCCATCTCCAAAGCTTTAACTTATCAAAAATTGTCAACATCATATGCAACATTTCTCAATCAGTTGTCCATTAATGTTGAACCAAGGAACTTTAATGAAACTTCTCACATTCAAGTATGGCAGGAAGTAATGGAAGAAGAGCTCAAAGCACTGAATGACAACCAAACATGGAGTGTGGCTGATTTTTCAAAGGGAGAAAGAGCAGTAGGGAGTAGGCGGATATACAAGACAAAGTTCCATTCAAATGGCAATATTGAAAGACACAAGGCTCGATTAGTAGCTTATGGCTTCACACAAACTTATGGCATTGACTACAAGGAGACATTTGCTTCTGTAGATAAAATGAGCACGGTACGAGTGTTGTTGTCTATCGCAGTTAATCATGAATGGTCTCTATTTCAAATGGATGTGAAAAATGCATTCCTCCATGGTGAACTTTGATGCGATGAAAGTTAAGCACTCAAATTAAACCCTCTTTTGACAATTGTAGTATATGTATAAGTAGGGATCATTCTGGACCGGGGATTAGGGGGGATTGCTAATCTAAACTAAACTGACTTACAAAAAGAAACTTAAAAACACTTAACTAGACTCTATAGACTCAAAGCACTTAAAAACACAAACAAAATAGAAATTTAACACTTTGAAACAAGAAAGTAAAAAGGGGATTTTGGTTTGGATGAATTTGAAATAAACAAGCAAGTTATAAAACTAGGCAGATTATAAAATGAATTTGAGAAATAAAATGATGGATGGATTAGTTAGAGGTCCGTTCTTCACACATGACACACTTGTATATGAATTGATTTCCAATTGCTTTTCAATAAACTATGATGCTCAACATCCCAGATTAATTAGGTACACTTAAATTAATCCTCAGATTTTCCTAATTTCATTGAATTGGATGATTGCATACAACAACCCAAAGCATTCCCCACAAGTTCCCTACATGAATTGCATAATAGAGATACAAGCAAGAATCATTAAGTTCTATGAAAATCATAAGCATTGACGAAACACTTGTAACTATGAATTGCATGAAACTTATGCCAAGAATTCAATTAACGCGATTGTGATAAACAACCTTCACTACTCATGAATATAAACTTGTAACGATTAGGTGAAACTCATTTATATTCTAGCATCTAATTCATGCATGAAAACTAAGTATGCATCCTTAATAAACATACAAGAATTAGTTATGAATAAAATAGATAATTGAATTGCAATCATAACTTATCAAATCACAATTGTAAGAAATCAATTTAAATCTCAAGCATGTTCATGGCTTCAAACTTCCCCCTAACTAAATAGGGGTTTAGCCACTCATACTTACAAAGCAAAGATAAAAAAATTTAAACATTGAAAACAAAAGAAAGAAAACACCTAAAAACTCTCCAACAATCCAATTTGAATGGCAAGCACGTCCAAGGGTCCTCCTTCTTCTCTTTGTAGCGGCACAAGGTGTGGTTTGATGGATGAGTGATAAATTATGGTGGTGGATGGATATAGGTGAGTTATGGTGAAGGGTGGATGGGTGGATTGTGTTCTCTTTGGTTTTCTTCCCCCTTGTTATGGTGAAGGGTGGATGTATTTATAGGCTAGGGAGAGGACCACCATCTAATTAAGGTGGTAGTGATGAGTGTTGTGGTAATGAGTGGATGTAATGGGTGTGGTGGATGAGTGTTTGTTAATGAGTGGATGTCATGGGTGTGGTGGATGAGTGTGTGATGTCCATGTTTCCCTTTACATTTGCACACACATGACCTCCATCATTTCAACCACAAATCAACCCATTTTCTACCCATGTGTGTGTGTTTCCTTTGCCCATGTGTGTGTGTTTTTCCTTTGCATTTGCACACACATGTTCTTCATTATTTCAGCCAACAATCCACCCATTTTCTGCCCATGTCAAACTGTCCATGCCTTGCCTTTCTCTTTGTGTGTGTGCTGTCCATGTTTCTGAACCTTTCAGTTTTACAATGCCCATAACTTCTTCTAGAAAAATGATATTAACAATCTGTAAATTGCTCCATAAAATAGACATCCGTAGCTTTCCACGCATATAAGGCTCATTTTCTCATTCATTCTGAGCTGTTCGTAACATGCTTTCAAAGTCAGCCAATCTGCACAAGCAGTTTTGACGAATTTGTTACTTAATAATTCACTTGTGCTACTTTTCTTTTCTTTGCTTGATAAATCACACAAAACACAAAAACATAGTAAATAGCTCAAAAATATAAGGAACTAACTAAGAAAAGACAAGTGAATTTTATGTAAAATATATATAAATATGAGCTTATCAAATACCCCCACACTTAGCTTTTGCTAGTCCTCGAGCAAAATAAAGAAAACAAAACACAATCTAAACCTTCCAACGTTTGCCTTAGGGATTTCCAACGCACATGACAAGTTAAAAATCATCATTCCCACAGATTTTAGTCAACTTAACACTTGAGCACATACTTAATCACAGTCACCACTTACTAGTTCACATTTAACCAATTAAAACGATATTTTGAATGTTGTAAGATGCCTTAGAGAATTTGCTCAATTCCTTACAAGATATGCACTCAATTTTCACTCAGATTTTCTGGCTACACACCCTACACTAGGTACATATGAGAAGATTGATGTAAACATGAAAACTAGTACTCACATATATGTATAACAAGAAAGCATTTTCTGGTATTAATAAGCATGTTTAGATATGATCTCATGAATGGAATGCTACTACTTAGATGCGAGAACCAGTGACACCATATGCTCATATCAATTTCAAACTCCACATATTGAAACGCATGACACTCAAGATGAAGTTAAGGGCTGTAACGGGGTTTAAGGGTAATGGCTAACAAAGAAAGGATAGGGATAACAAACATTCTGAAAGCAATAGCAAGCAACGTAATGAAATAGACGCTTGGAATTCACTTAATAATGCAGAAATTAACTTTTAAACACAACGGGAAGATTCAAGCAGCACTTAGGGTCGAATTCAATGCTTTGGACCCTTTCTTCAACAAACAATACTTTAGAACTCTTTTTCACATCTTTTCAACTCTTTTTTTTCATACTTTTCATATTTTTCTTCCTTCTTTCTTTCTTTTCACGAATTTTTCTTTTCTTTTCTTTCTACCCATGCCAATGGCACACTAACTCACATGAGAAACACTTCCCCCACACTTGTTTTTCTGCAAGAGTTCAACAAAAGAAATTCCTTCTAAATTATGCTTTACTATGCTTCAAGAACAAGGGTATGGATGGTCTTAATCTAGGCTAGGTGAGGATAGTGTGGGTAACAAAGAACACAGGCTACACAAGGCTCAACGGGGTTAAATTTAAACACATAATGAACAGGATAGGCTTTTTGGCTCTTGGCTCACTAAACAACTTCATCTTGAATATGTGTTATGCAAATCAATAACATGCTTTGAATGAAATAGGCATGAGTTCTAGCATTTGGAACTAAATGATGAAACGTCTTCTAAGTAGCAACCAAGCAAAGAATAATGAGATCATGCAACGACTTTAGAAAACAATGATGGACAGATTATTAACTCTCCAAATAAAGGTTTAGGCTCAAGTCTCACAAGGTTGTAACGTTCATTTGAGTTCCTTCTTTCAAGCATGTTACAAAAACTGATTTTTTTTCTTTTATGATTGCATGTGAATTCATAAATAATAACCACAACCAAGCATACACCAAAGAGTAAATCAAACTTTCATCCATGTTTATAACTCTTTTTAACAGTCATGCAATTCAAAACCAAATCCTCATCATTGTGTTGGAAGGTACCCTAAGACACAAATAAACATACAAAAATAACTCTTTTTGGGTTTTTCAAAATAATTTTTCAAATTTTTATGAGATTTTTAGATTTTTAAGTCAAAACACACTAAAACACTCCAAAACAGCTTAAAAACACTTAAAACAGCAAGGAACAACACTAGAAGTAATGGGTGATAAACTCCTACGAATTTCATGCAAAGAATTTTATACAAAACAATGGTTACCAATTCCCCCACACTTAGATCAAACATTGTCCTCAATGTTTCAAGCATAAACTCACACAAAGAAATAACGAATAAACATGACAAGTATGGCAAAGTAAAAATTAGACAGAGTAGCGTTTAAGAACGCAAATCTGGTTTTGGAGATAGGTGATCTTGTTGTCTTTCCACAACTTTGATCTCGAACTGGTTCGGAATTCTGAGCGAGGAATATCGGAGTTCCTTGGTTTCAAATCAGACTCCTTCTGCTGGGTTGATTTGATTGTGCAGTCTGCATTCTTCTCTGCTTGTTTCTTCTGCACGGCAGGCAGGCACGAGGTAGAGGTGTTGGTCTGTTTCTTTGTTCAATCTTTCCAAGTGCCCACCTCTTGCTTTCTTTCTCCTTGTCCCTAGCTGAGGATGAATTGGCAATTTGTCTCCACATGCTTCGAGGTATCATTTTCACTTCCCTTATCTGTTCCCCAGGCAGATGTGGTAGACGAAGAGGAAGCATAAAATGATGAAGATGAGTACTCGAGAGCAAGGCTAGGTAAGCAATCAGGAAAGGGTTCCAGGCAGTCGGTTCTAGATCGGAAGATTGATACCAAGTGCTGGCTGATTGCTCTCTTTCTCCTTGTCCTAAAACAACGACAAGGAGAAGGACATGGAGAAAGCATGATATGAGATACTCTTGCTTTCAACCTTCATGATATGAAATACTTTTGCTTTGAATGGGTTTTTTTCAGAGGTACCCCAAGGAATAAGGAACACTGAGTGACTCGAGAGGGTTTGTTGGAAAGGCATTCTCGGAGATGACAGAAGGTTATGTATGTCTGCCTTGCCATGGAGGATGAAGGTCGACATTTATAGGAAATAATAACCGGTACTGTTCTTTCACTCATGTCGGCAACCGTTGGATGATTGAATGTAGAAATACCTTGCATAACTGTCAGTGTTTCAAAAATAACCCACACCAAAAACCGATTAAACAAACAACAAATAAAAATGACAATCAGGGCAAAATAAACGCAGTAAAGGGAAGGTTTTTAAAAACAAGAAAACAAAACAAGGTCAGAAACTAAAACAAAAACCCATGAAAATAAACAAAAAGAAATAACAAGGGATTAGCAACGGCGCCAAAATTTTGATGCGAAATATGTAAGCACACAAATTAAACACTCTTATTGACAATTGTAGTAGAGATGTAAGTAGGGATCGTTCTGGACCGGGGATTAGGAGGGATTGCTAATCTATTTAAAACTAACTTTAAAACACTAAACTAGGCTTGAAAACACTTAACTAGACTCTAATGACTCAAAACAGACTTAAAAGTTTAAAATAACTAAATAGACTCAATCTAGACACTAGGAATGACTTTGGATGAAAATTGGTTTTACCTTGACTCAAAACACTTAAAAACACAACTAAAACAGTTTCTAACTACTATGACTCAACAAAGTAAAGGGGGATTTGGTTTTGACGAATTTAAAAGTAAAACAAATAGATTGTAAACTAAAACAAAGTTTGGATGAAATTAGGTAAATTGGATGGATGATGGGCTAGAGGGTTCTTCTCCACACATGACACACTTGCATACAAATCGATTTCCAGTTGTTTCTTTCAATAAACCATAAATCTCAACACCCCAGATTAATTAGGTACGCTTAAATTAACCCTCAGATTTTCCTTATGTCATTGAATTGGACGGAAATAGCTCATCGCAATCAAATTATTCTTCAAATGTTCCCTACATGAAAGTGCATAATAGAGATACAATCAAAGATCATTAAGTTCTATGAAAATCATAAGTATTGACAAGGTATTTGTAACTATGAAAACGCATGATACTTATGCCATGAATTTACTTATGAATATAAGTTCATAACGATTAGGTGAAACTCCCTTATATCCTAGCATCAGATTTATACATGCAAATTAAGTGTGCACTCTCAACCCACATACATAAACAAGTTTTAATTCAAACAGAGAAGTAAATTGAATTCACAGTTTATGAAATTACGACTGGATGTAATCAAATCATATTGCAAGTATAGCCATGGTTTCGAAATTCCCCCTAGCTAAGAGGGGTTTAGTTCCTCATACTCGCAAAACAAAGATTATTAAACTTAAACATTGAAAACAAAAGAAAGATTACACGAAAAACATTCCAGCAACTCTAACTTGAATGGCAAGCACGTCCAAGGGCTCTCCTTCTTCTTCTTTGCTACGGCACAAGGTACGGGTAATGGTTTTGGGAGTGATGGATGGTGTATTCTTGTTTAGGATGATGAGTGATGGCTGATGAGAGTGTATGGGTGCGGCTGGGTTAGTGTATGGAAGTGAATGATGATGAATGATGTCTTTTTGTGCGGCAAAAGGGAGTATTTCAGGTTTTAGGAAATCAAAATCTTAACTTATTTAGGTTAACAGAAATTAAGTCAAAACTACTAGAAAAAGGAAAACAAAATCAGAAATCAAAGGAAAGAGTAAGGAGATATGCGGCAAGGCTTTTAATTAAAAAGGGAATGTGATTTGGTGCAGGAAATAGGAAAGAAAAGCTCTCCGTTGTACAGCAAGGAAGAGAAAAGGACAAGGGAGAGCAAAGGTTTTAGGACTTCTAGAAGTTCTTGTTTAGTGTCTTAATATGATTAGGAGTCTTCTTTGTTGCTGGAACTTAGGGACTTTTAGGTTTAGGAAAGGTTAAAACCAAAGTAGGAAACCTTGGCTTAACATTCCTTCTTCTTGTAGGAATCCTTGTGTAAGTAGGAATCCTCATTCTTCTAGGAATCCATCTTCAATTAGGAATCCTTCTTTAATTAGGAATCCTAGCATCTTTAGGTCTTCAATTTCATCCATCTCCCTTGCTCTAAGCATCTGATATCCATTCCAAGCCCAAAACTGCTCCAAAATGCTCTTAAAATGCACTTTCTTGCCTCCTTAGCCCTTTGGACCTACAAACACACGAAAATAGCTTAAAATACTAAAATAACTAAGAAGTAACAACATAAATGCAAGAAAACAAGCTAACTAAGTCACCTAAGTATGCTCCTATCACCTAACCTACTTAAGGTGTGCATTGCATTCAATATGTGTAAGATGTGTTTTTTCCACATCTCAACTCATAAAATTTTCAATGTTTAATAATAATATATTATAAAAGTAGTGGGCTTTAATTAATGTTTTGTTTTTGTACTTAATTTGACCGAAAAGAGTTTTGGAAAATGTTGATTTTTTGAATTCCAGATTATATGTTTTTAGTATTCAAGACGCATAATGGAGTGTGCATATACCATAGGAGATCATTCAGTGTGCTTAGTGCGTGCATAGTATGTGGATATAGTGTGCATGCGTTGTGCATATAATGCACATGTGTAGAGGGCGGTTATCTTTAATTTACTTCTGTAATGGTATTGAGTGGTTCTGTTTTTGAATTATTACATACATAAGAAGTTAACTTTTTGTCGTGGGAAGTTGCACCATTTGAATGACCATTATTCTCCATCTGTTTAAGTGTCTTGTGGGTTTGTGTTTCATTACAAAACCACAAGTTCAATTTCCATCCTCCCAAAAAAATAAAAAACCAAAAGTTGAAAACGCACCACCTCTTCCTTTATGCAATATGTTTTTTATGACTTTCTTCTCAAAATTCTCATCATCATTGCTTCCCATTCATTAAGGGACCTCTTATTGATGAAGATGGTCTTGAAAGTTCAAGGAAATAGCCGAAGGCCCTTGCATCTACCAACACATCAATATTACAGATTTTGAGACCGTCAACCTGCTTGGATTATGGGGCACGTCTAACAAAGTCTCAACCTTCACCAATTGCTGCATCCAGTGTTGCAACCCCGATGCCCTCTGCATGGTGGGGATGTAATACTTCTTCCAAGAAAACAAGGAAGAAGCCGAAATTCAGTGGCTTAAGAGTGCAATCTCAGGGGGCCATCAAGTAACAATGTACGTGTACGATGCAATCTTGGTGTGCCACCAGTGGGATTCGAAGCAGAAAGGGCTCAAGCTTCTATATGTTTTCAACTGTCACAACTCAGGATGGTTGAGTGTAATGGAATGCCGGGATAGGTTTTGGCTGTGTTTATCGAATTTTTGGGTGCATAGGTAAGTAGGGGCCCGAATCCTAAAACTGCACCACAACAACGCTGCCATCAAACCTTGTAGCGGTTGTGGAAGTCCACAGGGTCTGGTCACACTTCGAACGCATTGGGATGCATGTGACCATGAAAAATTCACTACCTGTAATGCCTATAGATGGCATCAGGATGTGAATACATTTTGTGATATATTATGTGGTAGAGATATGTACTAAGTGTTTTTTTTTTTTGTTCATTTAATTTTGTTGTAATCCCAGCATTTAACTTCCAACGTTTAATTTTGTTGTCTCTCTTGTACTAAATCGTAATTCTATGGACTTTGTACTTTAAAATTTTTCCAACAGGCTTTAAAAACTAGCCCAAGGTGTCATCATTACCATGTCATCGATCTAACTTGCCGCCACTTTTTCCCACTCATCAATGCATGAATGACTAACATGCAAAGAAAATGCACATGCCATGCACAGTAAATGCACATGAAATGCTATGGTGCAATGTTGGTGGCAACAGGAAATGAACATTTTTTGTGATTTGTTAAATGGCTTTAATAGGGACTTGATTTGTTTCTTTTCCTTTACTTTTTTGTTGTAAATATGAGTGGCTAAACCCCTCTTGGCTAGGGTTGATTTCAAAGCCATGATTATGTGTGCAATATAATTTGATAAATTCCCGTTATGAACTCATGAATCGTGAATGCAATTGGCTTAACTGTTTGATTGATAACTTATTTGTATTTGTTAATTAAGGGTCGACACTTAATTGGCATGCATAAATCCATTGCTAGAATATAAGGAAGTTTAACATAATCGTTACAAACTTATATTCACATGTAGTGAAGGTCGCTTATAAACGATCGCGTTAAGTTCAATTCCTAGCATAAGCAACATGATGTCATAGTTGTAAGTGCTTTGTCAATGCTTATGATTTTCATTAAACGTAATGATCTTTGATTGTATCTCTATTATGATGTCATGTAGGGAACTTTTGAAGAATGTTTTGGGTTGTCGAATGATGTCATCCAATCCAATAAAACAAGGAAAATCTGAGAGTTAACTAGTGATGTCACAGTTAATTTGGAGCATTGTTGTTCATAATTCAATGAAGTATTAACTGGAAATCAAGTTATTTACATACATGTCATGTGTGGAGAAAAAGCCTCTAGCTATCCCATCCATCATCTTATTTCTCAAATTTGTTTTACAATCTGTCTAGTTTTTCATACTTGTTTGTTTGTTTCAACTTCATCCAAATCAAAACCCCCCTTTTAGTTCTTGTGTCAAAGTGTTTCAAATCTGTTTTAGTTTGTGTTTTTAAGTGTTTTGATTCAAGTAAAAGTCAATTTTCATCCAAAGTCATTCCTAGTGTCTAGTTTAAGTTTATTTGGTTGTTTTAAGCTGTTTTGAGTATTTTAAGTTTGCTTTGAGTCTTGTGAGTCTTGTTAAGTGTTTTTAAGTTTAGTTTTATGTTTTTGAGTCAGTTTAGAGGTTATTATCAAGCCCTCCCAATCCCCGGTCCAGAACGATCCCTACTTATACTTGTACTACAATTGTCAAAAGAGGGTTAAATTTGTGTGTTAAGATAATTTTCACATCAAGTTTTTGGCGCTGTTGCCGGGGATTAGCAACTTTGCTAATCCCTTGTTATTTCTTTTTGTTTATTTTCATGTGTTTTTGTTCCTAGTTGCTGATTTTACTTGTTTTCTTGTTTTAGGTGGTTTATGACTCGAAGTTCTCAACCTGTTCATAAGCACATCTTTGACTTTGATGATGATTTTGAATGAACTTTGAGATGAGCAAGGAATCAACAAGATCCCCAACCATCTCAACCTGCACCAGATCTTGAAGAAGACAAAGTAGAAGAGTAAGAGGAGGCCACGGCAAGGACTTTTGAAGAAGTCCAAGATATGGCAGTAGACAATCGAACAATGAAGGAGCTTTCCGCTTCAGGATTGGACAATGCTCTGCCTTTATGCATTCAATATCCAAGGGCGGCCCAAAACAAGACCGACGAGTTCGAATTAAAGTCCAGTTTATTGCATCATATTCCTAAGTTCTATGGGTTGTCCATGGAAGATCCTAATAAACATTTGAAGGAGTTCGAGGTTGTTTGTTCAAGCATGATCCCTGTGAATGTTAATGGGAGCATTCTGAAAATGAAAGCTTTTCCCTTTTCTCTCTTGGAAAAGGCTAAAGATTGGTTGTATGAGCTAGCCCCCAGAACTGTCACATCATGGGAGAGTATGAAGCGGGCATTTTTGGAGAAGTTTTTCCCAACTACTCGAGTCATTCTACTACGCAAAAGGATTAGTGGCATTCAGCAAAACCAAGGTGAATCCTTTCCCACTTACTATGAGCATTTTAAAACCCTTGTTGCTTCAGTCCACAACACCAGATGAAGGTGCAGCTTCTTCTTCAATATTTCTACGAAGGGCTTCTACCAATTGAACGCTAAATGTTAGACGCCTCAGCGAGAGGAGCTTTGGTGGACAAAATACTCATGGCTGCCAAGATTTTAATTGCTAACCAAGCATTGAATGCTTAACAATATGAAGGTGTTGGTCAAAGAGACAACCCATGGCAATAACAAGTTAATGAGGTAAGTGCTATTTCCGAACTTCAAAATCAAATGGCTAATCTTACTACTCTTCTTTCACAGGTGGTTGAAAAACCAAAAGAACAAAGTGTAGTGGCTTGTGGCGTGTGCTCCATGAATGGACATCTCACGGATAAGTGCCCCCAATTGATCAAGAACGGAGGGTGGGAATCTGCCAACACCGTGGGTTTTAGGAGTCAAAACCAACCAAGGAATGATCCGTTCTCGAATACATACAATCCAGGTTAGAGAGATCATCCAAATTTCAAATTGAGGGACCCCCAACAAACCCAACAACAAAGTGCATTCAGACAGCAACCTCCGGGATTCTATCAAATGTCGTATGCACCCGCACAACCCCAAACATAACCTGCCCAAAATAACTCAGGTTCGTCTATTGATAATGCTCAAGTTATTCAGTTACTAACTACGTTGGCGAAGGGTCAGGAAAATCAAGCCAAAGATATGCACAATTACGCCAAGGAAGTGCAAAATCAAGCTTGAGAGGTGACTGAATTGAAGAGACAAATGGGATAAAAGGCTGAGTTCATGGGGCAATTTAGTAGAGAACCAGGTAAGTTACCTAGTTCGACGGATGTGAATCCAAAATAAGGCTTCGAATATGCCAAAGCCATCATCTTGCGAAGTGGAAAAGAAGTTGGATCTAATCCCAACCCATCTAAATCCAATCAAAATGAGGACGAAAAGATGCAATTTAAGAAGAAGGAACAAGGCCTGCCCTCGGCAAGGATTGAGCAATCTTTGCCGCAACCACCTACACACCCTAATTTGACCACCAAAGGTAAGTTGGGTTCAAATTCCATGACTTCTAATTCCATTCCACCTAATGCACCCTTTCCTCGCAGGTTTATGCAATCAAAGAAGGATGAGAGTGACAAAGACATCCTTGACACATTCAGAAAGGTGCAAGTCAACATTCCACTTCTAGATGCAATTAAACAAGTCCCCAAGTATGCTAAGTTCCTAAAGGAGCTGTGCACTACAAGGAAGAGGGCTTCGAACAAAGAGGTGGTAAGGGTAAGTGAGAATGTCTCAGCTGTGTTGCAACGAAAATTACCTCCTAAGTGCAAAGATCCCGGCAGTTTTACAATTCCTTGTGTTATAGGAAATACTCGCTTTAAATTTGCCATGTTAGATCTAGGTGCATCAATAAATGTCTTGCCTTATTCAATATATGCATCTATGAACTTGGGAGATTAAAAAATGATGGAGTGATCATTCAACTGGCTGATAGATCTAATGCATATCCAAAAGGTGTTTTGGAGGATGTTTTAGTACAGATGAATCACCTAGTCTTTCCGGCGGACTTCTACGTGCTTGAAATGGGAGACTCGAACCATTCCCCTCAATTACCAATCTTACTTGGCCAACCATTCATGAAGACTACCCGTACAAAGATAAATGTATTCAAGGGAACATTGACCATGGAATTTGATGGGGAAGTTATTGATTTCAATATTTCTGATGCTATGAGATATCCTCATAATGGTCACTCTTGTTTCTCTATTGATGTGATTGACTCCTTGGCACAGGAATTCCTTGATGATTTGAGTGAGGATGCACTTGAAAAGACTCTCATGCAAAGCATTGGACTAAAAAACGAAGGGTTAGCACTTAGGCATGCACACGGTAACAACAAGGAACACCTTGCCGTGCCTATTCAAGAAGAATTTGTGGAGATGGTTGCTGCCCTAGAGTCAAATCCAAGGCATATTGGTAAGTCTCCTAACCTAATTTCAATCCCAATTCGACTAACAAGTTGCTTCCTTCTGTAAACCAGCCTCCTTCCCTAGAGCTTAAACCATTGTCGAGCCATTTGAAATATGTGTTTTTGGGAGAACAAGAGACGATGCCCGTCATCATCTCTTTTTCACTCACTGCACAAAAGGAGGACAAGTTGGTGAGGGTGCTTCGGGAATACAAAACTGCCATTGGGTGGACATTGACTGATATCAAGGGAATTAGCGCTACCACTTGCTTGCATCGAATACTCTTGGAAGAAGGAGCCAAACCATCTAGAGAAGCACAATGCCGACTCAATCCACCCATGATGGACGTTGTGAAGAAGGAAATCATCAAGCTATTAGATTGTGGAATGATTTACCTAATTTCTAATAGCCATTGGGTCTCGCCTGTCCAAGTTTTTCCTAAGAAGTCCGGAGTCACTGTGGTAAAAAATGAAGATAATGAGTTTGTGCCCACCTGAATCCACACCGGATGGAGAGTTTGTATTGACTATCGGAAGCTCAACGCTACAACAAGAAAATATCACTTCCTGCTGCCCTTTATTGATCAAATGCTGGAAAGGTTAGTTAGTCATTCATTTTATTATTTTCTTGATGGCTATTTGGGTTATAATCAAATTGTGATAGCTTCCGATTACCAATAAAAGACTACCTTCACATGTCCCATTGGTACCTTTGCTTATCGACGCATGCCATTTGGGCTATGCAACGCACCAGCCACATTCCAAAAGTGTATGGTAAGTATTTTCTCAGAATTTGTGGAAAAGATCATTGAAGTGTTTATGGATGACTTTAGTGTTTTTGGTGACTCATTTGATGCATGCTTGAATAATCTTACTTTGATCTTACAACGATGCATCGAAACTAATCTTGTCTTGAATTAGGAAAAGTGCCATTTTATGGTAAAACAAGGTATAGTTTTGGGGCATATCATATCAGAAAAAGGGATTAAGATTGATAAATCTAAACTAGATCTTTTACGTCACTTACCCTCTCCTACTTTGGTGAGGGAGGTTCGTTCTTTTCTTGGCCATGCAGGATTCTATAGGAGATTCATCAAGGATTTCTCAAAAATTGCCCAACCCTTTTGCCGTTTACTCCAAAAAGAAGTAGCCTTCGAGTTCAATAAGGAGTGTGAGACCGCTTTCAAAACTCTCAAGATCATGTTGACTTCGGCCCCCATCATCATGCCACCAAATTGGAGCCTTCCATTTGAGGTAATGTGTGATGCATCCGATTATGCCATTGGTGTTGTTTTAGGCCAAAGGAGGAACAAACAGCCCCACGTCATCCACTACGCTTCCCGGACCCTAAATGATGCTCAATTGAATTATTCTACCACTGAGAAAGAACTTCTTGTAGTTGTATTTGCTTCAGATAAATTTCATTCATACTTACTTGGCACTAAAGTGATTGTATATTCTAACCATGCAGTGTTGAAGTATCTTCTCACTAAGAAGGAGGCCAAACCAAGGCTGATTCGTTGGATACTCCTACTTCAAGAGTTCAACATTGAAATAAGAGACAAAAATGTAAGTGAAAACGTGGTGGCTGGCAACCTCAGTCGTTTGGTGCACGAGGAGGACTCCTTACCCATTCTAGAGACCTTCCCTGACGAGCAATTGTTGTCCCTAGAGGTAAGTGAGTCCTGGTATGCTGATTTGGTCAATTATTTGGTCACAAAACAAGTTTCTAGCACTCTAGATAAATACAAGCACGATAAACTCAGAAATGATGCACTATTTTGTGTGTGGGATGATCCATATTTGTGGAAGTATTGTCCTGACCAGATTATTCGTAGATGTGTGCACAATTCAGAGTTTAATTCAATTCTTGCATTTTGCCCTAGTTATGCATGTGAGGGTCATTTTGCCATCCAAAGGACAACCCTTAAGGTTTTAGAGAGTTGTTTCTATTGGCCTACATTGTTTAAGGATGCTTGAACATTTTGTATAACTTATGATAGATGCCGAAGAACAGGTACAATAGGTGCCAAGGACCAAATGCCGCAAACCCCCATCTTTAATGTGGAGATCTTTGATGTATGGGGTATGGATTTCATAGGACCCTTTCCACCCTCATATGGTTTTACTTATATTTTTCTAGCCGTTGATTATGTGTCGAAATGGATGGAAACCACAGCCACCCGTACTAACGATTTTAGAGTGGTGGCAGATTTTATCAAGGCTAACTTCTTTTCCAGATTTGGCATGCCGAGGGTGTTCATAAGCGATGGAGGCTCCCACTTTTGCAATCGCACCATTAAGGCGCTATTTAAAAAGTACAATGTGAAGCATCGGGTTTCCACGCCATACCACCCTCAAACAAGTGGCCAAGCTGAAGTCTCAAATAGAGAAATCAAGTAAATCTTGGAGAAGACTGTTGGGCCAAACTGGAAGGATTGGAGCTTGCGTTTAGATGATGCACTATGGGCATATCATACTGCCTACAAAACACCTCTAGGGATGTTTCCATTTCGACTAATCTACGGCAAGCCATGTCACCTACCTGTGGCACTGGAGCACAAAGTGCACTGGGCTGTGAAAACATTCAATTTGGACTTAAATGTTGTTGAAATGAATAGGAAGCTCCAACTAAATGAACTTGAGGAGATACGGAATGAAGCAAATGAGAATGTACAAATTTACAAGGAGAAAACAAAGGCGTTTCATGACAAAATGATTCGGGGAAAAACATTCTCAATTGGACAAAAGTGCTACTATTCAATTCCCGTCTACGATTGTTCCCTGGTAAGTTACGGTCTAAATGGATTGGGCCATTTGTTGTCATTAATGCTTTTTCCCATGGTGTAGTCCAAGTTAAAAGTTTAAGGAACGGCGATGAATTCAAAGTGAGCGTGCATCGCCTGAAGCTATACTATGAGAATGATGTGGGGCAGATTGTGGAAGAAATCCCACTCAATGTCGTGGGCCCTATCCAAGCTTAGAAGGAAGTTTCGTTCGGCTGCAAGACCTTAAAGCAAGCGCTTCTTAGAAGGTAACCCATGTTTTGCATTCCTAAAAACCTTCCCTTTTCTGCAATTTTATTTTGCCATGATTGTCATTTTTATTTATTGCTTGTTTAATTGTTTTTGGTGTGGGTTTATTTTTGAAACATTGACAGATATGCAAGGTATTTTTACATTAAAATTCGTTGAAAATGAACAGGAGGCAGAAAAATACAAGAGGGAGCCTTCACAAAGGTTGCTTAGAAGAAGTCTTAGTAGTCGGAGAAGCCTCAGCAGTTGGCGAAGTCATAGAAGGAGGAGGTATCGGATCATTTGGAGCTTCACTACGCGGTACAGCCTCAGAAAATGAAGGCAAATGTTGTTGGAACAAACCTACAAACCTCTGATGATCAAGTAAAATCTGACCATCATATTCCTGCATCTGGTCAATCTTCTTCTTCATGTTTGTAGCATAGTTGTGTGCAAGCCTGTACAACTGTTTATTCTCATGCGTGAGCCCTCTAATCTCTTGTTTGAGACTCATCACTTTAGCCGCCAAGGATTCAACTTGAGGTGTTCGAGCAAATAGACGTTGGGCCATATTGGACACAGAACCTGCACACTGCACACTGAGAGCCAGAGAATCCTTAATAGCTAACTCATCAGATCGTTTGAAAAGTAGTCTGTTATGTTTGGGAGTGACAAGGTTCCGGGCCACCACCGCAGTGGTCATATCATTTTTCATCATCGAATCCCCAATGGTAAGAGGACCAGTAGGGGATATGAAGGATGGGTGCCATATGTTTTCTGGAGAAGGCATGGATGCCTCTTCACCAAGGTTCAAGTTAAAACGACGGTCGGAGGGGCCAGACATTTTCCAAGGTGTTAAAGAAAGAAAAGGTTGGACAAATCAGGATCTTAGAAGTGCAAGAAGTGAGTTTCTACAGGCGGAAATTCAAGTGTACTTTGAAATGAACTGCGCACATCTATAAAAATCAGCACTCGACGGGATTTCAGAGATCGAAGAGGCGAGCTCAGAAATCGAAGAGGCCAATTCAAAAATCGAAGAGGCGCTAGCTTTCTCAAAAGCTGGGCTTGCTCAGAAATCACGGGCCATCCTCTTTTCCAAATTTGTCTGCATTTGTCACATGCAACCTCTGCACTTGACGGAGCTCAGAAATCGAAGAGGCAAGCTCAGAAATCAGAGAGACATTTGCTTTTCTAGACATGTCAGCATCTGTCACATGCACACTTAGCTTTGCAAAAATTATGGGCAATCTGTCGAAGATTTCTGGTGACGTAGAAAGCACGTGAAATTTACTGTTCAATCATCAACGGTTGCCGACAAGAGTGAAAGAATAGTACCAGTTATTAATTCATATAAATGTCGACCTTCACTCTCCATTGCAAGGCAGACATACATAACCCTTCTTCATCTCCGAGAATGCCTTCCCAACAAAGCCTCTCGAGTTACTCAGTGTTCCTTATTCCCTGGGATACCTCTACAAACAACCCATTAAAAGCAAAAGTATTTCATATCATGAAGGTTGAAAGCAAGAGTATCTCATATCATGCTTTCTCCCTGTCCTTCTCTTTGTCGTTGTTTTTCACCTGCGGGACAAGGAGAAAGAGAGCAATCAGCTAGCACTTGGTATCAATCTTCCGATCTGGAACCGACTACTTAGAACCCCTTCCTGATTGCTTACCTAGCCTTGCTCTTGAGTACTCATTTTCAACATCTTATGCTTCCTCAAGCTACCACATATGCCTGGGGAACAGATAAGGGAAGTGAAAATGATACCTCGAAGCATGTGGAGACAATGTGCTAATTCATCGTTAGCTAGGGATAAGGAGAAAGAAAGCAAATGGTCGGCATTTGGACAGATTGAACAAAGACACAGACCAACACCTCTCCCTCGTGCCTGCCTGCCGTGTAGAAGAAACAAGCATAGAAGAATGCAGACTGCACAACCAAGGAACTCTAATAGTCCTCATTCAGAAATCCAAACCAGTTCGAAATCAAAGCTGTGGAAAGTCAAGAAGATCATCTATCTCCAAAACCATATTTGTGTTCTTAAACTCTACTCTGTCTGGTTTTTACTTTGGTATACTTGTCATGTTTATTCGTTGTTTGTTTGTTTGCTTGTTTTTGTGTGAGTTTATGCTTGAGACATTGAGGACAATGTTTGATTTAAGTGTGGGGGGGGGGGGTAACCAAGTTGTTTTGCATGAAATTCGTAGGAGTTTATCAGCTATTACTTCTAGTGTTGTTCCTTGCTATTTTTAAGTGTTTTTAAGTTGTTTTGGAGTGTTTTAGTGTGTTTTGACATAAAAATCCGAAAATCTCATAAAAATTTGAAAAATTGTTTTGAAAAACCCAAAAAGAGTTGTTTTTATGTGTTTGTTTGTGTCTTAGGGTACTTCCAACACAATGACGAGGATTTGATTTTTAATTACATGACTGTTAAAGAGTTATAAACATGGATGAAAATTTGATTTACTATTTGGTGTATGCTTGGTTGTGGTTATAATTTATAAATTTACATGCAATTATAAAGGAAAATTCAGTTTTTGTAACATGCTTGAAGGAAGGAACTCAAATGAACGCTACAACCTTGTTTATTTGGAGAGTTAATAATATGTGCATCATTGTCTTCTAAAGTCGTTGCATGAACTCATTATTCTTTGCTTGGTTGCTACTTAGAAGGCGTTCCATCATTTAGTTCCAAATGCTAGAACTCATGCCTATTTCATTCAAAGCATGCTATTGATTTGCATAACACATATTCAAGATGAAGTTGTGTAGTGACCACCAAATCCAAATTACCATGCCCTTATTTCATTAAGTGTTTAAGTTTAACCCCGTTGAGCCTTGTTAAGCCTATGTTCTTTGTTAATCCACACTATCCTTACCTAGCCTAGTTTTAGGACCATCCATACCCTTGTTCTTGAAGCATAGTAAAGCATGACTTAAAATGAACTCCTTTTTTATCAATGTATTGCAGAAAGCAAGTGTGGGGGAAGTGATTCTTGTGTGTGTGTGTGTGTGCCAAAGTCCTTAATAAGGCACGGGTAGAAAAGAAAAAAAAGAAAAAAAAGAATTGAAAAGAGTACGAAAAAGAGCTCTAAAGTGTTGTTTGTTAAAAAAGGGTCCAAAACATTGAATTCGTCCCTAAGTGTTGCATGAATCTTCCCTTTGTATTTAAAAGTTGATTCTGCATTCTAAATTCAATTCCAAGTGTCTATTTCATTGCTTTGCTTGCTATCGCTTTAAGAACGTTTGTTATTCCTACCATTTCTTTATTAGCCATTACCCCCAAGCCCTGTTACAACCCTTAACTTCAATATTGAGTGTTGTGTGTTTCAATTTGTGGAGTTCGAAATTGGTATGAGCATATGGTGTCACTGGTTCTCGCATCTAAGTAGTAGCATTCCATTAATGAGTTCATATCTAAACATGCTTAATAACTCCAGAAACTTGCTTTCTTCGTTATAACATATGTGAGTCCTAGTCTTTCGTGTTTACATCAATCTTCTCATATATACTACTGTAGGGTGTGTAGTCAGAAAATGTGTGTGAAAATAGAGAGTATCTTGTAAGGAATTGAGCAAATTCTCTAAGGCATGTTACTACATTCAAAACATTGTTTTAATTGGTTAATTGTGAACTAGGAAGTGGTGAATGTGATTAAGTATGTGCTCAAGTGTAAAGATGACCAAAATCGGTGGGAATGATGATTTTTAACATGTCATGTTTCATTAAAAATCCCTGAGGAAAATGTTGGAAGGTCTAGGTTGTGTTTTATTTGTTTCGTTTGTTTTGTTTTGCTCGAGGACTAGCAAAAGCTAACTGTGGGGGAATTTGATAGGAGCACATCTATGCGACTAAGTTAGCTTATTCTCATGCATTTATGTTGTTATTTCTTAGTTAATTATGTATTTTAAGCTATTTTCGTGTGTTTCTAGATCCATAGGCCTTATAAAGCAATAAGATGCATTTTGGTGCATTTTGGAGCAATTTAGGGCTTGGAATGGATAGCACATGCATGGAGCAAGGTGGATGGACGAAATTGAAGACTAAAGAGGCTAGGAATGTGTTAAAGAGAAAGAAGAATTAGTGTAAAAAGGACAAAGAGCTCAGCAACAAAGGGGTGTCACTCCACCATTCACCTTTCCATCATTGTCGTGCATCACCATTGCACTCCCTTTGGATTCCTATGCCGTGCATCATCATCATCCATGTTCCCTCCATTGACTCATTGGCTGCACCATCCCACTTCCTTTCCTTTGTCTACAATGTGCACAATATTCTTTCACCTCCTTGCACTCATTGATTCACCACTTACTCACCTTTCCACCCATGCCATGCATAACCACCCTTGTCTCCTTCATTATTTCTGATTTCATGCATCAAAACATTGAATCATTGCACTCAATTGCTGCACATTTCTTGTCCCCTTCACCCGTCAGATTTCATACAACTTTTACCTCCATTACATGCACTCATTGATGCACCATCCACCACATTTGGAATACCATGTCGTGCATCATGAGTTTTGCTGCACCTTTGACTCATTTCTGCACCATTCCACCTCCCTTTCCTTTCTCTACCATATCCATAATCATTCATGTTCCCTAGCTGCAACACCACTCCATTTTACCACCCATGCTTTGCATCATCACTTCACTTTCACCTTTGAATCATTTCAAACACCGCTCAATGCACTCATTGCTGCAACGCCACTCCATTTTACCCCCCCATGCTTTGCATCATTACTTCATTTTCACCCTTGAATCATTGCACACACCACCAATTTCCCTCCATTGCCATGCACTTCCTCTATAAAAGGAAGTGTGTGTGGCAGCGATATAGTTTAGTTTTTGCTTGATCATTCATCCCCATTTCAATACAACCTTCATCCAAACACATCCATTCATCTTCACATCCATTCCTCCATACAAACAAACCTTCAAACACTCACCAACACCTTGTGCCGTAGCAAAGGAAGGGAAGGAAAGTGCTTGGACGTGCTTGTTGTCCAACTTGGACCGTTGGAGCGTTTAGGTGTTTTCTTTCTTTTGTTTCTAATGTTTAAATTCATTTCCTTTCATTTTGTTGTAAATATGAGTGGCTAAACCCCTCTTGGCTAGGGTTGATTTCAAAGCCATGATTATGTGTGCAATATAATTTGATAAATTCCCGTTATGAACTCATGAATCGTGAATGCAATTGGCTTAACTATTTGATTGATAACTTATTTGTATTTGTTAATTAAGGGTCGACACTTAATTGGCATGCGTAAATTCGTTGCTAGAATATAAGGAAGTTTAACATAATTGTTACAAACTTATATTTACATGTAGTGAAGGTCGCTTATAAACGATCGCGTTAAGTTCAATTCCCAGCATAAGAGAAATGATGTCATAGTTGCAAGTGCTTTGTCAATGCTTATGATTTTCATTAAACGTAATGATCTTTGATTGTATCTTTATTATGATGTCATGTAGGGAACTTTTGAAGAATGTTTTGGGTTGTCGAATGATGTCATCCAATCCAATAAAACAAGGAAAATCTGAGAGTTAACTAGTGATGTCACGGTTAATTTGGAGCATTGTTGTTCATAATTCAATGAAGTAGTAACTGGAAATCAAGTTATTTGCATACATGTCATGTGTGGAGAAAAAGCCTCTAGCTATCCTATCCATCATCTTATTTCTCAAATTTGTTTTACAATCTGTCTAGTTTTTCATACTTGTTTGTTTGTTTCAACTTCATCCAAATTAAAACCCCCATTTTAGTTCTTGTTTCAAAGTGTTTCAAATTTGTTTTAGTTTGTGTTTTTAAGTGTTTTGATTCAAGTAAAAGTCAATTTTCGTCCAAAGTCATTCCTAGTGTCTAATTTAAGTTTATTTGGTTGTTTTAAGCTGTTTTGAGTATTTTAAGTTTGCTTTGAGTCTTGTGAGTCTTGTTTAAGTGTTTTTAAGTTTAGTTTTATGTTTTTGAGTCAATTTAGAGGTTATTAGTGTTGGAAATATGCCCTGAAAGTCAATCTTTGGATGAAACCTTTCAGGATAATGAATGTGTGTATAGATGACTCTTATACATCAAAAGGCAAAGATACTAATTAGGACTATCTCAATAAACGATATATGTCCTAAATAATCTAATGATGTTAGACTACAGAGACCTTCTTCACATAACCATCATGTCCAAAAAGGTTCCTAGTCATATGATTGTCAGAGTTATACTGACAATGCAAAGACCAGTACATACTTTGTCCCCTTCAATTGGAATTGGGAAGTCTCATCCCATTCTTGTAGTGACACTAAGACAGGTATGTAGGTGCTCATTAAGGAAATGAGTTCACTGAACACAATCGAACAAGAGTACTTGAATGGAGGTCTACTCACATGTCAAGCACGTAACTCTAATGGTTAGAATAATGTAAGTAGTCCTTTGACCTGAGGCATCATAGTTGTCTTGTGGTTAGGTCCTTGATCTTTGATTATGTCAAAGTCACTCCATTCGCGGGTGTCCACGGCATAGTTGGGGTTAAGCCACTTAGCCATGGAGACAAGTAAATGCGCAACAAGGGATCTCTAATCCTTGTTATGAGAGGATGAATACTCTAAGATATGAATCGGGAATCTTCGGCCGAAGTATCGAGCGTAATAAAGGAAAACGTTCCTATACGACTCAATTGGATCATATAACATGGAATAATAACATTAGGGGTTTGACATAATATATCCATACCCTGATAATGTGATTGAGAGTATTGTATTAGAGAATGATCGAATTACATTGTAATTCCAACTGAATAGGTTCTCCGAACAAATTCTACATTAGCTTGGGTAGCCATGAAATATGGTTAGATGTCACTCATGGCTTGTGAGTTCTTCTAGATGATTAAATAAGTAGTCATCAAAGAAGAAGAAGAATTAAAAGTAAGTTTTAATTCACTAAGTGATTGGATTAAATATAATCAATTGGATTGGTGCCAATCACCTCACTGCCTTGCTAATTATAACTTAAAATGATTGTGCACCGATACACTCTTGTAGTGAAACAACTAATGGATGATGGAAATAATTAATTGGATTAATTAAGTGTTGTGATTAATTAGAAAGTCTAAAGAAATCATGAAAGCGATAAAAGATCATTTTGGGCTTAAAGAAAAGTTCGGATTCATTTGGGCTATTAAGCCCAAACCCATTGGGCTTTTATTTAAGCATAGGATGACTTGAAATGATAAAAGCCCAAAGCCCAAACAACACTAAAGGGGCCGGCCAAATAAAGGGAAAGGGAGAGAGAGGAAGTCAAGTTGTTGACTTGTTTCTTTGTGTTATAAAAGGAACTTTATAGTAAAAAGTTCTATTAGGGTTTTTGTGTAGTGTTTTCACAAAAGAGAAAACCATCTCTCTCTCTTTCTAAATTCACTCTAAAAGGCCGGCCACCATAAGGGAGTTTTTTTAGCTAATCATCTTCTCTCCGTTTTGGTTATTCCTCCATTCATCTCACTACACTAGTGGGTGTGGATCTTTAGAGGTCTTCAACCTTGGAGACTAAAGGAGAACCAAGGAGCACTCATTCTAGCAAAGTGGAGGAGGCAAGGAGGGAGGCTAGGCTCAAGAAGTTCCAAGAGCAAATAACTTGGAGGTGGTCCATCCTTGGTCTCAAGTCTAGATCAAGAGGTATAAAACTATACCGTCACTTTGTTCTTCAATAAAAATGTTTAGATGCATCAAATATGGACCTATGCTTCTTGAAGGGGATTTGCATGACTATAGCTTTGATATTATGTGATAACTTGCTTCCGTTGCTTATGTATATAAATTTTGAATTCCATATGCATGCTAGTCACTAGAAATCCCACATAAATCTCATTATTTCGCTTCAAGTGGTATCAGAGCCAAAGGTTTATATTTGATGTGTCCTTTTGGATTTTATGCATATGGGTTTTAATTTTATGTTTGACATATTATTTCTTCATTCAAAGTATGTTTATCTTTTGTTTTTCAAATGTTGAAAAATGTGAATCAAGAGTTGAAAAAGATATGCATGCAAAAAGGTTTTTTAGATGCATGAATGAAGATTGAGTTTTGAACAAAATTTGGGGTTTTGTTCCATAGGGTAGGCACGGCAAAAGGGGATTTTTTTGGCATGTGTTTGTGATTTATTGTAAGTCACTCTCACATCCTTTTAAGGCTAGAAAGTAAAGGCCTTGTCACTTTTGTTTTTTTTTGGTTTGAAAAAGTCACCAAGAAAGTACAAATCTTGAAATTGTTTTCATGGTTTTGTTCTTGGTGTTCATGGTTTTGGTTTTGGTGTAAGAGGTTTTGTTTTGTGTTCATACTTCTTTATTTGGTTTTAGATGGTATACTTGCCATCAATGGCCTTCCATTTAATTGATTCAAATCCTAGACTTGACTAGGATAATTTCCATCACCTTTTTCCCTAAAGTCCTTAAAGCATAGTCAAGTGACAAGTAAAATTTGGTTTTTTCTACTTTGAGTTGATTTAAAGCAAAATGGGTGAAACTTCCCATCCCCCTTAATGTGGCCGGTGTTGGAAGTATGCCCACAAAGCCACTCATTTGATGTAATAGCTTTTGGAATACTTATTGTATTAAACTTTTATATGTTTAATAAAGGACAGAGCTTATTGTTAATCACTATTTATTGTATCATGTGTTTAAGCAATAAGGGAATCCAAGGAATGTATTTGATCTAAGAGATAAGTGATTTAAGTAAGTTAGATTATCGAGACCTTTCTCTTATGTTCATTCCTAAAACGTTCCTAGCCATAGGATTGCCAATTGGGCATTGACAATCCGCTAAGGTTAGTATGTGTTATGTCGTCTCAAGCGTGAGTATGACTAGTCTCAAGTCATTTAGTGTTGGACACTTAGACAAACACATAGGTGCTCAAAAGAGTAATCGAGTACACTAAACAATGATCAATATAGAGTTCGAACATACATGTCATGTAAGAACTCGATAGTTGCAATATGCAAAGTAGTCCTTTGACCTGAGGCATCATAGATGTCTAATGGCTAGGTCCTTGATCTTTGATCATGTCAAAGGCATTCCATTGGAGTGTCCACGGCATCGTTAGGGTCAAGCTATCTAGTCATGTAGGCATATGAATGCACAACAAGGAATCTCTAACCTTCCATGGTGGAAGGAGAATACTCTAAGATATGATTCGAGAGTCTTTGGCCAAAGCATATGAATATGACTTAGGAAGTTTGTTCCAAATCATATTCAATTGAATCATATAGATAAGTATCACATTGGATAGTAGACATGAAACAAACTATCACTTAAACAATGTGATTAAGAGTATTGTATTAGAGAAGGACCGTATTGCATTGTAGTTGTAACTGGATAGGTTCTCCAACCACTTCTACTTAGCTTGGGTAACCATGATATGCTGCTAGGTATCACTCATGGTTTGTGGAAGCCCTAAAGATTAGCAAACACTAATCAAAGGGAGAATTGAAATGTTGTTTCAATTCACAATCGATCGTTAAGAGTAACAATCGCCCACTGCCTCGCTAGTTGGAACCTAATGGATCGTACACCGAGTAAGGGTGAAAGTGAAGAAATATAAATGAGATCGATAAGCAATTAAATGGTTTAATTGAGAATGGTCAAGATTAATTAATTAGTTAATTAATTTTACGAAAGGTTCGTATTCGACTTTTAAGTTGGTTTTGGGCTTCGGGGCCCAAAAGCGTTTTGGTCCACAAGACCCATTATGTTTAAGTTGTATGACAACTAAAACAAAATGGGCAATTAGCCCAATAACAAAGGTAAGGCCGGCCATAAGGGTGAGGGTAGAAAACTTGGATTAATTACAAGTTTGCCACTCACATGAAATGAAGTATAAAAAGAACTTTATAGCTTTATTTCTTATTAGGGTTTTTCTTGGTGAAATGAGGTGAAACACTTTCTCTCATTTTCTCTAAAAAGGCCGGCCACTTAGAGGGGATTTAGCTAGCAATCTTTTCTTCTCTAAGTCATCCATTTCATCTTCACACTTCATCCTTGGTGTGGAGACTTAGAGACATCAAACTTTTGGTGTTTTGGAGAACAAATCCTCAAATCCTCAAACAAGCAAAGGAGCACTAAAAGGAGGAAAATCACAAGGAAGATTCAAGGAGCTTGGAGGTGACTTGAAGGCCCTCCACTTGGGTGAATCCCTTGTGTAATCAAGGATGAGCTTCAAGGGTAAAGAAACTCTAAATCTTTCCCTCTCTTTAATGTAGTTAAAGAGTTTATTGGTTCACCATATACTAGGCTTTGAAAGTCATGGGTTTTAATGAATTGTTTTTTAATGCATGCCTACTTTAATGTGTTAATAGTTTGCATATGTATTCAAATGTTCTTCATTGTTCTTAGCTAGGACAAAATTTTTCCTTCAGCCGGCCACCCTAGTGGATTTATCCACTTTGGGGCTATTTTGTAATTTAAAAAAGGTTGTTTTTACTTTTTTGTATTTACGGTTTGACCCCTAACTTTTCATATTTGCATTTAGGCCCCATCTATCTAACTAGTTAAAATATTTTGATTTTAATTTTGTTAGTTGTTTAAACTCATAATACAATTATGCCCATATGCACTAAATCTAATTGTTAATGTTGCATTCCAATTAATTAATTAATGTGATTAAGTAGTTAGAAAATGGTTGACTATGGACTTATGCCTTAAACGATAATTGAGCTATGAGAAAGGGCGCTAAATTCAAATTGTTTGAACCTTGGGAATGTGTTTTAATTACTATTTCAATTGGACCTTGTCATGATAGACATTAATCTTTCTCTCCCTCTTAGTATATGTAATTTGTAGGAATTTGTACAAATCAGTTTATAATTCTTATTACTTCTTAATCTCTTTCAAATAGTTGATTCTCTCTAGTACTAGACTAGAGTTTCTTTAACTATTGGTAAGGAGACATGATTAAAATAGGGTTTTGACATGAGATTAAAGATTAATTGGGTCCAACGCCCTAATTAGCAATGAATGATTATCTTTCATTTCTAATGGCTCAATGAAAAATGTTTAATTGGATTGAAAGCACGTAATTAAAACGTCACAACCTTCCCTAGATCTTATTCAACAATATTGGCTCGTTGTTGAATTAACCCAATAAGTCCATGGTCATCCAAAGAGCCTAAGATAACTATAAAGTCCAATTTCAAAGGAATGCAAAAACCATAGTAGAAGTAGTTACTTCCAATATTTGAAAAATTCGTTTTTGATATTGATTTATTTTCTCAAAACAAATAGTGGGAGTATCATATGCTACTAAACTATAATGAATAAAATTAGTAATCATATATATCTCCAATATTTTGAAAAATATTTTGATATTGATTTGTTTTATGAAAACTAATAGTGGGGATATAATATGCTACTAATTTCATTAACTTTGGACTAGTAGTTATAATAGGACACAATTTATTTTAATGTGATGAAATAAATAAAATGATGAGACCTTAAAATCCCTCAACCAATATCCAATATTAAGTTGAAAGCGGAGAGGTGCTTTGAACACTTCTTCGTTGCCTTCCCCCATGGTAGGCTCCAATCGTTTATGACTCGTACACTGCCTTCACCCTATCATGGGGGAGTGCAAAGTGTGTGCTTATACTCAGGAGGAGTCTATTTAAACATTTGATGTGGTTAAGGTAGGCAACGAGTGTGGCCAACATCGTATCATCGTGAGGTCATACTTGGACACCTATCTAAACCGGCATGGTGGGACAAAACTTAACTAAGAGAAATGGTGCCAACATCATATCATTGTGAGGCATTGTTCTCTAGAGGCCAAACAGATGGGTAATCACAAGACGTTGTTGTGAATAGGTAGTCATACCCTCTCATTATTATTTTTGCTAGCCAACATCGTATCATCGTGAGGTGGGCTCGGTAATAGTGAGCCTCCCATAACCCGCTAGGAGCTTTCTTTGAAATCTCCCGGATTCCATCTTGAGGGATATGGAATTTGCCAAAAATGGTGGGTGGTGTCATTCGGTTTAAAGACCCGAATCTTTTGACTTAATCAACAATCAAACTAATTATTTTATTGTTTATGTATTTAGATATGGTTGGAAGCACACTCGCAAAAATACTCTACAAACATTGCCTAGAGGGGCACAATTTCCCCTCGTGGTTTCATAATGTCAAGATTCTCCTAACCTTGGAGAACATTGTTTACGTACTAGACCAAGGCTCCACCTCACATACCTCTTGGCCCTGAGGTCACTGAGGATGAACGTGCTAAGTATGACAAGCACGTTGAGGATGATACACAAGCCAAGTGCTATCTATTAGCTTCCATGAATGAGGAGCTACAGAGACAGCACGAGGGGATAGACAGTGCATCTTCCATCATACTCCATCTTAACGGAGTTATATGGTGAAGGGACGGGCAACCGTCGCTTTAGCACTGTCAGTGAACTTGTGAAGACCAAGATGGTCAAGGGAGCTCCAGTGCATCAACATGTACTGAAGATGATTAGACTCATTGAACAATTGGAGAACCTAGGTACTCCACTTGACGGGGAATTGACCCAGGACTTTATCTTGGCTTCTCTTTCTGAGTTACTAAACATGTTAGTAACCGCTGAGAAGACTATGAAGAAAGAGAACGTTGTAGGGACTGCTGCAGTAGCCTACAACAAGCCATCCTCTTCCAATGCCAAGCCGCAAGGCAAAGGCAAAGGGAAGGAGAAGAAGTCACCCACTCCTAAGCCGCAAGGAGGATTGAGGAAAAAGAAGGCAAATGAGCCCAAGGGGACTTGCCACCACTGTGGAAATGAGGGGCATTGGAAGAGGAATTGCAGGTTATACCTTGCAACTCTAAAGGACAAGCCACAAGGTATGGTTTATGTTCTTATCTTCAATTCTAATTGTTAGATCTTCTAAATATTTATATTTGATATAAAGAGCTAATCACTTATATAATTGTATATAGGTGGAGGAGCCAAGTAGAAGATGAACAAGCAAGGAAAAGGTTGGAGAAGGGTTCGGCCACCATATTTTTGCTAACTACTTAGGAACTTTGTTAGGCACTTAAAAATAGTCTTTAAACTTTCTTATTTTGTTAAGAACTTATGATGTGGCTTCATATGATGGAAGACCACTATTGGTGCCTAAATGAAGGTATATAATTAGTCTCTAAATGTATAGAGCTACTTCTTTTTGTATTAAACATTATGAATGTTTGAATTATCATATCAATGTAATGTGATGAATGCCTTCTAATATATTATTTCCTTAAAGTAGTGTTATGAATTGAATATTGTCTTGTTGTATCCTTGTTGAGATACAAGATTTATATCACTTATGTAATGCGATATCCAAACTTTAGACTTATCAATTATGGATAGATCTCACGTGTATGACATAGAAGGATACATGAATCTTTAGATTTGGTTCCAATTGTCTACATATGAGTTCTATATGAATTGAAAAGAGTCTAGAGATTCCTTTCTTGAAGAAAAGGAAGATCACATTACAATGATATAAATAATAAAGAAAAAACGTTTCTTATATGGTTATCACTTAACCACAATAATCAAGATCACTCTTGATTCAATTAGTAGTTTTGAACAACTAATTGGGCATTCTTAAAATCGTTTTAAAATGGCAAGTGTGTTAGTGATTAAACCAAGAATGATGTGTCTAAATCTATGAAATGGTTAAAGACTTTAGTCACTTAATAGCAAGACATCGACTTAGTGGAGATTGAAACAAATGAGCTTGAAAGGTTTTAAAGCTACTCCATAATGTCCTCTACCCGTATACTCCACGTTTATACATTTTGAATGTATGAAGTGAATTTCTCATTAAAGTCATGAGAAATAGTGGGAGGTGAGAAAAAGGATATAAACTTGAATATGATTGGTTTATAGTTGTCTAAAGAATAATAGTACTTCACTATTATTAAGAGTTCGTAATTTTAATTGTTAAAAGACTCAAGCTCTTCAAAACGTTAAAATTCTATGTTGTGTAACATTCTAAAGAATAGTCTATGAATGTTGGTTTCGTCAACCTAGCATAAAATGGTTATATGTTGGGAGTTGTCCACCATTCTCTTTTATGAGAACAAGCTAATAACAAAGCATATGGACAAATTGATGAAACAAAAGGGAATAGTTTCAAAATGAGTCACAACATATATTTAACAACAAGACAATCCAAATTCGGCACCTCTTGTAACTATAACGCTCTATGTAGTTTCGATAAAGAATTATATCAACCACCTAGAAGGAATGGTTGAGTTTCTATATCCTTAGTAGGAGCCATGCTTCCACTAAAGACTTGGATAATTCTTATATGACTACATTAAAGGTCTTAGTATGACTAAAACTTGAAGTATGGTGTATGACACCATATAATTTAAATGAATAGACTTGATAAAACAAGTCACACATATCAAATGGAATTACTTGAGAAGGAATTCTTTTGTGGATGTTCGTTTAAATAACTTGTGTTAGCTAGAGTTGTTGATAGTCCCAAAATTGTTGAGACATCATCAAATCAGCTAATGGATCTCAATGATTGTCAATAGATCCAAGACAAGTTAGTGGGAGCAATATGCATTCAAATCAAGAAAATGTAAGTGTTAATTTTTTGAATGAATGCTAAGTTACAACAAGGCCAGTGGGCGTGATGTCATTATTTGAGCAACAAGATATGAATAAAGTCTATTTGATAGACTTGATAAAACATAGATGTTACTCAAAATGACAAAATTGTGACACGGTCAATTTTGAAGTATAGACTTGAAATTGGACTTAATGATATAGCAAGGCTATCTCAAGAATGTTCAATGGGGAAATTAAATCTCAAATGTTGAAGATTTGAGAAGGTGTTTTCCTATATGATAGAAAATTACTTTCATAACCCTTATAATGAATGTGTCATAAAATCACAAAAGGGACACATGTATGGACTTGTGAGATGATATCCAAAGGTGAAAAACCACAGTGGTTGTCACTTTAAGATATTACTATAGCTCAGGATCAGAACCATAACAACTAATAGAGTATTATAGCCTTTAAGAAAGGAACATCAGAGTGGAACTCTGGAAGCGTGCATTCACTTAGGTCATTAACCAAAGTGAAAATAACCCATTTTTAACAAATGGAACTTCATAATGGATGAAGTACTAATCATATGAATGTATTGTTAGTATTGCACTACCATGGTCTCAAGGTTGGAGCAACGTATGTATAAAGTATACAAACGAAATATATGGCGATATATTGTTTTAGAAACTGCTTCAAAATGTGTTTTGAATAGAAGGGGTTCTTATAGAACCAATGATTGAATCCAAAACCATAAGGTCGTTAGTTGGACACTACGACGTAATGGGGCGATAGCTCAAGCCATGGAATCAAGGTCTCATCAAAGTATTTGAACACAAGAAAGAGATATCATCAAATGTTTTAGAAACATTTGATAAGTAAATCCCTTTTAAATAAAAGGATTAATACATAACCAAGTTTACCTACGAGCATAAGTTTACTCAACTAGCATCTATGAGATACACTAGTGATTGACTTTAGTGCAAGTGGGAGATTGTTGGAAATATGCCCTGAAAGTCAATCTTTGGAAGAAACCTTTCAGGATAATGAATGTGTGTATAGATGACTCTTATACATCAAAAGGCAAAGATACTAATTAGGACTATCTCAATAAACAATATATGTCCTAAATAGTGAATCCATGGACAATGGATCGATGTAAGAAGTAATCTAATGATGTTAGACTACAGAGACCTTCTTCACATAACCATCATGTCCAAAAAGGTTCCTAGTCATATGATTGTCAGAGATATACTGACAATGCAAAGACCAGTACATACTATGTCCCCTTCAATTGGAATTGGGAAGTCTCATCCCATTCGTGTAGTGACCCTAAGACAGGTATGTAGGTGCTCATTAAGGGAATGAGTTCACTGAACACAATCGAACGAGAGTACTTGAATGGAGGTCTACTCACATGTCAAGCACGTAACTCTAATGGTTAGAATAATGTAAGTAGTCCTTTGACCTGAGGCATCATAGTTGTCTTGTGGTTAGGTCCTTGATCTTTGATTATGTCAAAGTCACTCCATTCGCGGGTGTCCACGGCATAGTTGGGGTTAAGCCACTTAGCCATGGAGACAAGTAAATGCACAACAAGGGATCTCTAATCCTTGTTATGAGAGGATGAATACTCTAAGATATGATTCGGGAATCTTCGGCCGAAGTATCGAGCGTAATAAAGGAAAGCGTTCCTATACGACTCAATTGGATCATATAACATGGAATAATCACATTAGGGGTTTGACATAATATATCCATACCCTGATAATGTGATTGAGAGTATTGTATTAGAGAATGATCTAATTACATTGTAATTCCAACTGAATAGGTTCTCCGAACAAATTCTACATTAGCTTGGGTAGCCATGAAATATGGTTAGATGTCACTCATGGTTTGTGAGTTCTTCTAGATGATTAAATAAGTAGTCATCAAAGAAGAAGAAGAATTAAAAGTAAGTTTTAATTCACTAAGTGATTGGATTAAATATAATCAATTGGATTGGTGCCAATCACCTCACTGCCTTGCTAATTAGAACCTAAAATGATTGTACACCGATACACTCTTGTAGTGAAACAACTAATGGATGATGGAAATAATTAATTGGATTAATTAAGTGTTGTGATTAATTAGAAAGTATAAAGAAATCATGAAAGCGATAAAAGATCGTTTTGGGCTTAAAGAAAAGTTCGGATTCATTTGGGCTATTAAGCCCAAACCCATTGGGCTTTTATTTAAGCATAGGATGACTTGAAATGATAAAAGCCCAAAGCCCAAACAACACTAAAGGGGCCGGCCAAATAAAGGGAAAGGGAGAGAGAGGAAGTCAAGTTGTTGACTTGTTTCTTTGTGTTATAAAAGGAACTTTATAGTAAAAAGTTCTATTAGGGTTTTTGTGTAGTGTTTTCACAAAAGAGAAAACCATCTCTCTCTCTCTCTAAATTCACTCTAAAAGGTCGGCCACCATAAGGGAGTTTTTTTAGCTAATCATCTTCTCTCCCTTTTGGTTATTCCTCCATTCATCTCACTACACTAGTGGGTGTGGATCTTTAGAGGTCTTCAACCTTGGAGACTAAAGGAGAACCAAGGAGCACTCATTCTAACAAAGTGGATGAGGCAAGGAGGGAGGCTAGGCTCAAGAAGTTCCAAGAGCAAAGAACTTGGAGGTGGTACATCCTTGGTCTCAAGTCTAGATCAAGAGGTATAAAACTATACCTTCACTTTGTTCTTCAATAAAAATGTTTAGATGCATCAAATATGGACCTATGCTTCTTGAAGGGGATTTGCATGACTATAGCTTTGATATTATGTGATAACTTGCTTCTGTTGCTTATGTATATAAATTTTGAATTCCATATGCATGCTAGTCACTAGAAATCCCACATAAATCTCATTATTTCCCTTCAATTAGCAAGCGCTCCTAATCCCCGGTCCAGAACGATCCCTACTTATACTTGTACTACAATTGTCAAAAGAGGGTTAAATTTGTGTGTTAAGATAATTTTCGCATCATTAGCCTAAGATCAACAAAGTCCTTATGAAGGAAGGATTGTGAAGAGATCAAGCATTGGTGGTTTGGTTGAGTCGTATATGAAGTAAATTTGCCAGGGATCGGATTAATTCATGAATAAATGTGGATTATCCTTAGGATAGGAATGCATGCGTGATCAGATAAGGTGAATACATCTTGTACCAGGCTAAGTTCAAAGTCTTGGCAAGAATCAAAGAAGCTAAGACTGGATGAAGATGAAGTTGCATCCTAGAGGGTATAAAGGAATATCTGGGCAAATGTTGAGCAGATACAGTCCCATCAAGACTCTTCCTATGTAGGCTTGTAATTGTCACAGAGGTTTCACCTATAAATATAGAAGGTCCTGCAACTTAAAAAGACCTTTAACTCAACAAACAACATCAAAACGCTTACGCAAAACCCTTCTCATAACCCTGGTGTTAATTACACTAATACTCCCTGAGGTTTATCGAGTTTTCACAAAAACCCCTTACGTTTGAGACATTACACTAACACCTCTTCAAGTTTTAATTTACTTTCACATAAGTCCCTCAGTCAAAATTTTGCTAATAAATTGACAAGTTTACCCTTACAAATAATTAATTAAACAATAAAAAAATCATTATAATTATATATATAAACATATTAAAAAATTAAATTACAAACAAGCTCAAAAATTTCGAAAATTCCTTCAAGCCCATCAACAACGACCTTTAACCTTGCATAAACTAGTTTATTTATTTATTTTTTTTTTGGAAAAAACTGTACAAAAACTAGTTAAAGAAAAAAGAACCAGACTTTTTTCATCACTAAACCTAATGGGGAAATTTGGAAAAATAACCAGAATTTAAATCCCATATAGAATTATAGCCACAATGTTAAATTTATGATAATTATAACCAAAAGTTGATAGAAAAGTACTAAAATACCCCTAATGTCTAAAACCTTCCTCATTTGCTGCTCTTAACCATGAAAAAAATCAAACTTCAAGATAAAAAAAGATTTGAAAACAAACTAGAGGGGCTACAAAATTCCTAGTCTCCAGATCGCTGATTTGGGTTCAACTTTATTCCTTTTGGCACCATTTGTGAATCCCCAAATTATTTTCCATCTTGAAATCTGACGAAACAAATAGAATTTGTTAATTTTGATTTATTCCATCATAAACTTGGGAGAAAGCCGATAAAAAGACCCACTTCTAACAATTTTTTTGTTCAGAACGTTAAGTTTTGGAAGACATAAGTAAAAGAATGGGGAGTAGAAAAAGAAAAAACAGAAGACCAAAATCGGCAATTGGATTCGTATAGGACTGAAGAAGAACTAAAAGGGCTTGAAATGTGATAGCTTAAAGGATTTAGGAATTTTGTGTTCAAAGGCTCTGACTTCGAATCCAAATGAAGGGGAAGTGGAATCCGTTGAATCCGTCTACGGTGGTTTGCATATTTTAATTTTGCATTTTGGTAATTTTAAGGGTATATTAGTATTTTTATGTCAACTTTTAGTTATAATTATCATAAATTTAAAAGGGTGGCTATAATTAGCTTTTGCTAGTCCTCAAGCAAAATGAAACAAACAAAAGAAACAAAACACAATCTAGACCTTCCAACATTTGTCTTAGGGATTTCCAATGAACATGACATGCTAAAAATCATTACTTACATAGATTTTGGCCATCCCTACCCTCGAGCACATACTTAATCATAATTACCATCACTAGCTCGCATTTAATCCATTAAAACAACATTTTGAACGTAGTAACATGCCTTAGAGTATTCCCTCAATTCCTTACTAGATATGTACTCAATTTTCACTCAGATTTTCTGACTATACACCCTACACTAGGTATATGTGAGAAGATTGATGTAAACATGAAAACTAGTACTCACATATGTTATAACAAAGAAAGCAATTTTTTGGAATTATTAATGCATGTATATATATGATCTCATGAACGGAATGCCACTACTTAGAAGCAAGAACCAGGGATTCCATATGCTCATACCAATTCCAAACTCCACATATTGAAACACACAACACCCAAGATAGAAGTCTAAGGGTTGTAACGAGGCTAGGGTATTGGCTAACAAATAAAGGGTAAGGGTAGACAACGTTCTTAAAACAATAGTAAGTAAAGTAATGAAATTGACACTTAGAATTCACTTTTTGAATGCAACAACTAACTTTAAACACAAGGGAAGATTCACAAAACACTTAGGGCCAGATTCACACTTTTGGACCCTTTCTTCAACAACCAATACTTGTGAGTTCATTCTCACTTATTTTCAACTCTTTTTCTTTCTTTTCAACACACTTTTTCCTTTTCGTTTTCTTTTTCCACATTTTTTTCACAAATATTTTTTTTTCTTTTCTAACCCGTGCCCTATTTCTTTGGCACAAAAAAAGACAACTTTTGAAATCCTTCCCCCACACTTGTTTTCTGCATTAATGTCTATCAAAGTGAATTCTATCTAAGTTATGCTCCACTATACCTTAAGAACAATGGTATGGAAAGTCCCATTCTAGGCAAGGTAAGGATAATGTGGTTAACAAAGAAAATAGGCTAAACAAGGCTCAACGGGGTTAAACTTACAAAACAAATGCATGGGATGAAGAATTTTTGGCTCTGATGGTAACTACTAAACAACTTCATCTTGTTATGTGTTATGCACTCAATTTTAAGCTTTGAATGAAACGGGCATGAGTTCTAGTATTTGGAACTATAATGATGAAAACGCATTCTAAGTAGTAACCAAGCAAAGAATAATGAGATCAAGCAACAACTTTAGAAAACAAGAATGCACAGATTAATAACTCTCCAAATAAACGTTTAGGCTCAAGTCTCTCAGGGATGTAGCGTTAGTTTGAGTTCCTTCCTTCAAGCATGTTACAAAACTGATTTTTTTTCTTTATGATTACATGTGAATTCGTAAACGTCAACCATGACCAAGCATAAACCAAAGGCATATCAAACTTCCATCCATGTTTGTAACTCTCTTTAACAGTCATGCAATTAAAAACCAAATCTTCATCATTGTGTTGGAAGGTACCCTAAAACACAAATACACAAAAACGACTCTTTTTGGTTTGTTTTTCAAAACTTTTCATTTTTTTTTTCCTTCAAATTTTCAATTTTTCTTTTCAAAACACACTAAAACAGCTCAAAATGCACTAAAAACACTTAAAACAGTGAGAAACAACTCTAGAGGGGATAAGTGATAAAAACCCACGAATTTTCATGCAAAAACAACTTGTTTACCCCCCCCCCCCAATACTTAAACTAAACATTGTCCTCAATGTTTCAAACATAGACTCACACAAAAGCAAACAAACAAACAACAAACTAAGCATGGCAAAATAAATGCAGTAAAGAGAAGGTTTTAGGAACGCAAATCTAGTTTTGGAGTGAAAATTCCATCTTCTCCTTGTTGAATGCATGGGTTGCCTCCTAAGAAGCGCTTGCTTTAACGTCTTGCAGTCGGACGATACTTCCATTCAAGCTCCCCTAAGTCCCATGGCATGGAATTGATCTTTGAATGGAAGGTGATACTTGAAATGATCTGGCATTGGTTCAAATTCTAGAGTGGGTGCCTGATTCATCAAAATCAACATGTTAGTATAAAACGTAATGGAAATTGGAGAAGATGACTTACTTGCTTTGGCCAGATTGAATGTGATGGTTAGAACTTGTCCCGTGTCATAAAATTCAACTTGTCTCAAGTGATGGATCCTCGAGTGATGTCGTACCCCTTTTGTCTCAAGTCGATTCTCACCTTGTTGGTTATGCCGATGCATGATACTTATTTGATCCGCACAAGGCGCGCTCTCAAACAGGTTATGTCTTTACCATTGAAGGCACTGCAATCTCTTAGAGGTCAACTAAACAGACCTTAGTTGCCACTTCGTCTAATCATGTTGAAATTCTCGCCCTACATGAAGCAACTCGAGAATGCTTCTAGCTGAGAGCAGTTGTGGGCCATATTCGAAGCTGCTGCAATCTTTACCCCATCGTTGACGTCTCGATGACGATCTATGAAGACAACACAACATGCATCGAACAACTCAAGAAGGATTACATCAAAGGAGACAACACTAAGCACATTACGCCAAAGTTCTTCTTCTCACATCAACAACAAGAGCATCATAAGATTGAAGTCTCGCAAATCCGTTCACAAGACAATCTGGCCGACCTCTTCATCAAATCATTACCGAAGACAATGTTTCAGAAGCTTGTTCAAGGAATTGGTGTGCGTAAGCTTTCTGAGTTGTAACATTGTTAGTTTTCTTGGAATTTTGTCATACTCAGGTGGAGTTTCCTAGTTCTCTTAGAATTTTGTCAAACTCAGGTGGAGTATCCTGAAGTATACTTGCTTGATCTTAATGTACTATTTTTCCTTACGATTAGGAGCATTTTTTCTACTGGGTTTTTGCTACCTAATGAAGTTTTGACAAGGCACCACTTTTGGGTTAATCATATTCTTGATGACATCCTGTAGACGTTTCATTTGATTTTGCATTACTCACGTATTTTTCCATAGACTAGGAATTTTGTCCCTACTCGGGTTTGTACCATAGCCTTAGGGTTTTTTGTGAGACTTACTTCCTTATGCAAGTTCATACCTTATTAAGACTAGCGTGTTCCCAAAATCAGTGCCGACGAGTTGACTTCCTCAACTCTACATGATGCCGAATCTACTTGAGCATTTACACACTCAAGAGGGAGTGTTATAAACTTCTTACTTAAGTGTGATTGTGTAAATTCTAGATTAGATTTGATTCTAGTTATTCTACCCTATTAGGACTTATATTCCTTGGAGGAGAAGGATTTCTTCCCTCCCTTGTTACTATAAATGAAGGCCATGCGTAGGGAGGAATAACACATCCTCTACACAACCCTACAACACACATCTCTCTCTATATTTTTTTTTTTTGTGCCGCTACCCCCCTCTCCCTGTCAGTTAAATATAGGCCACAACAATATAGTTATTTACTATGTTGGGTTGCCGGATTTCTATGATATCAATGATTCGATAATTATCATCATTTTTGTGATTAATATCAATTATAGATAAAAAAGATGAGGCTCATTCACTCCTCTCATGTTGTAGCAAAGATGACATGCATGTTCAACTTGTCAAACAAGTTGGAAAATACAAAACAACCTTAGTAAAATGAAAAGCAACAACTTTGGTATCTAACTTTTCCTTAATAAAGTGTCAATCAATCTCAATATATATTGTACAACCATGTTAACTTCTCCTTAATAAAGTGTCAATCAATCTCAATATATATTGTATAATCATGTTGCATCGAATTATGAGCAGTCTCAATAGTTGAGTTATTAACCCAGTCCAAACTAATAGCTTTCGAATGACCAAACCCAAGATCTCTCAACTTCTAAAACTAAAAAATTCAAACACCGTGTGACATAGGACAAAATCTGGTTTTGACACTCGATCTAGCTACCACTTTCTATTTCTTACATCGCCAAGTGACAAAATTACCTCATATGAGTAGATGTGAAATGCCTATCAACGGTTGATCTAGCCCAATTTGCATTAGTATACCCTTCAACATCCAAGTGAACAAACTTAGAAAACACCTAACCTTTACCAAGAGGCAAGAGCAGACTTGAAATACCTCATAATACAAGTCACATCCATATGAGCCTCACTAGTACCGTGCGTGGACTGACTCACAAACCTTACAACATAAGCTATATTAGGCGGATTAAATGAGATTAACAAAAGTCGCCCTTTTGGCATTTTAGGAAATATAATAAAAGTCCGCATTTGAAGGAGATGTACCACTTTTTGATCATCATCTCTTACTATCATAACATCAACAAATATAATAAAAGTTGCCCCTTCGGAAGCGATAGCAGTTTACACATGAACAAATTATTCAAGTAGTGAACCGTCCATATCATGTTCGCAGTTTACACATTTCAGAAGCGATAGCAGTGCCGAGGGGAAGTTCTATGTAAACTTTCTTTCGGAGATTACCATAAACAAATTATTGACTTCAAATTGTACAGAGGTCAAATGAGATTAACAAGATCCAAAAATACTAAAATCATTTTATCCATCAAACAAAATACAGGAAACGAATTGAGCCTAAATTTTAGAGAGAAATCTTAAGTTAATAAGACTATCATCGCATTATCATAAACAATTCATGTAAAGCTCAATCGTACAGATTATCTGCTCCCTATAACAAAAGCATCCTAATCCTCTTCTGTAATAATTAATTAGTCCACATTCAAAACAAAATGATACTAACTGAACCAGAGGACACTGGATCCCGCAGTCCATCATCCTTTGAATTTTGCAGGGTTCCTTTCGGATAATGATTACGCTTGCACTGCATAAAGAGATCTGTGAGTATATCTGTATCAGATTTTATACCCCAATTTACAAAGACACCCCTATGCAATCCCTTAAACCCGGAAAACACACATCCCCTCGCTGCTCCAAAAAACATAAAATACATCCAGCAGATGGCAAGACAACCACAAGACATCATCATGATTGAAGAATTAATTTTGAAAGAAATCCACCGCCATGATTGAATCAGCAAAATATATGCAATTTATGAAAAAATGATAATCTTACTGTAAGTAGAAGTATCAATTTGTTCCGGAAGCTCCTTTATATCCACCTCAAACCTTGACTGGACCTGGAACAATCAATTTGGATTAAGAGAAGACTAGCAGAAGCAGAAGAAATATTGCTCATGTTGAAATACATTTTACATATATACATATATATATATATGTGTGTGTGTTTGAGTGTGTGTGTATGTATGTGACATATACATGCATACACATGCTAGCTACCTGATTAAGAACATCAGAATCAGATGCAGAAGAGACAAATGTAATTGCTAGCCCCTTGGTACCAAACCTACCAGCTCTGCCAACCTGTGAGGGAAGGAAAACCCAGTACAAGAAACACAGAAATTTGCCAGAGATGAAGGACAGTGAGTACACCCACCAATTTACATAAGCAAGTAATAAAACTGTTAACAAAGATGTGCAAATGAAACAATACCCTGTGTAAGTAGGTATCAGCAGAATCCGGCATGTCATAATTGATAACAATGTTAACACGCTCGATGTCAATTCCCCTTCCTACTAAATCCGTTGCCACAAGAATTCTTGAAAGCCCCTCCTTGAAATTCTTATAACGTTTTAGCCTGCAAACGGAAACCATGCAAAATTACATGAGGCTAAATCTCACACAGGTCAAGAAAGATAAGAAGAAACAAAGTGTCACTTGGGTACCATTTGGTACGCAGATGGGACGAAACAGAACGGAACAGAGGTTCCATGCTACATTTAGTGTACACTCAGGTCGGAATGGAATGAAGGATTAAATGACAATTGTACCCATCCACTCCGACGAGTTCGACCTTACCTGAGCCACTGTCAACGAGTTCAACATCATCCCTCACATCTTCCGCCTAATCCTCGTTGTCCCATCCCTCGTGCGACGGCGTCGGCCACGTCCTATGAGTGGGTGGTCTTGAGGTTTTCGTGGCGGAGGGCAATGGTCTCATCGTGGGACTAGCAAGGAGGAGGGAGGTGGTAGGAGGAACGTGGGGTTGGGTTCGGATGGGTTTGTTGGGATTGGGTTAGCTTGGGTTGCTGGGTTTGTGGTGGAGCAGGAGGAGGCTACAAGAGAGAGGGAGGGTAGATAGTGAAATTAATGAAAAAAAGGAGGGGTATTGTTGTCCAAAAAGTTATACTTTTGTGTTTCATGGGCTAGAACAAGTCGTTCCGAGGGGAGGGTGGCACAAAAAATTGACTAAAATCCGTTCCATGAGACGGCGCGTCCCAAGTAAATTGGCGCACCAAACGTGGGACAAGTGCGTCTCATCCCACTCCATTCCACAGGACAGCGCATCCCAGGTAAATTGGCACACCAAACATGGGACAAGTGCCTTCCGTTCCATCCCACGTACCAAACGATACCTTGAAGTCCAAACAACCTAGGTAATACAAATAAGACGTGACAATGATTTTGGTACTCTTTATTTTAGCCATCTGCACTCCAAACTGAACATTTTACAACTTCATCTGAATATCTTCTAATGCACAAACAAAAGAAAATAAGCGGAAAAAAAAAAACAATTCAAAAACAACTAAGCAACAAGAAAACACCCTCCAATCATGCGGTAATGAAAAAAGTAAAAATGAAAACCAAAGGATAACATAACATTCATAACCATTTTCTAGACCACGAAAATGTTCCCCAATTTTTCATAAGGAAAAAAACCTAGAAAAAATGGCTCTTTTTTGTCCATTTTCAATTTCTAAAATCATAATCATTGACATTACTAGGTGCTAAGCATCCCATATGCAACAATTACTGGAGAAATAAGAAAAGGATAAATAGGAAATCCCATATGCAACAATTACCGAAGAAATAGGAAAAGGATAAATAGGAAATCCCATATATATTTTTGCTAAAACAACGCAATTACTTCCTTCAAATGCTTCCCTTTGTCATTGACACATATCATCCTCCAAAGCCAAGTGTATCAAGTAGAGACCTAGTGGATAATCACAGAAACCATAATTGATGGATGCTAATAGACAGGAGAGTCCAACAACAAAAGTAGGTTGATTAATTACCGAGGTAGGTCAGATGAAGCTATTATTTGAAGGACTGGTCACTGTAATATTTATAGAATTGATTATACGTACGGGAGATCCTGACTAATCTAATGCGCAGGCGGCTTCGGGGTGGGGCGACCATGAAAATGCCTCTGCCTGGCGAGAGTAGGCTTAAACTCACCTAGATGTGGTCAAGGCGCACCTAAGGCGTTTGACTGGGCATCCTTTGTGTTTTTAAGTTGCCTAAATCTGAAACATTTTTGAGTTGCAGAGCCGTCTGCCCAGCAAAGAAGATGAAGACAACAGCGTCGCAAGTGGGTTTTTGTCCGGCTGAGTTCGTCTTTTGTTTATATTTTTCTCTTTAAACTTTAAAGTTTAAACTGACCCCACTATTTCTGGAATTTGTTACCCGATCCTTTCTGTTCACTTTTTGTTTTAATATTATCTTTTTTTCATATGCAAGATAGATAAGCATCTTTGTGTCTTTGTTTTAATTATTTTTTAACGTTATATAATTCTCACATATAACTCCGCCTGTGTAAGTTTATCTTACATTGCCGGTCCCAAGCCCGGATAAAGGAGGAGAGAGAGGGTGTCAGGTAGTCGACAGCCGGCACTCCATGGTTACGTCGAATCCTTATGAAAATGAATCCAGAACGAAATTGCGCTAAAGCTAGGGCGTCACCCGTAAGTGGCGCGCTGTGTGGCCCGAGCACAGTGATAAGTGAGCAAGGGTCGCTGTATCTCCATCGGTACCCGGATGCAGTGTTAAATGAGCAAGAGGGCCATAAAAACTTCTTTTCAAACGACTCAACTCAAAGTTGTTTGGGAGCATATGCTCCTATCAACTTTACACGGGACCCACAAAAGAAGTCCTTTGATCCTGATCCTATTAGACGGGAGAGGGTGAAGAAGCTAGGACAGAAGGGTAGAGTTCAAGAGAGCAGAATGCGTTTAGGAACGTGGAATATAAGAACCTTAACGGGAAAATCTATGGAAATAGTGGAAGTTATGGTGAGGAGAAGGATAAATATTATGTGCCTACAAGAAACTAAGTGGGTTGGTCGTGAGGCAAAGTATCTAGAAAACTCAGGGTTTAAACTTTGGTATTCGAGCATAAATAGAACGAGAAACGGTGTTGGCATCATCGTGAACAAGACCTTGACACAAGATGTTGTAGATGTCAAGAGGGTAGGAGATAGAATCATGGCAATTAAGATTGTAATAGGACAATAACTTATCAATGTGATTAGTGCGTACGCACCTCAAGTAGGGTTGGATACGAGTTCGAAGGAGAAATTTTGGGAAGATCTTGGAGACTTTGTGCAAGGAATTGCTCAGATGGAGAAGTTATTTATAGAAGGAGATTTAAATGGACACATGGGCAGGGAGACAGGCAACTATGGAGATTTTCATGGTGGCCATGGTTTTGGGGAGAGAAACGAGGATGGGGAAGCTATCTTGGATTTTGCAATGGCATATGATCTCTTCTTAGCCAACACCTTCTTTAAGAAGAAAGAAGAACATGTGATCACCTACAAGAGAAGGTCGTCAAAAACACAAATAGATTTTCTTCTAATGAGAAAAGAAGATCGTATAACTTGTAATGATTGCAAAGTTATACCGGGAGAGAGCTTGGCTAATCAACATCGCTTGTTGGTGATGGATGTACATATCAAAAGAGAAAAAAAAACAAGACTTGGAAGTGCTCAAGGACTAGATGGTGGAATCTAAAGGAAGAAAAACAAGTCATTTTCAAAAAGAAAGTAATCACCCAGTGTGTGGAATAGAGAGGGGGAAGCTAGCCAAATGTGGGATTCCATGGCTAGTTGTATCCGAAAAGTAGCAAAAGAGGTATTAGGAGAGTCAAGAGCTTTGCTCCACACCAAAAGGAATCTTGGTGATGGAATGAAGAGGTACAAACAAAGGTGAAGGCTAAGAAGGAATGTTGTAAAGCCTTATACAAGGATAGGACCGATTAAAATGGTGAAAGGTATAGAAAAGCGAAGCAAGAGGCAGAGAAAGCTGTGAAAGAAGCTAAGTTAGCGGCTTATGACGATATGTATAAACGACTAGATATCAAAGAAGGAGAGTTGGATATCTATAAACTAGCTAGAGCAAAGGAAAAAAGACAAGGGACCTAAACCAAGTGAGGTGTATCAAGGATGAGGATGGAAAGGTTCTTGCTACAGAGAACGCGGTCAAAGACAGATGGAGAGATTATTTTCATAATCTTTTCAATGAAAGACATGAAAGAAGTGCTTCTTTAGGGGAGTTGAGTAACTCAGAAGAATGTAGAAACTACTCCTTTTATCGTCGAATCCGGAAGAAAGAAGTGGTTGTAGCTTTGAAGAAGATGAAGCATAGAAAACCAGTGGGCCCAGACGATATACCGATCGAAGTGTGGAAAGTTTTGGGAGAGACAGGTATAACATGGCTCACTGACCTTTTCAATAGGATTTTGAAAATGAAAAAGATGTCAAATGAATGGCGAACGAGCACATTGGTGCCTATCTACAAGAATAAGGGCGACGTACAAAATTGCATGAACTATAGGGATATTAAGCTAATGAGTCATACAATGAAGCTCTGGGAGAGAGTCATTGAGCATAGATTGAGGCAAGAGACAAGGATTTCGGACAAACAATTCGGGTTCATGCCAAAGCGCTCAACCATGGAAGCAATCTATCTCTTACGAAGATTGATGGAAAGATATAGAGATGGGAAAAAGGATTTACACATGGTCTTTAAAGATTTGGAAAAAGCATATGATAAGGTCCCAAGAGACATTCTTTAGAGAATTTTAGAGAAGAAAGGAGTACGAGTAGCATATATCCAAGCTATAAAGGATATGTATGAATGAGCAAAGACTGCCGTAAGAACTCATGAAGGACAAACCGAAAGCTTTCCCATAACTGTAGGATTACATCAAGGCTCATCCTTAAGTCCTTACCCTTTTGCGTCGGGAATGGATGAGTTAACAGGACATATTCAAGATGATATTCCTTGGTGTATGCTTTTCGCAGACGATATAGTGTTGATAGATGAAACTCAGGAAGGGATAAATGCAAAGCTTAACCTTTGGAGAAAAGTGTTGGAATCTAAAGGTCTTCGCCTAAGCCGATCAAAGACAGAATATATGGAGTGCAAGTTCAGTGCAAATGGAGGTCAAAACGAGTTAGGAATGAGGATCGGAGATCAAGAAATACCAAAGAGCGACCGTTTTCGATACCTATGATCTATCTTGCAAAAGAACGGAGAATTAGATGAAGATCTCAACCATAGAATACAAGCTGGATGGATGAAGTGGAAGAGTGCATCCGGCGTGTTGTGTGACCGCCGTATGCCACTGAAGCCACTGAAGCTCAAGAGAAAATTTTATAGGACAGCAATAAGGCCGGCGATGCTGTATGGCACAGAATGTTGGGCGATGAAACATCAACACGTACACAAAATGGGTGTAGCGGAGATGAGGATGCTTCCTTGGATGTGATGTGTGGGCACACCAGAAAGGATAAAATTAGAAATGAGGATATCCGGGGTAAAGTAGGAGTAGCCGAAATTGAAGGAAATATGAAAGAAAATCGGTTACGGTGGTTTGAACATGTGCAAAGAAGGCCTACTAACGCTCCGATTAGAAGATGCGACTATGGGACAGAGGTTCCGGGCCAAAGGGGTAGAGGAAGACCTAAGAAAACTTTGGAAGAGACTAAGAAAAGACTTAGAGTATTTGGATCTAACGGAGGACATGACACAGGACCGAGCACAATGGCGTTCTAAGATTCATATAGCCGACCCCACTCAGTGACTTGGATTTTCCAAGTCTCCAACCGAGAAGGTTTCCTCACTCGGGAAATTAAGGGAACACTACCTCAACCTACATGCTCAACTCACAAAGCTTCAACATACAAGCTTCAACAAAAGAAAAATTCAAAGAACTTAGCGAAGAAGGCTTTGATGTATTTAACACAATACGTTGAAATGAAGCAAAGCTTATTTATTGATATCCCCGATAAGTTACAAATATGTACATATACATGAGTCAAAATAAACAAACAAGATGGAGCCTTCACAAATGTTGCTTAGGAGAAGTCTCAGCAGTCGGTAGAACCCCAGAAAGAGAAGGCACCGGAGGGGGATCATTCGGAGCCTCAGCACTGGACAGAACCCTAGAAGGAGGAGGCATCAGAGGTTGATCATTTGAAGCTTCATCGCGGTACAGCCCCAGAAAACGAAGGCAATAAATGTATTTGGAACAAACCCACAAACCTCTGATGATCAAATTAAACCTGACCATCAGATTCTTTCATCTGGTCAAGCTTTCTCTTCATGTTTGTAGCATAGTCATGTGCGAGCCGGTGCAACTGTTTATTCTCATGCTTGAGCCCTCTGATCTCCTGTTTGAGACTCATCACTTCTGCCGCCAATGATTCAACTTGGCGGGTTCGAGCAAATAGGCGTTGGGCCATATTAGACACAACCTGTACATTGAACACTGAGAGCCAGGGAATCCTTAACAGCCAACTCATCAGACCATTTGGATAGTAGTCTGTTATCTTTGGGAGTGAGAAGGTTCCTGGCCACCACCACAGCGGTCATATCATTCTTCATCACAGAACCCCCAACGGTAAGAAGACCAGTAGGGGAGACGAAGGATGGGCGCCATATGTTGTCTGGAGAAGGTGTGGCTGCCTCTTCAGCAAGGTTCAAGTCAAAACGACGGTCGGAGGGGCCAGACATTTTCAAAGGTGTTGAAGAGAGAAGAGATCGGACAAATCAAGATCTTAGAAGTACAAGAATGGAGCTTCTACTGGTGGAGATTCAAGTGTGTTTTGGAACTTAATGCTAGCCTCTATAAAAATCTGCACTCGACAGAGCTTCACAAATCGAAAAGGCGCCTGCTCAGAAATCGAACAGGCGTTTGCTTTCTCAAAAGTTGGGCTGCTCAGAGACCACGAAGATCGATCTTAAAAATCGAAGAAAAGTTTGCTTTCTCAAAAGCTGGGCTGCTCAAAGATCACGAATGCCGATCTCAGAAATCGAAGAGGCGCTTGCTTTCTCAAAAGCTGGGCTGCTCAGAGACCACGAGGGCCGATCTCAAAAATCGAAGAGGAACCTACTTTTTCAGCCTTGTCAGCACCTGTCACACACACTCAGCTTTGCGAAAATTACGGGCATTCTGTCAAAGATTTCTGGTGAAGTAGAAAGCATATGAATCTTACTGTTCAATCACCTACTTTCTACATGCAACATTAGCTCATGAGTACCACAGATAACTTTGCCAAAGTTCTCTGACAAAGTTGAGACACGTGAAGCTTACAGCTCCCACTACATCGCTCGGCCCAAGAAGGGTTAAAGAATAGCAAAGAAACAGCACTAACAAAGTTTAGACACATAAATTTTGAAGGTTTAGCTACCATATTATTACCCACAACGGTAAAGGAACAGTACCACTGCTGGATAATTGAAAAGTTCCTGTGTGTCAACCTCTGTGCTCCGTGGCAAGGTAGACTAGCAAACATGCCCAACCTTTACTCACATTCGAGAAAACACTCCCAACAAGATTGCTTGCTCCAAAATCGAAGAGGCACTGCCCTCCGAATCTCGAGAGCCAGACTCCCAACATGATTACTTTCTCAAAAATCGAAGAGACACCGCTCTCCGAATCTCGAGAGCCAAACCCCCAGCAGGATTGCTTTCTCAAAAATCGAAGAGGCATCGTTCTCCGAACCTCGAGAGCCAGATCCCCGACAGGATTGCTTGTTCGAAAACCGAATAGACACCACTTTCTCAACTTCGAGAGCCATATCTCTTTGGATAAAGCTTGTCTGTAATCTTCACACGCAACATCAGCTTTCCAGATACCACAGACCACTTTTTCAAAATGCTCTGACAGAGTTAAAACATGTGAAGCTGGCAGCTCCCACTACCGAGCTATAACCAAGCAGGGTAAAGGAATAGCATTACTACTTCTTGTTAGGGAGACTCCTATATATGTCGACCTCCATTCCCAACGGACAGGCAGACCAGCAAAAAAGCTCAACACTTCCTCATATCTGAGAGGGCACTCCCAACAAAGCTTTTCAAAATATTCAGCTTTTTTTCCCCCCAATAATACCTCTGCAAACAAGCTATACCAGAGCAAGAATATCTCATATCATCAGGGTTAAAAGCAAGAGTATCCCATATCATGCTTTTTCCCTGTCTTTTCCTTTGGCCTTGTTCTTACCTGCAAGACAATGAGAAAGAGAGCAATCAGTCAGCACTTGGAATCAAGCTTCCAGTCAGGAACTGACTGCCTGGAACCCCTTACGTGATTACTTACCTGGCATTGCTCTCGAGTACTCATCTTCAACATCTTATGCTTCCAGGGAAGATACCGCATCTGCCTGCGGAACAGATAGGGCAAGTGAGAAGGATACAAGGAAGCATGTAAAGACAAGCGTAACAGCACACGTGCCGATACATCCACTACTTTGTCAAAAGCAAAAGTATCTCATATCAGCAGGGTCGAACGTAGTCTAGATTTGATGGACTTATTTTGACCCTCAAATTCTTCAGTCGGTCTTATACTCTAGAGGAAACCAGAAAACCATCCAGCCCAGTTCAAGAATAAGCCTGTGGAAAGTTACTTCTTCAAAAGCAAAAGTATCTCATATCATCTCTTCTCATTTTTCTTCTCTTTATCCTTCATGCTGTATGCAAGATAGGGAAAATGAGAACAATCAGCCGGAACTCGAAATCAAACTTCTGATCTGGGAATGATTGCTTAGAGCTCTGATTGCTTACCTTGTCTGTCACCTCTTTTCAACAGATCCCCTAGCTTGGCGACTTGGGCAACTTGGGTGAACCACGTACATCTTGTGTTTGCTTTCATGTCTCTATCCATTTATATACTTATCCACACTAATGACCGGAGCAATCTAGCGAAGATCACAAAAAGCGACCGTTTTCGCTACCTATGATCTATCTTGCAAAAGAACGGAGAATTAGATGGAGATCTCAACCACAGAATACAAGCTGGATGGATGAAGTGGAAGAGTACATCCGGCGTGTTGTGTGACCGTCGTAGGTCACTGAAGCTCAAGGGAAAATTTTATAGGACGGGAATAAGGCCAACGATGCGGTATGGCACAGAATGTTGGGCGGTGAAGCATCAACACATACACAAAATGGGTGTAGCGGAGATGAGGATGCTTCGTGGGATGTGTGGGCACACGAGAAAGGATAAGATTGGGAATGAGGATATCCGAGGCAAAGTAAGAGTAGCCGAAATTGAAGGAAAGATGAGAGAAAATCGGTTACGGTAGTTTGGACATGTGCAAAGAAGGCCTACTGACGCTTCGGTTCGAAGATGTGACTACGGGACAGAGGTTCAGGGCTGAAGGGGTAGACGAAGTCCTAGGAAAACTTTGGAAGAGACCCTAAGAAAAGAGTTAGAGTACTTGGATCTAACGAATGACATAACACAAAACCGAGAGCAATGGCGTTCTAGGATTCATATAGCCGATCTCACTTAATAGAAAAAAGCTTTGTTGTTGTTGTATATAATTCTCACATATGGGATAGATAAGCATCTTTTCCTGGATATTCTCATGACTAGCCAGCAGGAAGAAAAAGAGTGAATATTAAACCATTATGATGAATTGTAGCAACTGGTAGCATACGTTTTCAATAATACAAAAAAGGGCTTGACACCTGCACATCCAATGTAACCCAAAAGGATGGAAGGCATACCTTTCTTCCTGCGGCATTCCAGAGTGAATGCAGATGGAGGGGAAGTTACAATCAGCAAGTAACTTGTTCAGCTCAACTGCTCTGCTTACACTTTTTACAAAAATAACAACTTGGTTGAAATCCAATGCATCAAGGAGGTCAGTCAATTTGCGGTTTTTCTCAGGCTCGCTCAATTTGATGTAGTGCTGCAGAGAGAGCAACAGGGTGATTGAGCAAGAAACAGTTAACCAACAACACAAAAACTCATCAATCAGATTCACATGTTAGACTTACCTGTACGAGACCATGAAGAGTCAATTTGGCCTCATCATCTACATAGATTTCCATGGGCTACAACGAACAAACAAGATCACAAGTTGAATTAAAACACAATTTTTGGGCCTCCAATACTCCATGATATGCAAAATGTTGTCAGACCAAGAAGCAGTATGGATAAATTTTATTATTCATGTAAAGGATTAAGTGAACATTACATCTTGCATAAACTTCTTGCAAACAGGGCGGATTTCCTTGCTCAGTGTCGCTGAAAACATCATCACCTGCTTGTCATGAGGAGTCAACTTAAAGATCTCCTGCACATCTCTCCTCATGTCTGAAATAGATAGAACAAATGGAAAAATAAATAAAACAAAATAAAAATAAGTTTTCCCAAAGTGAAATTATGGGAAATGCCCCCTCAACAAAATTAGCCGTAAAACACTTACCAAGTGACTCAAGCATCTTATCGCATTCATCAAGAATAAAATGTCTGACATTCTTCAGTCCAAGCTCTTTGTCTCTTGCCAAAGCTAATACTCTCCCAGGTGTACCAACAACAATGTGAGGACATTCGTTTTTTAGCAAATCTTTGTGAACCTTGATACTGACTCCTCCATAGAAAACTGCTACCTTCAGGTCCGGCAAATAAGTACTGAACCTCTCAAATTCATGACAAATCTGTAGCGGGAAACACAAGGTTAGTTCATTAAACAAAAAATGAACATAGAAATGTACGACACAAACATTACTTGCAACATATCCAACATATATGTATGCATCACATATGTACGTGTATGCATAACACAGATTATCATTGTAATAGTTCGAAATTAGAGCTCTCTAGGCTTAAATTCGCAGAACATACCTGGTAAGCCAATTCTCTCGTGTGGCAAAGAATAAGAGCAGCAACCTGACCAGGTACAGGATCTATTTGCTGAAGGGTTGATAGAACAAAGACGGCAGTTTTTCCCATCCCAGATTTTGCTTGACAAATAACATCCATTCCTAAGATAGCTTGAGGGATGCACTCATGTTGAACTGATGAAGCAAAAATAATCGTACCGGACGAAACCTCAGTAAGTATAAATGACCTTCCAGATCCTTTTAATGGAAAGGTTTACTAAACCAGTTTTGTTGCCGAAATCATGAATATGGAATTAGTGATTACCTGGATAGAGAAAAAATACAAAACTCAGAAACAGTCAAACATGGAAGATGCTTAAACAACTACAACAATCCTTCCATTCTCACATTCCATGTAACAGAAGTAAGTTGACGAGAAAGTGTTCACATCTCTAATTGTAAATTGCACGTTTACATTAGGAATTGCTACGGCACATCTAATCTACCAGGTTAAAACAATGGAGCAAAGACATCAGGCATATGAAAATTTAAGATGGATAATCAAAGACTTGACATCAACAGCTTTATTGAAATTTTAAATTTACTGAAACTCTTCCAAATAACTGATATATTGACGCTATTCCATATCCGACCAACTAAATTCACAAGTTAAAAGTAATTTGGAGTCTCTAGAGTACACTCATGTGGCATGGCAAGAACTCACGGTCATTTACTTTGTAACCAGGAATACAGAAATGAGATGTAATAATATATTATTACGTGACAATCTTTTCCCAACAAAAGGTATCAAAAGTCTAACACCACTTGACATTTAGTTTAAGAATAACCAACAATTTATAATGAAAACAAAGTGTAGAACTTTGCCTTCTGAAGGATGTTCGAATCCAGAATCCACAATTGCTCGAAGAAGCTCCGGCTTCAATAGGAAGTCTCTGAATCCTGAACTATGGATGCCAACATATCCCCTGAACCATATTATATAAAAGGTTAGAAAGAACAGATTATGGGAATTAAAACCAAAATAACATTAGATCATCTCAAAATATGAACTATAGATTAGCTAGACATGCAGCACATAATAACATATTTGTATCCAGCCATAAGAAAGAGATATGCACATAGAAGCGTTATCCTCCAAAACAACAACAAAGCTGTATCCCACTAAGTGGGGTCGGCTGTATCCTCCACTAAGAAATTAAGAAAAATGCAGCTTCCATTAAATCAATACAGTATCATGCTTTGCCCACAGGAAGGTCAACTTTCTGGTCTAATTTCTTTTAGTAGTACACACAATTATTAGATGACTACACTTGGGCTGCTACATCTCATGCTTATTCACAATGTAAACCTTATTCAGTTGATTAAAGCATCGTAAAACACATAAGATAAACAAGCTCAAGAAACCCCAAGTAAAAATACTAACAGTTTTTTCTGAAGAATTTAATGAACCAAGGGAACCCACACGTTACATACTTTTTTTCTTCAGTTTCAAAGTGGCCAATCAAACATGCAAACAATACCGATAATTAATGAACAAACCGACCGGAAAAAAAAAACCAAGGGTAACTAAAATTTAAATTAAAAAAATACATTCATTGAAGAATAATGCTACCCGGAGACCAAATTGTGTAAACCAAATGATATGGTTGTTGATGATTGAATAATAACTTCAATGCCCATTATCGTGCTTATTTTATTTTCTATTGGTGACACATAATTTGGTTTGCAAATTTGGTTTCCCTAACATTATACCAAGAAAATTAAAAATAGTACAACTTCTATCTATACATATATAAAGCGAGGAACCCAAATGATTGGTAATATTTTCAGGTGAATTTTATACTAAAATTTAGTAAAAAAAAAGTAAACCGAAGAACTCACTTTTTGACGGTATCGCCAGAGGGCTTGGCGGAAACGGAGTTGGGGGCGTTCTGGTCCTCCTCTTCGTAGTCGACGAGCTCCTCTTCGTACCCATCGTTGTCTCTGACATCACCCATTCTATACACACACATAACAAAATTAGACCTTGAACGAACACGCTTCACCAACAATTACGAAATCAGAAACTTCAAGAACAAACTCAACAGCTCCTATAGGGTTTTCGAATTGCTTACCTTTAAGCGGAAACTCAGCAGGAGAGAGAGAGAGTGTGTGTGTGTGTTTGATAACTGCGATTTACGAGGCCTCTGAAAAAAAATAGAAGAAATTGAAAATGCTTGGGGGAAGAATGGGGGAAATGGGGGGGAAAACCTTGGATCTAGGGTTTTGGGTTCGAAGGGAGTGGGAGTGGACGAAAAAACCCTCTCGGTTGGACGTAATGATCAATTGCGATAGAAAAAAACAAAAAGGGCAATTCGAGATTTTCCTTTTTTTTTTTTTTTTTTTTTTTTATAAACTGAAATTCGAGATATTTTAGCAAGCACGTTTTTCACCTTTTAGAGAGAATAATTCAACTCATGTACATCACCTATGTTCAAGGTTCTAAACTACGTTAAAAATTGGTTAGACGGTAGAATAAAATCTTACGCTAAAAAGGAACCTAGATGAAGTTAAATAAATTTATGACATAATATAAATGCACACATAATTATTGGAACACATAAATTAAAAGATGACGTTATTTCTTTTTTCTTGATTCGTTGAGTTGTGTTTGAATTGGCACTTAGAACACATTTGTTAAAGCAACTCCACCCTTAAGGTGTAGGCCGGCTCAAAGCACAAAAACTGGCCTGGCACCCCCAAAAACTCTTCCAGCCCAGCATAATAGGCTAACACCCAGCCCAAGCCAATCTCTAGACCGGCCCGGAATGTGCTGAGCCAAGGGACAACTTATGTGACGTCACGCTGGTGCCAACATGACATCGCAGCGTAGTTTAAATTTTTTTGCTCCAAGCGTATGGAAGACAAACGCAAGTGGGCTCGCGTTCCCGACAAAAAAAAAGCGATCAGACCCGCCGTTGTAGCGCAACAATTTGTAACCCATGCTCGTTCTGGACTGTTGGATTTCCAATAGCTAGTTTTTTGGACAAAAAAATTGAAATTCGAACCCAACAGCTAGTGACGTGATGCGTTATGGGCCGTCCGATCCCAAGATCAACGGTCCAGGATTTTCATCCAAAAAAGCGAAAAGAAAAAAAAAACAAAAGCCAAATGATCAGAATTATGACTGTTGGCCATGTGTCCACATCTGGTTGTTGGAGTCGTAATAACATAATTTCTTGCTTAAATTTATTAAACGTTCACACAATTTATAACTAGAATTTATATATACAAAACATAAGATTTCCTTTTATAATAAAATTCCAAACTCCTTACTTAGTTAAATTTCTCAATCAAAGCTTTGTCTTATTTATTTAATCTCACTTATTGTATGGCTGCATCTAATGTAACATTCCACATCGCCTAGGAGAGTGATCCTTAAATGTATATTACCATTAGGTCTGGCAATTCCTGACACGACCCGATAACCCGACACAACACAACACGAAATTAATAGGTGTTTGGGTCGACACGATAACGAAACGGGTCGTTATCGGGTAACCCGATAAGCACCTGTTAAGATAATGAGTTGGTTCGGATATACACGTGGGTAACACGATACACGATAAGCAGAATATTAATTTAATAATTTTATAACCCTAAAAAAATACTATAATAATTATATATATTAATTTAACAATTTTATACCCCTAAAAACTATAATAATTATATATATATATATTTTTTTTTAAATTAACTATAATAATTATAATAATTATATATACTATAATAATTATACCCCCAAAATATTAACTATAATAGTAATATTTATATATATATATATATTAAATTTTAAATTAAATTTTATACCCCTAAAATGTCACAGCCCGTCCCGGATCACATAATTCCGAGGACGTGAAAGTACTAAAATATCCCTAAACGTGACAAGGTGCGTAAAAATATGTTGGATTTTATTTAAGTTATAGTTTTGGTTAAATATTTTGTTATGTAGCTTAAGATCTAGGGTTAGAATTATTATTAGTACGTGTTGATTTATATCTGGACTTTAGTTAGGGTCCTACCCCCCTAAATCCTTCCCCATTTTCCGTTGGTTGTCCCTCTCTCTCATTTCCTTATCCCCTCTCTCTCTCTTATTCTTTCTTTTCTCAGTCACTCTATCTCATTCTCTCTCTTACTCTCATTCTCTCTCAATACTCGGACAAACACCAAGACCTTGAAAACTTCACAAGTTAAGGTTGAGGAAGGTAGCATCATGTTCGTAGGGACCATACGAACACATTGATATTGTTTTCAGGTAAGATTTCCCACGATTCCATGTAGAAAATTTAAGCTCCGAGTTTGCTACTGTTCATGAACTTAATTATGGTTGTGTTTTAGGTTAAAACAAGATCATAGTGACCTTGAGGAGGTCACTAGGAGGCTCGGGGTGCCTCGTTTGAATAAAATGGACGTCGGGATCGTTGGTTCGAAGTTTGGCCGAATTTGAAGAATTTTGAAAGGTTGGATTTCGTTGTTTTTAGACCTTAAAAACCTTCCAACGTGTTAGTAGGTGTTAAATGGTTCATTTTGGTATAAAATTCGAAGAAATTGGACGAAAAACGAGTGAGAAAAGCTAATTTGAAATTTTTCCAGAAACCGGCGAACAGTCGCCGGCGACCGGCGTCTCGCCGGAGAAGACAGAGAATATTCCGTCAAAACTGACGGAATATTCTGACGCCGTTAACGTTACCGTTAGGCTTTTAACGGAATATTCCAGGAATATTCCTGACGGCAGTTACTGTGCCGTCAGTGTGCATGTCACGTGGGCCGCGCGTGGGGGGCGCGTAGGTCAGTGCACTGTTTGGCGCGTGGGGGCGCGTGGGGCATCCAAAAATTATTTTAAAATTATGGGGATGCTCGTGAGGTTGTGTAGATCGCGTTAGAGTGTTCGTTTGTCAAAATTGAGCATCGTATGAGGAATTAATTGTCTAGTTTGGTTTAGGTGCGTTAAATGTGCGTTAAATGATTGTTTTAAGTTATTGCACTTATAGGTGGAACGTATAACGAGGAAGAGCACATCCAGGGACGTCAAGGGGGTTACGACCCGGCGACATATCAGTGAGTGGGCATTGCTTTCTATATATATACCTATATACTCGATTTCCCCAGAAATCAAATTTAAATAAAAAGTGTATTGAAATGAATTGAAATGTGATGTGATTGCCATGCATAGAATGTTATGAATATTATGAACTGTCGTATGATGCATATATGTGTATGATGGTGCTGTGGACGCACAGGTAAGCATTTAATTAATATTATGATGATGTTGAGATATACTGAGCTCATATCCTGCACCATGGTTAGTGCTTATAGTATTCACCGCATCGCACGCTCGTCTTGGATCCAAGTAGATGCTGGTCGTACAGTCCACGTGGAGTGGGTACGACAGGCCAGTCATAGAGTGTTAGTGAGATTATGACTGGTGGGTGACCTTAGATATGTATACAGATGATAGATGAGAAAGCACTAGAGCGAATATTACCATGAGTCGTTCAGACTACATTAGGTGGTTCCGACTTATGTGCAGAAGGCCGGATAGATCACGCGGAGTGACTCCGGTAGAGAGTGATATTGATAGATGTTGAGCTCTAGGTTTAATCGTTCAGGGCTATTAGAGTGCCTACGATCGATTATTTCTTTTATCTGATTTATGTTATATCAATGCATTCATACTAAACTGTGGAAACTGGCATGGTACATTCTTATTGAATCTGTTATAAGACTGATGATTGACATGTTGAGATATATATATGCTATGTACTATTTTCTGGGAAAGTATACAGGTTTTCCAAAAAGGGGTTATAAATGTGGATTTATGAAATGATTTGGAAAAGTTTATTTTCGCCCACTCACGTTTTCTGTTTTTCGCCCCTCCAGGTTCTAGTTGATAGTTGAGGCGTTGGTGGCCTACGAGGACTACTTCGGTGTTTCTAACAGACTAAATAAATGTAGGAATCACCCGAGGGTGTTGTAAAATAGCTATGTTCCTACTTGACTGCACCTAGATGCTTATGCTCTGTTTATGTGTGTTTAGTACACTCTTATGCACATAGTATGCTAGGTTGTTAATATTTGTATAATTAGTGGTTTTTGTTGACTCGTATTTTATTATGAAATCGTTTCCGCTTGCGTTTATGGTTACGTCACGCTCACGTGACGGCCAGCACGTTCTAGTCTTCGGGTTAGGGTGTGTCAGTTTGGTATCAGAGCATAGGTTGCAGTCCTGTATAACTAGTGATTTTACTTATAAATTTTGGTGTCTTCTGTCAGAAATATGCCGCCTCGTAGAGAGCCTCGTCGTGCTGCTGAGCCTAACTTTCCCGATATGACTCAGTTAGGGGAAGCAATAGCTCAAGCTATCCAAGCTAATATTCGTGCTCCTCAGAGAACGCCAGTTGAGACGATGTATAATCTGAAGCTGGAAACCTTTGAGGGGAATGAAGGTTATGAAGGGGCAGAAAGGTGGTTGGATCGAATTGAGCAAACTTTTCAGGTAATGCGGAGTCAAGGGAATCTACCTGAGAATAGATGGGTTGAGACTACCATTTGGTTCTTAAGCCGAGAAATTGCAGTTTGGTGGGGTAATGAAACTAATTTTCTGGCACCTGAGTTGGTACAGGATTGGAGTACATTTAAGCAAATATTTAAGAAAAGATTTGTTCCTCCAGAGTACATCGATCGTAAGAAACAGGAGTTCACCCAATTGAGGCAAAGAAAGATGTCGGCGGGTGAATACTACCGGAAGTTTACAGATTTATCTCGTTATGATCCGATTGTGGCTCTTAATTCAGAAGAAATGCTTCGTCGATTTAAGTTGGGATCGAAGAAGAAATGGCGAACATATGCTGGCGCACTTCCTTGTGCTAACTATCATGAATTTTCTGAAATCATGGTTGGGATGGAGGAGTCCGAGAAACTGTCTACTGATAGTGATGAAGAAGAAGATAAGAATGACGGCAAGGGTAAAGGTATCTCAATTCAAGGACCCCGTAAGACTCAGAATTTTAAGAAGAGTGGAATGAGTTCTAGTTCTTCTAGTGGTGGATTTAGTGCCACAGGTCCGAGGAGAGGAGGTGGTAGGTTTGGTAATGGACCTAGATTTTCTGGTCAGAGAAGTTTTGGTGGTACTGGTAATTCAGGTCCTCCGTTATGTCGCCATTGTAATTTCCGACATTATGGGGAATGTAGGAGAATCAGTGGTGCATGCTTTACATGTGGTCAGACAGGACATAGAGCTATAAATTGTCCCCAGAATCAGCAGAGACCCCAACAGCCTGTTAGGCCAACACCAGCACCGACTCAACAGAACTTTAATTCAGGCAGTTATGGTCAGGTTGGTCGTGGTGGTGCTTATCATTATCAGGGTGATGCTACTTCATATGCTCCGGGACAGTATCAATATTCCCAGGATCCTTATTTTCAGAGTGGATATTCTCAGGATCAGGGAGGTTATACTTCATATCCGCCTATGCCAGCTAGCGGATCTCAGTGGTATCAGGGAGGTCAGCCTCAACAGAGCGGAGTTGCTGCTAGTAGTGCAGGACCATCTAGGCCGCCTACCCAGGCAGGTCAAGGACGTACTCATCAGGGACGAGGTAACCAGAGTGGCAGAGGTCGTGGAGGACGACAGTCAGCTCAGGGACGTGTTAACCACATCTCACTGCAAGATGCTCAGAACCATCCAGACTTGATTATGGGTACGTTGAATGTTCTTGGTCATTTTGCTAGAGTTTTGATTGATTGTGGTGCTACACACTCTGTGATTTCTCATACATTTGCTCAAATGACACAACCTTATCCTTCATCTCTAGGGTTTGATTTAGAAGTTGCTATGCCTAGAGGGGATAAATGTTATGTTGATAGTTTTTACCCGAGGTGTCCAGTGAGGGTAGATAATGTCATTATGTCTGCTAATCTTATCCCGTTAGACATCGTGGATTTTGATGTGATTTTAGGGGCGGATTGGTTGCATTATAATCGCGCCCATATAGATTGTTACGGGAAATTAGTTACTTTTCTTCGTCCTGGACTACCTGAGGTTACTTTTGTGGGTGAAAGAAGTGGAGTGAGGCATGGTGTTATTTCTGCCATAAGGGCAAGGAAGTTGTTATCCAAGGGTTGTCAGGGATACTTGGCACATGTGGTTTTGAATGATGTTGCTCCCAGCAGTGTGGAGGAAGTCGGAGTAGTCAGACACTATCCTGATGTATTTCCGGAAGACTTGCCGGGATTGCCTCCAGATAGAGACGTGGAGTTTTCGATTGATTTGCTTCCAGGTACAAACCCTATCTCATTAACTCCTTATAGAATGGCACCAGCAGAATTAAGAGAGTTGAAAATTCAATTGCAAGAATTAATTGATAAAGGGTTCATTCAGCCTAGTTCATCACCGTGGGGAGCTCCGGTGTTGTTTGTAAGAAAGAAAGATGGAACTTTGAGATTGTGCATTGATTACAGGCAACTGAATCGGGTGACGATTAAAAACCGTTATCCATTGCCTCGTATAGATGATTTGTTTGATCAACTCAAAGGCGCATGTGTGTTTTCTAAGATTGATTTGAGATCTGGGTATTATCAATTAAAGATTAAAGATGAGGATGTTCATAAATCAGCTTTCAGAACTCGTTATGGACATTATGAATTTTTGGTTATGCCATTTGGATTGACTAATGCTCCTGCAGCTTTCATGAGACTGATGAATGAAGTATTCCAGGAATATCTTGACAGGTTTGTTATTGTCTTTATTGATGACATCCTGGTATATTCTAAGTCGGAATCAGACCATATTCGACATCTTAACTTGGTGTTAAGGAAATTGAGGGAACACCAGTTATATGCCAAGTTTAGTAAATGTCAATTTTGGCTGGATCAAGTAGCATTTTTGGGACATGTGGTATCAGCTCAGGGAATTCAAGTGGATCCTCAAAAGATAGAAGCAGTGGAAAGTTGGGAACAACCCCGAACTGTCACTGAAGTGCGGAGTTTTCTTGGTTTGGCAGGTTATTATCGACGGTTTGTTCAAGACTTTTCTATAATTGCCTTGCCATTAACGAAGTTAACCAGGAAAGATGTGAAGTTTGAGTGGGATGGTAGTTGTGAGCAAAGTTTCCAGCAGTTGAAGTATTGTCTTACTCATGCACCAGTGTTAATACTTCCTGATGATAATGGTAACTTCGAGATCTACAGTGATGCTTCTTTGAATGGTTTGGGTTGTGTTTTGATGCAGCATAGTAGAGTGATTGCTTATGCTTCTAGGCAGTTGAAGATTCATGAAAGGAACTATCCGACTCATGATCTTGAGTTGGCAGCTATTGTATTTGCTTTGAAGATTTGGAGACACTATCTCTATGGCGAGAAATGTAAGATCTTTACAGATCATAAAAGTCTTCAGTACCTTTTCACTCAGCATGATCTTAATCTTCGTCAGAGAAGATGGTTGGAATTGTTAAGTGATTATGATTGCACGATTGAGTACCATCCAGGTCGTGCAAATGTGGTAGCAGATGCTCTGAGTAGAAAACCTCAAGGGAGACTTAATGCTTTGTATGCCAGTCGTGTTTCTCTTCTTGCAGAGTTGAGATCTACTGGAGTGGAATTAGAATGGGAAGAACAAAGTGAAGCTTTTCTTGCTAATTTCCAAGTCAAGCCAATTTTAATTGATCGGGTGCTTGCAGCTCAATCGTTGGATGAAGAAATTCAAGAATTGATCAGTTTAAGAAATGAAGGGAAGAAGAAAGATCTCAAGATCCGAGATTCAGATGGTATGCTTATGCAAGAGAACAGGATGTATGTGCCTAATAATGAAGAATTAAAGAAAGAAATCTTGGATGAAGCACATTGTTCTGCTTATGCTATGCATCCAGGAGGAACTAAAATGTATCATACCATTCGACCATTCTACTATTGGCCGGGTATGAAGAGGGAGATTGCGGAGTATGTAAGTAGGTGTATTGTTTGCCAGCAGGTTAAGGCTGAAAGAAAGAAACCGTTTGGGAGATTGCAACCACTTCCCGTTCCTCAGTGGAAATGGGAGAATATAACGATGGATTTTGTGTATAAGCTGCCTCGTACACAAAATGGTTTTGATGGCATTTGGGTAGTTGTGGATCGACTTACCAAATCAGCACATTTTATTCCAGTAAGGGAGAAGTATTCTTTAAATAAGTTGGCTCAGTTATTCATATCGAAGATTGTAAAGTATCATGGTGTCCCAGTGAATATTATTTCCGATCGAGATCCGAGATTTACTTCTAAGTTTTGGACAGCTTTTCAAGAAGCTTTGGGTACTAGATTGCTTTACAGTACAGCTTATCATCCACAGACAGATGGTCAGTCAGAGAGGACTATTCAGACACTCGAAGATATGTTGAGATCTTCTGTGATGCAATTTGGTGATTCTTGGCATGATCGCTTAGATTTGATGGAGTTTGCCTACAACAATAGTTTCCATTCGAGTATTGGAATGTCTCCATTTGAAGCACTTTATGGAAAAGCTTGTCGTACGCCAGTATGTTGGTCAGAGGTTGGTGAAAGAATATTTGAAGGGCCCGAGATTGTGGATGAGACTACTCAAAATATTCAGGTAATTAAGTCTAACCTGAAAGTGGCCCAGGATAGGCAAAAGAGCCTAGCAGATCGACATACCACGGATCGGATGTATAATGTGGGCGACTATGTATTTCTGAAATTATCACCTTGGAGAGGTGTAGTTCGATTTGGGAAGAAAGGAAAGCTCAGTCCCAGGTACATTGGACCTTATAAGATCACTGAGAGGATTGGTGAAGTTGCTTACAGGTTGGAGCTACCTCCAGAGTTGTCTAAGGTACATAATGTGTTCCATGTATCGATGCTTCGACATTATGTTTCAGATCCTTCACATGTGATTCCTCCTCAACCATTGGAGATTAATCCGGACTTGACATACGATGAGGAACCAGTGACTATACTGGATTGGAAAGATAAGACTCTGAGGAATAAGACCGTGAGATTGGTAAAAGTATTGTGGAGAAACCATTCAGCGGAAGAAGCTACTTGGGAGACAGAAGAACGGATGAGAGATATGTATCCGAGACTATTCTATGGGTTTTGAAGTTCTGGTTGGTGACTGGAATTTCGGGGACGAAATTCTATAAGGAGGGGAGATTGTCACAGCCCGTCCCGGATCACATAATTCCGAGGACGTGAAAGTACTAAAATATCCCTAAACGTGACAAGGTGCGTAAAAATATGTTGGATTTTATTTAAGTTATAGTTTTGGTTAAATATTTTGTTATGTAGCTTAAGATCTAGGGTTAGAATTATTATTAGTACGTGTTGATTTATATCTGGACTTTAGTTAGGGTCCTACCCCCCTAAATCCTTCCCCATTTTCCGTTGGTTGTCCCTCTCTCTCATTTCCTTATCCCCTCTCTCTCTCTTATTCTTTCTTTTCTCAGTCACTCTATCTCATTCTCTCTCTTACTCTCATTCTCTCTCAATACTCGGACAAACACCAAGACCTTGAAAACTTCACAAGTTAAGGTTGAGGAAGGTAGCATCATGTTCGTAGGGACCATACGAACACATTGATATTGTTTTCAGGTAAGATTTCCCACGATTCCATGTAGAAAATTTAAGCTCCGAGTTTGCTACTGTTCATGAACTTAATTATGGTTGTGTTTTAGGTTAAAACAAGATCATAGTGACCTTGAGGAGGTCACTAGGAGGCTCGGGGTGCCTCGTTTGAATAAAATGGACGTCGGGATCGTTGGTTCGAAGTTTGGCCGAATTTGAAGAATTTTGAAAGGTTGGATTTCGTTGTTTTTAGACCTTAAAAACCTTCCAACGTGTTAGTAGGTGTTAAATGGTTCATTTTGGTATAAAATTCGAAGAAATTGGACGAAAAACGAGTGAGAAAAGCTAATTTGAAATTTTTCCAGAAACCGGCGAACAGTCGCCGGCGACCGGCGTCTCGCCGGAGAAGACAGAGAATATTCCGTCAAAACTGACGGAATATTCTGACGCCGTTAACGTTACCGTTAGGCTTTTAACGGAATATTCCAGGAATATTCCTGACGGCAGTTACTGTGCCGTCAGTGTGCATGTCACGTGGGCCGCGCGTGGGGGGCGCGTAGGTCAGTGCACTGTTTGGCGCGTGGGGGCGCGTGGGGCATCCAAAAATTATTTTAAAATTATGGGGATGCTCGTGAGGTTGTGTAGATCGCGTTAGAGTGTTCGTTTGTCAAAATTGAGCATCGTATGAGGAATTAATTGTCTAGTTTGGTTTAGGTGCGTTAAATGTGCGTTAAATGATTGTTTTAAGTTATTGCACTTATAGGTGGAACGTATAACGAGGAAGAGCACATCCAGGGACGTCAAGGGGGTTACGACCCGGCGACATATCAGTGAGTGGGCATTGCTTTCTATATATATACCTATATACTCGATTTCCCCAGAAATCAAATTTAAATAAAAAGTGTATTGAAATGAATTGAAATGTGATGTGATTGCCATGCATAGAATGTTATGAATATTATGAACTGTCGTATGATGCATATATGTGTATGATGGTGCTGTGGACGCACAGGTAAGCATTTAATTAATATTATGATGATGTTGAGATATACTGAGCTCATATCCTGCACCATGGTTAGTGCTTATAGTATTCACCGCATCGCACGCTCGTCTTGGATCCAAGTAGATGCTGGTCGTACAGTCCACGTGGAGTGGGTACGACAGGCCAGTCATAGAGTGTTAGTGAGATTATGACTGGTGGGTGACCTTAGATATGTATACAGATGATAGATGAGAAAGCACTAGAGCGAATATTACCATGAGTCGTTCAGACTACATTAGGTGGTTCCGACTTATGTGCAGAAGGCCGGATAGATCACGCGGAGTGACTCCGGTAGAGAGTGATATTGATAGATGTTGAGCTCTAGGTTTAATCGTTCAGGGCTATTAGAGTGCCTACGATCGATTATTTCTTTTATCTGATTTATGTTATATCAATGCATTCATACTAAACTGTGGAAACTGGCATGGTACATTCTTATTGAATCTGTTATAAGACTGATGATTGACATGTTGAGATATATATATGCTATGTACTATTTTCTGGGAAAGTATACAGGTTTTCCAAAAAGGGGTTATAAATGTGGATTTATGAAATGATTTGGAAAAGTTTATTTTCGCCCACTCACGTTTTCTGTTTTTCGCCCCTCCAGGTTCTAGTTGATAGTTGAGGCGTTGGTGGCCTACGAGGACTACTTCGGTGTTTCTGACAGACTAAATAAATGTAGGAATCACCCGAGGGTGTTGTAAAATAGCTATGTTCCTACTTGACTGCACCTAGATGCTTATGCTCTGTTTATGTGTGTTTAGTACACTCTTATGCACATAGTATGCTAGGTTGTTAATATTTGTATAATTAGTGGTTTTTGTTGACTCGTATTTTATTATGAAATCGTTTCCGCTTGCGTTTATGGTTACGTCACGCTCACGTGACGGCCAGCACGTTCTAGTCTTCGGGTTAGGGTGTGTCATAAAAACTATAATAATTATACATACAAAATAAATAGATTTAAATCTACTTAATAAATACACACACACACACACCATTGAACTTCATGGGATACGAATTATATGAAACTAATTTCAACGATCCAACCATTAAACTTGTTTGTATATCTTCGAGATTGCATCCCCAAAAAATTACAAAAAACAAATATTCACAGATCAAGTAACGAGACAAAACTTTTCGACGGTTATAAACGAAAAATCACGATTTAACGGTTATTTTAACTCCGATTTTGATGATTTTTTACAATTATACTCATTGACCCTATATGAATACAATGAATGAATTCGATCTTCAATTTAAAATATTTACATTGGGGGATATCACAAAATCTTATGTTATACTTGATGAAAGTATGAATAAACTCTTAAGTGTTAGTGAATCTATTGTTTTGATAGGATACACATTCTACGAAACTAGTTTCAACGATCCGACTGTCAAACATGTTTGTATATACTTCGAGATAGCATACACCAAAAATTGCAAAAAATAAATATTCAGAGATCAAGTAACGAGACAAAACTTTTTGACGGTTATAAACGAAAAATCACGATTTAACGGTTATTTTAACTCCAATTTTGCTAATTTTTTACAGCTACACTCGTTGACCCTATATGAATACAATGAATGGATTCGATCTTCAATTTAAAATATTTACACTAGTGGATACCACAAAATCTTATGTTATACTTAATGAAAATATGAATAAACTCTTACGTGTTAGTGAATCTATTGTTTTGATGAGATACGCATTTTGCGAAACTAGTTTTAACGATCCAACTGTCAAACTTGTTTGTATATGCTTCGAGATCGCATACGCCAAAAATTGCAAAAAACAAACATTCAGAGATCAAGTAACGGGACAAAACTTTTCGACGGTTATAAACGAAAAATCATGATTTAACGGTTAACTTCGATTTTGATGATTTTATACATCTACACTCCTTAACCCTATATGAATACAATGAATGAATTCGATCTTCAATTTAAAATAGTTACACTAGTGGATACCACAAAATCTTATGTTATACTTGATGAAAGTATGAATAAACTTTTAAGTGTTAATGAATCTATTGTTTTGATGGGATACGCATTCTACGAAGTTAGTTTCAACGATCCAACCGTCAAACATGTTTGTATATATTTCGAGATTGCATATGCCAAAAATTGAAAAAAAACAAACATTCAGAGATCAAGTAACAGGACAAAACTTTTCGACGGTTATAAATGAAAAATCACGATTTAACGGTTATTTTAACTCTGATTTTGATAATGTTTTACAGCTATACTCCTTGACCCTATATGAATACACTGAATGAATTTGATCTTCAATTTAAAATATTTACACTAGTGGATACCACAAAATCTTATGTTATACTTAATGAAAATATTAATAAACTCTTAAGTGTTAGTGAATATATTGTTTTGATGAGATACGCATTTTGCGAAACTAGTTTCAACGATCCAACCGTCAAACTTGTTTGTATATGCTTCGAGATCACATATGCTAAAAATTGCAAAAAACAAACATTCATAGATCAAGTAACGGGACAAAATTTTTCGATGGTTATAACAAAAAAATCACGATTTAACAGTTATTTTAACTCCGATTTTGATGATTTTTTACAACTACACTCCTTGACCCTATATAAATACAATGAATGAATTCGATCTTCAATTTAAAATATTTACACTAGTGGATACCACAAAATCTTATGTTATACTTGATGAAAGTATGAATAAACTCTTTAAGTGTTAGTGAATCTATTGTTTTGATGGGATACGCATTCTACGAAACCAGTTTCAATGATTCAACCGTCAAACATGTTTGTATATACTTCGAGATTGCATATGCCAAAAATTGCAAAAAACAAACATTTAGAGATCAAGTAATGAGACAAAACTTTTCGACGGTTATAAACGAAAAATCACGATTTAACGGTTATTTTAACTCCAATTTTGATGATTTTTTACAACTACACTCCTTGACTCTATATAAATACAATGAATGAATTTGATCTTCAATTTAAAATATTTACACTAGTGGATACCACAAAATCTTATGTTATACTTAATGAAAATACGAATAAACACACTAGTGGGTCACTTTTATTAAGCTTTGAGTTCCATTGACAAAGTTTAAACTTTTAAGAAAGGCTTCACAACCTTGAAAACAAAAACGCTTTCATTTTGCATTTCCTTGCACATTTAATATTTGTAATAGATTAGTAGTGAATGGATGTATTTTTTATAAGGCTCTTATTTTCGAGTGTAGATGTAGTACTTAAACGACAAATGTGTTTTAATGTTTTGAAGTAATATTTATGTGACAATGTGTGATATGTGCAAATTTAAGAAAAAAAAATAATTTTTCTTAACGGGTCATAACGGGTCGAGTCACTTTACCCGTTGGGTAAAGTGACCCGACCTGTTAAGGACTCGTTAAGATAATAGGTGTGACACGACATGACCCATTAAGATAACAGGTGTTACACGAAAACGACACGAACACGACTGACACAACCCATTTGCCAGGCCTAATTACCATCCCTACCTAGCATGAGGTCTTTTGGGAGCTCATTGGTTTTGGGTTCCGTAGGAACTCCGAAGTTAAGTGAGAAGGAGGCCAGAGCACTCCTAGGATGGGTGACCCACTGGGAAGTTGTTCGTGAGTTCCCAAAAACAAAACCGTGAGGGAATGGTAAGCCCAAGGCGGATAATATCATGCTACGGTGGTGGAATGGGCTCGGGAGTGGTGGACCCGGGCCGGGATGTGACAAATGGTATCAGAGCCAATCCTTGGGCGGAAGTGTGCCGACGAAGACGTCGGGCCCCTAAGGAGAGTGGATTGTAACATCCACATCGCCCAGAGGAGTGATCCTTAAATGTATATTCCCATCCCTACATAGCATGACGCCTTTAGGGAACTCACTAGCTTAGGGTTCCGTCGAAGTTAAGCGAGAAGGAGGCCAGAGCACTCCCAGGATGGGTGACCCACTGGGAAGTTGCTTGTGAGTTCCCAAAACCAAAACTGTGAAGAAATGGTAAGCCCAAAACGAACAATATCGTGCTACAGTGGTGAAACGGGCCCGGGAAGTGGTGGACCCAGGCCGGGATATGACATCTAACGTCTCGTTAGACTGCCTATGTACCCTAAATAGGGATCAATCCATTCGTAGTCCACATTTCCAAAATTCAAACCAAATCCGAATATATTCATTTAATCCAACATATACCACAATCATTTTAATATTCAAACCGTAGCAGTTAGGTCTCAATAACATAATTAGAATAACGAAATTCGCATAAAAATAAAATGTCCGCTCCCTGATCGTGTGCCGCCGCACCTGCCGTCGAGGGTGGCGGTCGGCCTCCTCGGCTCGCAGGAAAATTCAACTATTTCTAAAAATTCTCAAAAATTATAGAAATGAAGATCTCAAAGAGTAGAGCAAACTTTATACATGTGAACAAGTCCAATTTGGCCTGGAAAGGCTCAAATTTTCCTCGAATCCATCGGATTGTTGGCCTCAAAACCTCACCTCCGGTGCTCCGCCACCCCTACCATTGTTCGGCCTTTGTTCCAGACCTCAAGGTGAGTCTAATTGTGGTGGAGATGGATGTAGCTTGCTTTAGATTTAGTTGATTCGAACACACACCCGCCACACCCCACCGTGTGGTTTCTCCCGATTTAAAGTCCAAATCCCTATATTTTTTGATGTAATTGGAAGAGGGAAGGTCGTTGATAGGAGCATATTTATGCGACTTAGTTAGCTTGTTCTTGTGCATTTATATGGTTATTTCTTAGTTAAATTAGTATTTCAAATCATTTTCGTGTGTTTGTAGGACCAAATGGCTAAAGTATCAAGAAGGTGCATTTTGGAGCTTTTCGGAGCAGTTTTGGGCATGAAATGAATATCATATGCTTGGAGCAAGGGAGTTGGACGAAATTGAAGACCAAAGATGGCTAGGAATTTGATAAGGAGATGAAGAAATTAAATTCAAGACAAAGAAGATAAAGAATCAGCTCAAAGACGAAACATTATCCAAAACCTTATCCAACCCTATCTTATCCAACCTAACCTTATCTTATCTTATCCTATCCTAATCTTATCATGCCTTATTCTAGTTGCAAGGGGACCTAAATATCTATTTCTAGAAGCTATTTCTAGAAGCATTCCCTTCTAGAAGTCCCAAATCAGCCACATAACACATTGTTTCTAGAAACCCTACAGAGGTGGCGCCCATTCCCTTCTAGAAGGCCTTGCCTTGCCTTGCAATCCACTCTCCTTTCCCTCCAATACCTGCCGCACCCCTCTATCCCTTATCCCTGTTGGATTCAGATTTATTAGACCCTATTCCTTGTGGATTTGGGTTATACAAATCCTTCTATGAAATTAATTGGGCCAAACCCTTTTCTTGGTGGATTTAAACTCAATGTCACACCCTAGGGTCCTAATACTTTTAATGTGCTGATTCATAACCCTAATCTGATTCATCCTAGGGTTTGTGCCGTGCCTATATATACATATTTTCAGCCATAAATTCGTCACCACCCCCTTACCATTCGGAAACCCTTGTGTCGCAACCCTAGACACCATTCTACATCATTCATTTAATCCATTCACTTCCACATACAACCTGCCGCAACATTTCACCCTCATCAACCATCATTCATCATCCTACACGAGAATACACCAATTCATCATCCTACATGAGAATACACCAACCACACCTTGTGCCACAGCAAGGAAGATGGAGGAGAGCCTTTAGACGTGCCTGCCATTCGAATTGGAGTTGCTGGAATATTTTAGGTGTAATCTTTCCTTTGTTTTCAATGTTTAAATTCAATAATCTTTGTTTTGTGAGTATGAGGAACTAAACCCCTTTTAGCTAGGGGGAATTTCGAAACCATGACTATATTTACAATATGATTTGATTACATCTAGTTGTGATTTCATGAATTATGAATTCAATTTACTTATCTGTTTGAATTAAAACTTGTTTATGTATGTGAGTTGAGAGTGCACACTTAATTTGCATGCATAAATCTGATGCTAGGATATAAGGGAGTTTCACCTAATCGTTATGAACTTATATTTATAAGTAGTAAAGGTTGTTAGTCACAATCATGTTAAGTAAATTCCTAGCATAAGTATCATGTGCTTTCATAGTTATAAATGCCTTGTCAACATTTATGATTTTCATAGAATTTAATGATCTTTGATTGTTTCTCTATTATGCGCTTTCATGTAGGGAACTTTTGAGGAATAATTTGATTGCGATGCGCTAATTCCATTCAATTTAATGACTTAAGGAAAATCTGAGGGTTAATTTAAGCGAACCTAATTAACTTAGGGTGTTGAGGTTCATGGTTCATTGAAAAAGCAACTGGAGATTATTTTGTATGCAAGTATGTCATGTGTGGAGAAAGACCTCCTAGCTAGCCCATCATCCATCTAATTCCACCAAATTCGTGCAAATCTGCCTAGTTTTAGTTCTTGTTTTGTTTACTTTATTTTCGTCCAAAACCAAATCCCCCTTTACTTTAGAGTGTCTAACTAGTTAGGATCTGTTTTAGATTATGTTTTTAAGTGTTTTGAATCAAGGAAAAACTAAAATTCGTCCAAATTTGTGTTTAGAGTCAGAAACTGCCCAATTTTTGTTTTTAGGCAGTTTTGAGTGTTTTTAGCTTGTTTTGAGTCTTGTGAACTTGTTTTGAGTCTTTTAAGTTTAGTTAAGTGTTTTAAAGCTTAGTTTTATCTATTTGAGTCAGTTTAAAGTGTTTTAGCAATCCCTTCTAATCCCCGGTTTAAGAACGATCCATACTTACATATATACTACAATTGTCAAAAGAGGGTTTAATTTGTGTGTTAAGTTAATTTTCGCATCAGTTGTGGAGGGATTTCCAAGTGGTTGTTTGATGTAATTCACCGAAAAAAGGGGTGAAAACCCGTTGGAAATATGTATGGGCACCGATCGGGTCGAGTCGGGTCACCAAGACCCGGGTCTCGATCCTCCATTTCTCTTTTATCTCTTTTCTCCTCTCGGTTCTCTCTCCCCATTGGTCACCCTCCTCCCAGATTCCTTCTTCCTTTTCTCCTTTTCTATCCTTTCCTTTCCATCACAGCCGTCTATCTCTCCAATTGTTTTCATCCCAGCCACATACGTTGCACAACTCATTGCTCTAGATTTTCTGGAGCCTTCTAAAATGAATAAAATTACCAAAATGTCCCTGACTTTAAACGTTAATAACTTATTCGTTATAACTCTGTTTCACGAACGGTTTACGCCCACGCATTCGTGAGATTAAGCTCTATTCAAAAATATAATTTGTGACCTCGAAAGGTCTACATATTTTAAATAAATAATTTCCAAACTTCAAATTTCATAACTAGTTGAATTTAAAACTAAACTAAATTAAATTATTATAAATTCTCGAAAAATCATATAAAATCTCAAGAATACAAATATGTAATTTATAATAATTTCCAGAAATGAAACTTTAAAAGTTCTCAAATAAATTTTTCCATAACCATAAATCGATTTCTTTTCGATTTTTCCCCACATATTCTTATATTTAAATTTTCAGGGTATTACAAGTGGCTTTTAGATCTTCTTAGATAGGACCGGCTTAAGTGGGACTAGTGGGCTATGTTTGGTGGACACGAGACTTTAGCCGGGACTCACGTGTACTACGGGCATCACTAACATGGTCTTAACAATCCTGTCCAAAAGCGTGGGATTGGTAATTTCGTCTTCCCTTTGTATCAAAAAGAGTAACAGTTGCGTCTGGATCTGGGTATCAGACAGGATGAACCGCCCTGGCCAATCTGGTTGATAAGCGCTGAACATTAGTGTTTCATTAGAAATTGAATGGTCGTGAGCACCGAGTCGACATACCCAAAAGCATACAACCATGCCTCACCGAAATCTGAAAAAAAAAAGAAAGAAGAAAAAAGTCTATTAATCTACCAGTTGTGATTGATTATTCATCGAATAATGAAGTTAAATTAAAAGCTTAGTTCAGTTTGAGAGAGAAAGGGCAGGGATGAGAAAAAGGAATAAGGGGATATGCAACTAACCGTTGGATTCTTTCAAGTCCAATGTTGGATATACAACTTGATGTTGATGGACCCCAGAAAACGGGCTGGCTATCAGGCCAAGCTTGGCCAGCCTAAGGCCATCTTCAACCGACCTAGTCAAGGGTCATGAGCCATAAAATAGCTCGTTTGACACAAAAACCCTCGCTAATCGAGGGCTAGGCCAAAGGGCTTATGAGACCCAACGGGCCAAAAAATCTGAAATTAGGGCAGCGGGCTAGCCATATCCAGCTAGCCAACCCTCCAGCCTAGCCCATTCAAAGCCTAACGGCTACCTAACGATAGGTTACCGTTGGAATTTGATTCTTATTTTGGACAAATTTTTTTTCCTATAAATACCTAAGTCATTCCTACACCATTTCTCACATCATTTTCACCATTCCATACTATCTTACCTCATTTTATTTCAATTCTTCACATTATATTCTCTTACCTCTTCCAATAATTTTTCCTTTAATTTTTTCAATAATGTTCAAGTGCCACATCTTCAATCAAAGGAAGGGCTTGGACCTGAAAAGAAAATGAAGCTCTTTGCAGGGCTTATAGATGGGTCTCGAAAGATAGTGTCAATGGTAGTTCTCAAACAAGTGAAGACATTTGGACTCGTACGTCCAAAAAGTACTATGAGTACTATGAAGGCACCACTCCACCAAATCCCTGAAACCACGAGAGTTGTTCTTTACAATGGAAAAATCATCTTCAACCAAGTTTGAATAAATGGCATCAAACCATGTTAAACTCCGAAAGTAGACATGAAAACGGCGCTAGTCTATACAACGAAGTAAGTGTTTTCATAAATTAATTTCCTTTAATTTTTGTAATTATATTACATTTAATTTCATACATTAATTTTCAGGAATTTTTGTAATTATATTTTCTAGGAATGCCAAGCGAAGCAATTGTATATGGATGACATGAAAAAAAAACCCTTTACTCATCATGGTTATTGGGAAATTTGTAAAGGGTGGGTGTTATTTCAAGATCCACTTCAAAAAATATTTGGTCTTATGCCAATGTTTGGGTCAAATACAGTTATCATTGAAGAAACAAGGGTAGAAAATCCGTCTCCAGGTCAAAACAATGCTAGAAAATTGAAGGAAAATGGGAAGGGAAATGAGGAGTTAGCATTTCGAGAGGAAATGGTCTCCTCATTGTGATTAGTGGCGGAGCAAAATGCCATTGTCGTGGAAGAAATGAAGCATAGACATGAAGAATGGGCAAAACAAATACAAGAAGAGATTGATGATATGAACATGGAAAGGAACACTAGGGATTATACTCCAATGAGTAAAGCATATTTTGATAGGAAAAAGAGGGAAATTATGGCATGACAGGCATCCAAATATACTCCTACAATGACAGATGAAGATGATGATTATAGTTTTTAAATTTAAGTTGTTGTACTCTTTAATATTTAAGTTGTTGTAGTGCTTAAATTAAGTTGTTGTACTCTTTAATAATTAAACAACATGAAACTTAAACAAGTCCATTACACTTACTCCATTGCTCTTTTGGCCTAAAGATGTGCAACAAGATCCTGTTGTAGGTGCTTGTTTGTGATACGCGAACGTATCATCCTATGACGCCTCATGTACACATTTAAAGAGATGTTACCAGTTCTTGGATCTAGACAAATTAGGCTCATCATATATTCTTGCACGAGCACTCCTTAACCTATTTGGATCATCTTGGTCGTCACCAGACTCTCCATCAATATAGTCATCTCGCTCATCCTCTATAATCATGTTGTGTAATATGATGCACGACATCATGATGGAGTTCAATTTATCTAGACTCCACCCTCTTGTTGGTTCCTTAATGATTTTCCACCATGCTTGTAGAATACCTAAAACTCTCTCAACATCTTTCCTGTACGCCTCTTGGTGTAAGGTAAACTACCTTTTGGCGTTATCCACAGGGTTTCCAATTGCTTGGACAAGTATCGCCCATTTTGGGAAGATGCCATCTGCTAAGTAATACCCCACTTATTGTACTGACGCCCGTTGATGTAGTAGTCAAGTTGAGGTGATTTACCCTTTGTCAGGTTATTAAAGAGAGGTAAAAGCCCAAGTATTGTAATGTCATTTTAGGATCTTGGGACTCCAAAGAAAGCATGCTAGATCCATGTGTAAAATGAGGCAACAGTCTCTAACCCAATAGTTGGTTTTCTTGATCTTCTGCTAAATCCTCCTTACCATCCGGTGGGACAATTCTTCCACTACCAATGCATGCAATCTAATGACCTTATCATGCCCAGAAAGCCACGTTCTTCAACTTTGAGAAGGAGCCACACAAGATCTGCTTGACTTCTTGGTTCACGAACGTACTCATTTTTGTAAATCTAAACAATTGTGTGACAAAATTCAATAAGATTATTAAGACATGTATGTGGAGCGAAAAATAATCAAGAAAATTATGGAGGTGACATGTGGATTTTTGGGTTAAAAGGACAAAATTACCCTCGAGGCACACCGAGAATCCCATGCCCATGCAACGGACAATAACAACTCAATCAAGGAAGATTTAAAGGTGATCAAAATGGTATTTATTCAAATCCCTCTCATCACTCCACGTCAAATCCTTATTCAAAAGGTAACTCCCAATTTTCTTATTTAATTTAGGATATTGCCATGTTAATTGCAAGATATTATTTCACATAATATCTTACAATTATTCACACAATTTCACCATATATGGCCAGCCACTATTATCCTAATAGAGCTGGCGACTCCCTTATAAATAGCCCTATTCTCCCACTAAAATGCTAAGCCATTTGATACCCACAAATTCCTAAACACATTCTTTTCAGAATTATAACTTTGGCATCGGAGATTCTTCGACAAAAGGACTCCCTCATTCATCGTAGGCGCGTGAGGCTTTTGGCCTTAATCTTATGTGTTATTATTTTCCAGGTGCATTTTCGTCAAAGGAGAAGATGGCAGAAATATGCATCCACAAATTGGTGCTTTCATGAAGAGTCTTGATTCACTCGCTCAAAGAAGACTATCGCATTCAAAGTTTCTCATTTCTTGTTCATTTATAGATTTTTCGTACCTTCTTATTCGTAGAATTTTTTACAAAGTTCTTTGAATAAACATAAAATAAAGGTACAATGACTAGAAATTTGGAAACCACAAAGAACTGAACTTCCTACGTTCAAGGATTTGGACCAAATTATGGATATCGAGGCATAGCCTCACCACGACGATCCACTAGGCTCAGCGAGACGGCGAGTGGAACGGCAACAGCCCTACAGGGCACCATCGTGGCTATGCCAACGGCAGCCACCGTGGCAACTTACGGTGAGACCCAAGCCCACAATGAAAGTATTACAGCCACAAGCCCAGACCCATGCCATATTACAGCAGCGAGCCTAGAACCACGCATTAAGGGATCCCAGTATGGCCGAACGGAAGTAGGCCCAAGTTGCAGCCGCAGTTGCCAAGGCAGTGGCCCAAGACCCACAAGCCTAGGACACAGTGTAGGTCCAAGCCGTGCTAAAAGGAGCCTAGCGCCCATGCGCTTCAACAACCCAACCCACACCCACGGTCCGTCCTATCCAAACAACTTGACGCGCTCCCATGGTTCAACCAAGGGTCCAGCCCACTCTCGTGGCCCTCATAGCAGCCCAAATCGGTCTGAGACCGATTCAACTATCCCGGCTTCAAATTTATGGACGGACGATTGAACTAGGGGTACTTTCACATCATTTCTTAACAGATTTGACATATCCTAACTTAAATCTCGTGCCCGAAGTCCATTACTCAAGGAGACGCATACCGTCCAAGCTCTTCCAACCCAAATGGCGAACAACACTTGTCTTGACAAGTCATAAAGTTGACAAGTGCCCTCATACAACAAATGACCTTGGTGAATCAGCTATTGCAGCATTCCAAGATGCAGTGTGCCCTAGACGAGGTGTCCCGAAGTAGGACAAGGATGACGAACCTCTCCACCAGTGTTGGGGTAAGCAGCCACTCAACCAGTCACGAACCGAGAGTTCTAGCAATGTACACTTCTGATTGGGCCCCCGAGATAACATATACTCTTGTCTTAGCGCATGAAGGAGCGTGCACTCTTGGTTAGGCCCACGAACAAGCATACATTCACGGTTGGGGCCACATTTCGATAATAAACATGAGCAACCTTCCAGGCGAAGTGTTCATTTATGGCTAGGCCCGTAAAGAGTATCCTCCACTTCACATCAGAGTAGACAGTACAATGGATGAAGAGAAGTAGTCACTCAATCTGGCTCAAGTTCAATTAGCAATCTACGAGAAACTCGCTCGCTTACTAGGAACATAACACATGCACTGCAGTTGTGGCATAGACGAGCCAAACACATGGAAGAGTAGCTTAGATCAGTAGGTCACAACCGAGGGTAGCCAAGAGCTCCGCTACCCCCAACAAAATCAAATTCAGGAAAAAGTAGAGAGGCTCCTGACCGAACGATTGCATAATTTCCAATGCAACAAGATCATTGACGATGCACTATGATGGGACATGACCATCATAAGCAAGTCACCCTTCACGGACGAGATCGAGCAGGCAGAGCCTCCATGCAAGTTCAGCATGTTGCATTTCACATCATTCAAAGGGGATGGAGACCTTGAGAGACACCTAAAGCACTACAGAAGTGCAATGATCCTCTATCGGAACAACGACACTCTCATGTGCAAGATATTCACCAACACTCTACAAGGTAAGGCGCAAGATTAGTTCCACACCTTGCCGCTACAATCCATTCGAACTTTCGATGAGCTTTCTTTGGTTTTCATTACGGAGTATTCATCCTATTGCTTGATCAAGAAGAAGTCCGACCACTTGTTCAACGTGAAAAAGAACCCAAAGGAGTCGCTTCGTGACTATGTGAAGAAGTTCACAAGAGAGAAGGCAAAGATAGTTGGATGTAATGACTCAATAGCTAATGCAACCTTCCAAAAAAAGACTCCCAGTAGATCACCCATTGTCTAAAGAATTGATCATGAAAGAAGATCTAACTCTGGTAGACTCTTTCGCTCTGGTAGAAAAGCATGCACTTTGGGACGAGGATCGACAAGTAGACAAGGCACCCGAGAAACCTCGAAAAGAATCGGCAGTAGCTCATAAAAAGAAGGACGAGAAGCAGTACAACAACAAAGGCAGGCAGAGGGCAAGCGTAGGGACCAATCCCCTACTAAATGAGGCCCGATGCTGAAGAACTATTCTAAATTCTCGATTGTGATCCACCAAATCCTTCACGACATCAAGAGTGAACCATGGTTCAAGCTGCTGAAGCAATCAAAGGAAGATATCTCCAAATTAAACCACACCAAGTACTATGCATTCCATCGAGGTTCTGGCCACATAACTGACAACTGCTATACTTGGAGGAACTACCTAGAGAAGCTACTGAAAGAAGGTTAATAGGGTCAATATTGCATACATTTTTCATGCTATTTAATTAGATTCTTGTTATGTTTTTGAGTGAATTTAGTTTGCTTCACTTAGTTTTATGTTTTTCTTAGATTTGAAGAGTGAAGATGAAGAAAGAAGAAAAATGAGCACTTTTGCGATTAAAATGAGTTTGGGATGCTGGAAGCAGAAGTTGCTTCTACAGATCAGCCAACTTTATGGAATAAATTGTATTTCCTCAAAATGAGCCAGCTATTGAGCCTTGTACCATTGGAAAGATATGGAAGTTATCTTTTAGAAGAATTTTATGGTTCGTGATTCCGAGTTTCCTAGAACACGTTATAGTGATTCTTGTATTGGATGTCTGTCAGCAAGGTTTATGCAGGATTTGCAAAGAGATTTCAGATTTACAAATTTTAATAAAAGGAAACATGCAGAGAAAAAGAAGAGCTATTAGAAGAGGTCAAGACTATCCTAAAAGGTTCATAGTTAATATATTTACTAGTTTGGTTTGCCACATCATCAACATACCAATCCAAGTAAGAAGAGAATTCAAGAGTCCTATTCAAGTAAGGATTGCAGCATTTATTCCAGAATAGAAGAAGAGAGACAAAGGGACTTTTAAAGAAGGGTTCTTTTGAGGGGGATTCTCTGCATGTTTTTGGAAGAAGAAGCAGTCGCCAAACATCTTTCCTATCCATCTTCATCGTTTGGAAGTTTTTCATGTTTTTAAGATTCTTAATTATGTTTTCATATTCTGTGAGTAACTAAACTCTTCTTCTAGGGTTAGGATGATGCCCTAACATGGATGTTTATGGTTTTTAATGTATTCATTGGATTTCTTGTTCCTTTCAGATGAATGCTTAATCATTGTTTGAATTGTTACTTTTGTTTGAGTTCTCTGAGACTTTGCATTTAGTAAGATTGGAAGATGAATTTGAGGCTGAACTAGGAATATAATTCAATTAGCTTCTTATGGTTAAGTTACTGCTTGACAAAGAATAATGGTTTGCTTGGTTCCCTTATTTCCTAGAGCGTAAAGAGTCCTACTTGTTAAATTTATGCCTTAACTAGGATATACTGCATGTTAGGATATACGACCTCTACCTAAACTTGGAGAGAATCATTCATTTAAGGAAAACTATGGTCTAATGTGCCTGCCAAGGACTTTGGTATGGCAATTATTATCTAAAGAATCGAAAGATCCATTGAATGCATTGAAACCTAAACTAGATTGCTTGTGGTTGATTTTGAATCCCTAGACTTTTTCATCACTTGCCTTAAAACTCAACGTTTTCTTCTCTTTAATTTTAGTTTTAATTTAAGGTTATGTTTTTGTTCGTTTATAAAATCATCACAACTAACTCTTCACATCTTTTATTGATTTATTAATTAAGATCGAGTCTAGTTCGTTGTTTAGGTTCATATTTTTTTGGGTTTGTGTGTCTTTAATACAATTAGATTTGGTTTAGTTTATCAAATTTGAGATTGAATTAGAATCCTCCTGAGAACAATACTTGGACTTGCAAAACGCTATATTACGACTATCTTGTGCACTTGCAAGTTTACACCAAGTTTTTGGTGCCATTGTCAGGGTCTGTAATTGAGTCCCCTAACTTGGTATCTTATTCCATATCTAATAAGTCGTTTATTTTAGTTTATTCAATTTGATTTTGTTTTGTTCTCTATTTTTTAATAAGAGAAATAACTATTAAGATAAGTAAAAGTAATTTTTGTCACTGTCTTATTTCAGTTTTGTATCATATTTTCGACATAGTTTGGACTGAATTATTCGATTTTGTACATGCATATTTTATATCGTTGGAAAGCCCCAGAAGTCTAGTTTTCAACCTAAAAAAATAGATCAACGATTGGATATTTGAGTTGCAAGAAATTTGCAAAATACCAAGCAGTGGTCAAAGCAATGTCTGATCGTATATGCAAGGTAGACGTTCGTTGCAACTTGAGTTGATTCTTATAGATCAAGAACTTGAGTGTACTTTAAGAGAACAATGGCGACAACGAGTGTTTCAAGAACCAGCCATGGGAGAAGTAGTCAATAATGGTAAAAATAATCCTCCACCATTGCCACCACCACAACCAAGGCTCATGCGTGATTATACAAAACCAATGGAGTACAACGCACCATCATGCATTGTTTTGGCTCCAATTACGCAGTAATTTGACTTTGTTTATTCCCATTCTCTTTGAGGGATAAAGCAAGCAGTTGGCTAGATTCTTGATGCGAAAATTAACTTAACACACAAATTTAACCCTCTTTTGACAATTGTAGTATAAGTATAAGTAGGGATCGTTCTGGACCGGGGATTAGGAGGGCTTGCTAATAACCTCTAAACTGACTCAAAAACATAAAACTAAACTTAAAAACACTTAACAAGACTCACAAGACTCAAAACAAACTTAAAATACTCAAAATAGCTTAAAACAACTAGACACTAGGAATGACTTTGGACGAAAATTGACTTTTACTTGAATCAAAATACTTAAAAACACAAACTAAAACAGATTTGAAACACTTTGAAATAAGAAACTAAAAGGGGGGTTTTGATTTGAATGAAGTTGTAACAAACAAACAAGTATGAAAAACTAGACAGATTGTAAAATGAATGTGAGAAATAAGATGATGGATGGGATAGCTAGAGGCTTTTTCTCCACACATGACATGTATGCAAATAACTCGATTTCCAGTTACTACTTCATTGAATTATGAACAACAATGCTCCAAATTAACCGTGACATCACTAGTTAACTCTCAGATTTTCCTTGTTTTATTGGATTGGATGACATTATTCGACAACCCAAAACATTCTTCAAAAGTTCCCTACATGACATCATAATAGAGATACAATCAAAGATCATTACGTTTAATGAAAATCATAAGCATTGACAAAGCACTTGCAACTATGACATCATGTCACTCATGCTAGGAATTGAACTTAATGCGATCGTTTATAAGCGACTTTCACTACATGTGAATATAAGTTTGTAACGATTATGTGAAACTTCCTTATATTCTAGCAACGGATTTATGCATGCCAATTAAGTGTCGACCCTTAATTAACAAATACAAATAAGTTATCAATTAAATAGTTAAGCCAATTGCATTCACGATTCAAGAGTTCATAACTGAAATTTATCAAATCATATTACATACATAATCATAACTTTGAAATCACCCTAGCTAAGAGGGGTTTACCCACTCATATTCACAATAAAGCGAAAGAAAATGAATTCAAACATTGGAAACAAAAGAAAGAAAACACATAAATGCTCCAACGATCCAAGTTGGACAGCAAGCATGTCCAAGCACTTTCCTTCCCTTCCTTTGCTACGGCACAAGGTGTTAGTGAGTGTTTGAAGGTTTTTTTGTATGGAGGAATGGATGTAAAGATGAATGGATGTGTTTGGATGAAGGTTGTATTGAAATGGGGATGAATGATCAAGAAAAAACTGAACTATATGGCTGCCACACACACTTCCTTTTATAGAGGAAGTGCACGGCAATGGAGGGAAATTGGTGGTGTGTGCAATGATTCAAGGGTGAAAATGAACTAATGATGCAAAGCATGGGTGGTAAAATGGAATGGTGTTGCAGCAATGAGTGCATTAAATGGTGTTTGAAATGATTCAAAGGTGAAAATGAAGTGATGATGCAAAGCATGGGGGGTAAAATGGAGTGGTGTTGCAGCTATGAATACAAGTAGGGAACATGAATGATTGTGCACATGGTAGAGAAAGGAAAGGGAGGTGGAATGGTGCAGAAATGAGTCAAAGGTGCATCAAGACTCATGATGCACGACATGGGATTCCAAATGTGGTGGATGGTGCATCAATGAGTGCATGTGGTGGAGGTAAAAGTTGTATGAAATCTGATAGGTGAAGGGGACAAGAAATGTGCAACAATTAAGTGCAATGATTCAATGTTTTGATGCATGAAATCAAAAATAATGAAGGAGACAAGGGTGGTGCACGGCATGGGTGGATAATGAGTGTAATGGTGCATGAAACGAGTGCAAGAAATCTGGTGCATGAAGGGGACAAGGGTGATTATGCATGGCATGGGTGGAAAGGTGAGTAAGTGGTGAATCAATGAGTGCAAGGAGGTGAAAGGATATTGTTCACATGGTAGACAAAGGAAAGGAAGTGGAATGGTGCAGCAAATGAGTGCAAGGAGGGAACATGGATGAATGTGCATGGCATGGAGTGATTTATGGCAGAAAATAGGAAAGGAATGGCTCCCTTGCACGACAAGGAAGAGAAATGGTGAATGATGGTATGGCTTGGACTTTTAGGGCAGGTTTAGGACTTGTAGAATATGTAATGAAATGTCCCAAAGTATTTAGGAACCCTTTAGTGTGACTAAATGTTTGGTAATTTAGGATTAGGAAAGGTAACGACAAGATAAGGCAAGTTTGACTACTCTTTCCTCAATCTTAATGGTTTCCTTGTCTTCCTTGGTCCTCAATTTATTTTCTTCCTTTCCTTGGCACATTCCTAGCTTCTTTAGATCTTTAATTTTGTCCAACCACTTTGCTCCATGCATGTGATATCCATTCCATGCCCAAAACTGCTCCAAAAGGCACCAAAATGCATTTCTTTGCCTCTTTAACCCTTAGTACCTACAACCACACGAAAATGGCTTGAAATACTAAATCAACTAAGAAATAACAACATAAATGCACAAGAACAAGCTAACTAAGTCGCATAAATATGCTCCTATCAAATTCCCTAAGTCGCATAAATATGCTCCTATCAAATTCCCCCACACTTAGCTTTGGCTAGTCCTCGAGCAAAACAAAAACAAAACGAAACAAAACAAACAAAACAAACAAAACACAACCTAGACCTTCCAACATTTGCCTCAGGGATTTTTAATGAAACATGACATGTTAAAAATCATCATTCCCACAGATTTTGATCATCTTTACACTTGAGCACATACTTAATCACAGTCACCACTTACTAGTTCACAATTAACCAATTAAAATGATGTTTACTACATGCCTTAGAGAATTTGCTCAATTTCTTACAAGATACTCTCTATTTTCACGCACATTTTCTAACTACACACCCTACACTAGTATAAGTAAGAAGATTAATGTAAACACGAAAGACTATGACTCATATATGTTATAACAAAGAAAGCAATTTTCTGGAGTTATTAAGCATGTTTAGATATGATCTCATGAATGGAATGCTACTACTTAGATGCGAGAACCAGTGACACCATATGCTCATACCAATTTCGAATTCAAAAATTGAAACACACAACACTTAAGATTGAAGTTAAGGGTTGTAACAGGGCTTGGGGGTAATGGCTAATAAAGAAAGGATAGAAATAACAAACGTTCTTAAAGCGATAGCAAGCAAAGCAATGAAATAGACACTTGGAATTCACTTTAGAATGCATAATCAACTTTTAAATACAAAGGGAAGATTTATGCAACATTTAGGGCCGAATTCAATGTTTTAGACCCTTTTTTAACAAACAACACTTTAGAGCTCTTTTTCATACTCTTTTCAATTCTTTTTTCTTTTCACTATTTTTTCTTTCTTTTCTACCCGTGCCTTATTAAGGACTTTGGCACACACACACATACAAGAATCACTTTCCCCCACACTTGCTTTCTGCAATACATTGATAAAAAAGGAGTTCATTTTAAGTCATGCTTTACTATGCTTCAAGAACAAGGGTATAGATGGTCCTAAAACTAGGCTAGGTAAGGATAGTGTGGATTAACAAAGAACATAGGCTTAACAAGGCTCAACGGGGTTAAACTTAAACACATAATGAAATAGGGGCACGTCAATTTGGCTTTGGTGGTCACTACACAACTTCATCTTGAATATGTGTTATGCAAATCAATAGCATGCTTTGAATGAAATAGGCATGAGTTCTAGCATTTGGAACTAAATGATGAAATGCCTTCTAAGTAGCAACCAAGCAAAGAATAATGAGATCATGCAACAACTTTAGAAAACAATGATGCACATATTATTAACTCTCCAAATAAACGTTTAGGCTCAAGTCTCACAAGGTTGTAGCGTTCATTTGAGTTCCTTCCTTCAAGCATGTTACAAAAACTGATTTTTCCTTTATGATTGAATGTGAATTCATAAATTATAACCACAACCAAGCATACACCAAAGAGTAAATCAAATTTTCATCCATGTTTATAACTCTTTTTAACAGTTATGTAATTAAAAACCAAATCCTCATCATTGTGTTGGAAGGTACCCTAAGACACAAATAAACACACAAAAACAACTCTTTTTGGGGTTTTCAAAACAATTTTTCAAATTTTTATGAGATTTTCGGATTTTTATGTCAAAACACACTAAAACACTCCAAAACAGCTTAAAAACACTTTAAAACAACAAGGAACAACACTAGAAGTAATGGGTGATAAACTCCTACGAATTTTATGCAAAATAACTTGGTTACCCCCCACACTTAAATCAAACATTGTCCTCAATGTTTCAAGCATAAACTCACACAAAAACAAGCAAACAAACAAACAACGAATAAACATGACAAGTATGGCAAAGTAAAAACCAGAAAGAGTAGAGTTTAAGAATGCAAATCTGGTTTTGGAGATAGATGATCTTGTTGACTTTCCACAGCTTTGATCTCGAACTGGTTTGGAATTCTGAGCGAGGAATATGAGAGTTCCTTGGTTTTAAATTAGACTCTTTCTGCTGGGTTGATTTGATTGTGCAGTCTGCATTCTTTTCTGCTTGTTTCTTTTGCATGGCAGACAGGCACGAGGTAGAGGTGATGGTCTGTTTCATTTTTCAATCTTTCCAAGTGCCGACCAATTGCTTTCTTTCTCCTTGTCCCTAGCTGAGGATGAATTAGCACATTATCTCCACATGCTTCGAGGTATCATTTTCACTTCCCTTATTTGTTCTCCAGGCAGATGTGGTAGCTTTTAAGGAAGCATAAGATGTTGAAAAATGAGTACTCGAGAGCAAGGCTAGGTAAGCAATCAAGAAGGGATTCCAGACAGTCGGTTCCAGATCGGAAGATTGATACTAAGTGCTGGCTGATTGCTCTCTTTCTCCTTGTCCCGCAGGTGAAAACAACGACAAGGAGAAGAACAGGGAGAAAGCATGATATGAGATACTCTTGCTTTCAACATTCATGATATGAAATACCTTTGCTTTTGTTGGGTTGTTTGCAGAGGTATCCCAGGGAATAAGGAACACTGAGTGACTCGAGAGGCTTTGTTGGGAAGGCTTCTTGAAGATGAAGAAGGGTTATGTATGTCTGCCTTGCAATGGAGGGTGAAGGTCAACATTTATATGAATTAATAACTGGTACTATTCTTTCACTCTTGTCGGCAATCGTTGGATGATTGAACAATAAACTTCATATGCTTTCTACGTCACCAGAAATCTTCGACAGATTGCCCGTAATTTTCACAAGGCTGAGTGTGCATGTGACAGGTGCTGACACGTTTGGAAAAGCAGGTGCCTTTTCGATAACTAAAATTGGCGCTTCGACAAATTGCCCATGATTTCTGCAAAGCTGAGTGTGCATGTGACAAATGCTGATACGTCTGGAAAAGCAAATGCTTCTCCGATTTTTGAGCTTGCCTCTTCGATTTCTAAGCTCCGTCGAGTGTAGAGGTTGCATGTGACAAGTGCGGACAAATTTGGAAAAAAGGATGGCCCGTGGTTTCTGAGCAAGCCCAACTTTTGAGAAAGTTAGCGCCTCTTCAATTTTTGAATTAGACTCTTCAATTTCTAAGCTCCGTCAAGTGCAGAGGTTGCATATGACAAATGCGGACAAATCTAGAAAAGAGGATGGCCCGTGGTTTCTGAGTAAGCCCAGCTTTTGAGAAAGCTAGCGCCTCTTCGATTTTTGAATTGGCCTCTTTGATTTCTGAGCTCGCCTCTTCGATCTCTGAAATCCCATCGAGTGCTGATTTTTATAGAGGCACGTAGTTCATTTCAAAGCACACTTGAATTTTCGCCTGGAGAAACTCCCTTCATTGCACTTCTAAGATCTCGATTTGTCTGACCTCTTCTTTCTTCAACACCTTTGAAAATGTCTGGCCCCTCTGACCGTCATTTTGACTTGAACCTTGGTGAAGAGGCATCCATGCCTTCTCCAGACAACATATGGCGCCCATCCTTCATATCCCATGTTGGTCCTCTTACCGTTGGGGATTCGATGATGAAGAATGATATGACCGCTGCGGTGGTGGCCCAGAACCTTGTCACTCCCAAAGATAACAGATTACTTTCCAAATGATCTGATGAGTTGGCTGTTAAGGATTATCTGGCTCTCAGTGTGCAGTGTGCAAGTTCTGTGTTTAATATGGCCCAACGTCCATTTGCTCGAACCCGTCAAGTTGAATCATTAGCCGCTGAAGTGATGAGTCTCAAACAGGAGATTAGAGGGCTTAAGCATGAGAATAAACAGTTGCACAGGTTTGCACATAACTATGCTACAAACATGAAGAAGAAGATTGACCAGATGCAGGAATCTGATGGTCAGATTTTACTTGATCATTAGAGGTTCGTGGGTTTATTCCAACAGCATTTGCCTTCGTCTTCTAGGGCTGTACCGCATAGTGAAGCTCCAAATGATCAACCTCTGATACCTCTTCCTTCTGTGGCTCTGCCGATTGCTAAGGCTCCGTTGACTACTGAGACTTCTCCTAAGCAGCCTTTGTGAGGGCTCCCTCTTGTATTTTTCTGCCTCCTGTTCATTTTCAACGAATTTTAATGTAAAAATACCTTGCATATCTGTCAATGTTTCAAAAATAAACCCACACAAAAAACAATTAAACAGGCAACAAATAAAAATGACGATCATGGCAAAATAAAACTGAAGAAAAGGGAAGGTTTTTAGGAACGCAAAACATGGGTTGCCTCCTAAGAAGCGCTTGCTTTAATGTCTTGCAGCTGGACGAAACTTCCTTCTAAGCTTGGATAAGGCCTACGACACTGAGTGGGATTTCTTCCACAATCTAGCCCACAACATGGCTTGCCGTAGATTAGTCGAAATGGAGACATCCCTAGAGGTGTTTTGTAGGCAGTGCGATATGCCCATAGTGCATCATCTAAACGCAAGCTCCAATCCTTTCGGTTTGGCCCAACAATCTTCTCCAAGATTTGCTTGATTTCTCTATTCGAGACTTCGGCTTGGCCACTTGTTTAAGGGTGGTATGGCGTGGAAACCCGATGCTTCACATTGTACTTTTTAAACAGCGCATCAATGGTGCGATTGCAAAAGTGGGAGCCTCCATCCCTTATGAACACCCTCGGCATGCCAAATCTGGAAAAGATGTTAGGCTTGATAAAATCTGCCACCACTCTAGAATCGTTAGTACGTGTGGCTTTGGCTTCCACCCATTTCGACACATAATCAACGGCTAGCAAAATATAAGTAAAACCATATGAGGGCGGAAAGGGTCCCATGAAATCCATACCCCATACATCAAAGATCTCCACATTAAAGATGGGGGTTTGCGGCATTTGTGATAGGAGCATTTTTATGCAACTTAGTTGGCTTGTTCTTGTGCATTTATGTTGTGTTTCCTTGGTTATTTTAGTGTTTAAAGTCATTTTCGTGTGTTTTCAGATTCTAAGGACAAAGTATGCAAGAAGATGCATTTTGGAGCAAAATTGGGCTTGGAATGGTTATCACATGCTTGGAGCAAAAAGGATGAATGAAATTGAAGATTTGAAGAAGAAAAGATTCCTAATCAACGAAGGATTCCTACTCAAATGAGGATTCGTAGAAGAATGATGATTCCTACTCTAAGAAGGATTCCTACTTGAAGTAGGAAAGTTAAGTCAAGGTTTCCTATTTTGGTTTGACCTTTCCTAATTCTAAAAGTCCTTATGTTCCAGCCACTTTGAAGACTTCATATGCATTCTAGGACACAAAACAAAGGCCCTAAACTTTTCCTACATCACTGCTGCACCTCCTTGCCCTTTCCCCTTCCTTGCCATGCAAGGTAGAGAGTTCTTTCCTATTTCTATGCATTAAAACACATTCCTATTGTGTTTTAATGTCTTGCCGCATAACCCTTGCACTTTCCTTTAGTTTTCTGATTTGATTTCCTATTTCTAGAAGTTTTTGACTTAATTTCTGTTTACCTAAATAACCTAGGGTTTTAATTCCTGAAATCCTTTAAATAAACCTCCTTTTTGCAGCCACAAACCATCCATCCACTCACCATTCACGCCAGAAAGCTATCCCCACTCTCTACCACATCCATACTTCACCATTCACCATACTTTCTGCCCAAAAACATCCCCTGCCGTCCCATACATCCAACCTAACCATAAACCCATCATTCTACACCATCCATAACTCCCTAAACTCACCACCAACCCTTGTGCCTCAGCAAAGGAGAGGAATAAGAAGTGCTTGAAGGTTCTAGCTGTTCAACATTGAATCGTTGGAGAATTTAGGTGTTCTCTTTCTCATGTTTACAATGTATAAATCTGTTTTTCTTTGTTTTGTGAACATGAGGAACTAAGCCTTTTTGGCTAGGGGGCTATTCAATACCATGATTATACTTGCAAGATGAACTGTTTACTTCCAATTGTTATTTCATGAATTGTGAATTCAATTTGCTTAACCGTTTGATTGATGACTTATTTTTGTGTGTTGATTAAGGTGGCCAACTTAGTTTTCATGCAGTAATTTGAAGCTAAAATATAAGGAAGTTTCACCTAATAGTTACAACCTTATATTTGCAAGTAGTGGAGGTCGCTTATAAACGATCGTGTTAAGTGAATTCTTGGCAAACGTTTCATGCTTTTCATAGTAACAATTGCCTCATCAATGCTTATAGTTTTCATGAAGCTTAATGATCTTTGATTGTACCTTTATTGTGCTTTTCACGTAAGGGACTTTTAGAGAATGTTTTGAGTTGTTGTATGTGCATTCCCATCCAATTTAATAACTTAAGGAAGACTTGAAGGTTAAAAAAGTGCTATCACAGTTAACCTGGGGCATTGAGGTTCATGGTTTATTGAAAGAAGCCATTGGAAATCAACTTTGAATGCAAGTGTGTCATGTGTGGAGAAGAACCCTCTAGTTAGTCTATCACCCATCAATTCACCTAATTTTGTCTAAGAATCTGTTTACATTGTTCTTGTCTTAATTTACTTATTTTCGTCCAAAATCAACCCCACCTTATTTCTTTGAGTCATATTAGTTAGAACTTGTCTTAGATTATGTTTTTAAGTGTTTTGAGCCATTAGAAAACCAAATTTCGTCCAAAATTGTGTTTAGAGCTCAAAACTGCCTAGTTTGTGTTTTTAGGCAGTTTTGAGTGTTTTTAGCTTGTTTTGAGTCTTTTGAGTTTGATTTGAGTCTTTTGAGTCTAGTTAAGTGTTTTAAAGCTTAGTTTTATCTATTTGAGTCAGTTTAGAGTGTTTAGCAATCCTTCCTAATCCCTGGTTTAAGAACGATCCCTACTTATACATATACTACAATTGTCAACAAGAGAGTTTAATTTGTGTGTTTAGTTATTTTACGCATCAATTTGGCACCCATTGTACCTATTCTTTGGCATCTATCACAAGTTATGCAAAATGTTCTAGCATTCTTAAATAATGTAGGCCAATAGAAACCACTCTCTAAAACCTTAAGGGCTGTCCTTTAGGTGCCAAAATGACCCCCACATGCATAAATATGGCTAAATGCAAGAATTGAATTAAACTCGGAATTGTGCACACATTTACGAATAATCTGGTTAGGACAATACTTCCATAAATATGGATCATCCCACACATAAAATCGTGCACCATTTCGAATTTATCATGCTTGTATTTATTTAGAGTGCTAGGAACTTGTTTTGTGACCAAATAATTGACCAAATAAGCATACCAGGGCTCACTTACCTCTAAGGACAACAATTGCTCGTCAGGGAAGGTCTCTATAATGGGTAAGGAGTCATCCTTGTGCACCAAACGGCTGAGGTGGTCAGCCACCACATTTTCACTCCCCTTTTTGTCTCTTATTTCAATGTTGAACTCTTGAAATAGGAGCATCCAACGAATTAGCCTTGGTTTGGCCTCCTTCTTGGTCAGAAGATACTTCAACGCTGCATGGTAAGAATATACAATCACTTTAGTGCCAAGTAAGTATGAATGAAATTTATCTAAAGCAAATACAATTGCAAGAAGTTCTTTCTCAATGGTAGAATAATTCAATTGAGCATCATTTAGGGTCCGGGAAGCATAGTGGATGATGTGGGGCTGTTTGTTCCTCATTTGGCCTAAAACAACACCAATGGCATAATCGGATGCATCACATATTAGCTCAAATGGAAGGCTCCAATCTGGTGGCATGATGATGAGGGCCGAAGTCAACATGTCCTTGAGTGTTTTGAAAGCGGTCTCACACTCCTTATTGAACACAAAGGCTACTTCTTTTTGGAGTAAACGACAAAAGGGTCGGGCGATTTTTGAGAAATCCTTGATGAATCTCCTATAGAATCCTGCATGGCCAAGAAAAGAACGAACCTCCCTCACCGAAGTGGGAGAGGGTAAGTGATGTACAAGATCTATTTTAGATATATCAACCTCAATCCCTTTTTCTGATATGATATGCCCCAAAACTATACCTTGTTTTACCATAAAATGGCAGTTTTCCCAATTCAAGACAAGATTAGTTTCGATGCATCGTTGTAAGATCAAAGTAAGATTATTCAAGCATGCATCAAATGAATCACTAAAAACACTAAAGTCATCCATAAACACTTCAATGATCTTTGCCACAAATTCTGACAAAATACTTACCATACACCTTTGGAATGTGGCTGGTGCGTTGCATAGCCCAAATGGCATGCGTTGATAAGCAAAGGTACCAAAGGGACATGTGAAGGTAGTCTTTTCTTGGTCATCGGGAGCTATCACAATTTGATTATAACCCGAATAGCCATCAAGAAAACAATAAAATGAATGACCGGCTAACCTTTCCAGCATTTGATCAATAAAGGGCAGCGGGAAGTGATCTTTTCTTGTCGTAGCATTGAGCTTCCGATAGTCAATACAAACTTTCTATCTGGTTTGGATTTGGGTGGGCACAAGCTCATTATCTTCATTTTTTACCACAGTGACTCCGAACTTCTTAGGAACAACTTGGACCGGCGAGACCCAATGGCTATCAGAAATTGGGTAAATCACTCCACAATCTAATAGATTGATGATTTCCTTCTTCACAACGTCCATCATGGGTGGACTGAGTCGGTGTTATGCTTCTCTAGATGGTTTAGCTTTTTCTTCCAAGAGTATTCGATGCATGCAAGTGGTAAGGCTAATTCCCTTGATATCGGCCAATGTCCATCCAATGTCAGTTTTGTATTCCCGAAGCACCCTCACCAACTTGTCCTCCTCTTGTGCAGTGAGTGAAGAAGAGATGATGACAGGCATCGTCTATTGTTCTCCCAAAAACACATAATTCAAATGGCTAGGCAATAGTTTAAGCTCTAGGGAAGGTGGCTGGATTACAGAAGGAAGCAACTTGTTAATCAAAATGGGAATTGAAATTAGGTTAGGAGACTTACCAATATGCCTTGGATTTGACTATAGGGCAACAACCATCTCCACCAATTCTTCTTGAATAGGCACGACAAAGTGTTCCTTGTTGTTGCTGTGTGCATGCCTAAGTGTTAACCCTTCGTTTTTTAGTCCAATGCTTAGCGTGAAAGTCTTTTCAAGTGCATCCTCACTCAAATCATCAAGGAATTCCTGCGCCAAAGAATCAATCACATCAATAGAGAAACAAGAGTGACCATCATGAGGATATCTCATAGCATTAGAAATATTGAAATCAATAACTTCCCCATCAAATTCCATGGTCAATGTCCCCTTGAATATATCTATCTTTGTACGGGCAATCTTTATGAATGGTCGGCCAAGTAAGATTGGAAATTGAGGGGAATGGTTCGAGTCTTCCATTTCAAGCACGTAGAAGTTCGCCAGAAAGACTAGGTGATTCACCTGCACTAAAACATCCTCCAAAACACCTTTTGGATATGCATTAGATCTATCGGACAGTTGAATGATCACTCCATCATTTTTTAATTCTCCCAAGTTCATAGATGCATATATTGCATAAGGCATGACATTTATTGATGCACCTAGATCTAACATGGCAGATTCAAAGCGAGTATTTCATATAACACAAGGAATTGTAAAATTGCCGGGATCTTTGCACTTAGGAGGTAATTTTCGTTGCAACACAGCTGAGACATTCACACTTACCCTTACCACCTCTTTGTTCGAAGCCCTCTTCCTTGTAGTGCACAGCTCCTTCAGGAACTTAGCATACTTGGGGACTTGTTTAATTGCATCTAGAAGTGGAATGTTAACTTGCACCTTTGGTGATCGAATTAGGGTGTGTAGGTGGCTGCGGCAAACATTGCTCAATCCTTGCCGAGAGCAGGCCGTGTTCCTTCTCCTCAGATTGCATCTTTTTGTCCTCATTTTGATTGGATTTAGATGGGCTGGGATCATATCCAACTTCTTTTCCACTTCGCAAGGTGATGGCTTTAGCAGATTTGAAGCCTCCCTTTGGATTCACATTCGTCGAACTAGGTAACTTACCTTGTTCTCTACTAAATTTGCCCATGAACTCAGCCATTTGTCCAATTTGTCTCTTCAATTCAGTCACCTCTCGAGCTTGATTTTGCACTTCTTTGGCGTAATTGTGCATATCTTTGGCTTGATTTTCCTGACCCTTCGCCAACGTAGTTAGTAACTAAATAACTTGAGAATTATCAAAAGATGAACCTGAGTTATTTTGGGCAGGTTGTGTTTGGGGTTATGCGGGTGCATATGGCCTTTGATAGAAGCCCGGAGGTTGCTGTCTGAATGCACTTTGTTGTTGGGTTTGTTGGGGCTCCCTCCATTTGAAATTTGGATGATCTTTCCAGCCTGGATTGTATGTATTCGAGAACGGATCATTCCTTGGTTGGTTTTGACTCCCAAAACCCACGGCGTTGGCAGATTCCCACCCTCCGTTCTCTATCAATTGAGGGCACTTATCCGTGAGATGTCCATTCATTGAGCATATGCCACAAGCAGCTACACTTTGTTCTTTTGGTTTTTCAACCACCTGTGAAAGAAGAGTAGTAAGATTAGCCATTTGATTTTGAAGTTCGGAAATAACACTTACCTCATTAACTTGTTCATATTGTTGAGCATTCAATGCTTGGTTAGCAATTAAGGTCTTGGCAGCCATGGGTGTTTTGTCCACCAAAGCTCCTCCTGCTGAGGCATCTAGTATTTGGCGTTTAATTGGTAGAAGCCCTTTGTAGAAATATTGAAGAAAAAGCTCCTCCTTCATCTGGTGCTGTGGACATGAAGCAACAAGGGTTTTAAAACGCTCATAGTAAGTGGGAAATGATTCACCTTGGTTTTGCTAAATGCCACTAATCCTTTTGCGTAGTAGAATAACTCGAGAAGTTGGGAAAAACTTCTCCAAAAATGCCCATTTCATACTTTCCCATGATGTGACAGTTCCCGAGGCTAGCTCATACAACCAATTTTTAGCCTTTTCCAAGAGAGAAAAGGGAAAAGCCTTCATTTTCAGAATGCTCCCATCAACATTCACAGGGGTTATGCTCGAACAAACAACCTCGAACTCCTTCAAATGTTTATTAGGATCTTCCATGGACAACCTATGGAACTTAGGAATATGGTGCAATAAATTGGACTTTAATTCAAACTCGTCGGTCTTGTTTTGGGCCACCCTTGGATATTGAATGCATAAAGGCAGAGCATTGTCCAAACCCGAAGCTGAAAGCTCCTTGATTGTTCGATTGTCTACTGCCATATCTTGGACTTCTTCAAAAATCCTTGTCGTGGCCTCCTCTTGCTTTTCTACTTTGTCTATCTGGTGCAGGTTGAAATGGTTGGGGTTCTTGTTGATTCCTCGCTCGTCTCAAAGTTCATTCAAAATCATTGTCAAAGTCAAAGATGTGCCTATGAACACGTTGAGAACTTCGAGTCATAAACCACCTAAAACAAGAAAACAAGTAAAATCAGCAACTAGGAACAAAGGCAACGACGCCAAAAACTAGATGCGAAAATTAACTTAACACACAAATTTAACCCTCTTTTAACAATTGTAGTATAAGTATAAGTCGAGATCGTTCTGGACCGGGGATTAGGAGGGCTTGCTAATAACCCCTAAACTGACTCAAAAACATAAAACTAAACTTAAAAACACTTAACAAGACTCACAAGACTCAAAGCAAACTTAAAATACTCAAAACAGCTTAAAACAACTAAATAAATTTAAACTAGACACTAGGAATGACTTTGGAAAAAAATTGACTTTTACTTGAATCAAAACATTTAAAAACACAAACTAAAACAGATTTGAAACACTTTGAAACCAGAAACTAAAAGGGGGGTTTTGATTTGGATGAAGTTGTAACAAACAAACAAGTATGAAAAACTAGATAGATTGTAAAACGAATGTGAGAAATAAGATGATGGATGGGATAGCTAGAGGCTTTTTCTCCACACATGACATGTATGCAAATAACTCGATTTCCAGTTACTACTTCATTGAATTATGAACGACAATGCTCCAAATTAACCGTGACATCACTAGTTAACTATCAGTTTTCCTTGTTTTATTGGATTGGATGACATCATTCGACAACCCAAAACATTCTTCAAAAGTTCCCTACATGACATCATAATAGAGATACAATCAGAGATCATTACGTTTAATGAAAATCATAAGCATTGACAAAGCACTTGCAACTATGACATCATGTCACTCATGCTAGGAATTGAACTTAACACGATTGTTTATAAGCGACCTTCACTACATGTGAATATAAGTTTGTAACGATTATGTGAAATTTCCTTATATTCTAGCAACGGATTTATGCATGCCAATTAAGTGTCGACCCTTAATTAACAAATACAAATAAGTTATCAATCAAATAGTTAAGCCAATTGCATTAACGATTCAAAAGTTCATAATTGGAATTTATCAAATCATATTACACACATAATCATGGCTTTGAAATCACCCCTAGCTAAGAGGCGTTTAGCCACTTATATTCAAAATAAAACGAATGAAAATGAATTTAAACATTGGAAACAAAAGAAAGAAAACACCTAAACGCTCCAACGATCCAAGTTGGACAACAAGCACATCCAAGCACTTTCCTTCCCTTCCTTTGCTACGACACAAGGTGTTGGTGAGTGTTTGAAGGTTTGTTTGTATGGAGGAATGGATGTAAGGATGAATGAATGTGTTTGGATGAAGGTTGTATTGAAATGGGGATGAATGATCAAGCAAAAACTAAACTATATGGCTGCCACACACACTTCCTTTTATAGAGGAAATGAACGGCAATAGAGGGAAATTGGTGGTGTGTGCAATGATTCAAGGGTGAAAATGAAGTAATGATGCAAAGCATGGGGGTAAAATGAAGTGGTGTTGCAGCAATGAGTGCATTGAGTGGTGTTTGAAATGATTCAAAGGTGAAAGTGAAGTGATGATGCAAAGCATGGGGGGTAAAATGGAGTGGTGTTGCAGCTATGAATGCAAGTAGGAAACATTAATGATTGTGTACATGGTAGAGAATGGAAATGGAGGTGGAATGGTGCAGAAATGAGTCAAAGGTGCAGCAAGATTCATGATGCACGGCATGGGATTCCAAATGTGGTGGATGGTGCATCAATGAGCGCATGTGGTCGAGGTAAAAGTTGTATGAAATCTGATGGGTAAAGGGCACAAGAAATGTGCAGCAATTGAGTGCAATGATTCAATATTTTGATGCATGAAATCAGAAATAATGAAGGAGACAAGGGTGGTGCACGGCATGGGTGGATAATGAGTGTAATGGTGCATGAAATGAGTGCAAGAAATTTGGTGCATGAAGGGGACAAGGGTGATTATGCATGGCATGGGTGGAAAGGTGAATAAGTGGTGAATCAATGAGTGCAAGGAGGTGAAAGGATATTGTGCACATGGTAGACAAAGGAAAGGAAGTGGAATGGTGCAGCAAATGAGTGCAAGGAGGGAACATGGATGAATGTGCACGGCATGGAGTGATTTATGGCAGAAAATAGGAAATGAATGGCTCCCTTGCACGGCAAGGAAGAGAAATGGTGATGGATGGTATGGCTTGGACTTTTAGGGCAGGTTTAGGACTTGTAGAATATGTAATGAAATGTCCTAAAGTATTTAGGAACCCTTCGTGTGACTAAATCTTTGGTAATTTAGGATTAGGAAAGGTAACGACAAGATAAGGCAAGTTTGACTAGTTTTTCCTCATTCTTAATGGTTTCCTTGTCTTCCTTGGTCCTCAATTATTTTCTTCCTTTCCTTGGCACATTCCTAGCTTCTTTAGATCTTTAATTTCATCCAACCACTTTTCTCCATGCATGTGATATCCATTCCATGCCCAAAACTGCTCCAAAAGGCACCAAAATGCACTTTTTTGCCTCTTTAACCCTTAGTACCTACAACCACATGAAAATGGCTTGAAATACTAAATTAACTGAGAAATAACAACATAAATGCACAAGAACAAGCTAACTAAGTCGCATAAATATGCTCCTATCAATTCTCTTAATGAAGCTTCTATCGACACATGGACAAATTTATCCAAGAAGTTATTGTCCAAATTCTTCCCTACTCGAAGAACCAATGCTCTAAGCAATGAAATTGTGAACAGTTTCATGAAAGTTGGGAGCGATCTAAGGACTTGTTTCTTCAATGTCCGCATCATGGTTTCAACACTTTGCAAAAGGTGCATTATTTTTAAAAAGGTTTGAACTCTTAATGTAAGAGTTTGGTTGATTCAATAGTTGGTGGAACTTTAATGGACAAAACTCCAGAAGACTCCATACATGCCTTTGAAGCTATATGTGAAAATTCTGAGCATTGGGACTTTCCTATAAAAGATTTGAGAGTTCCAAATGTATCATCAACAAAAAGAAGAGGCCTTTATAAAGTTGAGGCAAGGACAGGCTTAGAGGCACAAGTGGTAGCCCTTACGAAGCTTCTCACACCACTAGTAAGCAAGATAGCCATGCAACCATATACCTTATGTGCAAGCATCGCCCATGTCATCGAAAATTGTCCAGCAAATCCTAATCTAGAAGGCATGCAAGAGGTCAATGCATTTAGTGGGAGGCCCTGAAATGATTCGTACTCCAATAATTATAACCCGAAATGGAGAGAACACTTAAATTTATCTTGGAGAGATTCACAAAATAGCATTAGACCATCCAATTCAACAAAGCAATATTAGCAGCCTTATCAAGCTCCTCCAATTCAACAACAAGACCTTTTTATGAAGGACATGTTGTCTCAACTCTTAAAGAAAACCAATCGGTATGAACAAGAAGTTGTATCGCTTAGACAAAGTCATACAGTGTTGGAAAAGGCTCAAGCTAATTTTAAGATTTAGTTGGGACAAATAACTACTACTTTGAACAAATTGGAGTGAGCACAAGGGCAATTACAACCTTAAGAAGTGGGAACATGATCGACAACAAAGTAGAAATGCATCAGAAAGTTGAACAGGGGAAGGAGAATAGCACGGATATGAATGACCATCAGCAAAATCTTTTTTTTAAGAGTTCAAAATAGCCACCATTTGAGCCAAAAGAACTTTATTCTATCCAACACTTAAGGATGTGGTATATGATCCTCCTTTACCATTCCCTCAGCATGCAAAGAAGAGAAGAAAAGATCAGTACATTGGGCATATATTGGACCAATTCAAGAAAGTTCAAATCAACATTCCATTACTTGAAGCCATCAAAGGAATTCCGTCATATGCAAAATTCTTGAAGGAATTATGTACTCATAAGCGTATGGAAAACATGAAGAGGCGATGTTATCAAAAGTGGTAAGTGCAGTGCTTTAATGAAAGTTGCCACAAAAACTTAAAGATCCAAGAAGCTTTACAGTTCTGTGCATTATTGGAGAAAGAAAATTTGAACGAGCTTTACTTGACTTGGGAGCAAGTGTCAATTTTATGCCCTATTCTGCGTAGAAACATCTAAGTTTAGAGGAGTTAAAGCCTTGTTCCATGTTTTTTCAACTTACAGATCATTTTGTGAAATATCCAAGGGGCATTATTAAAGATGTACTTGTCAAGGTTGATCAGTTCATTCTCCCTATTAACTTCATTGTTTTGGACATGGAAGAAGCTGAAATTCTAAGCAATGAGCTACCTCTCATTCTTGGTAGACCTTTCATAGCTACTGCAGGTACTAAAATTAATGTAAAAGCTGGTTTACTAACCATGATTGTACAGGAGGTTACCGTAAAATTTCAGATCTTTGAAGAGTCCTTTGGATCCTCATGATTGTTTTCAGATCAATGTTATAGATCGAATGAAAGAGAAGTTTGAGGTTGCTCATGACAAAGCATTACTTCAGAAATATTTGAACCAAACCAAAAAGTTTTGTGGAAAAAGTTAAGGTTCAAAGTATTTCCCATTAGGCTTCGATCTAGATGGAATGGACCATATCTTGTTGTGCAAGTGTATCCCCATGGTGATGTGGAAATTCAAGATATGAAGAATGGTTTGACATTTACGGTGAATGGCCATCATTTGAAGAAATACCTGGAACTTGTCCCACAAATGGATGAGGAGGTTTTGTACCTCAATGATCCCTAAATAAAGACTACTATGTGACATACCCCGTCCCGAATGAGGACGTGCTAGCCGTCACTTGCGAGTGACGTAACCATTTTGCACAGTATGGAAGCTAAAAAGATAAATAGAATTACAAATAAATAAAAGTTGAAACACTAGCAATACTAGCTAAGAAATGATGCTAGTGCTAAACTCAGTGTATAAATACACATTCAGAGTAAAAAGAACGTCTAGTTGCAGTCGAGTAGGACAATTACTAAAATACAACACCCGAAGGGGAATCCTACTTTTTTCGGATTTTGTCAGAACACCGTTGGATTCCTCATGGCCAACAAACTCTGCTACCTAAGACCTGGAGGGGCGAAAAACAAAGTTGAGTGGGTCAGTAAAACATATTTATACGAAAACCTTATTTTCCTTTGAATATACTAACCCCTCGCCGTAAAACAAGTATATGGTTACTTTCCCAGAAAATAGATATAAGCATATACATAAATACATATATATGAACTCGTATCAAATCAATTCATACTTCACATAATCATAAACTTATGCATGCCACGCCAAGATATAACAGAGTAAACAATCCAGGTAAGAATGATTTCGTAGAAATATGATATGTTAGTCGGAACCCCTGTGGTAGTCTGTACAGCTGAATTCATAGCTCAAAAGTCAACCTGGCCAGAGTCACTACAATGACCTATACGGCAATATACTGCGCATAAGTCGGAACCACTGAAATGGTCTGTACGACAAGGTTGGGTGTAATATAGTTATGCTCAATGCTATGCCCTCATGCTAGCTGTGCGATAAATCGCTAGTCACCTACGAGTCGGAACCACCTATAGTGGTCTATACAACAAGACTGTGCACCTAAATTGGATCCAATGTAAGCATATAGTGCGGGTGGTGACCTAATATACAGGCATGTGCCAACTCTCTCTGGCTAAATCACAATCACCCTAAGTGCAGTTTTATAAGCTCAACATTACTCAATCACATATCACATTTCATATCATCGATGATTCACATAACCAAACATAACTTACGTGAACTTACTTGTGCCTCCACATCACCACATGTATATATATATATATATGCAACCATGAAATGCATATTCAAAATATAAAGGCATTGGCATAGCATAGCATTTAGATCACATTTCCTTTAAATACATTTTCTGGGAAAAACGTCAAGTATATATATATACTGAAAATAACTACCCACTCACCTGGAGTTCCCCCTACAACTCCTTAGCACCACACATCAAGGCGTCATGACGATCGGCGCTTAGAATAATCATCAAGACATGCCTTAGAAATCATATCGATAGAATATAACTTATATAAAACACGTCACTACGTAGTTCGATCCAGAAGATCTGCAACTCAGATTTCCGATCTAAAACTTCCAGAGATCTAAAATATATCTCTAGGACAACATCCTAAAATTTCATTACCATCCAACGGTCGGATCTCTGTCAATTGCCAAAACCAAGTGACGGTTAACATTCTATCTTATGAACTTACAACTCCAATTCCGAAAGATTCGTAAATCGAATTCTTGATCCGTAAGTTCCTATAATTCTCAAATATTACGTATTACAATATATCAAAGTTTGGTGACGATCCAACAGTCGGATCGTCAATTCATGTTTTGGCTTAACTACGCATCGTAACAAATTTAGGTTTGAATGATCATCATACGTCATTCATTCACCAAAACTAAATTCATAACATAAATTATGGCCTAAAAGTGGTATTGGTGGCTCACTGGCCACGCGCCACCGCACGTGCCGCCGTGGGTGGCAGTTGGCCGCCCTGACTCGCCGGAAAATCCAATTATCTCCAAAAATTCCCAAATTTTTCAAAAATGAAGATCTCAATGAGCAAAGTAAACTTTATACCTGAGGCCAAGGCCAATTTGGCCTAGAAAGGCTCCAATTCGCTCAAACTCGTGCGAAACCCTAGAATTGGGTGTTCTTCAATTCGACCCCCAAACTTGCTCTGACGCCTCCACCACTGCCTGGGCTTTGTTCCTGGGTTCTAGGTGAAGGAAAATTTTTTGTCCTAGCTAAGAACAAGTAAGAACATTTGAATACATATGCAAACTATTAACACATTAAAGTAGGCATGCATTAAAAAACAATTCATAAAACCCATGACTTTCAAAGCCTAGTATATGGTGAACCAATAAACTCTTTAACAACATTAAAGAGAAGGAAAGATTTAGAGTTTCTTTACCCTTGAAGCTCATCCTTGATTACACAAGGGATTCACCCAAGTGGAGGGCCTTCAAGTCACCTCCTTGCTCCTTGGATCTTCCTTGTGATTTCCTTCCTTTTAGTGCTCCTTTGCTTCTTTGATGATTTGAGGATTTGTTCTCCAAAACATCAAAAGCTTGATGTCTCTAAGTCTCTTCACCAAGGATGTATTGTGAAGATGAAATGGATGACTTAGAGAAGAATAGATTGCTAGCTAAATCTCCTCTAAGTGGCCGGCCTCCTTGTTGAAAAAGAGAGAATAGGTTTCACCTCTTTCTTCCAAGAAAAACCCTAAATGAAAATAAAGCTATAAAGTTGAATTTATACTTCATCACATGTGAGTGGCAAACTTGTAATTAATCCAAGTTTGACACTTCTCACCCTAATGGCCGGCCATTATCAAATTGATTGGGCTAATTGCCCATTTTGTTTTAGTTGTCATACAACTTAAACATAATGGGCCTTGTGGACCAAAACGCTTTTGGGCCCCGAAACCCAAAACCAACATATAAGCCCAATACGAACATTTCGTATAATTAATTAACTAATTAATTAACCTTGACCATTCTTCAATTAAACCATTTAATTGCTTATCCATTTCATTTAATTTCTTCACCAACATCCTTACTCGGTGTACAATCCATTAGGTTCCATTTAGCGAGGTAGTGGGCGATTGTTACTCTTAACAATCGATTGTGAATTGAAACCAGATTTCAATTCTCCCTTAAAATTAGTGTTTGCTAATCTTTAGGGCTTCCACAAACCATGAGTGACACCTAGCAGCATGTCATGATTACCTAAGCTAAGTAGAAGTGGTTGGAGAACCTATCCAGTTACAACTACAATGCAATACGGTCATTCTCTAATACAATACTCTTAATCACATTGTTTAAGTGATAGTTTGTTTCATGTCTACTATCCAATGTGATACTTATCTATATGATTCAATTGAATATGATTTGGAACAAACTTCCTTAGTCATATTCATATGCTTTGGCCAAAGACTCTCGAATCATATCTTAGAGTATTCTCCTTCCACCATGGAAGGTTAAAGATTCATTGTTGTGCCTTCATATGCCTACATGACTAGGTAGCTTGACCACAACAATGTCGTGGACACTCCAATGGAATGCCTTTGACATGATCAAAGATCAAGGACCTAACCATTAGACATCTATGATGCCTCAGGTCAAAGGATTACTTTGCATATTGCAACTCTCGAGTTCTTACATGACATGTATGTTCGAACTCTCTTTTGATCATTGTTCAGTGTACTCGATCACTCTTTCGAGCACCTATGTGTTTGCCTTAGTGTCCAACACTAAATGACTTGAGACTAGTCATACTCGCGCTTGAGTCGACATAACACATACTAACCTTAGCGGATTGTCAATGCCCAATTGGCAATCCTATGGCTAGGAACGTTTTAGGAATGAACATAAGAGAAAGGTCTCGATAATCTAACTTACTTAAATCACTTATCTCTTAGATCAAATACATTCCTTGGATTCCCTTATTGCTTAAACACATGATACAATAAATAGTGATTAACAATAAGCTTTGCCCTTCATTAAACATATAAAAGTTTAATACAATAAGTATTCCAAAAGCTATTACATCAGATGAGTGGCTTTGTGGGCATACTTCCAACAATAGGGGAGTCTAATGGTAGTGGTAATGGAAGGAAATTGCTTCAGAATTGGTAGATTTGAGCAAAGGTCTCACGGCACCCGTGTGGGTGTTCTTCGCGAAATCACCACGAAACTCATTGATTTTTGGGTCAATTAGGATGCTAGGATATCTTGAAGGTGTTTAGGGTTGATGGGAGGTTGAAGAAGACTAGAAATTTGGACGGAAAATCGTCGGAAAATAGCGTTGCGGGAGCGAGTCGTCGCGCGGGCCAAATGGACTCGACCGATCCCCTGTTTTTCCTTCTTCCTCCTTTCCCTCCTTTCCTTCTTCTGGTTGGCCAATCAGCTTCCTCTCTCCTCTCCCCATTCGGCCTCTTCTTCTTCTTCTTCTCCGATTGGGCAGCTTTGCCCAATCTCTCTTTTTTTCTTTTTCCTCTGTTTCCTTTCCTCCTGATGCCTTCCTCTTTCTTTTCCCATTTCTAATTCTAATAACAACTAATAAAATAATAATACTTATAAATATATATATATATATATATATTAACCAAAGTAAAAGTACTTCTCAGGTTAGATTTCCGTAAAACTTTAACCGTAACTCTAAATCCTCTTCTGTTCGTATTGTCGAGTACTTCAGGAATACGCTGAAATAATTTCGTACTTCTCACTATTCATTGGTCAACGAAAGTAAAAAACCCTTCACCTCTAGTGCATTTTTGTAAAATCAGGGACGGGCTGTGACACTATGTCCGATTGAAGACTTAAAACTTAGCACTTCTTGGGAGGCAACCCAAGTTTTCGAAGAAGGAAGATGGAGCTTGTTGTGTGCTTAAGAGTGTTGACTTCATCATGACCAGGGGAGTTCTAAACTTTACTCTTTACTTTTCATATTATTCAGTTCTACTTTTCCTTACTTGTTAACTCATTGTATGCCTTATATTTCATTTCACATTGAGGACAATGTGTTATTCAAGTTTGGGGGAGGGATCTCTTTTTGATAGTTCTTCTGTTAGTTGTTTTGTGTTAGTAAATATAGGCTCTCTGTTTTATTAAATTATGGAACAATATATTACTGTTTCTGAGTTTTGGTTGGTGTTGGGTTCTTTAATTTTTCGTTCTGAATCCAACCATATAAAGAACGTTGAATTCTGCCAAGTAGTTTGCAAGATACACGTAAAAAATTGAACATAGATCAGAAATTGGTTATTGCTAAAATGAAGTCTTCGTTTTCAAGTCTTAACTTTAGTTTTTGTTAGTTGTTATGTTCTGTTTTTGTTAGTTGTTCTGTTTTTATTACTGTCTTAAAAAAAACAAAATCCATAAAAACAAAAAAAAATACAAAAAAATAAAAATTTGCTCTTCTCTCAGTCGTGTTGGCTAGTCCTTTCCAAATCCAATGATAATAACTTGGTTGCTACTCAAATATGGTTCTAAGTAATCGATAAGCATTGATTGTGTTCTTTGTTTGATTCTTGGGTTAGTTAAGCTTTATATGATCATTCTTACACCCTTTTCATGCACATAGCCAATGTTGATGCAATTGTTGCTCACTAAGAGAATTATATGCATATTAAGTAATCATAAAGATCTCTACGAATGCTAGAACTTGCTTTAATATCTCTCGAGGTGAAATCCTAAGTCATGCAATATTTGGGAGACGATTTTGGCCATCTTTGGACCATTTGAGCCTTGCTATACCCAACCTTTTGTGTTATCCCTAGTTAGCCTTTTGAAGCCAAACACTTAGCCTTTTCTTTCATCACCCACATTAATCCTTACCCATTTAACCTGTATTAGCCATACCTTATAGCTTGAGATTAATACCAAGATGATGAAAGAGATCAAGCCTGAGTTCTACATTTAAGAAGTGACGTCTATCGAGGTACCATGTGTCATATTACTATTCAGTTTTGCAAAAAAAAAAAAAAAAAGAGGCGAAAAAAAAAATGAAAAGTTTGAAATTGTTCCATTTCTACAACATGAGTCCTGGACGCCAACAATCATATTTCAAAAGAGGCTTGACCAAATTACATATGAAGAATTCTTGGTATATCTCAAGTTCTAGTTTTTCCTTATCCTTTCTTTCATAGCCAATAACTAGCCTAACGTTACAACCTTTGTAAAGTCCATTTGATCTTTGGTGTTGCATTGATTTACATTAGTGGAGAGATGATATGAAGAGCAAGCCTATGGGGTTCGATACATTCATTATCCAGAGATCACTCATCACACTTGTTTGCATACCTATCCTAGTTGCAAGCGTTGTGAATATTATTGGCTAGTCATATATGTACCGGAAGAATGGTTGTGTAAGGTGTTGTTAACTTTTGAATCATGTTTAGAATCCTTACAATGCTTCTCTATTCTTTGAGCTATATTTTCCATGTAATCTTTGAGGAATCTATTTGGAAAGTCTAATTGCATGGTGTTTTATTTAAATTTAATCTTGAGTTTTTGTTGTGTTTGCTCGAGGACAAGCAAAGTCTAAGTTTGGGGGTATTTCATATGGTCAATATTTACATTTTCATGCTCTTTAGTTTAGATTCTTGTTATGTTTTTGAGTGAATTTAGTTTGTTGCACTTAGTTTTATGTTTTTCTTAGATTTGAAGAGTGAAGATGAAGAGAGAAGAAAAAAAGAGCATTTTTGCAATTAAAATGAGTTTGGCATGATGGAAGCAGAAGCTGCTTGTGCAGATCAGCCAACTTTATGGAATAAACTGTACCTCCTCATAATGAACCAGCTATTGAGCCTTGTACCATTGGAAAGATATGGAAGTTAGCTTCCAAAGGAATTTTACGGTTCGTGATTCCAAGTTTTCTAAAAGACGTTATAGTGATTCTTGTACCAGACGTTTGTCAGCAAGGTTTAAGCAGGATTTGGAAAGAGATTTCAGATTTTCAAATTTTAATAAAAGGAAATGATGAGGCGATATTATACTATATATTTTACCCTAATCTTAGTATTAATTTATCGGTTATTTTGGTAGAATTTTGATACTTTGTTATGTATTCTCAATGTAGGATATTCGACTTCCTCTGGAGAAGAAAGTGATTAAACGGATGAATTTTGGAGTGATTCCAATTGGAGGATGTTCATGTGCCTTTCAAGATGATTGTATCAAAATTCCAGATTTTTCTACTAAGCCGTTTGACCGTGACGATGAAATTAAGATCCAGCGCGCAGCTTTCCCAGATTGACATTTCTGAACGTTTTGGGTATTTTGAAGGTCAAGATGGCATATTTTGAGTAAGATTCCTTCTAAGGATTTGTAGGGGACGTCTTCAGCTTTAAAAAGAGACCTTTTGGGACCAAATCGGAGTTGATTTGGTCAGTCAAAAGATAAATTTTTTGAGAAGTCCGAATTTTAGTTTAAATAGGAAACATTTTATTTTCTGTTTTTATTATTTTATTATGTTTCATAGTTTTATTCTAATACCTTTTAGGATTTTATTTTGTATTAGTATAAATAAGATATTTAGCCATTAGGTTAAGAGGAGGGGAGAACACAATACTTTGGCTTTAGAGGGTCCATTGAATGCATTGAAACCTAAACTAGATTGTTTGTGGTTGATTCTGAATCCCTAGACTTTTTCATCATTTGCCTTAAAACTCAACGTTTTCTTGTTTTTAATTTTAGTTTTAATTTAAGGTTCTGTTTTTGTTCGTTTATAAAATCATCACAACTAACTCTTCACATCTTTGATTGAATTATTAATTAAGATCGAGTCTAGTTCATTGTTTGGGTTTATATTTTTTTGGTTTGTGTGCCTTTAATATAATTAGATTTGGTTTAGTTTATCAAATTGGAGATTGAATTAGAATCCTCGTGGGAACGATACTTGGACTTGCAAAATGTTATATTATGACTATCTTGTGCACTTGCAAGTTTACACCAAAGGCAAGGTCGATGGACACTCGGACAAGCCAGCTATGCATCCTAGAAAAAACGCAGACACCGACGAAGAGCTGTCGACCAAGACAATTCGGATCAATGGCATCTTCGCTGAATCCGAGCACTTGGGGGTCACCAACAACTCTAAGTAGAGGAAGATCCAGCATGCTCTACTAGTCTTATAGGTCCAGGTAGTCAACACCCAACCTGGACCCATTGTTAGGTTCACCGAGTAGGATGCCCCACACGACGACGCACTAGTGGTATCTATCCAACTATCCCACACTACAGTCAGCATAATTATGGTTGACAATGGTGAAGGAAATATTTTGAGAAAACATGTTCATTTAAGCAACATCAATAGCATGCTAATAACAATTAAAAGGTGGAATCATGCTTGCATGCACTTAAAAACAAAACATAACCAAGAAATTCAAAGCCTAGTAGATTGGTGAACCAATAATCAACTCAAAACAAAGTGAGTTGAAATTAATACCTTTGTAGATTCCTCTTTGCATAAGCAAAGGCTAATCACCCAAAGAGATAGGGCCTTCATTCCTTGCTTCTTAGATCCATTGATTTGGATGGAAGAATAGGTTCTCCAAGTTCCCAAAATTGAGAACCTCTAAGTCTCTTCACCAAGGTTAGATTGTAGAAGAAATGAGTGACCTTGGAGTAGTAGGATTGCTAGATGTACCCTCCAAGGTGTTGGCCTCTTTAGAGAGAAAATGGAGAGACAATTCTCACCCATTTTCCCCCAAAATAAACCCTTATTTTTGCTTAATGAATATTTAGTTATAAAGTCATTTATATAGTCACTTCTTTAAGTGACCTAAACAACCAAACCCTAATTCATACACTTATGGCCGGCCATTTAAGGATTTGTGGGCTTTTGGGCTTTAATGAATCTTTATTCATTAAATTGTCATACAACTTAAGTTAATGGGCTTGACGTTCGAAGCCCATTGGGCCTTAAGGTCCAAAACTATCCCGTAGGTCTTTAACGAACTTATTCGTTTGATTAATTAACATATTAATTAATCCTTGCCATAAATAAATGATTAAACCATTTAATCATTCTTACTCATTTCCGTTTAATCTTCAATCTCCACCTCTTACGGTGTGCGATCCATTAGGTTCCTTTTAGCGAGGCAGTGGGCGATTAAAACCATTTTACATCGATTGTGAATTGAAACTATTTTCAATTCTCCCTTTAGTGTTTACACACGTTTAGGGCTTCCACAAACCATGAGTGACACCTAGCAGCATATCATGGTTACCCAAGCTAATCAGAAGAGGTTAGAGAACCTATTCAGTTCGGGATTACAAATGCAATACGGTCCTTCTCTAATCTAATACTCTTGACCACATTGTTTGGTTTGATAGTTTATTTGATCATGTCTACTATCCAATGTGTGTCTTGTGCTTATATGATTACCTTGAATGTGATTCGGAACACATTCCCTAATCTCATTCATACTCTGGCCAGAGATTCAAATCATATCATAGAGTATTCTTCCTCAAACGGTTTGAAGGTTAGAGATCCCTTGTTGCGCATTCACTTGTCTCCATAGCTAAGTCACTTGACCCCAACGATGCCGTGGACACCCTCCTGATGGGATGACTTTGACATAATCAAAGATCAAGGTCTTAACCACAAGACAACTATGATGCCTCAGGTCAAAGGACTAATTTGCATTATCTCAACCATGAGTTCTCATGTGACATGGAATATGAGAACTCTTCGTTGATCGCGTTCAGTGAACTCATTCTCTATTGAGCACCTACCGTACTTGTCTTGATGTCACACACACCAATGACTCGAGACTAATCACTCTCCCTGAGAGAAGACATAGTACGTACTGATCTTAACGGACTGTCAACGCCCAATTGGCAATCCTATGATCAGGAACGTTTAGGATGTGTCTACGAAAGAATGGTCTCATGAATCTAACTTCATTAGATTACATTCTCCCAATCACATATTCCTTGGACTTTATCGTTTAAGCATATAACATTTATATGAGACGGCTCAAACAATAATCTATGCCCTTTATATGTTGAACTACATTAGTTTAACATGTGAAATGTCCGTAAAGTATCATCACATGATTGGCTTTAGGGCACATTTCCAACAATCTCCCACTTGCACTAGAGCCAATCAGCTTGATCATCTTTGATGATACCTCTTCTGAAGTCATTTCATAAATGGCTGAATAGTAGGCCTAGACAGTGGACATCTATATGTGTTATCCACAGAAGCAACCTTGAGAATAACGACGTCGCCATTATACATGATTCTCAATCATGTGGTTCGGTCTCTCATTTGTATTCGGATCTTGATGAGACCTTGATTCCCAGGCTTGAGCTATCGCCCCATTAGTGTCATACACTTTCTGGTTGGAACCGAATAGAGAGTTCATAAATGAACTTTCCCATCCAAACAACATTATTGTAAACTTCTATATGGCAATATATCTTGCATTCATAATGGAACACACTAAAGTCATTACTTTAATGTTTCCATCCAAATATCTCTTTAGTCATAATAAAGAGATATTCGTTTATCTCTTCATTCATAATGAAGAAACATCCAATGATGGATTAGATTCATAATCTAATACATTTACGCTTCCATTACGTCACTTTGATTCTTCCTCGATCTTTGAGGAATTTATCCTTTAGTATTTCTTAAATACTTAAGGACTCACTTGACAGTTGCCATGGTTCTGATCCTGGGCTTGCACTGATATCGTCTTGTACCGTTCTAGGTACAACTCATATCAATGTTTTTCATACAATATGAAATACATAAATCACCTTTCTGCGTATGCATAAAGGATTCTATTTACGCATTATTTCTTTGGGAGTCAAAGGGTACGTTCCCTTTGAGAAGGGCAACTTGCTAGTCTCTCTAGAATCGTCCTTCTTATTGAAGTTTATCATCATATGAGAAACTTCCTAGCATCTATTGTCTATTATTAGGGATTGATATAATCCAATTATATCATGAAATATATCATTATAGATTTCCATCCCATGTATTTAGACTATATCTCCCATATACATTCTATCTTCATATAATGTATTAAAGTCATAACTTTAACGAAGAAGTATTCTTTTCATTTCCAAAATTAATATATCATATATATACTTAAATTTTAGGAGCATGATTAACTCCCACTAATCTTTTGTAAAACTCGTAAACAAAAGATTCATTTATATCTTGATGAGAAATCAAACGATTTGATCCTTTTTTTTTTTTTTTTTTTTTTTTCTCATAAAATGCAAATAGCTCCCACTAACTTGCTAAGATCCATGATGGATGGATCTCTACAACTTACATGTCTTGTGATTTATAGTTTTGGACATATTTTATCAAGACTATCTTAATAATGGTTTCGGAAACCCATATTATGTCAAAACATTGAATCACCATTTTAGTTGTAGCTAGCAATCTTCGAATTAATTGAAACCAAGCCTATCTCAAAGATGGTTTCTTCAAAGTCAACCATTCTCTTTGATTGTAGTTACTTTAAGCTACCAATTAGCTATGAAGGTTTCATTATTTCGAGTCAAATGGTACTTTACCATTTCCTTGAGTATATATCGTATATGCACTCAATGTAGTCATAAGGATTTTCATTCTTATCGATTACCTTGGAGCTTGTGGTATAGGAACTAGGTTGTTATATTTGTTGATTACTATCTTGTCTCTCAAAGAACCCATTCTTTGAGTTCTATCTCTCGTTCATTTGCTTTTAGGCAAATCACATTGTATGATTACAATGAACTACCCAACAAAACAACATTTGTTAGTTGGTTTATAGAAGTGATATCCAAAAGTTAATTTAAGGATATCCCACAAGATTGTTATCAAACAAATATTGCTTATTAGCACACAACCCCAAATCTTAACATGCTTAAGATTTGTCTTTCTTTCCAACTACATCTTATGGAGTTATGAAAATTTTGGAAGATCTTCTAATTGACAATCATATTGTTTTAGAAGTATATATCCTATATATGGGTAATAGATAACATCTAACGAACTAAATCTTATTCGAGTTCGTTCTTCTCCTAATGGAGAAATACATTATCTTATGATGCTATTTTCCTTGATATCTTTCAAGGAAACTCATCTAAAGTGTTACCTTTCCTTGGATCAAATCTAAGGAGGTAAATACTTTAGATATCTTACTCATCTATTTACATTTCTTGAATCTTTGAAACCTTTTGCAAAGTATTCGGACTTGTGTTTATTCAAAATAAACTATAGTCCAACCGAGAGTGATCTTCGGTGAATGTCATATAACATGAGTAGTATTATGTTGTGGACAAGTGCCACTAACATCTAAGTGAATTAACCTCAACAACTTTGTGATTCTTTCTTCTTTCCAAAAGAATAAAGATTCGAACATTTCGCCTCTATACAATTTTAACAAGAAGGTATTGGATCCGGATCTAACGATCCAAAGCATCCTTGTTTCACCAACTCGTAACTTATGTTTTAGAGGTATCACAATTTAGTTGGGATTAGTCACTACCTTGCAACCTTTTGGGTTTTAAGCATCATTATATTCTAAACAGTTAACACTACCATATCATCTCTACTATAGAGACAATCAATTAGATTACTATAATCCAATTTCTTTGGTAGTTCATATGAGGAAGTAAGTACTATCTGCTTTCGCAGAGATCTATATCTTATTCACGTTCCGTATGTGAAGCACCTTTTTCTTCTCTCATATATCTTCTACTTCTTATTAGTCACATTTTTACAACGATTTGTAAAACATTGTTACTAATACGGAATCATACATTCAAGTAGAAGAACCAACTATTTTGAACTATTCAAGAACAATTTACAACACCTTCAAAAGGTGTGTCCTTGACACTTGCAAGACATTTCTTGCAAATACCCCTTCCAATGTCCATCCTTTCATAAAGAAAGTTTGTTCCCTTGGAGTTATTTATCTTCTTTATTTGACTTTCACCTTTGACTACATTAGTCATGGTCCCTAAACTCCCACTATCTCTCTTGAAACCTTTTTCAATTGTGTTATACACATCAAACAATTTTGGAGAGCATGTGGTTTATTGTTTACTACATAGTTTACAATAAACTTAGTGAACGATTAGGATAGGGAAACAAAGGTGAAGTCCTTGCCTAGTTCCCGTCTCTATAAGTGGTGTAACACTTCAACACTCAATGATTCGCAATCATCATAAGTCCATGTTGATGGACTATTTTTGTCAACCAACCATTATGTTCTAAACATAATTACAAACTTTAAAGAGTTGTTCAAGGCAACTCTTATTTCTTCACACAACAAATTGTAAGTGAAGAATCATGGCACATAAAGTGTCCATGCCTTTGTGCTTTCTTCTCAAGTTCCTTGTTCATGTAACAAAGAAACAAGCACTAAGTGTTTGCTTTGACTAAGGGTTGTTCAAAGCAACTCTTATTTCTTCATACAACAATTTGTAATTGAAGAATTATGACATTAAAAGTGTTGTACTCTTTATGATAGACCTTTCTAACATGTTATTCCAATGATACATTATCATTAGGAAGATTGTGAGGATGAGACTACTTAGGTACATATGCAATCCTTTTAAGACATTCTTTGGGTTTGTTGTACCAAGTCCGGAAACTAAAACATTCGGTTTTGTCAAGTGTTGGATAGCGTTTGCAAATATATTGGTAAACAAATACATAACGTATATAAATTGATTGATTTTAAACCATTTGATTCGGGTCTTTAAATCAAATAGTACCACCCACTATTTTTGGCAAATTCAATATCCCTCATAGGAATTCGAGAGTTTTGGATAAAACTCCTAGTAGGTTATGGGAGGCTCACTATTACCAAGCCCACCTCACGATGATACGATGTTTGGCTAGCATTAATAATAATGAGAGAGTACGCTTACTCATTTGCAACTAATGCAAGTACCCATCTTATTTGGCCTCTAGAGAATGTAGCCTCACAATGATATGATGTTGGCTCCATTGCACTTAGTTAAGTCATTCCCACCATGCTTAGTGTGTGAAGGGGTTCAAGAATAGCCTCACGATGATACGATGTATAGCTATCCTCGTTGCCTACACTCACCTCATCATATGTATATGGATTCCTCCTGAGTATAAGCATGCACTTTGTACTCCCCCATGATAGGGTGAAGCCGGTGTACAAGTCATAAACGATTGGATCCCACCACGGTGGAAGGCCACGAAGAGATATTCTAAACATCTCTCGCTTATCAACTTAATATTGGTTTGGTTGAGGGTTTTAGGTCTCATCACATACAAATAAACATTTTAATCTCTATTAAAACAATTTTGGTCCTATTACAACTATTGGTCCATCCCATTGTTTTAGTTGTACATAATACTCCCACTATGCTTTTAAAACGGTTTTTAAAGCGAGAGTATATGATACTACTAACATAAACTTTGCATTCATTTGATGGACTACATAGTTGCCTTAGGGCCTTAGGATGATTATGAACCTTTGTTTAGATTCAACACGAGCCTTGTGTTGAATCTCGGTCTAGGGATGGAGATTGATTTTAGTTACGTGTTTAATCACATTAAGGCGTGTTGTCTTAGGGCGTTGGACCCAATTATTTCATTTTCATGCATATCAAATAAAGCAAGAAAGAAGTACTTCAAAGTAAATATGAGCTTATGCTCTTTACAACAATTGAATATAACTAATTACTTTAAAGTAAAGAAGAGCTTATGCCCTTTTACAACATTTGATTAAATCAAATTACAACCAAAATTTAATCTACACATTCCCATGGTTCAAACAAATTTGAAGCGGCCTTTCACATAGCTCAATTATTATAGGCTTAGGTTCATAATCATCCTTTAATTAATTAACATTTTAACTAATTAAATTGAATGCAACATTTTCATTTGGATTTTGTATCCATAAAATTGATTTAAGTGGAGCTAAACAAAATGAAAATCCAATTCTCATTTAAAGAGACAAAACAATTTTGTTCTCATCCTATTTGGGCCATCATGCAATAACCACAACTTTTTGGGCCATATTGCGAAAACATAAACTTTTGGGGTCACTTTGTAAAAACACAAAAGTCACTACTTCATGTAAATACAACTAGAACCCAAAATTTAAATAAATTCAAAACTTCATTAAAGGAGCAAAACAATTTGTCCTTTAGCGTTTTTAGGCCTTAACGTCAAAACGTAAACTTTCGGGTCAAAGTACAAATACACAAAAGTATCAAAACTTTATGTAATTGCATAAAAGCCCCAAAAATACCCTATTTTATTAGGGTGGCCGGTTTTTAGGGATAAAAAGAAGTGGTGGGTGTTTTGATTTATTAGTTTTGTCAAAAACAATCAAGTAGTGCTTTCACCTTTCATAAAAATAATATATGTTTTGATGATTGATGTTTCCATCATCATTTATACAAATATTTAACACTTTAAATACTTTCAAAAAAAATTAATATATGTTTTGATGATTGATGTTTCCATCATCATTTATACAAATATTTAACACTTTAAATACATGATAAATCATTTGAAAAACATATATCATAAACTTTATGAAACAAATCAAAACTTTGAATCAAAACACAAACCTTTGTGTTCTTGGCAAGAACATCAAGAACATATGAAGAACATCCATGAAAACCCATAAGAGCTCCATGAATGTTTTCATGCAATAAAACTCAAATTTTTATCATTCAAAATGAGGCTAACATCCTAGGGTACTTAGGGGTTCCAAAAGTCACCTTAAAACCATTTTAACAAGACAAACATGAACCCAAAAAATCACCCTTTGGATTTGGCCGAAAATCCCTAAAATCATGACACCAAATTTTAGCTCCAATATTCATCCTCATATGAACTACATCTACAACATTTGAGATGGCAAATTTTCAAACAAAATTTACATTCAAAGAAGCAAGAATAAAGCTTGTAACAATTACAACTTTTAAATCATAAACTTATGAACTACAAAACCCAAAAGGATTCACCAACTACTAGACCTAGGCTCTGATACCACTTGAAGGAAATATTTTGAGAAAACATGTTCATTTAAGCAACATCAATAGCATGCTAATAACAATTAAAAGGCGGAATCATGCTTGCATGCACTTAAAAACAAAACATAACCAAGAAATTCAAAGCCTAGTAGATTGGTGAACCAATAATCAACTCAAAACAAAGTGAGTTGAAATTAATACCTTTGTAGATTCCTCTTTGCATAAGCAAAGGCTAATCACCCAAAGAGATAGGGCCTTCATTCCTTGCTTCTTAGATCCATTGATTTGGATGGAAGAATAGGTTCTCCAAGTTCCCAAAATTGAGAACCTCTAAGTCTCTTCACCAAGGTTAGATTGTAGAAGAAATGAGTGACCTTGGAGTAGTAGGATTGCTAGATGTACCCTCCAAGGTGTTGGCCTCTTTAGAGAGAAAATGGAGAGACAATTCTCACCCATTTTCCCCCAAAATAAACCCTTATTTTTGCTTAATGAATATTTAGTTATAAAGTCATTTATATAGTCACTTCTTTAAGTGACCTAAACAACCAAACCCTAATTCATACACTTATGGCCGGCCATTTAAGGATTTGTGGGCTTTTGGGCTTTAATGAATCTTTATTCATTAAATTGTCATACAACTTAAGTTAATGGGCTTGACGTTCGAAGCCCATTGGGCCTTAAGGTCCAAAACTATCCCGTAGGTCTTTAACGAACTTATTCGTTTGATTAATTAACATATTAATTAATCCTTGCCATAAATAAATGATTAAACCATTTAATCATTCTTACTCATTTCCGTTTAATCTTCAATCTCCACCTCTTACGGTGTGCGATCCATTAGGTTCCTTTTAGCGAGGCAGTGGGCGATTAAAACCATTTTACATCGATTGTGAATTGAAACTATTTTCAATTCTCCCTTTAGTGTTTACACACGTTTAGGGCTTCCACAAACCATGAGTGACACCTAGCAGCATATCATGGTTACCCAAGCTAATCAGAAAAGGTTAGAGAACCTATTCAGTTCGGGATTACAAATGCAATACGGTCCTTCTCTAATCTAATACTCTTGACCACATTGTTTGGTTTGATAGTTTATTTGATCATGTCTACTATCCAATGTGTGTCTTGTGCTTATATGATTACCTTGAATGTGATTCGGAACACATTCCCTAATCTCATTCATACTCTGGCCAGAGATTCAAATCATATCATAGAGTATTCTTCCTCAAACGGTTTGAAGGTTAGATATCCCTTGTTGCGCATTCACTTGTCTCCATAGCTAAGTCACTTGACCCCAACGATGCCGTGGACACCCTCCTGATGGGATGACTTTGACATAATCAAAGATCAAGGTCTTAACCACAAGACAACTATGATGCCTCAGGTCAAAGGACTAATTTGCATTATCTCAACCATGAGTTCTCATGTGACATGGAATATGAGAACTCTTCGTTGATCGCGTTCAGTGAACTCATTCTCTATTGAGCACCTACCGTACTTGTCTTGATGTCACACACACCAATGACTCGAGACTAATCACTCTCCCTGAGAGAAGACATAGTACGTACTGATCTTAACGGACTGTCAACGCCCAATTGGCAATCCTATGATCAGGAACGTTTAGGATGTGTCTACGAAAGAATGGTCTCATGAATCTAACTTCATTAGATTACATTCTCCCAATCACATATTCCTTGGACTTTATCGTTTAAGCATATAACATTTATATGAGACGGCTCAAACAATAATCTATGCCCTTTATATGTTGAACTACATTAGTTTAACATGTGAAATGTCCGTAAAGTATCATCACATGATTGGCTTTAGGGCACATTTCCAACAAATGGAAGTACGGTCAACCAACTTCAGCTCTCAGTAACTCAAAAGATGGTCTTGGAAAGCATAATCATACGCCGAGCAGAGGTACTTGATGCGAAAATTATCTTAACACACAAATTTAACCCTCTTTTGACAATTGTAGTACAAGTATAAGTAGGGCTCGTTCTGGATCGGGGATTAGGAGGGCTTGCTAATAACCTCTAAACTGACTCAAAAACATAAAACTAAATTTAAAAACACTTAACAAGACTCAAAGAAAACTTAAAATACTCAAAACAGCTTAAAACAACAAAAAAAAACTTAAACTAGACACTAGGAATGACTTTGGAGGAAAATTGACTTTTACTTGAATCAAAACACTTAAGAACACAAACTAAAACAGATTTGAAACACTTTGAAACAAGAAACTAAAAGGGGGGTTTTGATTTGGATGAAGTTGTAACAAACAAACAAGTATGAAAAATTAAACAGATTGTAAAACAAATGTGAGAAATAAGATGATGGATGGAAAAGCTAGAAGTTTTTTCTCCACACATGACATGTATGCAAATAACTTGATTTCCAGTTACTACTTCATTGAATTATGAATGACAATGCTCCAAATTAACCGTGACATCACTAGTTAACTCTCAGATTTTCCTTGTTATTGGATTGGATGACATCATTCGACAACCCAAAACATTCTTCAAAACTTCCCTACATGACATCATAATAGAGATACAATCAAAGATCATTACGTTTAATGAAAATCATAAGCATTGACAAAGCACTTGCAACTATGACATCATGTCACTCATGCTAGGAATTGAACTTAACACGATTGTTTATAAGCGACCTTCACTACATGTGAATATAAGTTTGTAACGATTATGTGAAACTTCCTTATATTCTAGCAACGGATTTATGCATGCCAATTAAGTGTCGACCCTTAATTAACAAATACAAATAAGTTATCAATCAAATAGTTAAGCCAATTGCATTCACGATTCAAGAGTTCATAACTGGAATTTATCAAATCATATTACACACATAATCATGGCTTTGAAATCACCCCTAGCTAAGAGGGGTTTAGCCACTCATATTCACAACAAAACAAAAGAAAATGAATTTAAAGATTGGAAACAAAAGAAAGAAAACACCTAAACGCTCCAACGATCCAAGTTGGACAACAAGCACGTCTAAGCACTTTCCGTCCCTTCCTTTGCTACGGCACAAGGTTTTGGTGAGTGTTTGAAGGTTTGTTTGTATGGAGGAATGGATGTAAATATGAATGGATGTGTTTGGATGAAGGTTATATTGAAATGGGGATGAATGATCAAGCAAAAACTAAACTATATGGCTGCCACACACACTTCCTTTTATAAAGGAAGTGCACAACATTGGAGGGAAATTGGTGGTGTGTGCAATGAGTCAAGGGTGAAAATGAAGTAATAATGCAAAGCATGGGGGGGGTAAAATGGAGTGGTGTTGCAGCAATGAGTGCATTGGGTGGTGTTTGAAATGATTCAAATGTGAAAGTGAAGTGATGATGCAAAGCATGGGGGGTAAAATTGAGTGGTGTTGCAGCTAGGGAACATGAATGATTGTGCACATGGTAGAGAAAGGAAAGGGAGGTGGAATGGTGCAGAAATGAGTCAAAGGTGTAGCAAGACTCATGATGCACGGCATGGGATTCCAAATGTGGTGGATGATGCATCAATGAGTGCATGTAGTGGAGGTAAAAGTTGTACGAAATCTGATGGGTGAAGGGGACAAGAAATGTGCAGCAATTGAGTGCAATGCTTCAATGTTTTTATGCATGAAATTAGAAATAATGAAGGAGACAAAGGTGGTGCACGGTATGGGTGGATAATGAGTGTAATGGTGCATGAAATGAGTGCAAGAAATCTGGTGCATGAAGGAGACAAGGGTGATTATGCATGGCAAGGGTGGAAAGGTGAGTAAGTGGTGAATCAATGAGTGCAAGGAGGTGAAAGGATATTGTGCACATGGTAGACAAAGGAAAGGAAGTGGAATGATGCAACAAATGAGTCAATGGAGAGAACATGGATGATGATGCACAGCATAGGAATCCAAAGGGAATGCAATGGTGGTGCATGGCAATGATGGAAAAGTGAATGGTGGAGTGACACCCCTTTGTGGCTGAGCTCTTTGTCATTTTTACATTAATTCTTCTTTCTCTTTAACACATTCCTAGCTTCTTTAGTCTTCAATTTCGTCCATCCAGCTTGCTTCATGCATGTGCTATCCATTCCAAGCCCAAAACTGCTCCAAAATGCATCTTATTGCTTTATAAGGCCTGTGGACCTAAAACATACGAAAATAGCTTCAAATACATAATTAGCTAAGAAATAACAACATAAATGCATGAGAACAAGCTAACTCAGTCGCATAAATATGATCCTATCAGTACTCACTGGATTCAACAGACAAATCTCGACTGCCATCGACAACATTACACTTAACGTGAGAACACCGCCAATTGTCTCAAAGCAGATGTTAACGATAGTAAGCGACCTGTCTCCTTACAATGGGATTCTAGGGCAACCTTGGCTGATAAAGTTGGACGTCGTAACCTCTATCAAGTATCAAAAAATCCAATTCCACATCCTAAAAAGAGGAATAGGAGAAATCAAGTCTGACGAGGCCACATCTCAACGATGCACTGTACAAGTACTAAATGAGTAGAAAAAAATACCTTTACCCCCGTAAAGGCTACCGAGATCCAAAAGGACGACAAAGCTACCAAATAGAAATTACAGCAGACAGATCAAGAAGATGGTGTCAAATCAATGCACCAGTAAACAAGACATGATGGAAACCCAAAGAGGACACCGAACACATCATTCTTGATCCCGAGCAACCGTAGAAGACTGCTAGAATATGCTCACATTTGAGCTTGAAAGAAAATAAGGAACTCACGTCTTTCCTTAAGGAAAATCGTGACATCTTCGCATGGTCACCTTTCGACATGCCTAGCATCGACCCTAAGATAGCTTACCACAAGCTGTGTATCGGCCCCGCTACCAAACTAGTGATCTAAAAGAGAAGACATTTTTCCCCTGAACGAGTAGTGATCATCAAAGTGGAAATCGACAAGTTGTTGGAGGTTGGATTCATAGAAAAGGTAGCACGCGCAACATGACTTGCCAACATCGTGCTAGTAATGAAGAAAGATAAGGGCAAATTAAGGGTTTGTGTAGACTATACCGACTTCAACAAAGCATGCCCAAAAGATCCTTATCTAGTTCCCCGAATCGATCTACTAGTATATTCAACTTTTGGGAACTAGTTGTTCAGTTTTTTAGATGCATACTCAGACTACAACTAAATAGCCATGCACAAGCCCGACAAGGAGAAAACCGCATTCATGATCGAGTGAGGCAGCTACTCCTACAAGGTCATGCTTTTTGGCCTCAAGAACGCGGAAGCCATTAACTAACGATTGGTAAACATGATGTTCAAGAAACAAATTGGAGTAACCATGGAGGTCTACGTCGACAACATCATGGTGAAAGGCAAGCAGTGATGAAACCACATCAGCAACTTGGCAGAAACTTTCGACATCCTTAGAAAGTACAAGATGAAGCTTAATCCCGCCAAATGCACATTTGGAGTATTTTCAGGCATATTCTTAGGGTACTTAGTAACCCAATGAGGAATCAAAGCACATCCCAAATTCGAGTAATCCTAGAAATGAAATCTCTAACTTCCTTGACAGTCCTTGTCAGCCTTGCAATTGCTTCACTCATTTGAGCCAGCTGCTCCTTGATGGAAGTCGCGCTAGTAGTCATGACTTGCATAACTACGGGACATGAGTTATTTAAGTCGGCATCAGAAGTCAAAAACTCAGAGTACTTCCTCGGGCTTTCTTCCTTTGGCTCCCTTAGCAAGGCCATGGTGATCAAAGGTTTGGTTCCTTGGGTGCTCTTACTCATTCGGTAGAGTTGATGGAGAGGTGGAAGGCACGGCAAAGAAAGTTCTTGCCTTGCTTCAGGTTGTGACACTCAAAGTGCCACCACTTACGGCAAAGATGCTTTTGTTCTTTGCGTTGGTAGCAAGAACAACTTGATCATTTCTTGGTGCCATTTGTTTATTTGTGTGGATTTGGAGTCAGAGATGTCCCACCGGGCGTGCCAATTTTGTAAACATGAAAATTATGTATCGAATGAAACGAGAACATGTGTACAAAGTAGATTTGTATTGATTTGAATTTGTAGGTTACAATCTCTATTTACAATTTTCCTCTGATTTAGTCTTCAAATTTAATGTAGATGCGTGATTGTCGGTCCAAGGGTGGCGATGACTTGATCTTGGATGAACGGTTGAACGATTGCTTCAAGTTTTAAGCTTGAAAATAATGCATGGATGATCTTGACCTCAAGGGTGCGGCAAAGGTAGTGTTTGATGCGGGATTTCATTGCTTTAAGGGTCTTTGTGACTTGATCTTGAAACGCACATTGCTACAAGTTTATAAGCTTGCAACAAAGTCTTGAAGGAATCGGCACGAGCGCTTGTTGATTCTTTAAGGAAGTGCTTCAGCTGTGGTTGAATGTTGTTCAAAGGGAGCTTTGGCAGCGTATCAAAGGTTTGTGTAGAGGTTCTTCTCAATGTAGAATTTTTCGACCCTATGCTTATGGGAGGACCTTGTATTTATAAGCTTCTCAAGGCTTGCCTTTGGGTGGATTTGGCTTTGATTTATGTCCTAATTCATCCATAGGAGAATTTAAGCATGTTTTGTGTCTTAATTTTAGCCACATTTACTACCTTGACCGAAATTTAAAGGCTTTATTGCCTATTTTGTGAACAATCTTCAATTCTTGCTTGTTTCGTGAAGATGCCTTAGCTTTCTTTCCAGTTTTAGGATCACTTTAGACCTTTTTGCCAAATTTAAGGGAGTTTTCTCGCTTGAGCCGAATTTTGGGAATGTTTTATATTTCCTTTGCCTAATTTGTGCCGCATGTCATTGATGACTTGTCCATTTGTGATGAATCATATGCCATGTGGAGCTTTGTGATGCATCATTTGTATGTAACGAAATTTACATGTCTACAGCCCTAGCCATGCATGCGTCACCTGATGTAGACTTTTGGCATTTGCACATCGACAACGCATCTAACTATAAAGGCTCAAGAGCAGACGTGGTCCTTGTCACCTCAAATAGTTCGATGCTCTAGCAAGCAATTACTCTAGGCTTCAAAGTATCCAACAATGAAGCAAAGTATGAAACCCTACTAGCAGGCCTTCAAATGGCAAAGACTGGGCGGTGAAAAAGCTTGCAATTCATTTTGATTCCCAGCTAATCACCAGCCAGACTACTACGACAAAACATTCGAAGATGGCACAATACCTAGAGAAGGTATGAAACAACTTAAGGCGTTTAAGACTTACACCTTTACTCAAGTTCCACAGGCAGACAACGCCTACGCGGACATGCTAGCTAGCTTAGGCTCTGCCTTGACCATTAACTCAAACACTCTACTCCGGTGGAATATCTAGATAAGCTAAGCATAAAAGCGGAGCCAGCAGCCGAGGTGTCACAAGTTAGTAACACTCCAAACTGTCAAGATTCCATTATAGGCTACCTGGTCAATAGCACACTCCCTATGGAAATATTTGAGTTTCGAAAACTCCAAACAAAGGCAGCATGTTACTACATGTGGAACAACATTCTCATTCGAAAATCCTACTCTAGACCATATCTTCGCTGCGTAGCATCTCCCGACGACCTAAAGGTTCTAAATTAAATTCACGAAGGTGTTTGTGGAAATCACTCTAGAGGCTATCCTTAGCACAAAAGGCTCCTAGCGCAGGCTACTATTAACCTACTATGCATCAAGACACTAAGGATTTGGTACAAAAGTGCAACTGTTGCCAACACTACAAGCTGGTACCAGCACTGCTTGCCAACGAACTACACCCGCATATGAGTCATTGGTCGTTCATGCACTTAGTAGGGCCAATGACGCCCGCTACTAGGGCAAAGGCATTATGATCGTGGCAACTGACTACTTCACTAAATGCGTGGAAGTAGAGCTCATGACAACCACAACTTAAACGGACATAGAGCGCTTCATATGAAGGAACATCATTTGTCGATTTGGCATCCCTCAATCCATTGTCATAAACAACAGCCCGTAATTCGTAGGCAAACATTTAGTTAAGTTCTTCCAGAAATATGGCATCAAGCATCACATGTTCACACCGAGGTATCCCCAAGGTAATGGCCATGCCAAAGCATCCAACAAGATGATTCTCGACTGCCTTGAGAAATCCCTTTCTGACAAGGGCGTATCGCACAACCAAATGACAAGCAACCGATGAGACTTTTTTCTCTTTGGCATTTGGTTTAGAAGCAATCATTCTTCCCACTATCATCGTGCCAAGCATTAACACTCTACTGCAATCATCGAGCATAACAGAAAGGAGATGGCCATAAACTTAGATCTGGCGAAGGAGAAATGCAAGAAGGTCATCACCAGCATTGCAGTCTACCAGTAGCAGCTCATCTCCGGTTACAACAAAAGGGCCAAGATCCGATAATTCCAGCCTGGAGATCTAGTCCGAAGAAAACCCTTCATCACTGCTCATAGAGAAGGCTCCAAAAAGATGGATCCCATCTAGGAAGGTCTGTACAAGGTCAACAGAGTAGGCGGTAATGGTAGTTACACCCACACCACTACGAACGACAAAAAGATCAAGAAGTAGTGGAATGCCTACAATCTAAGGAAGTACCATGCGTGACCTCCCACTACATCAAAGCCCGAAAACTCAAGCAGCTCGATGCGTGGTCACCTCACAAGCTAATGACTATCCAATTATTATGCAATTCCTACCTTACAGTTACGTTTTCGTTCATTTCACTCGTTTTTCAATAAGGAATTCATAAGTAATTTACAACTTAGCTCGGCTACATGCTTACAACAACTTATTAGTCCTACCCTTCTTAGGGACTTATCGCAGGAATTTCACCCCCTAAGACCAACCATGCTCTCCAATGTGAGAAGCTAAACTAATTCCCCGACACCCATATGAGTCTACTCTCCGATGCAAGAGGATAAACTATACACTCCGAATATCCAAAAGTGGGTGAATTAAGCTACCCTAGTGTAACTAGGTACACGATGGCTTGCACCAGAATTCTTAGATTGTAATTTTCAAGGCTCAGCTAATTGAAGGATTTTTGGTCTCTTGGCCTAATCCGCAGAGAACAGGGCCTTAAAGACAGAGGAGGCACATTTTGCAGTATGCCCTATGGACAACTACCCTAGAACCCTAAAGCTGCTACCGAGTGCACTAAGGTAGCCTACGGTTTCCAGAAGACTATCTACGGCTTGCCCTTCGAGCAGTAAGCCACGCTAAACTTATACAACTGCACATTTTTTGAAAGGTTAAACAGTTAGTGTGCATATATGAAGCTCTATCCACTGTCGACATGCTACGTAGTCTATAAGCTTCATATCTACCAAGCGCTGAATGATCATTTAGGTCTACACTAATTCCTAAAGTCTTGTGATACTTGCTGCGCAACTCACGAAATTTGTTACATAAAGAGCAAGGAATTCTCCCGAACCTTTGCTTACGAAATTCCATACAACCATGTACTTTTGATACAAAAGGTTAAAGAATTTCATGACCCAAAAATCTTTAGTATGTTATGGTGCAGGCCACACAGCTTAAAGGATTGAAGAAAGCCAAGGTTAGAAACGCAGTAGCCATGCAGACTCATTTACTTTTGTAAGTAAGGCGTCTGACTGTTGACCCTATGGCCAACAACTTTGCAAAAGTTCCACACCAACACCTACGGTTGCATAGGCTACGTGGGCTTATCTGTTTATAGAAAAGAAGCACGCCTGCCACTGGTCTAAAGGTCAAAGGTTGGGCGTAAACAAAAAGAAGCGAAGATGAAGAAAAGCAAAGGAAGCAAGTTTATTAAATTTTCTAGCAAAATTGATAAACAAATAGCAAAGGTTGAATGAGTATAAGCAATGTAAAAAGCAACAAGGAAAACAAAGAAAATCTTAAAGGCTACCTAAAAGACTACTCTTCAGCAGCTTGGACATCCCACGACTGCTCAGTCATCACACCTTCAACAACGGTATCATCCAGTGTTTCACTTCTGGCTACCTTAGCCTGGGCACCAACTTCTCCGACAACTTCACCAATGGAAGCCTCAAAAGTAAAGGCAAACAAGTCTTTCAGAGAAATAGAAAAGGTCTTGAAGTCTTTCCCATCAAACTCAAAGTCAAACGACCTACAAAAGAGATGATCTACATAACCGAGGTTGTAGAAATCGGCCTAACTCTAAATAAGTGAAGCCTTAAGCCCAGTTTTCTCACCCTTCAGCTGCTCGTTCACCTCGAGGAGACCAGCTCATCCACTTCCTTCTTCAAATTTTTGTTGATCTTCAATGCACCTTGGAATTCCAACACTTAGGGTTCAAGCCTATTGACAACTTTCTTCAAGTGGATCACTTGATTATAAACAGCAATCAACTCTTTATGCTCAAGATCTTAAATCTAAGGTATGTAACATCCAATCTCTGTCTTTGTACTTTCATACTTAACTTGGATTGTGTCAAGCCTAGTCTTTAAGTCAACGATCTCCTAGCGAGCAATTTCAAGTTGCAGAGGAGTGAAGGCAGAGATATTGGACCCCTTCAAAGCGACGAGCTCAAACTCAAACCTTTTGATATTTTCATCTATAGAATAAGCTTCAACTGTTATATTTTTTACCATCTCTTTGGCAACCTTGGTATCTTCTTGGTCAAGAAGCATATACTTGACTGCTAGAATCGTCGTTTTTTGCATCATAGTAAGCAAGGCATTCCTTCTATATTGGGTCGTATGTTTCATAAATAAACGTGGGCAAATAACCATTTTAACACCATCAACAAGCTTAGCACACGCGTCCATGTCTTCAAGCAGATATGGCTTCAAAAGTGCATAGATCTCAGCAACCTCTTCAGAAACAAGCTTGGTGTATTTCTCACAACTGCCCACGCGAGCAATCTCTTCTTTCTCAACAGGTGAACCAATCTCAGTAGCAAGAGGAATAAGCCTTGGCGCCACTTTAGCAATGGAGTCCACCTTATTGTTTTTCATATTAGCAAGCCTCTTCGAACGTCAACCAGATTTAGCTCCCAACAGACGTCTTGGCACAGATTTCGACATTAGGGGCATAATGGAACCTCTACACTGAGCAATCCTATCAGCAATCATACTAGCTACATTCGGCATGTCAGGCATCAATGGCCCAGATCTAGCAACCTCATCTTTCTTCCCCTTTAAAGAAGTCAAGTCAATCCCAAGTCCATCGGCAACAGAAGGATCCTCACGAGTAGTTGAGAAAGCCTTCAATTTTTTCTCAACATCTCTTGAGCAGGCGAGGAAAATCTCTTCTTTCCACCTTCATTCACAGCAGGCTCCACTATAGTGATAGAACGAGCTAATGCATCCGCCTTGATCCGCTTTATCTCTTTTGTCAGGGTAGCCCACCTTTCTCTTGGCGAATAAGACTAAGTAGCCAACACTATTCATGATACTCAACAGGAATACCTAAAGCAACATGCAACTTCTTCATATCTGGAGAAATCTTGGTAGTTGAGCCCAATTTCGAATTCACATAAGCAAAGGAGGATAATCAATAAACCAAAGAGCAACTCAGCAAAAGCACAAAGTAGACTAGAGACTAAGCTATCTACTTATTAGTGATAAAAATCATCAAAACGCGTAAGGGAATAACCAGACTTCCACTTTTTACTTATCTCTAAAGTCTCATTAGCCTAGTCATGATCTTTATTGCTCGAATGATCGAAGAGCCTATGATGGGATCGTAGCTACCCAACTTCATCAATATGGCCTATGTCAAAGAAGTACCAGAATTCGTTGACGGTCAGATCCAAGTCAAAGAATTGGCTTAGATTGAAGAATCCCACCATCACACAAACCGCATTTGGGGAACATTGTGCGGGGGCACACTTCATAGAGCAAAGCACTTCTTGGAAAAAACGCAGCATAGGAAAGGTAAATCCCAACACGAAATAGTAGAGGTCAAACTCAATGGCTCTCCGAGCTCCACTACATGGCTCACGACTGCTACCCTCCTTGACACACTTTACACGCACCCCAGATAGAATGGCATGCCTATATGCTTTAAGGAAATCTCTGAACGAGTCATCAAAGTTAATTTTGAAGTGAGTAGCCTTGAAGTAGCCTACTTTACTCAAAGACCCACTTTGGCGATATAACGGCGGCACACCATTATCACTCTTGTGGCTTGAAAAAGACATACTCGAAGAAATTCTACAAAGATACAAGGAAGAATCATTAGACGGCTACAAAAACAAAAACCAAAAAAAAAAAAAAAAAGGGCAACGCACCAGGCCCTACGGCCTAAGACCGCAGGAGCCCAGCAGTCACGCCAGGCCCCATGGCCTAGTCTATCTCTCTCTTGACCCGCAAGCCTCACGACCCAACCCAATTAGATGGAAGGCTAGCACCCCCGCGCCTCCTTCTATCACTTCTCGTATGGACCAAGCCCAATTGTTCACAAGCCAGCCTAGGAAAGAGGCCCGAGCCTCATTTTCTCTCTCCAACATGGGCCCAGACACAACAGCCCAGCCATCTCCCCAGCGCTCCATCAGCTCAGCCCAAGTCGAGCCGTACTTAGCCCAACCAATCGCCACCGCACCAAGCCACCCACGGTAGTAGCCATGTCATGGCTTTCCAACCATTTTTTTCACACATCATTGACCCCCGTCGAGCCAAATATCAAGCCCCAAGGCTCCAAAAAATTACGAAGACGAGAAAAAATTAATTTTTTTCTCACCTTGGTGTGGCATGGAGATGAAGAGAGCAACGAAAGATGGTCATTTACACGGGCAAGTGTAGAAGATTGCTAGGGGAGGGGGAATAAATATCCTCTAGCTTTCTCTCTCTTCTAGGGTAGAATAAATTGCTCTCTCAAGTTGATTTAATCATCTACTTAAGGTAGACTTAAATAGACTTTGGAAGTGATTTATTTCCCTTTCCTAAAATGATCTAATTTCCAATTAATGTGGGAATCTACATCAAAATAGGAAACAATCTTATGTTTCCTAAAGCAAGGGAAAATCTCTACATTTGCTGCCCTTTTATGCCAACAACCCAACATGTGTGGGGGCATTTGTGGAGCTAAAAATAATCAAGAAAATTATGAAGGTGACATGTGGACTTTTGGGTAAAAATGACAAAATTATCCTCGAGGCACACCGAGATTCCCACGCGTATGCAATAGACAATAACAGCTCAATCAAGGAAGAGTCACAAGTGATCAAAATGGTATTTATTCAAATCCCTCTCATCACTCCTCATCAAATCCTTATTCGAAAGATAACAACCAGTTTTCCTATTTAATTTAGGATTAATTGTCATGTAATTGATCGGATCATATTTATATATATTTTTACTTCGAATTCACTCGTCTTTTCTTAGTTAGTTCCTTATATTTTTGAGCTATTTACGTTATTTTTTTGTTTATAAGATTTGTTATGCAAAGAAAATAAAAATAGAACAAGTGAAATTTTATGTAATAAATTTGTCAAAATTGTCTGTGTAGATCAGCTTTTAAATAAAATAAAATAAAAAAAATAATAATGATAAATCAAACATCATCATGATTTATGTTTTGTAAAAGAATGATGGAGGAATAAAACTGGTTTATATATAGACCTCGGAATCTCTTGAGTTAGTGTACCGTGCCCTTTTGAAAACAAATATCACGTTATTAAGGACCTGTACATATATTATGTTATTAAGGAAAAGTGTCACAAGCGTGGAGCACAGGGGACAGCACGGTGGAAAAGGGGGAGGAATAGCTGCCTTAGCAGCTGATAAGGCGTGAGGAAAAGAAAAGCTAGAAAATATGCTGCCTTGGGCAGCTGGAGAAAAATAATGGAGAAATAAAGAAGTGCAGTGAATGGAATATGGTTGGTGAAGTTAATGGACCGAAAGAATAAAAAAATGAGCTGCCTTTGCAGCTGAGGAGAGAGAAGCAGAAACAGAGGGAATAAGAGAGACTGGCGAGAGAAGGCACACGGGGGGGGAAAGGAAAGAGGAACGTACGAGATGCTGCCCTTTGGGGCAGTGTGAAACTGAAGAGAGAGTTAGAAACGGAAAGGGAGAGAGTGAAGTCAGCGGGGAGGTTAGACGCGGACGGGGGGGGTCTTGGAGCGGGAGAAAGGGGCTGCCCTTTGGGCAGCTCGCAGAGGCACAGAGAGGTGAGCACGGTGAAGCTGAAAGTCAGAACGCAGGGAATGATTGGTGAGAGACGCGACAAACAGCAAAAATAAAAGAAGCTGCCTTGGCAGCTGGCAGTTAGGGAGAGGCGGAAAGGAAATTGAGGACTGTCAGAAAGCTGGGCTAAGGGGGGAGTACGGGGAATTGGTGGAAGGCAGACGCTGCCTTTGGCAGCACGGGGTCAGCTGGTAGTGAGTACAGGCGCAGGGAAAAGAGTAAGGACCGAGAGGTGGGAGCTGTTTGGCAACTGGAGCAAGGGTTAGTGTGAGACGCGAGGCAGGAGAAGGCACTTGCGAAGAGGTCAGACATGCAGTTCAGAGTCCATGCAGTTCAGAGTCCAAGCAGCAGATCCTCTTTCGGTTCAATCCTTCCAATCTTATATTTTATTTCTGTTCTAATAATATGTAAATAAACTTGTTTTGGCTAGAGGTTAATTCAAAGCCATGAATATATTTGTAATATGAATTGATTACCTTCAGTTGTGATTTCTGAGTTGTGATTTAATTTGCTTAACTGCTTGATTGATAACTTATTTTTGTATGTCGATTAAGAATGCATACTTAATTTACATGCATGAATTTGATGCTAAAATATAAGTGAGTTTCACCTAATAGTTACAAACTTATATTCACAAGTAGTGGAGGTCGCTTATAAACGATCGCGTTAAATAAATTCTTGGCATAAGTTTCATGCAAATCATAGTAACGAGTGCCTCGTCAATGCTTATGTTTTTCATAGAACTTAATGATTCTTGCTTGTATCTCTATTATGCAATTCAATTAGGGAACTTGTAGGGAATGTTTTGGGTTGTCGTATGCAATCATCCAACCCAATAACTTGTGGAAAAACTGAGGGTTAATTTAAGCGTACCTAATTAACTTGGGGCATTGAGAATTAATAGCTTATCGAAAAGCGACTGGAAATCATTTTGTATGCAAGTATAACATGTGTGGAGAAGAACCCTCTAGCTAGTCCGTCATTTATCCTTTCACCTTAATTTCATGCTTTTGTCAATTCTGTAATTTATTTAAGTTTAATTTACTTTTCGTCAAAATCAAACCCCCCCATTATTAAATTATATTATTTAGTTAATTTTCATTGTTTTTAGTCTTTTAATTCAATTTCCGTCCATTTCAGTTCCTAGTGTCTAAATTGAGTGTTTCCATTATTTTGAGTCATTTTAAGTGTGTTTCGAGTTATTAGAGTTTTTAGCCTAATTTTGTGTCCTTGAGTCTTGTTTAATATTTTTAAATTAATTTAGATTAGATTAGCAAGCCCTCCTAATCCCCGGTCCAGAACGATACCCTACTTATACATATACTACAATTGTCAAAAAGAGGGTTTAATTTGTGTGTCAAGTAATTTTCGCATCAAATTTTTTGAGTTATTAGAGTTTTTAGCCTAATTTTGTGTCCTTGAGTCTTGTTTAATATTTTTAAATTAATTTAGATTAGATTAGCAAGCCCTCCTAATCCCCGGTCCAGAACGATACCCTACTTATACATATACTACAATTGTCAAAAAGAGGGTTTAATTTGTGTGTCAAGTAATTTTCGCATCAAATTTTGGCGCCGTTGCCGGGGATTAGCAACTTTGCTAATCCCTTTATTTTTGTTTTTGTTTATGTTTATATTGGTGTTTGTGTATTTTACTTTTGATATTTGATTTATTTTTCTTTCTTTGATTTTAGGTACAAATGGAGTCGAGGGAAATTTAAAGGAAATATGCGTCTGGCTAAAGACGTTAAATCAAGCGCTTCTTGGGAGGCAACCCAAGCATTCAACGAAGGGAGACTTTGGAATCGCTAACCCCATAAGATTTGCATTTTTTTTACACCCTTATCTTTACTGCTTTCATTTTGTTTTGTTTAGTTAGTTGTGTTATTTGGTTGATTTATGTGAGTTTGTGTTATTTAGTTTAAGTGTGGGGGTAGATTAACCAAAGTCTTTCTACTTTAATGTACAAAAAAAAAAAAAAAAAAAATTTAAAAAAAAAAAAAAAATTTAAAAAAAAATTAAAAAAAAATTAATAAAAAAAAATTAAAAAATTAAAAAAAAAAGATAAATTTTAAAATTAATGTTAAATTAAAAAAAAAAACATAAAATTTAAAATTAATGTTAATAATACAACAAACAAATAATAATAAAAAATTAAAAAAAATCAAGGTTCTAAAAATCGCTAGGCGCTAGTCGGGCGGCGGGCTGGGGCCTAGCGCCTAGGCGGCTAGGCGGGGCCTAGGCGGGAGCCTAGGCGGACTAGGCGGATTTAAGTAAATCTATCATATTTCAGGTAAATAAGTGTCTGCTTCTACTTGAAATATATATAATTTCATCATAAACTACAAAATAGAGTGCATATATATCATGAAGTATTGAAACATAATGAAAACATGCGAAATAAGGATATAATGTTTGTTCATTCAAGTATGCAACAAGTCTCTTACAATTTATTGGAAAAAAACAAAATGCAAAATGAAAGTTATGTATTTTCTGTCTAAGTGAGTTGCAACCTAGGCGGGTCTAGGCGGGGGCCTAGGCGGGCTAGGCGGGGGCCTAGGCGGTCTAGGCGGGTGCCTAGGTGGTCTAGGCGGTGGGCTGGGGCCTAGGCATTAATCGGGGCGGTGGGTTGGGGCCTAGCGCCTAGGCGGGGCCTAGGCGGCGCTAGGCGGGGATTTTTAGAACAGTGAAAAAAATTAAAAAAATTAAAAAAAAAATTTATTTAAAAGTACAAATATTTACAATGAAGTGTAAGCTAATAACAATCATTGGTCCGGTGGTGCTTCAGTAGTCGGCGGGGCTTCAGCAGTCGGCGGGGCCACAGAAGGAGGAGGCAGCAGAGGTTGATCAGTGGGAGCTTCACTACGCGGTGCTGCTCCAGAAGACGAAGGCAGATGTTGTTGGAACAGACCCACAAACCTCCGATGATCAAGTAATATTTGACCATCGGTGTCCTGCATCTGGTCAATCTTCCTCTTCATGCTGGTGGCATAGTTGTGTGCGAGCTTGTGCAATTCTTTGTTCTCATGCTTGAGGCCTTTAATCTCTTGCTTGAGACTCTGTATTTCTGCCACCAACGATTCAACGTGACGGGTCCGAGCAAATAGGCGTTGGGCCATGTTGGATACGGAACCTGCACACTGCACACTGAGAGCCAGCGACTCCTTGACCGCCAAGTCATCAGACCGCCTTGAAAGCAGTCTGTTATCTTTCGGAGTGACAATGTTCCGGGCCACCACCGCAGCTGTCATATCGTTTTTCATAACCGAAGCCCCAACGGTAAGGGGACCAGTGGGGGATATGAAAGAAGGGCGCCGTACGTTGTCTGGTGAAGGCGGAGCTGCCTCTTCACGAATGTTCAAATCAAAACGTCGATCAGAAGGGCCTGCCATTTTCTGAAGGTGTTGAGAAAGAAGAGATCGGACAGATTAAGATTAAGGAAGTGCAAGAAATGAGTGTTTACAGGAGGGCGCTCAAGTGTGTTGTGGAACACGATTAACGCCTCTATAAAAAGGAAGAAATCGAAGAGGCGCTCCTCAGAAATTGAAGAGGCGTCCTCTCGCAAATCGAAGAGTCGGGGCTCCTTTATCAAAAGCTGGATTCCTTTCTCAAAAGAGGAGTCTCCTCTCTCAAAAACCGGATTCCTTTCTCAAAAGAGGCGTTTCAATTCTTAAAAGTTGGGCTTCCTCAGAAAACACGAGCCGAATCCCGGATTTCGCATGATTAATTTGTCCAGACGTGTTGTCACCTGTCACACGCAAACTCAGCTCTGCGAAAAATCATGGGCAGTCTGTCGAAGCGCCGATTCCAACCATCTGTCTCTCTCAGCCTAGTCAGCACTTGTCACATGCAACTGGCAGCTTTGCGGAAATTACGAGCAGCTTTGTCAGAAAGCGCGTAATTTGTATTCTTCACCCATCCACCAGCTGCCGACAATGAGTGAGAGAACAGTTCCGGTTGTGAAGAAAAGTCCTATAAGTTTATATCTTCGCCTTCCACAGCAAAGGCACACCCTCTCAGCACTTCTTTCTCAACACTTCTTCATCTCCGAAAATGCATTCCCAAAGAATCCTCTCGAGTCACTCTGTGTTCCTTATTCCTTGGGATACTCCTGCGAACAACCCATTCAAAGCAAAAGTATTTCATATCATAAAGGTTGAAAGCAAGAGTATCTCATATCATGCTTTCTCCATGTCCTTCTCCTTGTCTTTGTTTTCCGACAAGGAGAAAGCGAGCAATCAGCCGCATTTGGTATCAATCTTCCGATCTGGAGCCAACTGCCTGGAACCCCTTCCTGATTGCTTACCTAGCCTTGCTCTCGAGTACTCATCTTCTTCATCTTGTGCTTCCGTTTTGTCTACCACATCTACTTGGGGGACAAGTAAGGGAGGTGAAAATGATAGCTCGAAGCATGTGGAGACAACGTGCTGATTCATCCTCAGCTAGGGACAAGGAGAAAGAAAGCAAGAGGTGGGCACTTGAAAAGATTGAAGAAAGAATCAGACCAAAACCTCTACCTCGTGCCTGCCCGCCGTGCTGAGGAAACAAGCAGAGAAGAATGCAGATTGCATAATCAATCAACCCAGCACAAGGAGTCCGAGTTGAAGAACTCGAGAAGCTTCAATAACATTTGGAGGGCACCTTCGCCAAAGAGCAAAGCCTCGCCGTACAATATCATAAAATCAAGTCAAAAGCTAAGTGTCACCCAGTTCAAGAGGGAAGCTGTGGAAAGTCAACAAGCACGACCAATGATCATTTATTAGTTCCATTCATTGTCTTTTATCGTGATTTTCAATTTTTTGTTTGCAATTTTTTTTAATTTTCTTGTGTACTTAACTGAATTATTTCTTTTCTTTGCAGGAACTTTTGGTTATTTCCACCCTTGAAGTTGATTGCAGAATTTTAGTATGGGGGTCATCGCTTGATTTTACTGCAAATTAGGAAAGTTTTCAGTCCAATTGCTTTATTTTGTTTATTTTTTTTTTTTATTTGCATTATAGTGTTTTCTGACATTGGGGACAATGTCCAGTTTAAGTGTGGGGGTAAAGGGTATAAAAATGACCAAATTAAATTTTTTTTTTTTTGTACCTTCAACTTCGAACTGGTTTTATTTGTTTCTGTGTTGTTGTTTTTTGTTTTCTTAATTAATGTTGTTTTCTTTAAAAAAAAAAAAAAAAATTTCGGAAAATTTAAAAATCCAAAAATATTGTCGTTTTCTTTATTGTTTTAAATTAGATTTTTGTTAGTTTCCCGACCCAATGATATAATTAGATCAAATTTGAACCATGATTATCAAGAACTTAGTTAACATGTGTTTTGTGAAATTCCTAATTCTCTTGTTAGTTTTGTACATGTTTGATCATCTTTGAAAAACCAAATGCACATAGCCTTGTTGATGTGAAACTAAAGCATAACGTAAAGCTTCATATGTGAATTTAGTGACCATATACATCCTATGTGAGTTTTTGAGCCTATTGAAAGTGTGTGCATTTTTCATACACTCCTATTCTTTCATGTGTGCTGAACTTATGTGAGATGCATCTCTAGAACTTGCGTAACGATCTTTCGAAATGTTTGTCATTGATTACATGAACTTGGAAATGATAGAGGCATTAGGTTTACCACCATGGCCCAAATAACCATGTTTCCCAACAGAAAAATGATATCATTAGATTGCCTATTTGAGCCGTGTTTGTTGAACCTTTTATTTCTTATCACCAAATATGTCTACCCTTATACCTGAAACATTTTTTCCTTACCCTTTCCAAGCAAGCTAGTGAGCAATGTGAGATTGTCTTATGAGAAATGTTTGTAAAGTACTTTGAAGGTGTTTGGCAAAAAAATAAGTGTGGGGGTATTTCATGTTTGCTTAAAAAAAAAAAAAAAAAAAAAAAAAAAAAGAAGAAAAAGAAAAAGAAAAAGAAAGATGGTATACAAAGAAAATAAAAAGTTTTTTTTTTTAAGTTTCAGTTTAAGGGTGTGATTGGAGGTATCAGAAAAATCATTGGAGAGCTTGAGTTCTTATAAATCTAAACAAAAGAATTGCTTGCAATGTAGCTTGGAACTTGTGTTTTCCTATTCTTTCATTTCAATAACCCTATCCCTAAGCCTCATTACATCCAATAAAAGTCCTCTTGATTTAAGTTTTGCAATTATGACTGTGGAGAAGTGATCTTTATGCAAGCTTATGGTAGAAATTTCACATTTGATTCTTTGAGCTAAACACATTAAAACTAAACACATGTGTGATTGAGTGCATATCCAGTGAGAAGGTCGCTAGTTTGCATATGATGATTTTAAAAATAAAAACTTGAAATTGCATAAGCATGGCTATCTCACACACTACACTTCAAGGATGATTCAAAGATTACTGCTAATATTTGAATAAGGAAGATGAACTTGGATTAGTTCATTGATGCTAGCTATGGTTCTTGATGATTTGTTTTCTTGAATGAAATTCTATGAGGGTCACATAGAGGGAAGCTAATGTTTTTCTTGTTACTTCTTGTTCTTGTTTTCTTTGTTTTGCTCGAGGACTAGCAAAAGTTAAGTGTGGGGGTATTTGATCGGATCATATTTATATATATTTTTACTTCGAATTCACTCGTCTTTTCTTAGTTAGTTCCTTATATTTTTGAGCTATTTACGTTATTTTTTTGTTTATAAGATTTGTTATGCAAAGAAAATAAAAATAGAACAAGTGAAATTTTATGTAATAAATTTGTCAAAATTGTCTGTGTAGATCAGCTTTTAAATAAAATAAAATAAAAAAAAAAATAATGATAAATCAAACATCATCATGATTTATGTTTTGTAAAAGAATGATGGAGGAATAAAACTGGTTTATATATAGACCTCGGAATCTCTTGAGTTAGTGTGCCGTGCCCTTTTGAAAACAAATATCACGTTATTAAGGACCTGTACATATATTATGTTATTAAGGAAAAGTGTCACAAGCGTGGAGCACAGGGGACAGCACGGTGGAAAAGGGGGAGGAATAGCTGCCTTAGCAGCTGATAAGGCGTGAGGAAAAGAAAAGCTAGAAAAGATGCTGCCTTGGGCAGCTGGAGAAAAATAATGGAGAAATAAAGAAGTGCAGTGAATGGAATATGGTTGGTGAAGTTAATGGACCGAAAGAATAAAAAAATGAGCTACCTTTGCAGCTGAGGAGAGAGAAGCAGAAACAGAGGGAATAAGAGAGACTGGCGAGAGAAGGCACACGGGGGGGGAAAGGAAAGAGGAACGTACGAGATGCTGCCCTTTGGGGCAGTGTGAAACTGAAGAGAGAGTTAGAAACGGAAAGGGAGAGAGTGAAGTCAGCGGGGAGGTTAGACGCGGACGGGGGGTCTTGGAGCGGGAGAAAGGGGCTGCCCTTTGGGCAGCTCGCAGAGGCACAGAGAGGTGAGCACGGTGAAGCTGAAAGTCAGAACGCAGGGAATGATTGGTGAGAGACGCGACAAACAGCAAAAATAAAAGAAGCTGCCTTGGCAGCTGGCAGCTAGGGAGAGGCGGAAAGGAAATTGAGGACTGTCAGAAAGCTGGGCTAAGGGGGAGTACGGGGAATTGGTGGAAGGCAGACGCTGCCTTTGGCAGCACGGGGTCAGCTGGTAGTGAGTACAGGCGCAGGGAAAAGAGTAAGGACCGAGAGGTGGGAGCTGTTTGGCAGCTGGAGCAAGGGTCAGTGTGAGACGCGAGGCAGGAGAAGGCACTTGCGAAGAGGTCAGACATGCAGTTCAGAGTCCAAGCAGCAGATCCTCTTTCGGTTCAATCCTTCCAATCTTATATTTTATTTCTGTTCTAATAATATGTAAATAAACTTGTTTTGGCTAGAGGTTAATTCAAAGCCATGAATATATTTGTAATATGAATTGATTACCTTCAGTTGTGATTTCTGAGTTGTGATTTAATTTGCTTAACTGCTTGATTGATAACTTATTTTTGTATGTCGATTAAGAATGCATACTTAATTTACATGCATGAATTTGATGCTAAAATATAAGTGAGTTTCACCTAATAGTTACAAACTTATATTCACAAGTAGTGGAGGTCGCTTATAAACGATCGCGTTAAATAAATTCTTGGCATAAGTTTCATGCAAATCATAGTAACGAGTGCCTCGTCAATGCTTATGTTTTTCATAGAACTTAATGATTCTTGCTTGTATCTCTATTATGCAATTCATGTAGGGAACTTGTAGGGAATGTTTTGGGTTGTCGTATGCAATCATCCAACCCAATAACTTGTGGAAAAACTGAAGGTTAATTAGTGCGGTTCACGGTTAATTTGGGGCGTTGAAATTCACAATTTATTGAAAGAACAACTGAAAATCAATTTAGGTTGCTTATGTGTCATGTGTGGAGAAGAACCCTCTAGCTAGTCCGTCATTTATCATTTTACCTTAATTTTATGTTTTTGTCAATTCTGTAATTTATTTAAGTTTAATTTAGTTCTCGTCAAAACTAAACACCCTCCATTATTAAATTATATTATTTAGTTAATTTTTATTGTTTTTAGTCTTTTAATTCAACTTCCGTCCATTTCAATTCCTAGTGTCTAATTTGATTGTTTCATTATTTTGAGTCATTTTAAGTGTGTTTCGAGTTATTAGAGTTTTTAGCCTAGTTTTGAGTCCTTGAGTCTTGTTTAATATTTTTACATTAATTTAGAGTAGATTAGCAATCCCTCCTAATCCCCGGCCTAGAACGATACCCTACTTACATCTATACTACAATTGTCAAAAAGAGGGTTTAATTTGTGTGTCAAGTAATTCTCACACCAGTAATTACAAGATATTATTTCACATAATATCTTGCAATTATTCACACAATTTCACCATATATGGTCGGTCACTATTCTTCAAATAGGATCGGCCACTCCCCTATAAATAGCCCTATTCTCCCACTAAAAAGTTAAGTCATTTGTTACCCACAAACTTCTAAACACATTCTTTTCAGAATTCTAACTTTGGCAATGGAGATTCTTTGGCCAAAGCCCCCCATTCATCGTGGGCGCATGATGCTTTTGGCCTTAATCCTATGTGTTATTATTTTGCAAGTGTATTTTCGTCAAATGAGAAGACGGCAAAAAATTGCATCCACAATGTAGACTCAGACATACCATATGTATCATCTATCGCATCACCTGAGAAGGCATGGGCCAACATTCAGAGTGCAATAATAACCTTTTTGTGAGGTGAGAAACCAAGGCGGCCTGCTTTATCCATCTTCAGTCGAAAGTATAGATTAACCTGTTGGACATCATGAAGCAAACCCTCGAAGACATAACGCATCATCTGGAAGCGACGTCTTAAATCCTCTTCTGTATACACCAAGTTGGAGTTGAACTAGTTGTTCATCAGAGTCTTATGTGCGATCTCTCTTAAGGTTGTTCTTCAGTTTCCTCACATGTCATGATTGCAACCATTCCTGCCATATATGTTATGTTGTGTCGTGCATCACCTTCTTCATCGAACTCCTCATCTTCTCGTCTCATCTCCGTCCATTTATCTTCCAATTCGGAATTGGATGAGGACCCCCAGTTGGAATTTGAAGAGGATCCAAAGTTGAAATTCATTGCAAACTTGAATTGAAAGAGATATTGGAGAGGGCAAAGATGAAGGTGTGTGAGTTCTACCCCTATCTAGCCAATTTACTAACATTGGAAGTTGAAGATAAGAAGTGCCACGTAGATAAGAATCCTATCTAAAATTTGCGCAACCAATTACATATCGACTCATGGCACTCGAAATCCTATTCGAAAAATTATTAAGATTACATAAAGATAAGAAATATGGAGAGCTACTCACTTAAGCGACACGTGTCACTCGAAATCCTATCCGAAAAATTATTAAGATTATATAAAGATAAGAAATTTGGAGAGTTACTCACTTTAGCGACACGTGTCACTCGAAATCCTATCCCAAAATTATTGAGATTATAGAAAGATAAGAAATCCAGAGGCTTATTCATTTAGCAACAAGTGGCACTCAAAATATGTCCAAAAACTTATTTTAATATAGTAGTTTAATTCAATTAACCATATTGATTCAATTAAAATAATAATTATTGAGGGGGCTAAAAAATAGCCCCCTTCGGTTGGATATAGGTTTTTTGTCAAAGGGCTATGTTTTGGCCTATGACCCTTTGGCCCCTTCGGTTGGAGATGATATAAAATATGGTATGGCATTGTTCATTAAAAATTGATTTCTTGGAGGGTTGTAAGGCTAAACATAGCAATTTGGTCCTCTTTCAGTTGGAGATGGCCTAATACCCATTTGGCTATGTTTTGGCCTAGTGGGTTCCACTAAATTTGGCCCAGCCTTCAGATGGAAATGGATTTTGTGTAAAATAGGCCATCTTCTAGCCCCTTAGCCCTATTCACTGGAGCTTCATTAGAGATGGCCTTACGTGCAGACCAATTATGGGTTGTTGGATTTAATCTCAAAGGCTGTAAACAAATCAATCAAAGAGAGCTTACAGTGAAACCAATTCATAGATGGCCTGTCATTAAAACTCAATAGACAACATGACAACAATTTTTTTTCAGCTAAAAGTATGCTTGTCCTCGACAATAGCTACACTTGGTAAACTTGTCGTCTCCTTCACGCACAACTCTCCCACTAACTGTTTGAAAAAAAAAATCAATCGACTTCCTCCCTGTTCGAAACTTAGTCAACATTGTCTAGTGTTTGTCGTCTTTGGCACGACGTTTGAAACTCACCCGACTTCCACACCGCTCGTTTGAAACTTAGGCAAACTTCAATTGAAATTTGTCTAGTTGGTCCGATAGAAAATGTGTGGTGTTTGCTTTCTTCTAGTTGCATTCAAATTCCTTGTTTCAACAATACTCAACGTCATACTTCATCCCCAAAGTCAAGTTGAAATTTGGTGAGTTTGGAAATTTGGAACCCCATAAATAAATTTTGTCATTTCTGTTAAATTTGATTAATTAATTTAGTGTTTACGGTTAATAAAGCATGTTTGTTGATAAAAATTAGTTGAAATTAGTGGATATTTGTGAAAATTTTGGGAATTTGGGTGCGTTTTGGGAATTTTTGGGAATTCGGTTTCAATTGAATTAGGAAACAACTTATATGAAAACAACATCATTTTTACTCTCATTCCAGATAGTTTAATAAACTACTTTAACATAAATCTAATTATGCTTCATCCTCAATCCAATTCTTCTCATTCTAAGTATAAATTAAAAATAGTCAATAAACAAACATTCTGTAACATCCCACATCGCCCAGGGGAGTGGATCCTGTAAGCCTTATATGTATACTCTCATCTCTACCTAGCACGAGGCTTTTTGGGAGCTCACTGGCTTTGGGTTCTATCGGAACTCCGAAGTTAAGCGAGTTCGCGTGAGAGCAATCCCATGATGGATGACCCACTGGGAAGTTCTCGTGTGAGTTCCCATAAACAAAACCGTGAGGGCGTGGTTGACGCCCAAAGCGAACAATATTATGCTATGATGAAGTCGAGCCTAGGATGTGGTGGGGCCCGGGCCAGGATGTGACAATTTGGTATCAGAGCCAATCCCTGACTGGAAGTGTGCCGACGAGGGCGTCAGGCCCCTAAGGGGGTGGATTGTAACATCCCACATCGCCTAGGGAAGTGGATCATGTAAGCCTTATATGTATATTTTCATCTCTACCTAGCAAGAGGCCTTTTGGGAGCTCACTGACTTTGAGTTCCATCGAAACTCCGAAGTTAAGCGAGTTCTCACGAGAGCAATCCCATGATGGGTGACCCACTAGGAAACAAAAGCAGACAATATTGTGCTACGGTGAAGTCGAGTTCAGGATGTGGTGGGGGCCAGGGTCGGGATGTGACACATTCCTTCATAGGGAAAAATAAGTGTGGAATGAAAGCATTACGATTAAAATTTTCAACATAATGCTTGAATTAGTGGCAAAAGGTTTAATAAATAAGAAAAGTAAAACTTTCTTGGCCGAGGTTTAAGAAGGTTACAATTCAATTTCTTAAAAGCATTCGTATGTATTGAAGATTTTGAGTTCGACTCTTACTCTCCTAAAGAAAGTTAATATAAACAGTGCAAGAATAGATGTTTAGAATTTCTCCAATTTGAAGGAGATCACATTTTTATACCATATTGGTGTACTATTTAATATGACAAGTGACATACAACAAATACTCAATGAAATAAATTTACTAATACACGTGGCATGTACAAACTTCCCACATGAAATGATACATAAAAAAAATAAAAAACTTATTTATATATTAATGGTGCTATCCAACGTTCATTTTTACCTCATACACGCTTTGTTAATTTCTGTCATATAATCTTTATCAATTCATTCGATCCAACAACCGAAAATTAAGAAGGGTGTGCAGGAAGTAAAAAAATGTGTGTCGATAGCACTATACTATTAATATTCCCTCTTATTTGGTAAGAAAGTTCTTAGTAAAAGGGAATGATCACTGCCTAAAAAAACAAGAGTAATGCTAGGGGATCAAATGTTTGCACCACATTGGGAAACCATCTTATGTGGAAAGTGATGCATATAAGCAACACTCAATGAGCTAAATTTATTAATTGACGTGGCAAATATATATCACTTGCCAAATCAAAGAGTATATAAATGTGGTCTCCATAACAACTCAAATAAAAAATGTAGTAAAATTATCAAGAAATTTAACTAAGGGGATTAAAGCATCTCCTATCATGTTCTCTATTTCATACCAAAGTTTTAGTACTAACTATCAAAAAGTTATTTTACAAGTTCTCTGAAAAAAATTGTCCTCCAACTGGACTCTGTACATTAGAAAGTCATAATGACTATGAGTCAATAATTAGCCATTTAGAATACTTATTTAATTAAAATAATATTAAAACAATTAGCATCAATTATAGAGAGCCACTAGGACCTTCTTTCTCCTCCCTATACTTAAGAGCTCCCATATGAATCCGTATCTTAGAAAGTGGGTAGGAGCATGTTGGACTTGATTTGTTTTACACTCCCTATATTCGAATTAGGAGCTAATTTAGGAGCCCATTGAAGATGCTCTCAATTAAAGTATCAAAATAGGACAATGGACTAACATCTCAAACTTTTGGACCTAGATCAAAGTACCTTTACAAAAATCATTGTTTTTCTTGGCCGTAAGGTCATGTGTTTGAATTCCCTTCTCAATATAGCGATAAAAAAGGAACTACGCACGTACATTGATTAATATACTACTCATGATATACAAAATTAGAAAGCACAATTTTTCTTACTAGAGATGATCCATATAACGATTAACAATTTATCAATCAGAAAAAAGTTATACTAATGGATATGAACTCCAAAACTTTAATTAATCACTCTAAATGAGATTGTAACTTAATCATTTGATATAATGAAAGTACCAAGAGCATACATAAGTGATAGGAGCATATTTATGCGATTTTATTATTATATTTTTTTTACATTTATTTAGTTAATTTCTATTTATTTTGGTAATTTAAGTTATTTTTGTATTATTGTAGGTCCAGTTGGTAAAGATGACAATAAGTAGCCAAATGGAGTAATTTGGAGCAGTTTTGGACTTGGATTAGATAGCATGCGTGGATAGCATAGGGGTTGGACCTTTTTTTGGTGTTTAAATGGTGTTAGACATGTTCTAAACTCTAGAGAAATTAAAGTTGAGGCTTGAAAGGCAAGGAATTACACGCAAAAGAGGAATTTTAATTGGAGAGGAACATTATCTTATCCTATCTTATATTATCTTATCCTATCTTATCATATCATATCTTATTTTATCTTATCTCTAGCTGCAAGGAGGAATCCTAATCAAATTCTAACACTTTCTACTTGATTCTTAGAGTTCTGAAATAATTCGAAACACCAAAACCTTTTCCTCCTTGGATTCAGCCATTTCCCCTATATATTTGAAATTCTTGCAGTGATTTAGTGTGCCACTCCTACTATTCATCCATTGAAGTTGTTAGAATTTTCATAGTACTTTCTATTTTTGTTTTAAGTTTCAATGTTTATTTTAGATTGTTTTTCAATTATGATGAACATGTGTAAATAAGTTTCTTTTTAGCTAAAGGTGAATTCGAAGCCATGATATGCTTTATATAAATTGATTACATCCAGTTATTGTCTCATAAAACATGAATGTGATTTACTTATCTACTTTATAGATAACTTATCATGTATATATATTAAGAATGCATACTCAGTTTGCATGCAGGGATTTCATGCTAGAATATAAGAGAATTTCATTTAATCGTTATGAACTTATATTTGTAAGTAGTAAAAGTCACTAGTCATGATTGAGTTAAATAAATTCTAGGCATGAGTATCATGCTTTTCATAGTTACGAATACCTTGTCAATACTTATGATTTTCACAGAACTTGAGAAGAATAATTTGGTTGCGTCGCTGAGTCCAATTCAATGAACTTAGGAAAATTTGAGAGTTAATTAGTGCTGTTCACAATTAATTTAAGGCATTGTCATTTATAATTTATAGGAAGAATAACTGGAAATCGGTTTGTATGCATATGCTTCATGTGTGGAGAATAATCCTTTAACTATCATTTCATCCATATTTCATTCACAACCTAATTTACTTACTACCGTTTACTTTTGTTTTAATCAAATTCGTCCAAAATCCCCTAGTCATTGTTTTGATGTTAGTTTAACTTAATTTTCAGCTTTATAAGTTTAATTTGTGTTGATTAGCATCCCTTCTAATCCACGAAATAGAACGATCTCTACTTACTCGTACTACGATTACATAATTTACAAGGTTTTATTTGTGTGTTAGTTTCTACCACATTAAATTTTGACGCCGTTGCCAGGGATTAGTAAAATTGCTAATCACTCTATGTTTTTTAATTTTTTTTTCTTAATATTTGATTTAGTTTTATTTCAGGTACTAGAAGCAAGAGATGAGACTGTTCAAAAATTTAAACTTAAGTATAACTCTGGATTAAAAAAAAATTCATATACCAAATATTGAAAACCACACAACTTTAAAATAGGAAACTGCTTTTTTTAAACAAATTACCGAAAGAAAGTCATGGGGAGGAGAGAGGGAAAGAAAAGAGAAAAGGAAGGAGAATCATTCATTTTTTTTTTTTTTTTTGGAAGAGAATCATTCATCTTTGTCCATACTTTTAATAGCTAATTAAGCGGATCTCGCTTTCTGTCTCTTCATGGATTTTTCACATTATGAGGATGTTAAAGTATATTACCATCAACTAATATTTTAAATATTACATCGCCGAGCCAATACCGGATCACATCCTCATTCTACTCCTCTCCCTCTTCCTCATTTGCTCTCTCCTTTTACTTCCTCAGAGCTCTCTCTCTCTCAAACCCAAAAGTAAGTGCCTCTCAACTTTTCCTGCTCTGATGAACAATTGTATTTTCAGTCAATTCTGATTGGGATCACCTTTAATTCTCACTTATCATTGCAAAATATTGAAAAACAATTTGTTGGGTACTTTTTATCTGTGTGATCCGATCGGTTTCTGGTTTGTTTTGCGTACAGTTTGAGTTTTTCTTGGTTTTTTTTGGTGGTTTGGGGTCTGATGCGAAGTGGGTTTGTTTGTTTTGGTTGATCATTGTGTGTAGGTGAGAAATGACGGAGGCAGAAAACCATTGGCTTCATGGGACGCTTCACGCTACGATTTATGAGGTTGATAAACTGCATAGTAGTAGTGGGAATTTCCTCCGCAAGGTATAATCTATGATTTTAATTTATTTATTTTTGTTGATTTGAAATCTGAGCTGATAAGGGTGATTTGAGATCTTTTGTAACTGTATAGTTTTATGAGCATATAATTTTGGGAGTGTGTTTGTAATGGTCTTTGAAATGGGATATTAATTGGTTACGAACTCATCACTCACGAGATTCGAACATAAGACGTCTTACAAGTGAAGAGAAATATCATAGACCGTAGTACTAAGTGGTGTCATTTTAATTTATATTGAGAATCAAGTACAGGATATAACAACAACAAAGCCTTATGCCATTAAGTGAGGTCGGCTGAAGTTGTAGGATAAAGGTCGTACCCAGTGCACAAGGCTCCCGCTTTACGCAGGGTCTGGAAGAGGTGAATGTCGGCTAGCCTTACCCCCATTTATGAAGTTGTAGGATAATTAACTAAAATTTATTTCACTTGCATAAAATGAGATCATTTGGGTATTATAGAAAATGAATGAGAAAATCAAGACCATTTCTATTTTTATATAAAATAGTCAGACCCCTACTCCTAGACCCCATGGTCCAATGGTCATCCACATAACTTATTGTTGTTGTACTTTCTCCTCCACTATTGGATTAGGATCGAATTGTGTGTGATCAAAATCAGGGGTGGATGCATATATGGACCCGGGTGGTCCCAGGACCACTTGGAAGTTCAAAGATGCTCCTGTGAGGACCTTCGGGGACCACCCAACGGTCTGGACAGGTGGTGGAAGAGAGAATACCATCATGGTTGTGCAATAGAAGATTTGACTTAAAAAGAAATATCTAATTAGAGAAGAGGAACACAGAGAAGACCACCATGACTTTGCTATTCTTGGACCCTGATTCCTACGATGAAGAAAGACTTTCTCTCCATTTCCCACGGGACCAACTCCCTGTTTTTTTTTTTTTAATTGTTGACCAATCAGGTTGTGCTTTGGGAGCAGCCTCTCCATAAATGGGGGTAATGCTAGCCGACATTCACCTTTCCCAGACCCTGCGTAAAGCGGGAGCCTTGTGCACTGGGTACGACCGTTGACCAATCAGGTTGTGCCAAGTAGTATTTAATTAATAAAAGGATGGTGTATTACTCTACCAGTACTTTTTATACCATGTTAATTTTAGAAAATTTACTATAAATTCATACGACATCTGGAAAATATTTTGTAAAGTACTCGGACTCGTAATTATTTGAATATTCATCTCATACCATCAAATTCATTAAAATACTAAGGCAAAAATTCTGATATTTTTGGTTGTTATATGTTAAATAATAAACTTAATTAAAATAATATATAAATCCAAATTCTCAATGCATATATTGTTGTTTCTAGGTGTAAATAGGTACTTAATCCGCCTATTCTGCATGTACCTCTGTCTAGGCCTCGTCTAGGCACATAGGCACAAGGCCCTAGGTCTCAGCTCGCTGCTCGACCAACGCCTATCTTACCTTGATTAGGCCCATATTGGATCCGCCACTGATCACAATATTCTTGGACTATAGGGTCTAGGAGGAAATGGACTCATAAAATAATAGTCGAGGACATATGTGGTCAGATGATCAATGCTAACTCCACTTTGTTAATTGTAGTAGATTAGTTTGCTCATTCCCCACTGGTGTACTATATATACGTTAATTGGGAACGAGTATGACCTCTGTGTCTGATGTTTTCAAGAGAAGGCCGTTGTATTCAGTTGATTAGACTGTGTGCATCTATTTTCTTTTGGATTGGAACCTGCACTGTGTCATATAGCTTTCCGCATTTTCGTGTTTGATTTATTGAAGGATCTCCTCTCGTGCATAAGAACATCAAAAAGTGAAGCTTTATATGCACTATATATGCGAGATTGATTTTTGTTATAGGCTGTCCTGTTATACCATTGAATTGCGTTCATGTAGGGTATATATGTTTGAGATTTATGCATATCTCCGGTGTCCATTTATGGTTTTCTATATGGCCACTGTTGATTTTCTATATGCACACATTCATTTTTTTGGAGGGCATTTTCCTATCTTGGGAAGTGCAAGTCACATGTCCTCTATATTCTCCTTTTCTTCACTTCATTTATCAGATTTTGTTTTGGTCAATTTTCCTTTGTCAGATCACTGAAAGCATTCTAACTACTTGAAATCCGTTGCCTAGTAAAAGTTTGTAAGGTTGCTTGTAGGAGGTGCAAAAAAGATTATGATGAACTAGAAACTTTGAACTATCTACACAGTTGTCTCTTTTTCTATTTACCTTTGTTTTGTCTTATTTATGAATTTATCTGTGCAGATTACAGGAAAACTTGAGGAGACTGTTGGTATTGGCAAAGGAATTAGTAGACTCTATGCAACCGTTGATCTGGAAAGGGCTAGGGTTGGTAGGACTAGGGTTATAGAGAAAGAGCCCTCTAATCCCAGGTGGTATGAGTCTTTCCACATTTACTGTGCCCATACTGCTGCAAACGTTATATTTACTGTCAAAGAGTCTAACCCTATTGGGGCATCATTAATTGGAAGAGCTTATGTACCTGTTCAAGAACTCATAGAGGGGGAAGAAGTGGATCAATGGGCTGAAATTTTGGATGGAAAAAAGGAGCCCGTTCATGGAAATCCTAAAATACACGTGAAACTACAATTTTTCCATGTTACAAAGGACCGCAGTTGGGGTCTGGGTATTAGGAGTCCTAAGTTTCCTGGAGTTCCATTTACATTTTTCTCACAGAGACAAGGGTGTAAGGTTTCCCTTTACCAAGATGCTCATATCCCAGATAAATTTATTCCTAAAATTCCTCTTGCTGGAGGCAAGCACTACGAGCCCCACAGATGCTGGGAAGACATCTTTGATGCAATAACTAATGCAAAGCACCTGATCTATATTACTGGTTGGTCAGTTTATACTGAAATTTCCTTGGTACGGGACTCAAGAAGGCCAAAGCCTGGTGGAGACATCACCATTGGTGAATTGCTTAAAAAGAAAGCAAGTGAAGGTGTTAGGGTTCTTGTGCTTGTTTGGGATGACAGAACGTCTGTTGGTTTATTGAAAAGAGATGGACTGATGGCCACTCATGACGAAGAAACTGCACAGTTCTTCCAGAATACTGACGTGCATTGTGTCTTATGCCCCCGTAATCCTGATGGTGGTGGGAGCATTATTCAGGGCGCACAAGTCTCTACCATGTTCACTCATCACCAGAAGATTGTGGTTGTGGACCACGACATGCCAAATGGAGAATCAGAGAGGAGAAGAATTGTGAGTTTTGTTGGGGGTCTTGATCTGTGTGATGGAAGATATGATACCCCCTTCCATTCACTTTTCAGGACATTGGATACTGCACACCATGATGATTTCCATCAGCCAAATTTTACTGGTGCTTCAATTACAAAAGGTGGTCCGAGGGAACCATGGCATGATATCCACTCTCGACTAGAAGGGCCTATTGCTTGGGATGTTTTGTTTAACTTTGAGCAGAGATGGAGAAAGCAAGGTGGTAAAGATTTACTTGTTCAGCTTAGAGAGCTGGACGAAATCATTATTCCCCCTTCTCCTGTTATGTTCCCAGATGACCATGAGACGTGGAATGTTCAGTTATTCAGGTCAATTGACGGAGGAGCTGCTTTTGGCTTCCCAGATACGCCTGAAGATGCAGCTAGAGCTGGGCTTGTTAGTGGGAAGGATAACATCATTGACCGAAGCATTCAGGATGCTTATATTCATGCTATTCGCCGCGCAAAGAATTTCATCTATATTGAAAATCAGTACTTTCTTGGGAGCTCTTTTGCCTGGGAGGCTGATGGTATCAAGCCTGATGACATTGGTGCTTTGCATGTAATTCCAAGGGAGCTTTCACTTAAGATTGCTAGCAAGATTGAAGCAGGGGAGAGGTTTACTGTCTACGTTGTTGTCCCAATGTGGCCAGAGGGGATCCCAGAGTCGGCATCTGTTCAGGCAATATTAGACTGGCAGAGGAGGACTATGAATATGATGTATTCAGATATTAAGAGCGCATTAGATGCACAAGGTCTCGAGGAGGATCCTCGTAGCTACTTGACATTTTTCTGCCTTGGAAATCGGGAGGCGAAGAAGCTTGGGGAATATGAACCCTCAGAGACACCAGAAGCAGATTCGGACTATCAAAGAGCTCAGGAAGCCCGGCGCTTCATGATTTATGTTCATACCAAGATGATGATAGGTAACTCCACAATTATAAACTTCATGTTACTCACTTTTGACGTATCTTTCTTGTGGATTTATATTCATGAACATTGTTCCTGCCCCGCAACATCTCCATTCACATGTAGTAAGCCCAACTCTCCACTGGATTATTCAGTTTTATGGTGTTTATCATTATATGAAACAAGTTTATACATATTAGATAGTCTGCTAGAAAGAAATATACAAACCTTTCTACTATAGTGTTGCGTCTCATAGGACGATGGTGGTTCTATATTTTACCCATCGTGGTTACTACAAAGCACATAATTGACTCACTCTCGCGTTTCTGCAGTTGACGATGAGTACATAATTATTGGATCTGCCAACATCAACCAGAGATCAATGGATGGTGCGAGAGACTCTGAAATAGCCATGGGAGCCTACCAACCATATCATCTGTCAGTCAGGGAGCCAGCACGTGGTCAGATCCATGGTTTCCGTATGGCACTATGGTATGAGCACCTTGGGATGCTTGATGAGGTCTTCCTCCAGCCAGAAAGCATTGAATGTATTTCAAAGGTGAACCAGATTGCTGACAAGTACTGGGATCTGTATTCAAGTGAAACTCTTGAACACGATTTGCCTGGTCACTTGCTTCGCTATCCAATCGGTGTTACCAGCGAAGGAGCTGTTACAGAGTTGCCAGGATTTGAATTCTTCCCTGACACCAAAGCTCGTATCCTTGGTGCCAAATCCGACTACCTTCCTCCAATCCTTACTACCTAAGTGTGCTTTGTCGCTTGGGTTGTCAAAGTAAAACCTTCTACATTGTCATTTTGTTTTACATAAACCTTCTACATTGTCTTTTTGTTTTACACTAGTATTTGTGATGGTAGATTAATAAGTCTTATCTGCTTCACAAACTGCATAGATCTTTTTAATGGGGCAGGATGTTCACAGCAGGTTTTATAGTGATGTGGTAATGATGTGGTGTGATTTGCTGACTGATATAACTTATGAGCCATGTTCAATTAGTTTAGTGTAATTTTAATTCGTTTTCTTCTCATATCTGGCCCCTATGCCCTTGCTCATGCTCAGCATTAGTTTGTTTTTTAATCTATATGTTGAAGTATGGTGGTTTTGGTTGAAGAAAATAAACTTAAATTTTGAACGAAAGAATTTTAGTATTGTCGTACAGCCGCAATGTACCGCCCAGTCGCAACCACCACAGCCCTGCCACCATCGTTACCACCCCACAACCATTTCTTCCACCCACCCTGCTGCCTCCTTGGTTTCTCCGATGCAGCTGACTACTGTAAGTCATCGATGATGGCCATAATCCCATCTCCGATGTCGGTGTACATCATTTTTGAGATGGAGGACCGGGATTTTGAGATTTCGTCACATCCCGCTGGCTTTGGACTAGGCACGATCGAACTCACTACACCACCATCGACCTCGACAAGGCCGGAGTGAGTGGGATTGCAGCGAGCACTGTGGCAGGCCCAAGTGGCTATTACTGATAACACCAAATCCAGTAGTGATTCAACCTTAACCAACTTGCAAGTTACAGAAATGGCGATGGAAGAAGGAAGAAGGAGCTCAGCTTAATACTTTTGTAACATTTTATTTTATTAATATTTAATCATTGGAAGAGAGAGAATATGGCTTAACTAGCCCATTACGCATGCGTGACTTGCCGCTTGGCACAAACAGACAAAGTAACAAAATAAGCTTCGATAAATAAGTGCAAATTACAAATTAAACCCAAACTATTACAAATTGACCCCCAGATTGATTACTTGTGAATAAAGCATTCACAAGAACACAACAATACCTTTACCTTCAGAACAACCTTGTCCCCAAGGTTCATACTGGAAAGTCCGGGAATCGTTGTTTGAACTCATCAAAGTCCTCCCAAGTAGCATTAGTAGCTTCCTTCGCAATCAATTGCGCTAAAAGTTGTACTCCAGCAGCATTACCTTTTTTGTACATCCTGCGAGCTAGGATTGTCATTGGGGCATTTTGCATTAAACCATAATTAACTACTGGTGGCAAATTCACCTGTGGAACCACATTAAGCCCAAGCTGCTTTTTGAGACAGCTTACATGAAAGACATGATAAATTTTGGACCCATCTGGTAATTTCAACGTATAAGCAACACCATATAACCTTGGTTGCAGTTTCTGTTAACTGTGATTAACCAAAGACTGCAACTGGTATCACTAGCTTCAGGTACACCCTATCACCAATATCAAAGTGTCTCTCAGTTCTTCTGTTAGCCTGCACTTTCATTCTATTATGTGCCAACTCTAAATTGCTTTTGAGGTAGATAGCTGGTGCGAAAATTAACTTAACACACAAATTTAACCCTCTTTTGACAATTGTAGTATAAGTATAAGTAGGGATCGTTCTGGACCGGGTATTAGGACGGCTTGCTAATAACCTCTAAACTGACTTAAAAACATAAAACTAAACTTAAAAACACTTAACAAGACTAAGACTCAAAGAAAACTTAAAATACTCAAAACAGCTTAAAACAACCAAATAAACTTAAACTAGACACTAGGAATGACTTTGAACGAAAATTGACTTTTACTTGAATCAAAACACTTAAAAACACAAATTAAATTGGATTTGAAACACTCTGAAACAATAAACTAAAATGGGGGTTTTGATTTGGATGAAGTTGAAACAAACAAACAAGTATGAAAAATTAGATAGATTGTAAAATAAATTTGAGAAATAAGATGATGGATGGGATAGCTAGAGGCTTTTTCTCCACACATGACTATAGACATCGAAATTTCGGTGAAATAAATGTTGATCAATAATTAAAATTTCAACGTTCATGTGTCACATAAATTTTACACATAGCATGTGACTAAACGAAAAATCAAAATAAATCGGAAAAGTCATCAAACAGGACACGTGTCAACACCTGGCAGAAATGATTTATTTCATCTGATTATTTAAATCCAAAAAAATCAAGTTTTGGAATTCTATAAATAGGAAGCCAAGGCTTTAATTTTTGGGACACACCAATTCAGAACTAAAATCATTAGGCAAAATCCTTGAAGCTCTGAAACTCCGAAGCTCTCAAGCATCCACGTTCCCTGAAGAATCAAGAAAACCTTCTTCGTTCTTCGTTCATCGTTCTTCCAAGATCAAGCCCCGACGACCCTTGGATCAAGAATCATCCACCTTCAAGATCAAGCCCCGATGACCCCTTGAAGAACTTCCACCAATTCATGATCAAGCCCCGACGGCCCTTAAAGAAAGTGTTCATCATTCATCAACTGTTTATCCCAAGATCAAGCCCCGACGGCCATTTGGATCAACAACATCAAATCCACCCATTACAAAGATAGAATCAGAGGATCAATTTTCAGAGAGATTGTAACCCCTAAATCATTAATATAAAATATTATTTTGTACACGTGTTCTTGTTTTGTTTATCGTAGGAATTTATGTGTTCATAAATTTGGCACGCCTAGTGGGACCTTCTCTACCTCTCATCTCTATCTTTGAATCCGTAAAAAGCACAAATGGCATCAAAAAAGGCTCAAGTCACTCTCGCAACTAATGCAAGGAATAAGAGTGTCATCACGACATGTGGTGTCACTTCGGGCGTCACAACTCGAAGCCAGGCAAGAGCTCTTTCTGCTGCCTCTTCCATTCCTGCATCAACTCTGCCGAAGGAACAAGAACACCCGAGGCACGAACCTCTGATAACCCTGGCCTCGCTAAGGGCGCCAAGGGAGGAAAGCCCAAGGAAGTACTCTGGTTCCATGCTTTCCGATGCCGACTCAAGCGGCAGCTCAGCTATGCAAGTCATGACCACTGGAGCAACTTCAATTGATGAACAGCTGGCTCATATGAATGAAGCGATCGCGAGGCTAACAAATCGTTGCACTCGTTAACCAATTAGAGGTGCAACAAGACGAGAAACCCGACCTAAAGGGTAATCTAGTAAAGAAGGAAAACGACGAGAATGAGGAACCTCCTGTGGAGAAAGGTGAAGAGAAGCTAAAGCCAGACCAATCAGCGGCACTCATGGGATCTCTCTCTATCCAGCAGCTATAGGAGATGATCGCCAACACTATCAAGGCGCAATACGAAGGAAGTTCACATGACTCCATACTATACTCAAAACCTTACTCCAAAAAGATTGACGCCCTGAAGATGCTAAGGGGTTATCAACCACCAAAGTTCATGTAGTTTGATGGAAAAGGAAACCGAAAGCAGCACGTTGCACATTTCGTCGAAACCTGCAACAACGCGGGGACAGAACGAGATTACCTCGCCAAGCAGTTTGTACGCTTGCTGAAAGGAAATGCCTTTGAGTGGTACACGGACTAGAACCTGAGTCCATGAACAGCTGTGAGCAATTGGAAAGGGAATTCCTCAACCGGTTCTACAGTACCCGTCGTACTGTGAGCATGCTAGAGCTGACGAGCACGAAGCAATGAAGGGATGAGCCAGTTATGGACTACATCAACCGATGGCGCAATTTAAGCCTCGACTGCAAGGACAGGCTCTTGGAGATCTCTTCAATCGAGATGTGCGTCCAAGGCATGCAATAGGGGTTACACTATATCCTTCAAGGCATCAAACCACAGACCTTTGAAAAGTTAGTCACCCGTGCCCATGACATGGAGCTAAGTATTGCCCATCATAGAAAAAAAGAGCCAATCACCGACTTCAAGAAGGATAAGGTGTGCTCCCCAAATGTAGACAGGACTGGGAAGAAACCCCCCAAGGAAGCGTTCACATCAGCACTAAGCTCGTTAAGACCGCATCCACGCCTATCAAGATCTCCTCCAAAACCAAAGCAAAGGAGATAAAGAGAGGTGAGGTTCCTCGCACCCAAGACAGGTACAAAAGCACCTTAAGGGAATTGGAGCAGAAGGCATACCCTTTTCCTGACTCAGACATGGATGCAATGTTAGACGACTTGCTGGAAAAGAAGGTAATCGAGCTACCCGAATACAAGCGGCCTGAAGAAATGAATCGCATAAATGATCCTAAATACTGCAAGTACCATCGAATCGTGAGCCATCCTGTTGGCAAGTGCTTCGTTATCAAATAACTCATTATGAAGCTAGCACAACAAGGGAAAATCGAGCTCTCGAAGACAGGGTTCCAACACATATTACTACAATTGCATGTGGATCCTTCAATCCCGTGCCTCTCCAAGCGACACCTTACCTTTCCTATCAATGCTCAAGTTGCACGATACCTTTTACGCAACCATCGCCAGGGGCAAACAAACAAGATGAACATACCGATGATGAAGAATGATGGACATTAGTGACCTAAAAAAAACAAGGAAACCAAAACCACAAGCCACAAGACCAAAGGTAGAACAAGGGAGAAAGCACCGTCGCCGCACAGTAGGAAGCCCAAAAGGAACGTAAATGCTGCTAAGCCAACGTATGATGGGGAATCTATAGAGCAAGAGCCACACATTCCTATCTCCTTGCACGAATACTTCCCGGAGGACTTCTTCCAACAGTGCACTATCGCTGCATGTCACATGGTGGAAGTAGAAATGGAAGAGCTCTCAAAAGGCAAAGCTATTGCCACTGAGGGAGAAAAAACTCTCACGCTCAAAGAAGGTCTGCTAACACACTTTAGTGTTGAGGAAGCGCTACGATTGCCAAAGAAGATACAAAGAGCACTGGCCGCAGTCTTGGCAAGTCCTGACGATCACGAAGTGCAAGAAAGCAAGAACGAAGGTTTAAAGCTTCGACCACATGAATGTGCCACATGCTGTGCCATCGAGGACGTAATCCACTTCACCAACGAAGACTTGCTACTAGGATCCAAGCACCACAACCGTCATCTCTTCGTTTCTGGGTACGTAAGGGAGCATAAAGTCAACCGTATGCTTGTGGATGGTGGATCAACCATAAACATTATGCCAAAGTCAACAATGATTACAATCGGCATCAAGGCAGATGAACTGTCCCTAAGTCATCTACAAAGAGCGATGGGCATGATCCGAGTGGAGATGACTATTGGTGAACTCAAGTTAAGTACGATATTCCACGTGATTGATGCAAGAACTTCCTACGACTTGCTCTTAGGAAGGCCTTGGATCCATGCGAATGAGTACTGCCGTCCACCCTTCACCAATGCTTAAAATTCTACTGAGAATGAGTGAAGGTGATCTATGATGACACCAAACCATTCACCGAAGTCGAATCACATTTTGCAGACGCCAAGTTCTACATGGATGAAGACATGGTGCCCGAAGCTCTTCCAAAGGAGATCAAATCCATGGGCAAAGCAACACCTAAAAAGAAGGAGTGGGAAGCCATGCCCAAGAAGCAAGAAGAATAAGCTATGCCGTCTTCAAACAGAAATGATAATGAGCTTGCTAAACCTGCAACAACCAAAGGTGTTGGAAATGTGCCCTAAAACCAATCATATGATGATACTTTATGGACATTTCATATTCTAAACTAATCTAGTTTAATATCAAGGGCAAAGATTATTGTTTAAGCCGTCTCATATAAATGTTATATGCTTAAACGATAAAGTCCAAGGAATTTGTGATTGGGAGAATGCAATCTAAAGAAGTTAGATTCATGAGACCATTCTTTCGTAGACACATCCTAAACATTCCTGATCATAAGATTGCCAATTGAGCATTGACAATCCGTTAAGATCAGTACGTGTTATGTCTTCTCTCAGGGAGAGTGACTAGTCTCGAGTCATTGGTGTGTGTGACATCAAGACAAGCATGTAGGTGCTCAATAGCGAATGAGTCCACTGAACATGATCAACGAAGAGTTCTCATATTCATGTCACATGAGAACTCATGGTTGGGATAATGCAAAGTAGTCCTTTGACCTGAGGCATCGTCGTTGTCTTGTGGTTAAGTCCTTGATCTTTGATTATGTCAAACGTCATTCCATTGGAGTGTCCACGGCATCGTTGGGGTTAAGCCACTTAGCCATGGAGGCAAGTGAATGCGCAACAAGGGATCTCTAACCTTCAAACTGTTTGAGGGAGAATACTCTATGATATGATTAAGAATCTCTGGCCAGAGTATGAATGAGATTTAGGAAGTCGTTCCAAATCACATTCAAGGTAATCATATAAGCACACGAATCACATTGGATAGTAGACATGAATAAACTAAACTATCAAACCAAACAATGTGGTCAAGAGTATTGTATTAGAGAACGACCGTATTGCATTTGTAATCCTAAACTGAATAGGTTCTTTACCTCTTCTGATTAGCTTGGGTAACCATGATATGCTGCTAGGTGTCACTCATGGTTTGTGGAAGCCCTAAACGTGTATAATCACTAAAGGGAGAATTGAAAGTAAGTTTCAATTCACAATCGATGTGAAATGGTTTTAATCGCCCACTGCCTCGCTAAAAGGAACCTAATGGATCGTACACCGTGTAAGGTAAAGATTGAAGAAACAACGGAGATGAGTAAGAATAATTAAATGGTTTAATTATTTATGGCAATGATTAATTAATATGATTAATTAATCAAACGAATAAAGTTCGTTAAAAGACCACGGGTTAGTTTTGGGCCTCAAGGCCCAATGGGCTTCGAACGTCAAGCCCATTGACTTAAGTTGTATGACAACTTAATTCACAAAGTTTGTTAATAAGAAAATGAGTGCATTGAGTATTAACTGTTAATAATAAAATGTTCAAAGTTTGTTAAAATAGAGAGTATTGTTGGAGATGGAAGCTTAAACTAAGTGGTTAAAATGGCTTTGACACAATTCACTTGCTAGTTTACCGAAAAGCTAGAGTTTCTTTTAGTGATGCTTGTAGACTCTGTTTGTTACACCTCCTTAAGTGGGAGACCAACTTAGCCAAGAATAGCGTTCCATTTTAGTGTAGCAAGGACTAACAATTAATCAAATTAGGCGGGAGTCACGTAGACTACGGTCATCATTAACGTGGTACTAGCAGTCTCGTTCGTCAGTGTGGGATTGCTAAGGAGCCCTCTAACCTGGCTTCTCCTTCGCACATCACCAGCAGCGGCCGCTCCCTTTCTCCAGTCACCAAACTAGTCAATTTTCCTCATCGGGTTTTCAATTCAAATCTCAACGAATCTCTCTTTGTCTCTGTCGTCTTCCTGTCGTCGTTTTGTCGTTGTCTTCCTGTCGTCGTCATTGCCTCCGAGCACACAGAAAATCGTGCAGCTTTACGAGTTAGTCGTGTTGGAGCTCGTATTCAATTTGAAGCGTTTGGGTGATTAGCCTTTGCTTATGCAAAGAGGAATCTACAAAGGTATATATTTCTCAACTCACTTTGATTTGAGTTGAATCTTGGTTCACCAATCTACTAGGCTTTGAATTTCTTGGTTAATGTTTTGTTTTTAAGTGCATGCTAGCATGATTCCGCCTTTAATTGTTAATTGCATGCTTATTGATGTTGCTTAAATGAACAAGTTTTTCACAAATCTTCCTTCAAGTGGTATCAGAGCCTAGGTCTAGTAGTTGGTGAATCCTTTTGGGTTTTGTAGTTCATAGTTTGTGATTTAAAAGTTGTAATATGTTACAAGCTTTATTCTTGTTTTTTGAATGTAAATTTTGTTAGAAAATTTGCCATCTCAAATGTTGTAGATGTAGTTCATATGAGCATGAATATTGGAGCTAAAAATTTGGTGCCATGACTTTGGGGAAATTCGGCCAAATCCAAAGGGTGGATTTTTGCGTTCTTGTTTGACTTGTTAAAAATGTTTTAAGGTGATTTTTGGAACCCCTATGTACCCTAGTTTGGTTATATGTTATTTCCCTTAAGTTTAAATGGTTTTGGGTGAAAAATGTTCATGGAAAATTTTGAGTTTTTCCATGAGTGTTCTTCATTGTTCTTGACATTTTTGCCAAGAACATAAAGTTTTGTGTTTTGATTTATTTCATAAAGTTTATGTTTTATGTTTTTCAAATGATTTAATGTGTTAGATATTTGTTTAAATGGTGTAAGAGGTGTAAGAGATGTAAGAGATATTATGGTGGGTGTGAAAGGATTAATTTCCTTTCACACACACCGCTTGCACCACTTGCATGATTTATGTCAAAACTCACAAATCAACACACACATCACTCTAATCCCTTTCCAAAACCGGCCCTCCCTCAAGTGGGAGTACTTTTGGGGCTTTTATGCAACTACATAAAGTTTTGATACTTTTGTGTATTTGCACTTTGGCCCAAAAGTTAACGTTTTTACGTTTAGGTCCAAAAACGCTAAAGGACAAATTGTTTTGATCCTTTAATGAAGTTTTTGCGTTGTTTAAATTTTGGGTTCTAGTTGTATTTACATGAAGTAGTGGACTTTTGTGTTTTTACAAAGTGACCCCAAAAGTTTATGTTTTCGCAATATAGCCCAAATGTTGTGGTTATTGCAAGATGGCCCAAATTAAGTAGAGAACAAAATTGTTTTGTCTCTTTAAATGAGAATTGGATTTTCATTTTCTTTAGCTCCATTTAAATCAATTTTATGGATACAAAAACCAAATGAAAATGTTGCATTCAATTTAATTAGTTAAAGTGTTAATTAATTAAAGGGTGATTATGAACCTAAGCCTACGATAATTGAGCTATGTGATAGGCCGTTTCAAATTTGTTTGAACCATGGGAATGTGTAGATTAGATTTTGGTTGTAATTTGATTTGATCAAATGTTGTAAAAGAGCTTAAGCTCTTCTTTACTTTAAAGTAATTTGTTTTATGCAAATGTTGTAATGAGCATAAGCTCACCTTTACTTTGAAGTACTTCTTTCTTGCTTTATTTGATATGCATGAAAATGAAGTAGTTGGGTCCAACGCCCCTAAGACAACACGCCTTAATGTGATTAAACACGTAACTAAAATCAATCACCATCCCTAGACTGAGATTCAACACAAGGCTCGTGTTGAATCTAAACAAAGGTTCATAGTCATCCTAAGGCCCTAAGGCAACTATATAGTCCATCAAATGAATGCAAAAGTTTAAGTTAGTAGTATCATATACTCTTGCTTTAAAAACCGTTTTAAAAGCATAGTGGGAGTATTATATACAACTAAAAACAATCATATGGACCAATAGTTGTAATAGGACCAAAATTGTTTTAATAGAGATTAAAATGTATGTTTATATGTGATGAGACCTAAAACCCTCAAACCAAACCATTATTAAGTTGATAAGCGTGAGAGTGCTTTGAACACTCTTTCGTGGCCTTCCACCGTGGTGGGCTCCAATTGTTTGTGACTTGTACACCGCCTTCACCCTATCATGGGGGAGTTCAAAGTGCATGCTTATACTCAGGAGGAGTCCATAAACATATGATGAGGTGAGTGTAGGCAACGAGGATGGCCGACATCGTATCATCGTGAGGCTATTCTTGAACCCCTTCACAAACTAAGCATGGTGGGAATGACTTAACTAAGTGCAATGGAGCCAACATCATATCATTGTGAGGTAACATTCTCTAGAGGCCAAATAAGATGGGTACTTGCATGAGATGCAAATGAGTAAGCGTACTCTCTCATTATTATTAATGCTAGCCAACATCATATCATTGTGAGGTGGGCTTGGTAGTAGTGAGTCTCCCATACCCTACTAAGAGTTTCATCCAAAACTCTCGAATTCCAATGAGGGATATGGAATTTGCCAAAAATAGTGGGTGGTGCTATTTGATTTAAAGACCCGAATCAAATGGCTTAAAATCAATCAATTTATATATGTTATGTATTTGTTTACCAATATATTTGCAAACGCTATCCAATACTTGACAAAGAAAAACCGAATGCTTTAGTTTCCGGACTTGGTACCACAATCCCAAAGATTGTCTTAAATGGATTGTACATGTACCTAAGTAGTCTCATCCTCAAAATCTTCCTATTGGTAATGTATCATTGGAAAAACATGTTAGATAAGTCTATCATGAAGAGGACAACACAAACAACCAATGCTTAATCCTTTGTTAAATGAACAAAGGAACTTACGAAGATTAGCATAAAGAAAAGGACACTTTTAGTGTTATTAGTTCTTCACTTACAAATCGTTGTATGAAGAAATAAGAGTTGCTTTGAACAACCCTTAGTCAATGCAAACACTAAGTGCTTGTTTCTTTGTTAAATGAACAAAGAACTTAAGAAGAAAGCACAAAGGCATGGACACTTTATGTGCCATGATTCTTCACTTACAAATTGTTGTATGAAGAAATGAGAGTTGCCTTATACAACTCTTGAAAGTTTGTAATTATGTTTAGAACATAATGGTTGGTTGACAAAAATAGTCCATCAACATGGACTTATGATGATTTTGAATCATTGAGTGTTAAAGTGTTAAAACACTTCTAGAGACGGGAACTAGGCAAGGACTTCACCTTTGTGTCCCTATCCAAATGGTTCACTAAGTTTATTGTAAACTATATAGTGAACAATAACCACATGCTCTCCAAATTGTTTGATGTGTATAACACAATTGAAATAAGTTTCAAGAGAGATAGTGGGAGTTTAGGGACCATGACTATTGTAGTCAAAGGAGAAGTCAAATGAAGAAAGCGAAATAACTCCAAGGGAACAAACTTTCTTTATGAAAGGATGGACATTGGAAAGGGTATTTGCAAGAAATGTCTTGCAAATGTCAAGAACACACCTTTCGAAGGTGTTGTAAATTGTTCTTGAACAGTTCAAAACAGTTGGTTCTTCTACTTGAATGCTTGATTCCGTATTAGTAACTATGTTTTACAATCGTTGTAAAAGTGTGGCTAATAAGAAGTAGATGATTAATGAGAGAAGAGAAAGTACTTCACATTCGGAACGTGAATAAAATGTAGATCTCTGCGAAAGCAGATAGTACTTACTTCCTCATATGAACTACCAAAGAAATTGGAAAAACATAGATTGTCTTTATATTCCAATTTTAAGGAACTAAATTCCATCACTATGTGAAATGGATAAATGTTTTGTTTGACGAAGCATTGTTCTTTATTGATGAATGATTAGATTATTGTAATCTAATTAATTTTCTCTATAGTAGAGATGAATTGGTAGTGTTAACTGTTTAGAATACAACGATGCTTAAAACCCAAAAGGTTGCAAGGTAGTGACTAATCCCAACTAAGTTGTGATACCTCTAAAAACATAAATTACGAGTTGGTCATAGATGGATGCCTTGGATCGTTAGATCCGGATCCAATGCCTTCTTGTGAAAATTGTATAGAGACAAAATGTTTGAATCTTTATTCTTTTGGAAAGAAGAAAGAATCACAAAGTTGTTGAGGTTAATTCACTTAGATGTTAGTGGCACTAGTCCACAAACATAATACTACTCATGTTGTTTAACATTCACCGAAGATCACTCTCGGTTGAACTATAGTTTATTTTGAATAAACACAAGTTCGAATACTTTGCAAAAGGTTTCAAAGAATTCAAGAAATGTAAGTTGATGAGTAAGACGTCTAAAGTATTTACCTCCTTAGATTTGATCCAAGATAAGGTAACACTTTAGAACAGTTTCCTTGAAAGATATCAAGGAAAGAAGCATCAAAAGATAATGGATTTCTCCATTAGGAGGAGAACGAACTTGAATAAGATTTAGTTCGTTGGATGTTACCAATTACCCATATATAGGATATATACTTCTAATACAATATGATTGTCAATTAGAAAGATCTTCCAAAATTTTCATGACTCCATAGGATGTAATTGGAAAGAAAGTCAAATCTTAATCATGTTAAGATTTGGGGTTGTGTGCTAAACAAGCAATATTTGTTTAAGAATTATCTTATGGATATCCTTAAATTAACCTTTGGATATCACTTCTATAAACCAACTAACAAATGTTGTTTTGTTGGGTAGTTCATTGTAAATCCTACAATATGATTTGCCTAAGATAAAGCAATGAACGAGAGATAGAACTCAAAGAATGGGTTCTTTGAGAAACAAGATAATCATTAACAAATATAACAACCTAGTTCCTATACCACAAGCTCCAAGGTAGTCGAGAAGGATTTATAAACCGTCTCAGTTGAATGGTTTGAACTTTATGACTATGTCATAGAGTTGCACCTCTTAATTCGAAAGAAATAAGAATGAAAATCCTTATGACTACATTGAGTGTATATACGATATATACTGAAGGAAATGGTAAAATACCATTTGACCCGAAATAATGAAACCTTCAAAGCTAATTGGTAGCTTAAAGTGACTACAATCAAAGAGAATGGTTGACTTTCAAGGAACCATTTTTGACGTAGTCTTAGTTTCAATTAATTCGAAGATTGCTAGCTACAACTAAATGGTGATTCAATGTTTGGACATAATATGGGTTTCCGAAACCATTATTAAGATAGTCTTGATAATATATGTCTAAAACTATGAATCACAAGACATGTAAGTTGTAGAGATCCATCCATCATGGATCTTAGCAAGCTAGTGGGAGCTATAAGCGTCTTATGAGAGAAAGGTCAAATCGTTTGATTTCTCATAAAGATGTAAATGAATCTTTTGTTTACTAGGTTTACAAAAGATTAGTGGGAGTTAATCATATTCCAAAATTTGTATATATATATAAATATATGTGATATATTAATTTTGGAAATGAAAAGAAAAATTCTTCGTTAAAGTTATGACTTTAAACATTCTATAACGATAGAATGAATATGGGAGACATAGTCTATAAACATGGGAAGTAAATCTATAATGATAGATTTCAAGATATAATTTGATTATATCAATCCCTAATAAATAGACAATATATGCTAGGAAGTTTCTCATATGATGATAAACTTCAATTAGAAGGACGACTCTACTGTGACTAGCAAGTTGCTCTTCTCAAAGGGAACGTGCCCTTTGACTCCCAATGAAATAATGCATAAATAGAATCCTTTATGCATACGCAGAAAGGTGAATTACATATTTCATATTTTATGAAAAACATTGATATGAGTTGTACCTAGATAGGTACAAGACGATATCAGTGCAAGCCCAGGATCAGAACCACGGCAACTGTCAAGTGAATCTTTAAGTATTTAAGAAATACTAAAGGATAGATTCCTAAAAGAATGAGGAAGAATTAGAGTAACATAAAGGAAGCGTAAATGTATTAGATTATGAATCTAATCCATCATTGGATGTTTCTTCATTATGAATGAAGAGATAATCAAATATCTCTTTATTATGACTAAAGAGATATTTGGATGGAAACATTAAAAGTAATGACTTTAATGTGTTCCATTATTAATGCAAAATATATTCCCATATAGAAGCTTACAACAATGTTGTTTGGATGGGAAAGTTCATTCATGAACTCTCTATTCGGTTCCAACCAGAAAGTGTCTCTAGTGTATCGACACTACGACACTAATGGGGCGATAGCTCAAGCAAGGGAATCAAGGTCTCATCAAGGTCCGAACTCATATGAGAGACTGAACCACATGATTGAGAATCATGTATAATGGTGACGTCGATATTCTCAAGGTTGCTTCTATGGATAACATATAGATATCCATTGCCTAGGCCTACTAGTCAGCCATTTTTGAAATGACTACAGAATAGGTATCATCACTGATAATCAAGCTGATTGGCTCTAGTGCAAGTGGGAGATTGTTGGAAATGTGCCCTAAAACCAATCATATGATGATACTTTACGGACATTTCATATGTTAAACTAATCTAGTTTAATATCAAGGGCAAAGATTATTGTTTAAGCCGTCTCATATAAATGTTATATGCTTAAACGATAAAGTCCAAGGAATATGTGATTGGGAAAATGCAATCTAAAGAAGTTAGATTCATGAGACCATTCTTTCGTAGACACATCCTAAACGTTCCTGATCATAGGATTGCCAATTGGGCATTGACAATCCGTTAAGATCAGTACGTGTTATGTCTTCTCTCAGGGAGAGTGACTAGTCTCGAGTCATTAGTGTGTGTGACATCAAGACAAGCATGTAGGTGCTCAATAGCGAATGAGTCCACTGAACACGATCAACGAAGAGTTCTCATATTCATGTCACATGAGAACTCATGGTTGGGATAATGCAAAGTAGTCTTTGACCTGAGGCATCGTCGTTGTCTTGTGGTTAAGTCCTTGATCTTTGATTATGTCAAACGTCATTCCATTGGAGTGTCCACGACATCGTTGGGGTTAAGCCACTTAGCCATGGAGGCAAGTGAATGCGCAACAAGGGATCTCTAACGGTCAAACTGTTTGAGGGAGAATACTCTATGATATGATTAAGAATCTCTGGCCAGAGTATGAATGAGATTTAGGAAGTTGTTCCAAATCACATTCAAGGTAATCATATAAGCACACGAATCACATTGGATAGTAGACATGAATAAACTAAACTATCAAACCAAACAATGTGGTCAAGAGTATTGTATTAGAGAAAGACCGTATTGCATTTGTAATCCTGAACTGAATAGGTTCTCTACCTCTTCTGATTAGCTTGGGTAACCATGATATGCTGCTAGGTGTCACTCATGGTTTGTGGAAGCCCTAAACGTGTATAATCACTAAAGGGAGAATTGAAAGTAAGTTTCAATTCACAATCGATGTGAAATGGTTTTAATCGCCCACTGCCTCGCTAAAAGGAACCTAATGGATCGTGTAAGGTAAAGATTGAAGAAACAACGGAGATGAGTAAGAATAATTAAATGGTTTAATTATTTATGGCATTGATTAATTAATATGATTAATTAATCAAACGAATAAAGTTCGTTAAAAGACCACGGGTTAGTTTTGGGCCTCAAGGCCCAATGGGCTTCGAACGTCAAGCCCATTGACTTAAGTTGTATGACAACTTAATTCACAAAGGCCCAAAAGCCCAATAAAACCCTTATGGCCGGCCATGTTAGAGAGAATGGGTTGTTGGTTCTTTAGGTCACTTATTTGAAGGGACTATATAAAGGACTTTGTAGCCTAAAATTCATAAAGGGTTTCATTTAGAGAAAATTGGTGAGAACATTTCTCTCCTTTTTCTCTCTAGGAGGCCGGCCCCCTTGGAGGGTGCATTTAGCAATCCCACTACTCTAAGGTCACTCATTTCTTCTCGAATCTAACCTTGGTGAAGATACTTAGAGGTTCTCAATTTTGGGAACTTGGAGAAACCTATTTTTCCATCCAAATCCATAGATTTTAGATGCAAGGAATGAAGGCCCTCTCTTTGGGTGATTAGCCTTTGCTTATGCAAAGAGGAATCTACAAAGGTATATATTTCTCAACTCACTTTGATTTGAGTTGAATCTTGGTTCACCAATCTACTAGGCTTTGAATTTCTTGGTTAATGTTTTGTTTTTAAGTGCATGCTAGCATGATTCCGCCTTTAATTGTTAATTGCAGGCTTATTGATGTTGCTTAAATGAACAAGTTTTTCACAAATCTTCCTTCAAAAGGGAGCAGGACACCCTCAAATGGATCAAACACACCCGTTTTCTGATACATCTCGATGTCAAGAAGAAAGAATGGTCAATGCCCGTTTGAAACTGAAGCAAGCAAAGCCGATGCACAACGACACATGGATAATGTAAAGTTGCTCAAGACGAATGTAGTTTTACCTCTGACACAGCTAAGCAACGCTAAGGTTGCAAGATTATCACAAGGCTTCGTAAAAGCTCCACCAAAGGGGGTGGAACCAAGCTTTCTCCCAACTAAGAGGACCAAAGAAGGTTTTGATCCAAACGCCTACGAACTCATGTCAAAAGCTGGGTACAACTTCGCTTCTTCTTCGAATCCTGGAAAAAAGGTTTCAAACACCGTCAACAATAAAGAACGTGACCTCACCGAGACTCAAAAGAAGTTGAAGAAGCATGGTTACGGAGTTAACAACAACAAAGCTAGACTTGGCTTCACACCGAATGCACCTTTGAAGATTTCAAGCAAAGCGAAAAATGCTAGCACTCAACACATCAGCGTGAGCATTGAACAAGATCGAGAGAAGCCTAAATCCACCCCTCAAACGCCAGTCTTCGATATGATGAATCTTTCAAGACCCAGAACGTCAGCACTTGATCATATTGGTGGTCAAAACTGAACCTCCGTCTTCAAGAGGCTTAACAGGCCAACAACCCAAAGCTCTGTTTTTGAAAGGTTCTCAAAACCTAAGAAGTAAAGCAACACGGCTAGCTCTCCTCCTCGTCAGTCAGCTTTGGAAAGACTTGAAGACAACAGGAAGTTTTCTGGAAATAGGGAAACAACGTCAAAGGAAGAAAAGCTCAACAGGGTAGCAGAAAAAGACGATATTCGAAGCTTAATTCCTTCAAGGATGAAACGTCAAGCAATCTTGGAGGTTGATGCAAATGGACCATTGAAACTAAGAGGAAGTCCAAGATATCATCCACACTGGACAATTTTCATACCAACAAGCCCAAGAGGATGACACTAAAGAGGAAGTCCAAGATGTCTTTGTTGGAAATGTGCCCTAAAGCCAATCATATGATGATACTTTACGGACATTTCACATGTTAAACTAATCTAGTTTACATATAAAGGGCATAAATTATTGTTTGAGCCGTCTCATATAAATGTTATATGCTTAAACGATAAAGTCCAAGGAATATGTGATTGGGAGAATGCAATCTAATGAAGTTAGATTCATGAGACCATTCTTTCGTAGACACATCCTAAATGTTCCTGATCATAGGATTGCCAATTGGGCATTGACAGTCCGTTAAGATCGGTACGTGCTATGTCTTCTCTCAGGGAGAGTGACTAGTCTCGAGTCATTGGTGTGTGTGACATCAAGACAAGTACGTAGGTGCTCAGTAGAGAATGAGTTCACTGAACGTGATCAACGAAGAGTTCTCATACTCATGTCACATGAGAACTCATGTTTGGGATAATGCAAATTAGTCCTTTGACTTGAGGCATCACAGTTGTCTTGTGGTTAAGTCCTTGATCTTTGATTATGTCAAAGTCACCCCATCGGGGTGTCTACGGCATCATTGGGGTTAAGCCACTTAGTCATGGAGGCAAGTGAATGCGCAACAAGGGATCTCTAACCTTCAAACTGTTTGAGGGAGAATACTCTATGATATGATTTAGAATCTCTGGCCAGAGTATGAATGAAATTTTGGAATGCGTTCCAAATCACATTCAAGGAAATCATATAAGCACACGAATCACATTGGATAGTAGACATGAATAAATAAACCATCAAACCAAACAATGTGGTCAAGAGTATTGTATTAGAGAAAGACCGTATTGCATTTGTAATCCCAAACTGAATAGGTTTTCTCTACTTCTTTTGATTAGCTTGGGTAACCATGATATGCTGCTAGGTGTCACTCATGGTTTGTGGAAGCCCTAAACGTGTATAATCACTAAAGGGAGAATTGAAAGTAAGTTTCAATTCACAATCGCTTTGAAATGGTTTTAATCGCCCACTGCCTCGCTAAAAGGAACCTAATGGATCACACACCATAAGAGGTGGAGATTGGAGATTAAATGGAGATGAGTAAGAATGATTAAATGGTTTAATCATTTATTTATGGCAAGGATTAATTAATATGTTAATTAATCAAACGAATAAGTTCGTTAAAAGACCTCGGGATAGTTTTGGACGTTTAGGCCCAATGGGCTTCGAACGTCAAGCCCATTGACTTAGGTTGTAAAGCCTAATAGCCCAATAATATCCCAATGGCCGGCCATGATGTTTAGGGTAGTGAACTTGGATTTATTTACAAGTTTGCCACTCAAATGAATAAAGGTATAAATATGACTTTATAGCCAAAATTCATTTAGGGTTTGTTTTGGAGAAAATTGGAGAGAACATGTCTCTCCATTTCTCTCTAAAGAGGCCGGCCCCCTTGGAGGGTGCACTAGCATCTCACTACTCCAAGGTCACTCATTTCTTCTCCAATCTCTCCTTGGTGAAGAGACTTAGAGGTTCCCTATTTTGGGAACTTGGAGAAACCTATTCTTCCATCCAAATCCATAGTTTTTAGATGCAAGGAATGAAGGCCCTCTCTTTGGGTGATTAGCCTTTGCTTATGCAAAGAGGAATCTACAAAGGTATAAATCTCAACTCACTTTGATTTGAGTTGATTAATGGTTTACCAATCTACTAGGCTTTGAATTTCTTGGTTAATGTTTTGTTTTTGAATGCATGAAAGCATGATTCCGCCTTTTAATTGTTATTAGCATGCTATAGATGTTATTCAAATGAACATGTTTTCACAAAATAATCCTTCAGTCTTCCACATCACGATCTAAGAAGGCAAAGAAGACGAGATCCCCAAAGAAGATGTCACTGCTGCACCACCATAACTTGAGGATAGGGGGCAAGCCATGATTGGGCACAAAAGAGGAGCAAAAACCTATCTTCGTAAGTGCACTGCTAAGTGCATATGAGATAGAGGAGTACTACCAACTGCTATCAGAGTACAAAGACGTCTTTGCTTGGACCTACAAGGAAATGCCCGGCCTTAACCCTGTCATCGCTGTGCATCATCTTGCAGTTAAGCCTGGAACACGACTGATAAAGCAAACTCAAAGGCACTATCGATCCGAGCTCATTCCACAAATTGAGATAGAGATTGACAAGCTAATCGAAGCAAGCTTCATTCGAGAAGTGCAATACCCTAAGTGGATCTCCAACATCGTCATCATCCTTAAGAAATCTGGACAAATACATGTTTATGTAGACTTCTGGGATCTCAACGACGCTTGCGTGAAGGATGACTTCCCCTTGCCAATCATCGAAATCATGGTGAACGCAACCACTGGCCACGAGGCACTGTTAATTATAGACGGCTCTTCTGGATACAATCAAATTCGCATGGCTCTCGAAGACGAGGAATTAACAGCCTTTCACATTCTAAAAGGTATCTACTGCTACAAGGTGATGCCTTTTGGTCTGAAGAATGCTGGAGCTACATATCAACATGCAATGCAAAAAATCTTCAATGACATGCTACACAAAAACATAGAATGTTATATAGACGATGTGGTGGTCAAGACAAAGAAAAGATCAGACTACTTGAAGGATTTGAGAATAGTGTTCGGAAGGTTGAGAAAATACAACCTCAAGATGAACTCGTTAAAATGTGCGTTTGGCGTCACCTCCAGAAAGTTCCTCAGCTTCATCATCAAGCACCATGGTATTGAAGTGGATCAATAAAAAATCAAGGCCATTCAAAGCATGCCAAAGCCAAGAAACCTGCACAAGCTGAAAAGTCTACAAGGACGGCTAACCTTTATCAGACGCTTCATCTCCAACCTTGCAGGGTGTTGTCAACCATTTAACCGACTCATGAAAAAAGATGTTCCATTTGTATGGGACGAAGCATGCCACAATGTTTTTGAAAGCATAAAAAAGTATTTGTCAAGTCCACCTGTCTTGGGAGCACCTGTGCCCAGGAAACCACTCATATTCTATATCGCCGCTCAAGAAAGTTCAGTCGGAGCACTCTTGGCGCAAGAGAATGAATCCCAGAAAGAAGGAGCGCTCTACTACCTCAGCCGAACTCTCACCGGCGTTGAGTTGAACTACTCCCTAATAGAAAAGATGTGCCTTGCCTGAGTGTTCGCCATCTAGAAGCTCAGGCATTACATGCATGCTTACATTATCCACTTGGTTACAAAAGCTGACCCGGTTAAATACGTTATGTCCAAACCAGTCTTAACAGGGTGACTTGCTAAATAGGCGTTGCTTCTTAATCAGTATGAGATCATCTACGTCCCAACTAAAGCTGTCAAAGGGCAAGCGTTAGCAAACTTTCTTACCGATCACCCAATCCCAGCTGATTGGAAAATCTCAGACGACTTGCCTGACGAGGACGTGTTTTACATCGACATCTTCTCGACATGGACGATGTTCTTCGACGGATCTGCACGAGTGGACGAAGTGGGGGCAGGAGTAGTATTCATGTCGCCACAAAGGTAAATACTACCTTATTTCTTCCAACTAAGCGAATTATGCTCCAACAACGTCGCTGAGTACCAAGCATTGATCATCGGGCTCCAAATGGCGATCAACATGGAAATCATAGCTCTCGAGGTATATGGTGACTCCAAGCTCATAATCAATCAGCTCTTGACTAAATATGAGGTGAGGAAAGATGATCTTGTCCCATACTTCTGGCTGGCAACTCAATTGCTACAAAGGTTTGAGGTTGTAACACTAGAACATGTGCCTAGAAAAGAAAATCAAATGGCAGACGCTCTTGCCAACCTAGCCTCGAGCATGACATTAGGAGAAGATGAAGCTGCAGATATGCCAGTCTGTCAAAGATGGGTGATCCCTTTCGTCACTAAAATGCTACCAGATGATACGAATGTCATCTCAGTACTTCCAGTCAATGTTAAAGAGTGGAGACAACCGCTGATCGGCTACTTAGAGCATGGAAAACTCCCAGATGATCCTAGACACCGTTCTGAAATACGACGACGAGCACCTCGCTTCCTCTACTACAAAGAAACACTCTACCGGCGCTCTTTCGAAGGAGTACATCTGCAGGAGAAGCTTACATCCTAGCTGCAACATATTACTTCTCCAAATGGGCTGAAGCCATACCCCTAAGGGAAGTAAAGAAGGAAACCATCATCTGTTTCATCAAGGAGCATATCATTGATAGGAGCATATTTATGCGACTTAGTTAACATGTTTTCTTGCACTTACTTAGTTAGTTATTGCTTATCAGAGTGTTTTAAGCCATTTTCGTATGTTGGTAGGTCCTAATAACAAAGTTGGCAAGAAAAGTGCATTTTGGTGCATTTTGGAGCAATTTTGGGCTGAAATGGATTGCATGCACTTAGAGACATGAGGATGGACGTTTTGGGAAGATTATAATTCAGCATATGTGTGTGCAAGTGTGTGACCTACAACTAACAAACATCATAGCTGCCATGTGATGGAGAAAATGTGTTGTTTGTGGCTGAAATAGTGAAGAGCATGTGTGTGTGCAAGTGTGACAGCTTTTGGATGTGGAAATAATGATAACATGACAACAAAGACACATGCAAAGAGGCCTTGAGCACCATCCTTCACACTTGTGCAGCAGCAACCCTTCATCATTACTTAACATTTCTACCACAAGAACATGGAGACAACATTATACAAGGCATGTGCAAAAGAGAAACATGGACAGCCAACAAATTCGTCAAAACTGCCTGTGTAGATTAGCTGACTTTGGAAGCATGTTACGAACAGCTCCGAATGAATGAGAGAATGAGCCTTATATGCTTGGAAAGCTACGGATTTCTATTTTCTGGAAACATGGGCAGAAAATGGGTGGATTGGTGGCTGAAATGATGAAGCATGTGTGTGCAAAAGGAAAGGAGAAACATGGACAACACACACCCATGCAATCTGTACATGCAAAGGAAATGGAGTGGTCCTCTCCCTAGCCTATAAATACATCCACCACCCCCCTTCCAAAGGAGTACAATCTTGATCCATCAAAAGAGCTTCATTTCATTCACAAACACAATTTCCTTGTAGTGACCTCCATCCATTCATCTAGCCATATTACATCTCACCAATCCATACACTTTCATCTCTTATCCATGCAAATCCATTCCATCCATATATCCATACACATCCTAGACACTTGTGCTACAACAAGGTGGTGAAAACAAAGGTCCTTGGCGTTTCAAGCTTGGAACTTTGGAGCGTTTTAGGTGTACTTCGTTCTTGCTTTCAATGTCTACTTTATTATTTTCTAATTTTGTTGCAATTATGAGTGGCTAAACCCCTATTTAGTTAGGGGGAAGTTTAAAGCCATGAACATGCTTGAGATTTGAATTGATTCCTCCAATTGTGATTTGATAAGTTGTGATTGCAATTCAATTATCTATTTTATTCATAACTAATTCTTGTATGTTTATTAAGGATGCATACTTAGTTTTCATGCATGAATTAGATGCTAGAATATAAATGAGTTTCACCTAATCGTTACAAGTTTATATTCATGAGTAGTGAAGGTTGTTTATCACAATCGCGTTAATTGAATTCTTGGCAAATGTATCATGCATTCATAGTTATAATTGCCTCGTCAACACTTATGATTTTCATTGAACGTAATGATCTCTGATTGTATCTCTATTATGCATTCATATAGGGGACTTTTAGAGAACGATTTGGGTTGTTGCATGCATTCATCCAACTCAATGAGTAAAGGAAAATATGAGGGTTAATTTGTGCATCACGGTTAATTTGGGGTGTTGAGCATCATAGTTAATTGAAAAGCAATTGGAAATCGATTCATATACAAGTGTGTCATGTGTGAAGAACGGACCTCTAACTAATCCATCCATTATCTCATTTCTTAAATTCGTTTTACAATCTGTCTAATTTTATAAGTTGTTTGTTTGTTTCAAATTCATCAAAACTAAATTCCCCCTTTTACTTTCTTGTTTCAAAGTGTTTAAAATCTATTTTGTTTGTGTTTTAGAGTGTTTTGAGTCAAGTCAAAAACCAAATTTCGTCCAAAGTTGTGTTAGAGTCAGAAACGGCCTAGTTTGTGTTTTTAGGCAATTTTGAGTGTCTTTAAGTTATTTTGAGTCTTGTGAACCTGTTTTGAGTTCTTTAAGTCTATTCAAACGTTTTTTACCTTTGTTTTTATGTCTTTGAGTTAGTTTAGAGGTTTTAGCAAGCCCTCCTAATCCCTGCTTTAGAACGATCCCTACTTGCATTATTACTACAATTTGACAACAAGAGGGTTTAATTTGAGTGCTTAACTTTCATCGCACCAAATTTTGGCGCCGTTGCTGATTGGGTGTTTTTATTTTAGCTTGCTGATTGGGTTTATTTCTTATTTTCAGGTACTAGTTTATGACTCGTAGGTCTTAACATATTAGTGCAAACATCTCGAAGTTCGACGGTGATTTTGAAAGAACTTTGAGAAGAAAGAGGAGGCATCCAGAACCTAGTGAACCTAGTTCAAGTTCAGAGGCCGAATCTGAATTTGAAGAAAAAGAAGAAGAAGTCATGGCAGCGGACAATCGTACAATCAAAGAACTCTCGGCCTCGGGGTTGGCAAATGATGCACCCCTTTGCATTCAATACCCCATGGCTGCTCAAGGCAAGACCAATGAGTTCGAATTGAAGTCAAGTTTGTTGCATCACATTCCTAAATACCATGGGCTGTCCATGGAAGATCCAAACAAGCATCTTAAAGAGTTCGAAGTGGTTTGTTCGAGCATGACTCCCATCAATGTCGATGGGAACATTTTGATGATGAAGGCCTTTCCATTCTCTCTTTTGGAAAGGGCTAAAGATTGGCTTTATGAGTTAGCACCCGGAACGGTCACGTCTTGGGAAAGCATGAAGAGGGTGTTTTTAGAGAAGTTCTTCCCCACTTCGAGAGTCATTCTCTTGAGGAAGAAGATTAGTGGGATTCAACAAAATCAAGGTGAATCGTTTCCCACATATTATGAACGTTATAAAACTATTGTTGCTTCATGTCCACAACACCAAATGAAGGAGAAGCTGCTCATTCAATACTTCTACGAAGGACTCCTCCCCATTGAACGTTAAATGCTAGATGCCTCAGCGGGTGGTGCGTTGGTTGACATGGCTCCGGTGGCTGCCAAGACTTTAATTGCAAACTGAGCACACAATGCACAAAAATATGAGGGTGTTGGACAAAGAGAAGGCCCACGGCAACATAGTGTGAATGAGGTAAATGCAATTTCTGAAATTCAATCACAACTTGCTAATCTTACCTCCCTTGTGTCTCAGGTTGTAATTGGGTCAAAACCACAAGAAAATCAAGTTTGCACCGTGTGCTCCATCCAAGGGCATCCATCCGAGAAATGCCCTAAGTTGATCGAGAATGGTGGATGGGAATCTGCTAATGCTATTGGATTCCAAGGCTAAAATCAAACCAGATACGATCCATACTCGAACACATACAACCCCGGATGGAGAGATCACCCTAATATGAAGTGGAGAGAGCCCCAACAACCTGCACAACAAGGGGGATTTAGGCAAAACCCCCATGGGTTCCCACGGACATATCAACAAAATCAACCACCCCCGACCCAACCGAGAACAAGTTCGCCCATGGATAATGATCAACTTGTTCAATTGCTATCCAATGTGGCGCAGGGCATGCAAAATCAAGCCAAGGAGGTGGAAGATTTGAAAAAACAAATGGGACAAATTGCTGAATTCATGGGGCAATTCAGTAGAGAACAAGGTAAGTTACCAAGTTCAACAAATGTGAATCCAAAGGGCGAATTTGAATCCGCCAAAGCCATCATGTTGCGTAGTGGAAAAGAAGTTGGAAGTAGTCCGACACTCCTAAATCTGCCCAAAAAGAGGATGAAAAGCTGCAAAATGAGGAGGGGAGCACTAGCACACCCACGGAAAGAGTGAATCAACCGTTGCCCCAGGCCCCTATCATTCCTAAATCGGCCAAACAAGGTAAGTTGAGTTCAAATTCACTTAATACTAATCTGACTCATGTTCCTTTTCCTTGTAGGTTCATGCAATCGAAGAAGGATGAGAGTGAGAAGGACATTCTTGAAACATTCCGGAAAGTGCAAGTAAACATTCCACTCCTTAAGGCAATTAAACAAGTCCCGAAATATGCCAAATTTCTCAAAGAGTTATGCACAACCAAGAGAAGAATGTCGAACAAAGAGGTAGTTAAGGTAAGTGAAAATGTTTCAGCCGTATTACAACGTAAACTGCCCACTAAATGCAAAGACCCCGGAAGTTTTACGATTCCCTGTGTGATTGGCAATACTCGATTTGAAAATGCAATGCTAGATTTAGGTGAAGGAAATTTTTTTGTCCTAGCTAAGAACAAGTGATGCGAGAATTAACTAGCACACAAATTAAACCCTCTTTTTGACAATTGTAGTATAGATGTAAGTAGGGTATCGTTCTAGACCGGGGATTAGGAGGGATTGCTAATCTATTCTAAATTAATTTAAAAATATTAAATAAGACTCAAGGACACAAAATTAGACTAAAAACTATAATAACTCGGAACACACTTAAAATGACTCAAAATAATGAAAACAATTAAATTGGACACTAGGAACTCAAATGGACGAAAATTGAATTAAAAGACTAACAATAATAAAAACTGACTAAATAATATAATATAATAATAAATGGGTGTTTGATTTTTATGAAAAGTAAATTAAACTTAAATAAATTACGGAAATGACAAAAACATGAAATTAAAGTGAAAAGATAAATGACGGACTAGCTAGAGGGTTATTCTCCACACATGACACATATGCAACCTAAATTGATTTTCAGTTGTTCTTTCAATAAATTGTGAATTTTCAATACTCCAGATTAACCGTGAACAGCATTTTTTTAATCTTCAAGTTTTCCTTAAGTTATTGAATTGGACGGGAAAACGCATACAACAATTCAAAACATTCTTCAAAAGTCCCCTACGTGAAAAGCACAATAGAGATACAATCAAAGATCATTAAACTTTGTGAAAACTATAAGTATTGACGAGGCATTCGTAACTATGAAAAGCATGATACTCTTGCCAAGAATTCACTTAACACGATTGTGGATAACAACCTTCACTACTTGTGAATATAAGTTCATAACGATTAGGTGAAATTCACTTATATTCTAGCATCAAATTCATGCATGTAAATTAAGTATGCATCCTTAATCGACATACAAAAATAAGTTATCAATCAAGCAGTTAAGCAAATTAAATCACAACTTAGAAATCACAACTGAAGGTAATCAATTCATATTACAAATATATTCATGGTTTCGAATTAACCTCTAGCCAAAATAAATTTATTTACATATTATTAAAACAGAAATAAAATAAAAGTTTAGAACGATTAAACCGAAAGAGAGTGAATTGGCTGCGTTCCGCCAGCTACCAAAGGCAGCCTTCTCCGTGTCACCACTCTGCTGATTATCCTCTTCTGCTCGTTATGCTCCCGCTGCCCAATCATCCCCCGCAGCTTCACTGCTCGCTGACTTCACGCTTACGCTGCCCAAAGGGCAGCACCCTCTCTCCAATTTCCTGCACAGCAGCAAGTGCTGCTTCTCCACGTTATTTTTTCTTCAGCTGCCCCGAAGGGCAGCTCCCTTCTCGTACTCCTAGCTCCTGACCTCTTCTTTTCTTTCACCAACTTCTCTCCCTATATCACTCATTAATTCCCTTATTTTATTTTCCCTTTCCTCACGTTTCTTTCCATCTTTGACTATCCCATCTTCTCACTTTTTTTTTTATTCCTCCTTTCTTGTTGCTATTTTATTCCCCTCCTTTTATTTGCCAAAGCTCCTTTTCTCCTTTTTCCTACCGACAGTCCCTCCTCACTTCACGCTGCAAAACGCAAGGGCCCGCGTCTCCACTCAATTTCTTATGCTGCCACGCTCCACGTTTTTCTCCTTTAGTTTTCTTATTTTATTCTTTGCTGGTTTCATGCTCTCTTGGATCCCTCTCCTTTCATTCTTTTTCTCTCGTTTTCTGACTTTGCAAACATCATAATAATGAGAACGACAAACATTGTTTATAAAATGTAAATTAGTATTATCATGTGACAATAAAAGGTAAATTTACATAACAGATCCTATAAACACAAAAATAACGTAAATAGCTCAAAAATATAAGGAACTAACTAAGAAAAGACGAGTGAATTCGAAGTAAAAATATATATAAATATGATCCGATCAAATACCCCCACACTTAACTTTTGCTAGTCCTCGAGCAAAACAAAGAAAACAAGAACAAGAAGTAACAAAAACATTATTAGCTTCCCCCTATGTGACCCTCATAGAATTTTATTTAAGAAAACAAATCATCAAGAACCATAGCTAGCATCAAGGAACTAATCCAAGTTCATCTTCCTTATTCAAATATTAGGAATAATCTTTGAATCATCTTTGAAGTGTAGTGTATGAGATAGCCATGCTAATGCAATTTCAAGTTTTTATTTTTAAAATCATCATATGCAAACTAGCGATCCTCTCACTGGATATGCACTCAATCACACATGTGTTTAGTTTTAATGTGTTTCGCTCAAAGAATCAAATGTGAAATTTCTACCATAAGCTTGCATAAAGATCACTTCTCCACAGTCATAATTGCAAACTTAAATCAAGAGGACTTTTATTGGATGTAATGAGGTTTAGGGAGAGGGTTATTGAAATGAAAGAATAGGAAAACACAAGTTCCAAGCTACATTGCAAGCAATTCTTTTGTTTAGATTTATAAGAACTCAATATTTCCAGCGATTCTTCTAGCACCTCCAACCACACCCCTAAACTGAAAATTGAACAAATTTTTATTTCATTTGTATACAATCTTTTTTTTTCTTTTTTTTTCTCTTTTTTTTTCTTTTTAAATACAAACATGAAATACCCCCACACTTATTCTTTTGCCAAACACCTTCAAAGTACTTCACAAACGTTTCTCATAAGACAATCTCGCATTGCTCGCTTGGAAAGGGTAAGGAAAAATGTTTCAGGTATAAGGGTAGACATATCTGGTGATAAGAAATAAAAGGCTCAACATACACGGCTCAAATTGGCAATCTAATGATATCATTTTTCTTTGGGGAACATGGTTATTTGGGCCATGGTGGTAAACCTAATGCCTCTATCATTTCCAAGTTCATGCAATCAATGACAAACATTTCGAAAGATCGTTATTCAAGTTCTAGAGATGTATTTCACATAAGTTCATCACACATGAAAGAATAAGAGTGTATGAAAAATGCACACACTTTCAATAGGCTCAAAAACTCACATAGGATATATATGGTCACTAAATTCACATATGAAGCTTTAAGTCATACTTTAGTTTCACATTAACAAGGCTATGTGCATTTGGTTTTTCAAAGATGATCAAACATGTACAAAACTAACAAGAGAATTAGGAATTTCACAAAACACATGTTAACTAAGTTCTTGATGATCATGGTTCGAATTTGATCCAATTATATCATTGGGTCGGGAAACTAACAAAAATCTAATTCAAGACAATAAGGGAAACAAGAAAATATTTTTGGATTTTTAAATTTTCCGATTTTTTTTTTAATAATAATTTTTAAATTTTTTTTTTTTAATATATAAATATATATATATATATAATTTTTTTCTTTTTTTTTTTTAAAAAAAGAAAACAAAACCTAATTAAGAAAACAAAAAGCAACAACACAGAACAATTGAAATTCTAGAGATATCTACCCCCACACTTAAACTTGACATTGTCCCCAATGTCAGAAAACACTATAATGCAAATAAAAATAAAATAAAATAAAATAAATAAATAATAAGAAACAAAATAAATCACTTGGACTGAAAACTTCCCTAATTTGCAGTAAAATCAAGCGATGACCCCCAAGCTAGAATTCTGCAATCAACTTCAAGGGTGGAAATAACCAAACGTTCCTGCAAAGAAAAGAAATAATTCAGTTAAGTACGCACGAAAATTAAAAAAAAAAAAATTACAACCGAAAAAAATGAAAATCACGATAAAATACAATGAATAGAAACTAGTAAGTAATCATTGGTCATGCTTGTTGACTTTCCACAGCTTTCCTCTTGACCAGGGTGACACTTAGCTTTTTGATGATTTGAGGATATTGTACGGCGAGACTTTGCTCTTTCGTGAAGGTGCCCTCCAAATGTTGTTGAGGCTTCTCGAGTTCTTGAATTTAACTCGCACTCCTTGTGCTGGTTGATTGATTATGCAGTCTGCATTCTTCTCTGCTTGTTTCCTCAGCACGGCGGGCAGGCACGAGGTAGAGGTGTTTTGGTCTGATTCTTTCTTCAATCTTTCCAAGTGCCCACCTCTTGCTTTCTTTCTCCTTGTCCCTAGCTGAGGATGAATCAGCACGTTGTCTCCACATGCTTCGAGATCTCATTTTCACCTCCCTTACTTGTCCCCCAAGTAGATGTGGTAGACAAAACGGAAGCACAAGATGAAAAAGATGAGTACTCGAGAGCAAGGCTAGGTAAGCAATCAGGACAAGGAGAAGGAATGAGAAAGCATGATATGAGATACTCTTGCTTTCAACCTTTATGATATGAAATACTTTTGCTTTGAATGGGTTGTTCGCAAGAGTATCCCAAGGAATGAGGAACACAGAGTGACTCGAGAGGGTTCTTTGGGAATGCATTTTCGGAGATGAAAAAGTGCTGAGAGGGTGTGCTTTTGCTGTGGAAGGCGAAGGTAGAAACTTATAGGACTTGTCTTCACAACCGGAACTGTTCTCTCACTCATTGTCGGCAGTCGGTGGATGGGTGAAAAATACAAATTACGCGCTTTCTGACAAAGCTGCCCGTAATTTCCGCAAAGCTGCCAGTTGCATGTGACAAGTGCTGACTAGGCTGAGAGAGACAGATGGTTGGAATCGGCGCTTCGACAGACTGCCCGAGATTTTCACAAGGCTGAGTTTGCGTGTGACGGGTGACAACACGTCTGGACGAATTAATCTTGCGAAATCCGGGGTTCGGCTCGTGGTTTCTGAGCAAGCCCAACTCTTAAGAAATTAAACGCCTCTTTTGAGAAAGGAATCCGGTTTTTGAGAAAAGAGACTCCTCTTTTGAGAAAAGAATCCAGCTTTTGATAAAGGAGCCCGACTCTTCGATTTGCGAGAGAACGCCTCTTCAATTTCTGAGGAGCGCCTCTTTGATTTTTTTCTTTTTATAGAGGCGTTCATTTTGTTCCACAACACACTTAAGCGCCCTCCTGTAAACACTCCCTTCTTGCACTTCCTTAATCTCAATCTGTCCGATCACTTCTTTCTCAACACCTCTGAAAAATGGCAGGCCCTTCCGATCGACGTTTTGACTTAAACATTGGTGAAGAGGCAGCTCCGCCTTCACCAGACAACATATGGCGCCCTTCTTTCATATCCCCTACCGGTCCTCTTACCGTGGGGGATTCGGTAATGAAAAATGATATGACAGCTGCGGTGGTGGCCCGGAACCTTGTCACCCCCAGAGATAACAGACTGCTCGCTAGACGATCTGATGAATTGGCGGTTAAGGAGTCTTTGGCTCTTAGCGTGCAGTGTGCGGGTTCCGTGTCCAACATGGCCCAACGCCTATATGCCCGAACCCGTCACGTTGAATCGTTGGTGGCTGAAATACAGAGTCTCAAGCAAGAGATTAAAGGGCTCAAGCATGAGAATAAAGAATTGCACAAGCTCGCACACAGCTATGCCACCAGCATGAAGAGGAAGATTGACCAGATGCAGGACACTGATGGTCAAATTTTACTGGATCATCGAAGGTTTGTGGGTCTGTTCCAACAGCATCTGCCTTCGTCTTCTGGAGTGGCACCGCGTAGTGAAGCTCCAACTGATCAACCTCTGTTGCCTCCTCCTTCTGTGGCCCCGCCGACTGCTGAAGCACCGCCGACTACTGAAGCACCACCTGACCAATGAATGCTATTAGTTTACACATCATTGTAAAATATTTTTACTTTTATGTTTTTTTTTTTATATTTTTTTTATATATATTTTTTTTTATATTTTTAAATTTTATCTTTTTTTTATGTAAATTAATGTAAAAAAACTTTGTTTAACCTTCCCCCACACTTAAACTAAATAACACAAACTCACAGAAATCAACCAAATAACACAACTAACTAAACAAAACAAAATGAAAGCAGTAAAGATAAGGGTGTAAGTTGAATGCTTGGGTTGCCTCCCAAGAAGCGCTTGCTTTAACGTCCGCAGCTGGACGGTACCAAGAGTGATTATGCAAGGGGCTCTGGTTCTTGAAGGAATTCAACCTCCACATCATGCTCGGCAAAAGGCTCGTAATATGGCTTGAGTCTATGCCCATTCACTTTGAACACATTTCCGGTCTTCGTACTTCGGATTTCCACTGCACCATGAGGAAAAATATTAGTTACAACAAATGGACCAACCCATCGAGAACGAAGCTTACCTGGAAATAATCGAAGGCGAGAATTAAATAGAAGAACTTTCTGTCCAATGACAAAGTTCTTCCTTAAGATCATCTTATCATGAAATGCCTTTGATTTCTCCTTGTATATTCGACTCGACTCGTACGCATCATTCCGGATTTCATCTAGCTCATTCACTTGCAGGTTCCTTTGCTTTCCAGCAACATTCATGTCCTTGAAAGTATTAAGCTTTTCATGTTTAATGCTATGAACTAACACCTTTTCTAAATTACCTTGTCCCACACTTTCATTAAAACAATCCTGCACAACATAGTCAAACGCATCAATAGAAAAACAAGATTCAAAATCATTAGGGTACTTCATAGCATCGAAAATTCTGAATTTGACAATTTCTTCATCAATTTCCATGGTCAAGGTACCATCATAGACGTCAATCTTTGTACGTGCCGTTCTAAGGAATGGTCTTCCCAATATAAGAGGAAGTGCAGTAGGCATAGGGTCATATTCCATCTCAAGAACAAAAAAATCAGCAGGAAAAATAAGCCCATTCACTTGCACAAGTACATCCTCCAATAAGCCTTTCGGATATCTATTTGAACGGTCGGCCAACTGGATTATTACCTTTGTTTCCTTCAACTCTCCAAGGTTCAATGATTCATACACTGAATATGGCATCAGATTGATGGATGCCCCCAAATCACACAATGCTCTCCCAAACTCTTTCCCTCCAATTACACATGGAATGGTAAAACTACCGGCATCCTTTAACTTTGGTGGTAGCTTCCTTTGCAAAACAGCTGATGCTTCCTCACTTAATGCCACAGTTTCTTGATCATTGAATCTCCTCTTATTTGTACAAAGCTCTTTAAGGAACTTTGCATACTTGGGCACTTGTTTTATGGCATCTAAAAGAGGTAAGTTCACTTGGACTTTTCGGAAAGTATCCAAGATTTCCTTATCAGTTTGCTCTTTCTTTGACTTCATAAACCTGCGAGGGAAAGGAATAGGGACACATGAGTTAAATGAATTTTGAATTTCTTTTCTTATAGTATTAGAATTTTTTTTGTTTAATTCAACTGCTTTAGAAGACTTTTCAATTTCTGTTGAAGCTTCATCTTGCTCAAGATTTTTGGTTTGTAACTCCCCTTGTTGCATCCTTGGCTGCTCAAAAACTTCTTTTCCACTCCTTAAAGTCATAGCATTCAACTGCTCCGCATTTGGATTTGTCACAGTTTGGCTAGGTAACCTTCCTGGTTGGTGTTGTTGCCCCATCAAACTTGCTAACTGACTCATTTGACGCTCAAGGTTTTCAATTGCTTTGTCTGTTTTCTGTTGATGAGATTGAGTAGAGTTAGCTAAAGAAGCAATTAAATCCTCAAGAGACTTACTTGGAGCTTGTTGTTGTTGAGTCTGAAATGGTGCTTGTGGTCTTGCTTGAAAGAAGCCAGGTGGACGGTTATAGTGGTTGGGAACATATTGTTGTCCATTGTCTTGATTGTTCCATTTTAAGTGTGGATGATCGCGCCACCCTGCATTATAGTTGTTGGAGTATGGATCATACTTTTGCCTTTGTTGCCCTTGAAACCCTCCTAACGCATTAGCTTGCTCAAGACCACCTTGATCCATCAACGAAGGACACATGTCAGTGGCATGTCCCATCTTTGAACATACACCACACACTTGTTTTGGAGCCACAATAACCTGTTGCACAAGATTAGTCAAGTTAGCTAATTGTAATTCAATACTAGAACTAGCACTTACCTCGTTAACTTTCTTAAAAGGTAGCTCATCTCTCCCTCCAAATTGTCGTGTGTTGCTAGCAATGTTCTTTAATAATGCCTTAGCATTTATTGGTGTCTTGTCCATGAATGCTCCTCCACTTGCTGCATCAAGCATTATACGATCAGTACCACATAATCCTTCATAAAAATACTGTATTAAAAGATGCTCTGAAATTTGATGATTAGGACAAGATGCAACCAAATGTGTGAATCGCTCATAGTAATCTCCAAATGGCTCTCCATGTTGTTGTCGGATTGCACATATGTCTTTCCTTATGCTTGCAGCTTTGGTGGCCGGAAAATATTGCTCCAAGAATGCTTGCTTCACCTGGTTCCAGGTGTTCATTGATCCCGGAGGTAAATTGTAAAGCCACTCCTTTGCCTTAGCTTCTAATGTAAATGGGAATGCCCTCAACTTGACTTGCTCCTCATCCACATTTGCTGGTCTCATTCCTGAGCATACCACGTGAAACTCCATGAGATGCTTGTTGGCATCCTCTGTTGAGAAGCCATGGAACTTAGGCAAGTAGTGAATCATGCCGGACTTAAGCTCAAATCCTCCTCCTGCATTTGGATATGTGATGCACAATGGTTGTTGATTCGTGTTTGGCGTTGCCAACTCTCTCAATGTACGATTATCAGCCATGCCTTCTTGTGGTTCCTCCTCCTCTTCCGAACTTAGATGTGGTGGAGAAGATGGTGGTAAGGACACCGATGCACACTTTTGCTTGATTTTTCTCTGAAGCTTTCGAAATGTTCGTTCAATCTCTGGATCGTAGGAAGCTAGATCAATGCTCTTGGACCTTCGAGTCTGCATATACTACAAAAAAGTACCTGAAATAAAAACAAAACCAAAAACACTAAATAGACAAGAAATAGAAAATAAAAATAAATAAAAATAAAAATAAAAATAATAAAAATAAAATATAAGTAATCAGAAATAACAATCCCCGGCGACACGGCGCCAAAAATTTGATGCGAGAATTAACTAGCACACAAATTAAACCCTCTTTTTGACAATTGTAGTATAGATGTAAGTAGGGTATCGTTCTAGACCGGGGATTAGGAGGGATTGCTAATCTATTCTAAATTAATTTAAAAATATTAAATAAGACTCAAGGACACAAAATTAGACTAAAAACTATAATAACTCGGAACACACTTAAAATGACTCAAAATAATGAAAACAATTAAATTGGACACTAGGAACTCAAATGGACGGAAATTGAATTAAAAGACTAACAATAATAAAAACTGACTAAATAATATAATATAATAATAAATGGGTGTTTGATTTTTATGAAAAGTAAATTAAACTTAAATAAATTACGGAAATGACAAAAACATGAAATTAAAGTGAAAAGATAAATGACGGACTAGCTAGAGGGTTATTCTCCACACATGACACATATGCAACCTAAATTGATTTTCAGTTGTTCTTTCAATAAATTGTGAATTTTCAATACTCCAGATTAACCGTGAACAGCACTTTTTTAATCTTCAAGTTTTCCTTAAGTTATTGAATTGGACGGGAAAACGCATACAACAATTCAAAACATTCTTCAAAAGTCCCCTACGTGAAAAGCACAATAGAGATACAATCAAAGATCATTAAACTTTGTGAAAACTATAAGTATTGACGAGGCATTCGTAACTATGAAAAGCATGATACTCTTGCCAAGAATTCACTTAACACGATTGTGGATAACAACCTTCACTACTTGTGAATATAAGTTCATAACGATTAGGTGAAATTCACTTATATTCTAGCATCAAATTCATGCATGTAAATTAAGTATGCATCCTTAATCGACATACAAAAATAAGTTATCAATCAAGCAGTTAAGCAAATTAAATCACAACTTAGAAATCACAACTGAAGGTAATCAATTCATATTACAAATATATTCATGGTTTCGAATTAACCTCTAGCCAAAATAAATTTATTTACATATTATTAAAACAGAAATAAAATAAAAGTTTAGAACGATTAAACCGAAAGAGAGTGAATTGGCTGCGTTCCGCCAGCTACCAAAGGCAGCCTTCTCCGTGTCACCACTCTGCTGATTATCCTCTTCTGCTCGTTATGCTCCCGCTGCCCAATCATCCCCCGCAGCTTCACTGCTCGCTGACTTCACGCTTACGCTGCCCAAAGGGCAGCACCCTCTCTCCAATTTCCTGCACAGCAGCAAGTGCTGCTTCTCCACGTTATTTTTTCTTCAGCTGCCCCGAAGGGCAGCTCCCTTCTCGTACTCCTAGCTCCTGACCTCTTCTTTTCTTTCACCAACTTCTCTCCCTATATCACTCATTAATTCCCTTATTTTATTTTCCCTTTCCTCACGTTTCTTTCCATCTTTGACTATCCCATCTTCTCACTTTTTTTTTTATTCCTCCTTTCTTGTTGCTATTTTATTCCCCTCCTTTTATTTGCCAAAGCTCCTTTTCTCCTTTTTCCTACCGACAGTCCCTCCTCACTTCACGCTGCAAAACTCAAGGGCCCGCGTCTCCACTCAATTTCTTATGCTGCCACGCTCCACGTTTTTCTCCTTTAGTTTTCTTATTTTATTCTTTGCTGGTTTCATGCTCTCTTGGATCCCTCTCCTTTCATTCTTTTTCTCTCGTTTTCTGACTTTGCAAACATCATAATAATGAGAACGACAAACATTGTTTATAAAATGTAAATTAGTATTATCATGTGACAATAAAAGGTAAATTTACATAACAGATCCTATAAACACAAAAATAACGTAAATAGCTCAAAAATATAAGGAACTAACTAAGAAAAGACGAGTGAATTCGAAGTAAAAATATATATAAATATGATCCGATCAACAAGTAAGAACATTTGAATACATATGCAAACTATTAACACATTAAAGTAGGCATGCATTCAAAAACAATTCATAAAACCCATGACTTTCAAAGCCTAGTATATGGTGAACCAATAAACTCTTTAACAACATTAAAGAGAAGGAAAGATTTAGAGTTTCTTTACCCTTGAAGCTCATCCTTGATTACACAAGGGATTCACCCAAGTGGAGGGCCTTCAAGTCACCTCCTTGCTCCTTGGATCTTCCTTGTGATTTTCCTCCTTTTAGTGCTCCTTTGCTTCTTTGAGGATTTGAGGATTTGTTCTCCAAAACGGCAAAAGCTTGATGTCTCTAAGTCTCTTAACCAAGGATATGTTGTGAAGATGAAATGGATGACTTAGGGAAGAAGAGATTGCTAGCTATTCCTTCCCTAGGTGGCCGGCCTCTTTAGAGAGAATGAGAGAAAATGTTTCACCTCATTTCACCAAGAAAAACCCTAAATGAAAATAAAGCTATAAAGTTGCTTTCATACTTCATCACAAGTAAGTGGCAAACTTGTAATTAATCCAAGTTTGACACTTCTCACCCAAAACCAACATATAAGCCCAATACGAACATTTCATATAATTAATTAACTAATTAATTAATCTTGACCATTCTTCAATTAAACCATTTAATTGCTTATCCATTTCATTTAATTTCTTCACCAACATCCTTACTCGGTGTACGATCCATTAGGTTCCATTTAGCAAGGTAGTGGGCGATTGTTACTCTTAACGATCGATTGTGAATTGAAACCACATATCAATTCTTCCTTAAAATTAGTGTTTGCTAATCTTTAGGGCTTCCACAAACCATGAGTGACACCTAGCAGCATATCATGGTTACCCAAGCTTAGTAGAAGTGGTTGGAGAACCTATCCAGTTACAATTACAATGCAATACGGTCCTTCTCTAATACAATACTCTTAATCACATTGTTTAAGTGATAGTTTGTTTCATGTCTACTATCCAATGTGATACTTATCTATATGATTCAGTTGAATATGATTTGGAACAAACTTCCTAAGTCATATTCATATGCTTTGGCCAAAGACTCTCGAATCATATCTTAGAGTATTCTTCTTTCACCATGGAAGGTTAGAGATTCCTTGTTGTGCATTCATATGCCTACATGACTAGGTAGCTTGACCACAACAATGCCGTGGACACTCCAATGGAATGCCATTGACATGATCAAAGATCAAGGACCTAACCATTAGACATCTATGATGCTTCAGGTCAAAGGACTACTTTGCATATTGCAACTCTCGAGTTCTTACATGACATGTATGTTCGAACTTTCTTTTGATCGTTGTTCAGTGTACTCGATCACTCTTTCGAGCACCTATGTGTTTGCCTTAGTGTCCAACACTAAATGACTTGAGACTTGTCATACTCATGCTTGAGTCGACATAACACATACTAACCTTAGCGGATTGTCAATGCCCAATTGGCAATCCTATGGCTAGGAACGTTTTAGGAATGAACATAAGAGAAAGGTCTTGATAATCTAACTTACTTAAATCACTTATCTCTTAGATCAAATACATTCCTTGGATTCCCTTATTGCTTAAACACATGATACAATAAATAGTGATTAACAATAAGCTTTGCCTTTCATTAAACATATAAAAGTTTAATACAATAAGTATTCGAAAAGCTATTACATCAAATGAGTGGCTTTGTGGGCATACTTCCAACAATCTCCCACTTGCACTCAAAGCCACCTTCCCATGTATCTAATACCCATCTTTTCCATATGACGGTTAAGCTGGATTTGAGACATTAGCTTTGTCAGTGGATCGACTACGTTATCGGCTGAGGCAACTTTGAGGATGTTGACTTTCCCCTCGGCAGCATATCTTCTAATGATATTAAAGCGCCTGTCAAAATGCTTGTTCTTTTGATCAACCCTGGGTTCCTTGGCTTGAGCTATCGCCCCACTATTATCACAGAACAAAGTTACTGGTGATGTAATGGTTGGAACCACTCCAAGTTCAGTTATGAACTTCTTCATCCAGAACGCTTCTTTGCCGGCTTCAGCTGCAGCGACATATTCAGCCTCTGTCGTGGAATCAACAATTACACTTTGTTTCTTGCTCTTCCAACTGACAGCCCCACCATTTAGAGTGAATACATATCCGAAGTTGAACTTCTATCATCGACGTCAGATTGGAAATCTGTGTCTGTATAGGCTTCCACTCGCAACTCTGTTGCTCCTCCATAAACGAGGAATATGTCGTTAGTTCTTCTTAAGTACTTAAGGACCATCTTGACAGCTGCCCAGTGTTCTGATCCTGGGTTAGATTGTTATCGACTAGTAATGCTCACAGCATATGCGATATCTGGCCTTGTGCATATCATGGCATACATGAGACTTTCTATGGCGGAAGCATAAGGAACAGTACTCATTTGCCGTATCTCTTCAGGAGTCTTAGGTTCTATGGATTTAGAAAGGTGAATTCCATGTCTCACAGGAAGAATACCTTTCTTAGATTGTTCCATCTGGAACCTACTTAGCACCTTATCAATGTACATAGATTGGGATAATCCAATTAATTTTCTGGATCTATCACGATAGAGTTTTATCCCAAGTACATAAGATGCATCTCCTAAATCTTTCATGTGGAAGGTTTTGGACAACCACACTTTTACAGAAGAAAGTACTGCAGTGTCATTCCCGAATAGTAATATATCATTTACATATAACACTAGGAATACCACTGCATCCCCAACGACTTTTTGATAAACACAATTGTCGTCTTCGTTTTGAGTAAAACCAAACCTTTTGATTTCAGTATCGAAACGAATGTTCCAGCTCCTGGAGGCTTGCTTAAGTCCACAAATGGACCTTTGAAGCTTGCATACCTTAGTCTTTTCAGACTTGGACAAGAAACCTTCGGGTTGAGTCATATAGAGCTCTTCCTCTAGGTAGCCGTTCAGAAAGGCCGTCTTCACGTCCATTTGCCATATCTCATAATCATGGTATTTAGCTATAGCAAGCAAAATCCGAATGGACTTAATCATGGCTACAGGAGAGAAGACCCATTGGCTACGAGTCTAGCCTTATAACTCTCCACGTTCCCATCAACGCCTATTTTCCTCTTGAAGACCCATTTATTTCCAACAGGTACTATACCTTATGGAGGGTCTACAAGAGTCCAGACCTGATTTTGATACATGGAATCCATCTCGGATTTCATGGCCTCTTGCCATCTCTTTGAATCAATGTCGGACATTGTTTCAGTGTAGTCTCTAGGGTCCTCCTTTGTGTCATTGTCACCTAGAAGGTACAATTCCTCAAAGTCATTGTCTAAGCCATACCTTTTAGGTGGCTTACTAACCCGTTCAGATCTACGTGGAGCTAGGGGTTCAGGAACAGGGTTGTCAACTTGTCGAGTGCTTGTTTGTGGTTCATCATTAATCTCATTAATTTCCATCTCTTTGCTTATAGTTCCTTTGAGAACAAATTCGTCCTCTAGAAACTTAGCAGTTCTGGCGACAAAGACTTTCTGGTCGTCTGGATGGTAGAACTCATATCCCATAGTTTCTCTAGGATATCCCACAAAATAACATCTTACTGATCTCGCTTCAAGCTTAGTAGCTTCAAGCTTTTTGACATATGTTTCACAACCCCAAATCTTAATGTGATTAAGACTTGGCTTTCTTCCATGCCATATCTCATAGGGCGTTTGTGAAACTGACGTGGAAGGTACTCTATTAAGCAAGTAAGCTGCTGTATATAGAGCGTATCCCCATAATGTTACTGGTAGATCAGCGGAACTCATCATAGAACGAACCATGTTCATCAAGGTTCGATTTCTCCTTTCAGAAACTAGATTAAGTTTTGGAGTTCCTGGTGGAGTCCACTGTGATATTATTCCACACTCTTTGAGATAATCTAGGAACTCATTACTCAGATATTCACCCCCTCGATCCGATCTTAGGATCTTTATCTATTTCCTAGTTTTCTTCTCAACTTCATTCTTGAATTCTTTGAACCTTTCAAAGGATTCTGACTTGTACTTCATAAGATACACATAGCCAAACCGAGAGTGATCGTCGGTGAATGTGATATAGTAGGAGAAGCCTCCTCTCGACGTAGTAGACATAGGTGAAGGAATTATTTTGTGAAACATGTTCATTTAAGCAACATCAATAAGCATGCTAATAAAAATTAAAAGGCGGAATCATGCTTGCATGTACTTAAAAACAAAACATAAACCAAGAAATTCAAAGCCTAGTAGATTGGTGAACCAATAATCAACTCAAAAACAAAGTGAGTTGAAATTAATACCTTTGTAGATTCCTCTTTGCATAAGCAAAGGCTAATCACCCAAAGAGATAGGGGCCTTCATTCCTTGCTTCTTAGATCCATGGATTTGGATGGAAGAATAGGTTCTCCAAGTTCCCAAAATTGAGAACCTCTAATTTTCGACACCAAGGTTCGATTGTAGAAGAAATGAGTGACCTTGGAGTAGTAGGATTGCTAGATGTACCCTCCAAGGTGTTGGCCTCTTTAGAGAGAAATGGAGAGACAATTCTCACCCATTTTCCCCCAAAATAAACCCTTATTTTTGCTTATTTCACATTAATGAATATTTAGTTATAAAGTCATTTATATAGTCACTTCTTTAAGTAACCTAAACAACCAAAACCCTAATTCATTACATATGGCCGGCCACCTAAGGAATATTGGGCTTTTGGGCTTTAATGAATCTTTATTCATCAAATTGTCATACAACTTAAGTTAATGGGCTTGACGTTCGAAGCCCATTGGGCCTTAAGGTCCAAAACTATCCCGAAGGTCTTTAACGAACTTATTCGTTTGATTAATTAACATATTAATTAATCCTTGCCATAAATAAATGATTAAACCATTTAATCATTCTTACTCATTTCCGTTTAATCTCCAATCTACACCTCTTACGGTGTGCGATCCATTAGGTTCCTTTTAGCGAGGCAGTGGGCGATTAAAACCATTTTACATCGATTGTGAATTGAAACAATTTTCAATTCTCCCTTTAGTGTTTACACACGTTTAGGGCTTCCACAAACCATGAGTGACACCTAGCAGCATATCATGGTTACCCAAGCTAATCAGAAGAGGTTAGAGAACCTATTCAGTTCGGGATTACAAATGCAATACGGTCATTCTCTAATCTAATACTCTTGACCACATTGTTTGGTTTGATAGTTTATTTGATCATGTCTACTATCCAATGTGTGTCTTGTGCTTATATGATTACCTTGAATGTGATTCGGAACGCATTCCCTAATCTCATTCATACTCTGGCCAGAGATTCAAATCATATCATAGAGTATTCTCCCTCAAACGGTTTGAAGGTTAGAGATCCCTTGTTGCGCATTCACTTGTCTCCATAGCTAAGTCACTTGACCCCAACGATGCCGTGGACACCCTTCTGATGGAGTGACTTTGACATAATCAAAGATCAAGGTCTTAACCACAAGACAACTATGATGCCTCAGGTCAAAGGACTAATTTGCATTATCCCAACCATGAGTTCTCATGTGACATGGAATATGAGAACCCTTCGTTGATCGCGTTCAGTGAACTCATTCTCTATTGAGCACCTACCGTACTTGTCTTGATGTCACACACACCAATGACTCGAGACTAATCACTCTCCCTGAGAGAAGACATAGTACGTACTGATCTTAACGGACTGTCAACGCCCAATTGGCAATCCTATGATCAGGAACGTTTAGGATGTGTCTACGAAAGAATGGTCTCATGAATCTAACTTCATTAGATTACATTTTCCCAATCACATATTCCTTGGACTTTATCGTTTAAGCATATAACATTTATATGAGACGGCTCAAACAATAATCTTTGCCCTTTATATGTAAAACTAGATTAGTTTAACATGTGAAATGTCCGTAAAGTATCATCACATGATTGGCTTTAGGGCACATTTCCAACAATCTCCCACTTGCACTAGAGCCAATCAGCTTGGTCATCTTGATGATACCTCTTCTGAAGTCATTTCATAAATGGCTGAATAGTAGGCCTAGACAGTGGATATCTATATGTGTTATCCACAGAAGCAACCTTGAGAATAACAACGTCACCATTATACATGATTCTCAATCATGTGGTTCAGTCTCTCATTTGTGTTTGGATCTTGATGAGACCTTGATTCCCAGGCTTGAGCTATCGCCCCATTAGTGTCATACACTTTCTGGTTGGAACCGAATAGAGAGTTCATAAATGAACTTTCCCATCCAAACAACATTGTTGTAAACTTCTATATGGCAATATATCTTGCATTCATAACGGAACACACTAAAGTCATTACTTTAATGTTTCCATCCAAATATCTCTTTAGTCATAATAAAGAGATATTCGTTTATCTCTTCATTCATAATGAAGAAACATCCAATGATGGATTAGATTCATAATCTAATACATTTACGCTTCCATTACGTCACTTTGATTCTTCCTCGATCTTTGAGGAATTTATCCTATAGTATTTCTTAAATACTTAAGGACTTACTTGACAGTTGCCATGGTTCTGATCCTGGGCTTGCACTGATATCGTCTTGTACCGTTCTAGGTACAACTCATATCAATGTTTTTCATACAATATGAAATACATAAATCACCTTTCTGCGTATGCATAAAGGATTCAATTTACGCATTATTTCTTTGGGAGTCAAAGGGTACATTCCCTTTGAGAAGGGCAACTTGCTAGTCTCACTAGAATCGTCCTTCTTATTGAAGTTTATCATCATATGAGAAACTCCCTAGCATCCATTGTCTATTATTAGGGATTGATATAATCCAATTATATCATGAAATATATCATGATAGATTTCCATCCCATATATATAGACTATATCTCCCATATACATTCTATCTTCATATAATGTATTAAAGTCATAACTTTAACGAAGAAGTATTCTTTTCATTTCCAAAATTAATATATCATATATATTTAAATTTTAGGAACATGATTAACTCCCACTAATCTTTTGTAAAACTAGTAAACAAAAGATTCATTTACATCTTTATGAGAAATCAAATGATTTGATCCTTTTTCTCATAAAATGCAAATAGCTCCCACTAACTTGCTAAGATCCATGATGGATGGATTTCTACAACTTACATGTCTTGTGATTTATATTTTTAGACATATATTATCAAGACTATCTTAATAATGGTTTCGGAAACCCATATTATGTCCAAACATTGAATCACCATTTAGTTGTAGCTAGCAATCTTCGAATTAATTGAAACTAAGACTACGTCAAAAATGGTTCCTTCAAAGTCAACCATTCTATTTGATTGTAGTCACCTTAAGCTACCAATTAGCTTTGAAGGTTTCATTATTTCGAGTCAAATGGTACTTTACCATTTCCTTGAGTATATATCGTATATGCACTCAATGTAGTCATAAGGGTTTTCATTCTTATTTCTTTCGAATTAAGAGGTGCAACTCTATGACATAGTCATAAAGTTCAAAACCATTCAACTGAGACGGTTTATAAATCCTTATCGACTACCTTGGAGCTTGTGGTATAGGAACTAGGTTGTTATATTTGTTGATTACTATCTTGTCTCTCAAAGAACCCATTCCTTGAGTTCTATCTCTCGTTTATTTGCTTTTAGGCAAATCACATTGTAGAATTACAATGAACTACCCAACAAAACAACATTTGTTAGTTGGTTTATAGAAGCGATATCCAAAAGTTATTTTAAGGATATCCTACAAGTTTGTTATCAAACAAATATTGTTTGTTAGCACACAACCCCAAATCTTTAACATGCTTAAGATTTGTCTTTCCTTTCCAACTACATCTTATGGAGTCATGAAAATATTGGAAGATCTTCTCATTGACAATCATATTGTTTTTAGAAGTATATATCCTATATATGGGTAATAGATAACATCTAACGAACTAAAACTTATTCGAGTTCGTTCTTCTCCTAATGGAGAAATACATTATCTTATGATGCTTATTTCCTTGATATCTTTCAAGGAAACTCATCTAAAGTGTTACCTTTCCTTGGATCAAATCTAAGGAGGTAAATACTTTAGATGTCTTACTCATCAACTTACATTTCTTTGAATTCTTTGAAACATTTTGCAAAGTATTCGGACTTGTGTTTATTCAAAATAAACTATAGTCCAACCGATAATGATATTCGGTGAATGTTATCCAGCATGAGTAGTATTATGTTTGTGGACAAGTGCCACTAACATCTAAGTGAATTGACCTCAACAACTTTGTGATTCTTTCTTCTTTCCAAAAGAATAAAGATTCGAACATTTCGCCTCCATACAATTTTAACAAGAAGGTATTGGATCCGGATCTAACGATCCAAAGCATCCATTTTTCACCAACTCATAACTTATGTTTTTAGAGGAATCACAACTTTAGTTGGGATTAGTCACTACCTTGCAACCTTTTGGGTTTTAAGCATCATTATTTTCTAAACAGTTAACACTACCATATTATCTCTACTATAGAGATAATTAATTAGATTACCATAATCCAATCATTGATTAATAAAGAACATTGTTTTGTCAAACAAAACATTTATCCATTTCACATAGTGACGGAATTTAGTTCCTTAAAATTGGAATATAAAGACAATCTATGTTTTTCCAATTTCTTTGGTAGTTCATTTGAGGAAGTAAGTACCATCTGCTTTCGCAGAGATCTACATTTGATTCACTTTCCGAATGTGAAGTACTTTCTCTTCTCTCATTAATCTTCTACTTCTTATTAGCCACACTTTTACAACGATTGTAAAACATAGTTACTAATACGGAATCAAGTATTCAAGTAGAAGAACTAACTGTTTTGAACTATTCAAGAACAATTTACAACACCTTCGAAAGGTGTGTTCTTGACACTTGCAAGACATTTCTTGCAAATACCCCTTCCAATGTCCATCCTTTCATAAAGAAAGTTTGTTCCCTTGGAGTTATTTATCTTCTTTATTTGACTTTCACCTTTGACTACATTAGTCATGGTCCCTAAACTCCCACTATCTCTCTTGAAACCTTTTTCAATTGTGTTATACACATCAAACAATTTTGGAGAGCATGTGGTTTATTGTTCACTACATAGTTTACAATAAACTTAGTGAACGATTAGGATAGGGAAACAAAGGTGAAGTCCTTGCCTAGTTTCCGTCTCGTTAAGTGGTTTATCACTTCAACATTCAATGATTCAAAATCATCATAAGTCCATGTTGATGGACTATTTTTGTCAACCAACCATTATGTTCTAAACATAATTACAAACCTTCAAGAGTTGTACAAGGCAACTCTAATTTCTTCATACAACAAATTGTAAGTGAATAATCATGGCACATAAAGTGTCCATGCCTTTGTGCTTTCTTCTCAAGTTCCTTGTTCATGTAACAAAGAAACAAGCACTAAGTGTTTGCATTGACTAAGGGTTGTTCAAAGCAACTCTTATTTCTTCATACAACAATTTGTAATTGAAGAATTATGACATTAAAATTGTTGTCCTCTTTATGGTAGACTTTTCTAACATGTTCTTCCAATGATACATTATCATTAGGAAGATTGTGAGGATAAGACTACTTAGATATATGCAATCCTTTTAAGACATTCTTTGGGATTGTGGTACCAAGTCCGGAAACTAAAACATTCGGTTTTGTCAAGTGTTGGATAGCGTTTGCAAATATATTGGTAAACAAATACATAACGAATATAAATTGATTGATTTTAAACCATTTGATTCGGGTCTTTAAATCAAATAGTACCACCCACTATTTTTGGCAAATTCCATATCCCTCATAGGAATTCGAGAGTTTTGGATGAAACTCCTAGTAGGTTATGGGAGGCTCACTATTACCAAGCCCACCTCACGATGATACGATATCGGCTAGCATTAATAATAATGAGAGAGTACGCTTACTCATTTGCAACTAATGCAAGTACCCATCTTATTTGGCCTCTAGAGAATGTAACCTCACAATGATATGATATTGGTTCCATTGCACTTAGTTAAGTTCTTCCCACCATGCTTAGTGTGTGAAGGGGTTCAAGAATAGCCTCACGATGATACGATGTATAGCTATCCTCGTTGCCTACACTCACCTCATCATATGTATATGGATTCCTCCTGAGTATAAGCATGCACTTTGTACTCCCCCATGATAGGGTGAAGCCGGTGTACAAGTCATAAACGATTGGATCCCACCACGGTGGAAGGCCACGAAGAGATATTCTAAACATCTCTCGCTTATCAACTTAATATTGGTTTGGTTGAGGGTTTTAGGTCTCATCACATACAAATATACATTTTAATCTCTATTAAAACAATTTTGGTCCTATTACAACTATTGGTCCATCCCATTGTTTTAGTTGTACATAATACTCCCACTATGCTTTTAAAACGGTTTTTAAAGCAAGAGTATATGATACTACTAACATAAACTTTGCATTCATTTGATGGACTACATAGTTGCATTAGGGCCTTAGAATGATTATGAACCTTTGTTTAGATTCAACACGAGCCTTGTGTTGAATCTCGGTCTAGGGATGTTGATTGATTTTAGTTACGCGTTTAATCACATTAAGGCGTGTTGTCTTAGGGGCGTTGGACCCAACTACACAAATGGACCTTTGAAGCTTGCATACCTTAGTCTTTTCAGACTTGGACAAGAAACCTTCGGGTTAAGTCATATAGAGCTCTTCCTCTAGGTAGCCGTTCAGAAAGGCCGTCTTCACGTCCATTTGCCATATCTCATAATCATGGTATTTAGCTATAGCAAGCAAAATCCGAATGGACTTAATCATGGCTACAGGAGAGAAGACCCATTGGCTACGAGTCTAGCCTTATAACTCTCCACGTTCCCATCAACGCCTATTTTCCTCTTGAAGACCCATTTATTTCCAACAGGTACTATACCTTATGGAGGGTCTACAAGAGTCCAGACCTGATTTTGATACATGGAATCCATCTCGGATTTCATGGCCTCTTGCCATCTCTTTGAATCAATGTCGGACATTGTTTCAGTGTAGTCTCTAGGGTCCTCCTTTGTGTCATTGTCACCTAGAAGGTACAATTCCTCAAAGTCATTGTCTAAGCCATACCTTTTAGGTGGCTTACTAACCCGTTCAGATCTACGTGGAGCTAGGGGTTCAGGAACAGGGTTGTCAACTTGTCGAGTGCTTGTTTGTGGTTCATCATTAATCTCATTAATTTCCATCTCTTTGCTTATAGTTCCTTTGAGAACAAATTCGTCCTCTAGAAACTTAGCAGTTCTGGCGACAAAGACTTTCTGGTCGTCTGGATGGTAGAACTCATATCCCATAGTTTCTCTAGGATATCCCACAAAATAACATCTTACTGATCTCGCTTCAAGCTTAGTAGCTTCAAGCTTTTTGACATATGTTTCACAACCCCAAATCTTAATGTGATTAAGACTTGGCTTTCTTCCATGCCATATCTCATAGGGCGTTTGTGAAACTGACGTGGAAGGTACTCTATTAAGCAAGTAAGCTGCTGTATATAGAGCGTATCCCCATAATGTTACTGGTAGATCAGCGGAACTCATCATAGAACGAACCATGTTCATCAAGGTTCGATTTCTCCTTTCAGAAACTAGATTAAGTTTTGGAGTTCCTGGTGGAGTCCACTGTGATATTATTCCACACTCTTTGAGATAATCTAGGAACTCATTACTCAGATATTCACCCCCTCGATCCGATCTTAGGATCTTTATCTATTTCCTAGTTTTCTTCTCAACTTCATTCTTGAATTCTTTGAACCTTTCAAAGGATTCTGACTTGTACTTCATAAGATACACATAGCCAAACCGAGAGTGATCGTCGGTGAATGTGATATAGTAGGAGAAGCCTCCTCTCGACGTAGTAGACATAGGTGAAGGAATTATTTTGTGAAACATGTTCATTTAAGCAACATCAATAAGCATGCTAATAAAAATTAAAAGGCGGAATCATGCTTGCATGTACTTAAAAACAAAACATAAACCAAGAAATTCAAAGCCTAGTAGATTGGTGAACCAATAATCAACTCAAAAACAAAGTGAGTTGAAATTAATACCTTTGTAGATTCCTCTTTGCATAAGCAAAGGCTAATCACCCAAAGAGATAGGGGCCTTCATTCCTTGCTTCTTAGATCCATGGATTTGGATGGAAGAATAGGTTCTCCAAGTTCCCAAAATTGAGAACCTCTAATTTTCGACACCAAGGTTCGATTGTAGAAGAAATGAGTGACCTTGGAGTAGTAGGATTGCTAGATGTACCCTCCAAGGTGTTGGCCTCTTTAGAGAGAAATGGAGAGACAATTCTCACCCATTTTCCCCCAAAATAAACCCTTATTTTTGCTTATTTCACATTAATGAATATTTAGTTATAAAGTCATTTATATAGTCACTTCTTTAAGTAACCTAAACAACCAAAACCCTAATTCATTACATATGGCCGGCCACCTAAGGAATATTGGGCTTTTGGGCTTTAATGAATCTTTATTCATCAAATTGTCATACAACTTAAGTTAATGGGCTTGACGTTCGAAGCCCATTGGGCCTTAAGGTCCAAAACTATCCCGAAGGTCTTTAACGAACTTATTCGTTTGATTAATTAACATATTAATTAATCCTTGCCATAAATAAATGATTAAACCATTTAATCATTCTTACTCATTTCCGTTTAATCTCCAATCTACACCTCTTACGGTGTGCGATCCATTAGGTTCCTTTTAGCGAGGCAGTGGGCGATTAAAACCATTTTACATCGATTGTGAATTGAAACAATTTTCAATTCTCCCCTTAGTGTTTACACACGTTTAGGGCTTCCACAAACCATGAGTGACACCTAGCAGCATATCATGGTTACCCAAGCTAATCAGAAGAGGTTAGAGAACCTATTCAGTTCGGGATTACAAATGCAATACGGTCCTTCTCTAATCTAATACTCTTGACCACATTGTTTGGTTTGATAGTTTATTTGATCATGTCTACTATCCAATGTGTGTCTTGTGCTTATATGATTACCTTGAATGTGATTCGGAACGCATTCCCTAATCTCATTCATACTCTGGCCAGAGATTCAAATCATATCATAGAGTATTCTCCCTCAAACGGTTTGAAGGTTAGAGATCCCTTGTTGCGCATTCACTTGTCTCCATAGCTAAGTCACTTGACCCCAACGATGCCATGGACACCCTCCTGATGGAGTGACTTTGACATAATCAAAGATCAAGGTCTTAACCACAAGACAACTATGATGCCTCAGGTCAAAGGACTAATTTGCATTATCCCAACCATGAGTTCTCATGTGACATGGAATATGAGAACCCTTCGTTGATCGCGTTCAGTGAACTCATTCTCTATTGAGCACCTACCGTACTTGTCTTGATGTCACACACACCAATGACTCGAGACTAATCACTCTCCCTGAGAGAAGACATAGTACGTACTGATCTTAACGGACTGTCAACGCCCAATTGGCAATCCTATGATCAGGAACGTTTAGGATGTGTCTACGAAAGAATGGTCTCATGAATCTAACTTCATTAGATTACATTCTCCCAATCACATATTCCTTGGACTTTATCGTTTAAGCATATAACATTTATATAAGACGGCTCAAACAATAATCTTTGCCCTTTATATGTAAAACTAGATTAGTTTAACATGTGAAATGTCCGTAAAGTATCATCACATGATTGGCTTTAGGGCACATTTCCAACAATAGGTCCACATATGTCAGTGTGGATTAACCCTAGAGTTTCAGTGGCATGCTCTCATTTTCTAGTAAATGGAGATTTGGTCATCTTCCCTTTCAAGCAACATTCACAAGTACCCATCCGGTCATTACCTAATGGGCGGAAATATCCGTCTTTCGACATCTTGCGAATCTTATCAAGGTTCACATGTCCAAGTTTAAGATGCCACATCTTTTCTTGGTTAACTTCTTCTCTAGCCCTTTTGGGCTTTGAGGTATTCCCGCTTTCAATACAGTGCATCCCACTATTAGTCTCTAGGTGAAAAAGTCCCTCTATCATATTACCATGAGAGATAATACGACCGTTCAAGTATAAAGTGCAACTCATTTTGTCAAACAATACTGAGTGCCTATCTAGTAAAAGCTTAGAGATAGAAATCAAATTCTTTATACATGAAGGAAAATATAAACAATTTTTAAGTTCCAGGACTTCCCATAGGGTAGTTTAAGCATGTAGGTGCCTATTGCTTTTGCAGAGATTTTAGTGCCGTTCCCAACTCGCACAACCATCTCCCCATTGCGCAGTGACCTGTTCCCTGCTAGTCCCTGCATCGTATTACAGATATGTTGACTAGCGCCTGACTCAAATATCCAGGAATTGGAGCTCACTGTAAAAGCACTCTCTATGACAGAAATAGTCTCTTCAAAAGTTCGTGTCATAAGGCTCGCAATGTGCACCCTGTATTTCTTCTTCCAACGTTCATCCTTTCCACAATGAAACCATGTTCCTTTGGATTTTATTGCCTTCTTCTTATGCAACCTTTTCCTTGTTATTGCATCTTCACTCCCACTGTCCCTTTTGAAACCTTTTGAAACCTTTTGAAACCTTTTTCAAATTTGCTAATCTTTAGGGCTTCCACAAACCATGAGTGACACCTAGCAGCATATCATGGTTACCCAAGCTAAGTAAAAGTGGTTGGAGAACCTATCCAGTTACAACTTCACATTGTACTTTTTAAACAGCACCTCAATGGTGCGATTGCAAAAGTGGGAGCCTCCATCGCTTATGAACACCCTCGGCATGCCAAATCTGGAAAAGATGTTAGCCTTGATAAAATCTGCCACCACTTTAGAATCGTTAGTGCGGGTGGCTTTGGCTTCCACCCATTTCGACATATAATCAACGGCTAGCAAAATATAAGTAAAACCATATGAGGGCGGAAAGGGTCCCATGAAATCCATAACCCATACATGAAAGATCTCCACATTAAAGATGGGGGTTTGCAGCATTTGGTCATTTGCACCTATTATACCTGTTCTTTGGCATCTATCGCAAGTTATACAAAATGTTCTAGCATCCTTAAACAATGTAGGCCAATAGACACCACTCTCTAACACCTTAAGGGCTGTCCTTTGGGTGCCAAAATGACCCCCACATGCATAACTATGGCAAAATGCAAGAATTGAATTAAACTCGGAATTGTGCACACATCTACGAATAATCTGGTCAGGACAATACTTCCATAAATATGGATCATCCCACACATAAAATCGTGCATCATTTCTAAGTTTATCACGCTTGTACTTATCTAGAGTGCTAGGAACTTGTTTTGTGACCAAATAATCGACCAAATCAGCATACCAGGGCCCACTTACCTCTAAGGACAGTAATTGCTCGTCAGGGAAGGTCTCTAGAATGGGTAAGCAGTCCTCCTCGTGCACCAAACGGCTGAGGTGGTCAGCCACCACATTTTCACTCCCTTTTTTGTCTCTTATTTCAATGTTGAACTCTTGAAGTAGGAGCATCCAACGAATCAGCCTTGGTTTGGCCTCCTTCTTAGTGAGAAGATACTTCAACGCTACATGGTCAGAATATACAATCACTTTAGTGCCAAGTAAATATGAATGAAATTTATCTAAAGCAAATACAACTGCAAGAAGTTCTTTCTCAGTGGTAGAATAATTCAATTGAGCATCGTTTAGGGTCCGGGAAGCGTAGTGGATGACGTGGGGCTGTTTGTTCCTTCTTTGGCCTAAAACAGCACCAATGGCATAATCAGATGCATCACACATTAGCTCAAATGGAAGGCTCCAATCTGGTGGCATGATGATAGGGGCCAAAGTCAACATGTCCTTGAGCGTTTTGAAAGCTGTCTCACATTCCTTGTTGAACTCGAAGGCTACTTCCTTTTGGAGTAAACGGCAAAGGGGTTGGGCAATTTTTGAGAAATCCTTGATGAATCTCCTATAAAATCCTGCATGGCCAAGAAAAGAACGAACCTTCCTCACCGAAGTGGGAGAGGGTAAGTGACGTACAAGATCTATTTTAGATTTATCAACCTCAATCCCTTTTTCTGATATGATATGCCCCAAAACTATACCTTGTTTTACCATTAAATGACACTTTTCCCAATTCAAGACAAGATTAGTTTCGATGCATCATTGTAAGATCAGAGTAAGATTATTCAAGCATGCATCAAATGAGTCACCAAAAACACTAAAGTCATCCATAAACACTTCAATGATATTTTCTACAAATTCTGAGAAAATACTTACCATACACATTTGGAATGTGGTTGGTGCATTGCATAGCCCAAATGGCATGCGTCGATAAGCAAAGGTACCAAAGGGACATGTGAAGGTAGTCTTTTCTTGGTCATTGAGAGCTATCACAATCTGATTATAACCCGAATAGCCATCAAGAAAACAATAAAATTAATGACCGGCTAACCTTTCTAGCATTTGATCAATAAAAAGCAGCGGGAAGTGATCTTTTCTTGTTGTAGCGTTGAGCTTCCGATAGTCAATACAAACTCTCCATCTGGTTTAGATTCGGGTGGGAACAAGCTCATTATCTTCATTTTTTACCACAGTGACTCCGGACTTCTTAGGAACAACTTGGACCGGCGAGACCCAATGGCTATCAGAAATTGGGTAAATCACTCCACAATCTAGTAGCTTGATGATTTCCTTCTTCACAACGTCCATCATGGGTGGATTAAGCCGGCGTTGTGCTTCTCTAGATGGTTTGGCTCATTCTTCCAAGAGTATTCGATGCATGCAAGTGGTAGGGCTAATTCCCTTGATATCGGCCAATGTCCACCCAATGGCAGTTCTGTATTCCCGAAGCACCCTCACCAACTTGTCCTCCTCTTGTGCAGTGAGTGAAGAAGAGATGATGACGGGAAGCGTCTCTTGTTCTCCCAGAAACACATATTTTAAATGACTCGGTAATGGTTTAAGCTCTAAGGAAGGGGGCTGGATTACAGAAGGAAACAACTTGTTAGTCGAATTGGGAATTGAAATTAGGTTAGGAGACTTACCAATATGCCTTGGATTTGACTCTAGGGCAGCAACCATCTCCACCAATTCTTCTTGAATAGGCATGGCAAGATGTTCGTTGTTGTTGCCGTGTGCATGCCTAAGTGCTAACCCTTCGTTTTTTAGTCCAATGCTTTGCGTGAGAGTCTTTTCTAGTGCATCCTCGCTTAAATCATCAAGGAATTCCTGCGCCTAAGAGTCAATCACATCAATAGAGAAACAAGAGTAACCATCATGAGGATATCTCATAGCATCAGAAATATTGAAATCAATAACTTCCCCATCAAATTCCATGGTCAATGTTCCCTTGAATACATCTATCTTTGTACGGGGAGTCTTCATGAATGGTCGGCCAAGTAATATTGGTAATTGAGAGGAATGGTTCGAGTCTTCCATTTCAAGTACGTAGAAGTCCGTCGGAAAGACTAGGTGATTCACCTGCACTAAAACATCCTCCAAAACACCTTTTGGATACACATTAGATCTATCGGCCAGTTGAATGATCACTCCATGATTTTTTAATTCTCCCAAGTTCATAGATGCATATATTGAATAAGGCATGACATTTATTGATGCACCTAGATCTAACATGGCAGATTCAAAGCGAGTATTTCTTATAACACAAGGAATTGTAAAACTGCCTAGATCTTTGCACTTAGGAGGTAATTTTCGTTGCAACACAGCTGAGACATTCTCACTTACCCTTACCACCTCTTTGTTTGAAGCCCTCTTCCTTGTAGTGCACAGCTCATTCAGGAACTTAGCATACTTGGGGACTTGTTTAATTGCATCTAGAAGTGGAATGTTGACTTGCACCTTTCTAAATGTGTCAAGGATGTCTTTGTCACTCTCATCCTTTTTTGATTGCATAAACCTGCGAGGAAAGGGTGCATTGGTTGGAATGGAATTAGAAGTCATGGAATTTGAACCCAACTTACCTTTGGTGGTCGAATTAGGGTGTGTAGGTGGTTGCGGCAAAGATTGCTCAATCCTTGTCGAGGGCAGGCCTTGTTCTTTCTCCTCAGATTGCATCTTTTCGTCCTCCGTTTGATTGGGTTTAGATGGGCTAGTATCAGAACCAACTTCTTGTCCACTTCGCAAGGTGATGGCTTTGGCAGATTCAAAGCCTCCCTTTGGATTCACATCCGTCGAACTAGGTAACTTACCTGGCTCTCTACTAAATTGGCCCATGAACTCAGCCATTTGTCCCATCTGTCTCTTCAATTCAGTCACCTCTCGAGCTTGATTTTGCACTTCCTTGGTGTAATTGTGCATATCTTTGGCTTGATTTTCCTGACCCTTCGCCAATGTAGTTAGTAACTGAATAACTTGAGCATTATCAAAAGACGAACCTCAGTTATTTTGGGCAGGTTGTGTTTGGGGTTGTGCGGGTGCATACGGCATTTGATAAAATCCCGGAGGTTGCTGTCTGAATGCACTTTGTTGTTGGGTTTGTTGGGGCTCCCTCCATTTGAAATTTGGATGATCTCTCCAACCCGGATTGTATGTATTCGAGAACGGATCATTCCTTGGTTGGTTTTGACTCCCAAAACCCACGGCGTTTGCAGATTCCCACCCTCTGTTCTCGATAAATTGAGGGCACTTATTCGTGAGATGTCCATTCATTGAGCACACGCCACAAGCAGCTACACTTTGTTCTTTTGGTTTTTCAACCACCTGTGAAAGAAGAGTAGTAAGATTATCCATTTGATTTTGAAGTTTGGAAATAGCACTTACCTCATTAACTTGTTGCTGCCGTGGGTTGTCTCTTTGACCAACGCCTTCATATTGTTGAGCATTCAATGCTCGATTAGCAATTAAGGTCTTGGTAGCCATGGGTGTTTTGTCCACCAAAGTTCCTCCCGCTGAGGCGTCCAACATTTGGCGTTCAATTGGTAGAAGCCCTTTGTAGAAATATTGAAGAAGAAGCTCCTCCTTCATCTGGTGTTGTGGACATGAAGCAACAAGGGTTTTAAAATGCTCATAGTAAGTGGGAAAGGATTCACCTTGGTTTTGCTGAATGCCACTAATCCTTTTACGTAGTAGAATGACTCGAGAAGTTGGGAAAAACTTTTCCAAAAATGCCCGTTTCATACTCTCCCATGATGTGACAGTTCCAGGGGCTAGCTCATACAACCAATCTTTAGCCTTTTCCAAGAGAGAAAAGGGAAAAGCCTTCCTTTTCAGAATGCTCCCATCAACATTCACAGGGGTCATGCTCGAACAAACAACCTCGAACTCCTTCAAATGTTTATTAGGATCTTCCATGGACAACCCATGGAACTTAGGAATATTGTGTAATAAACTGGACTTTAATTCGAACTCGTCGGTCTTGTTTTGGGCCGCCCTTGGATATTGAATGCATAAAGGCAGAGCATTGTCCAATCCCGGAGCGGAAAGCTCCTTGATTGTTCGAATGTCTAGTGCCATATCTTGGACTTCTTCAAAAGTCCTTGCCGTGGCCTCCTCTTGCTCTTCTAGTTTGTCTTCTTCAAGATCTGGTGCAGGTTGAGATGATTGGGGTTCTTTTTGATTCCTTGCTCGTCTCAAAGTTCGTTCAAAATTGTCGTCAAAGTCAAAGATGGGCTTATGAACAGGTTGAGAACTTCGAGTCATAAACCACCTAAAACAAGAAAACAAGTAAAATCAGCAACTAGGAACAAAAGCACATGAAAATAAAAAAAAAGAAATAATAAGGGATTAGCAAAGTTGCTAATCCCCGGCAACGGCGCCAAAAACTTGATGCGAAAATTATCTTAACACACAAATTTAACCCTCTTTTGACAATTGTAGTACAAGTATAAGTAGGGATCGTTCTGGACCAGGGATTAGGAGGGCTTGCTAATAACCTCTAAACTGACTCGAAAACATAAAACTAAACTTAAAAATACTTAACAAGACTCACAAGATTAAAGCAAACTTAAAATACTCAAAACAACTTAAAACAACTAAATAAACTTAAACTAGATACTAGAAATGACTTTGGACGAAAATTAACTTTTACTTGAATCAAAACATTTAAAAACACGAATTAAAACAGATTATAAATAATTAGACACACTAAAGTAAAGGGAGGATTGAGTTTTGGACGAAGTTGAAACAAACAAACAAGTATGAAAAACTAGACAGATTGTAAAAGAAATTTGAGAAATAAGTTGATGGATAGGATAGCTAGAGACTTTTTCTCCACACATGACATGTATGCAAATAACTCGATTTCTAGTTACTACTTCATTGAATTATGAATGACAATGCTCCAAATTAATCGTGACATCACTAATTAACTCTCAGATTTTCCTTGTTTTTTTGGATTGGATGACATCATTCGACAACCCAAAACATTCTTCTAAAGTTCCCTACATGACATCATAATAGAGATACAATCAAAGATCATTACGTTTAATGAAAATCATAAGCATTGACAAAGCACTTGCAACTATGGCATCATGTCACTCATGCTAGGAATTGAACTTAACGCGATCGTTTATAAGCGACCTTCACTACATGTGAATATAAGTTTGTAACGATTATGTGAAACTTCCTTATATTCTAGCAACGGATTTATGCATGCCAATTAAGTGTCGACCCTTAATTAACAAATACAAATAAGTTATCAATCAAATAGTTAAGCCAACTGCATTTACGATTCAAGAGTTCATAACTGGAATTTATCAAATCATATTACACACATAATCATGGCTTTGAAATCACCCCTAGCCAAGAGGGGTTTAGCCACTCATATTCACAACAAAACAAAAGAAAATGAATTTCAACATTGGAAACAAAACAAAGAAAACACCTAAACGCTCCAATGATCCAAGTTGGACAGCAAGCACGTCCAAGCACTTTCCTTCCCTTCCTTTTCTACGGCACAAGGTGTTGGTAAGTGTTTGAAGGTTTGTTTGTATGGAGGAATGGATGTGAAGATGAATGGATGTGTTTGGATTGATATCTCTCCCCTTTTTTATGAAGGGTGGATGAATGTATTTATAGGCTAGGAAGAGGATGTAGTGGGTGGTGAAATGAGTGGATGTAGTGGTAGATAAATGTCTTGGATGGTTGTAATGAGTGGATGTATTAGGTGAAATGAGTGTATGTAGTGGTAGGTGAATGTGTTGGGTGGTTGAAATGAGTGGATGTAGTGGTAGATAAATGTGTTGGCTGGTTGTAATGAGTGGATGTATTAGGTGAAATCAGTGTATGTATTGGTAGGTGAATGTGTTGGGTGAAATGAGTGGATGTAGTGGTAGATAAATGTGTTGGGTGGTTGTAATGAGTGGATGTATTAGGTGAAATCAGTGTATGTATTGGTAGGTGAATGTGTTGGGTGAAATGAGTGTGCTAAAATGGTTATTTATAGGGAGACGATGATGCACAAACTTCAAATTTCGTCCATTCCTTTTGCTCCAAGCATAAGCTATCCATTCCATGCCCAAAAATGCTCCAAAATGCTCCAAAATGCACTTCTTTGCCACATTAACCCTTTGTGAAGGAAAATTTTTGTCCTATCTAAGAACAAGTAAGAACATTTGAATACATATGCATACTATTAACATTTTAGAGTAGGCATGCATTAAAAAACAATTCATGAAACCCATGACTTTCAAAGCCTAGTATATGGTGAACCAATAAACTCTTAAACAATATTAAAGAGAAGTAAAGATTTAGAGTTTCTTTACCCTTGAAGCTCATCCTTATTTATACAAGGGATTCACCCAAGTGGAGGGCCTTCAAGTCACCTCGAAACTCCTTGGATATAGCTTGTGATTTCCTTCTCCTTTTGTGCTCCTTTGGTCCTTGAGGATGTAAGGAAAGGATCTCCAAAAAACACCAAAGATTTGGTGTCTCTAAGTCTCCACACCAAGGGTTAAGTGTGAAGATGAAATGAATGACTTAGAGAAGAAAAGATTGCTAGATTAATCTCTCTAAGTGGCCGGCCTCCTTGTGTAAAAAGAGAGAATAGGTTTCACCTCTTTTCTACAAGAAAAACCCCTTATAAGAAATAAAACTATAAAGTTGATTTTATACTTCATTTCAAGTGAGTGGCAAACTTGTAATTAATCAAAGTTTGCTACCCTCACCCTTATGGCCGGCCTTACCTTTGTTATTGGGCTAATTGCCCATTTTGTTTTAGTTGTCATACAACTTAAACATAATGGGCCTTGTGGACCAAAACGCTTTTGAGCCTCGAAGCCCAAAACCAACTTAAAAGCCCAATACGAACCTTTCGTAAAATTAATTAACTAATTAATTAATCTTGACCATTCTCAATTAAACCATTTAATTGATTATCCATCTCATTTATATTTCTTCACTTTCACCCTTACTCGGTGTAAGATCCATTAGGTTCCAATTAGCGAGGCAGTGGGCGATTGTTACTCTTAACGATCGATTGTGAATTGAAACAACATTTCAATTCTCCCTTTGATTAGTGTTGGCTAATCTTCAAGGCTTCCACAAACCATGAGTGACACCTAGCAGCATATCATGGTTACCCAAGCTAAGTAGAAGTGGTTGGAGAACCTATCCAGTTACAACTACAATGCAATACGGTCCTTCTCTAATACAATACTCTTAATCACATTGTATAAGTGATAGTTTGTTACATGTCTACTATCCAATGTGATACCTTTTCTATATGATTCCCTTGAATATGATTTGGAACAAACTTCCTAAGTCATATTCATTTGCTTTGGCCAAAGACTTTAGAATCATATTTTAGAGTATTCTCCTTCCACCATGGAAGGTTAGAGATCCTTTGTTGTGCATTCATATGCCTACATGACTAAATAGTTTGACCCCAACAATGTCGTGGACACTCCAATGGAATGCCGTTGACATGATCAAAGATCAAGGACCTAACCATTAGACATCTATGATGCCTCAGGTCAAAGGACTACTTTGCATATTGCAACTTTAGAGTTCTTACATGACATGTATGTTCGAACTCTCTTTTGATCGTTGTTCAGTGTACTCGATTACTCTTTCGAGCACCTATGTGTTTGTCTTAGTGTCCAACACCAAATGACTTGAGACTAGTCATACTCAAGCTTGAGTTGACATAACACATACTAACCTTAGCGGATTGTCAATACCCAATTGGCAATCCTATGGCTAGGAACGTTTTAGGAATGAACATAAGAGAATGGTCTCGATAATCTAACTCACTTAGATCACTTGTCTCTTAGATCAAATACATCCCTTGGATTCCCTTATTGCATAAACACATGATACAATAAATAGTGATTAACAATAAGCTTTGCCCTTCATTAAACATATAAAAGTTTAATACATTAAGTATTCCAAAAAGCTATTACATCAAATGAGTGGCTTTGTGGGCATACTTCCAACAATCTCCCACTTGCATTCAAAGCCATCCTCCCATGTATCTAATACCCATCTTTTCCATATGACGGTCAAGCTGGATTTGAGACATTGGCTTTGTCAGTGGATCTGCTACATTATCGGCTAAAGCAACTTTGAGGATGTTGACTTTCCCATCGGCAACATATCTTCTAATGATATTAAAACGCGTGTCGAAATGCTTGTTCTTTTGATGTGCCCTGGGTTCCTTGGCTTGAGCTATCGCCCCACTATTATCACAGTACAAAGTTACTGGTGATGTAATGGTTGGAACCACTCCAAGTTCAGTGATGAACTTCTTCATCCAGAACACTTCTTTGCCGGCTTCAGCTGCAACGACATATTCAACCTCTGTTGTGGAATCAGCAATTACACTTTGTTTCTTGCTCTTCCAACTGACAGCCCCACCATTCAGAGTGAATACATATCCGGAGTTGGAACTTCTATCATCGACGTAAGATTGGAAATCTGCGTCTGTATAGGCTTCCACTCGCAACTCTGCCGCTCCTCCATATACGAGGAACATGTCCTTAGTTCTTCTTAAGTACTTAAGGACCGTCTTGACAGCTGCCCAGTGTTCTGGTCCTGGGTTAGATTGATATCGACTAGTAATGCTCACAGCATATGCGATATCAGGCCTTGTGCATATCATGGCATACATGAGACTCCCTATGGCAGAAGCATAAGGAATAATATTCATTTGCCGTATATCTTCAGGAGTCTTAGGTTCCATGGACTTAGAAAGGTGAATTCCATGTCTCACAGGAAGAAAACCTTTCCTAGATTGTTCCATCTGGAAACCTACTTAGCACCTTATCAATGTACATAGATTGGGATAATCCAATTAATTTTCTGGATCTATCACGATAGAGCTTTATCCCAAGTACATAAGATGCATCTCCTAAATCTTTCATGTGGAAGGTTTTCGACAACCACACTTTTACAGAAGAAAGTATTGCAGTGTCATTCCCGAATAGTAATATGTCATCTACATATAACACTAGGAATACTTCTGCTTCCCCAACGACCTTTTGATGAACACAATTGTCGTCTTCGTTTTGAGTAAAACCAAACGTTTTGATTTCAGTGTCGAAACGAATGTTCGAGCTCCTGGAGGCTTGCTTAAATCCATAAATGGACCTTTGAAGCTTGCATACCTTAGTCTTTTCAGACTTGGACACGAAACTTTCGGGTTGAGTCATATAAAACTCTTCCTCTAGGTAGCCGTTTAGAAAGGCCGTCTTCACGTCCATTTGCCAGATTTCATAATCATGGTACGCAACTATAGCAAGCAAAATCCGAATGGACTTAATCATGGCTACAGGAGAGAAAGTTTCTTCATAGTCAATCCCTTCTCTTTGCCTGTAACCCTTGGCTACTAGTCTAGCCTTATAAGTCTCCACCTTCCCATCAACGCCTATCTTCCTCTTGAAGACCCATTTGTTTCCAACAGGTACAATACCTTATGGAGGGTCTACAAGAGTCCATACCTGATTTTGATACATGGAATCCATCTCGGATTTCATGGCTTCTTGCCATCTCTTTGAATCAATGTCGGACATTGCTTCATTGTAATTCCTAGGGTCCTCCTTTGTGTCATTGTCACCTAGAAGGTGCAATTCCGCAAAGTCATTGTCTAAGCCATACCTCTTAGGTGGCTTACTAACCCGTTCAAATCTACGTGGAGCAAGGGGTTCAGGAACAGGGTTGTCAACTTGTCGAGTGCTTGTTTGTGGTTCATCATTAATCTCATTAATTTCCATCTCTTTGCTTATAGTTCCTTTGAGAACGAATTCGTCCTCTAGAAATTTAGCAGTTCTGGCGACAAAGACTTTTTGGTCGTCAGGATGGTAGAACTCATATCCCATAGTTTCTCTAGGATATCCCACAAAATAGCATCTTACTGATCTCGCTTCAAGCTTAGTAACCTCAAGCTTCTTGACATATGCTTTTCAACCCCAAATCTTAATGTGATTAAGACTTGGCTTTCTTCCATGCCTGATAGACGCATATTTATGCGACTTAGTTAACTAGTTTTCTTGCATTTACGTTATTAGTTCTTAGTTATTTTAGTACTTTAAGCCATTTTCGTGTGTTTGTAGGTCCAAAGGGCTAAGGTAGCAAGAAAGTGCATTTTGGTGCATTTTGGAGCAGTTTTGAGCTTGGAATGGATTACATATGATATGAGCAAGATGGATGGACGAATTTGAAGTCAAATGAGGATAGAAACATGCTAAAAATGTGGTGAAACAAATACAAAGTGCAAGAAGGGATAGGTTTCTAGAAGGATTGGCCAAAACTTCACTCAAAAAACCTCAATGCCGTGGCTTTTACTTCAAAGCAACCAGAAATTTGAGTGATGATGCAATGCCTAACTCACCATGACATTTGAGTGGATGATGCAATGCTTAACTCACCATGACATGTGAGTGGATGATGCAATGCTTAGCTAACCATGACATTTGAGTGGATACCTAACCCACCAACATTTTTCACCAACAATTCCCACTCTTTATAGTGCTCACCTACTCAATTCCACCAAAATTTTGTGTTAAACAAGTCCATCCTCTTCCTATAAATACCATGGTAGCAACCTCATTCAAATCATCCAAGAATAAACCATTCTATAAGCCTTTCCTTGCCTCTCCCTACATATCTAAACTTTCCCCATCCATTCCTCCAAATAACCAACCCTTCAACATCATTCCAACCTTGTTGTTGCGGCAAAGAGAAGGAGAAAAGTCCTTGGACGCGCTTGCTATCCAACATGGATCGTTGGAACGTTTAGGTGCTTTCTTTCCTTTGTTTTTCAATGTTTAAATTTGTTTATCTTTGTTTTGTAATAATGAGGAACTAAACCCCCCTTGGCTAGGGGGGGATTCGAAACACATGTCCTTGCTTGCATTATGATTTGATTACTTTTAATTGCGTTTCATAAGTTATGAATTCAATTTACTTATCCGTTCGTATAAAAACTGATTTGTGTATGTTGATTGAGGGTCGACACTTAGTTTGCATGCATGAATTCGATGCTAGAATATAAGGGAGTTTCACCTAATCGTCATGAACTTATATTCACAAGTAGTGAAGGTTGCTAGTCACAATCGCGTTAAGTAAATTCTTGGCATAAGTTTCATGCAATTCATAGTAACGAGTGCCTCGTCAATGCTTATGATTTTCATAGAACTTAATGATTCTTGCTTGTATCTCTATTATGCAATTCATGTAGGGAACTTGTGAGGAATGCTTTGGGTTGTCGTATGCAATCATCCAACTCAATAAAAGTAGGAAAATCTGAGGGTTAATTTAAGCGTACCTAATTAACTTGGGGCATTGAGAATTAATAAGTTATTGAAATACAATTGGAAATCGTTTTGTATGCAAGCAAGACATGTGTGGAGAAGAACCCTCTAGCTAAAGCCCATCAAGTTCGTTTTAAAGTTTTAGTTTATTGGTTTTACTTTCACTTAATCAAACTCAAATCCCCCTTTTTCTTTCTTGTTTTTAAGTTCTTTTATTTACATTTTTAACTTTGTTTTTAAGTTTCAAGTGATTTAGCAATCCCTCCTAATCCCCGGCTTAGAACGATACCCTACTTATACTTATACTACAATTGTCAAAAGAGGGTTTAATTTGTGTGTCAAGTAATTTTCACATCAAATTTTGGCGCCGTTGCCGGGGATTAGCAACTTTGCTAATCCTTTTATTTTTGTTTTTGTTTATGTTTATATTTGTGTTTGTGTATTTTACTTTTGATATTTGATTTAGTTTTCTTTCTTTAATTTTAGGTACAAATGGAGCGAGACATGGCACTTGCGACCATTCAAGCTCAATTGGCACAGCTCACTGCTCAATGGACTCATAATGCCGAATGGACCACAACGCCAAATGTCCCTACACTTGATTTGCCCTATGGGCAGGGATATCAAAGTCCTCAATTTTATGCAAATGAAGATGTTTGGGGATATCAGGGCTATAACCAATCAAGGGGCAACATGTTTTCCAACGCTTACAATTCGGATTGGAGAGACTATTCAGATTATATGTGGGATGAACCTCAACACTTTCAACAAAGCGGATATTGGCAGCAAGACGAATTCTATTCAAGATCTATGCAGCCACCACAGCATCCCCCACAACAATTCCAATCAAATCAAAGTATGCCCGTGGATTATAATCAAAGGCTTGAAGAATTAATTTCTTTGGTACAGGGCTTGCGAAAAGAAGAACAATTGCCGCCATCGGAAGAGTTCTATCAGTGGCCATATGAACCGTCGCATCCACCACAACAATCAGCCCAATTCAATTTAGGTACATCCTTGGATAATGATACAATTAATAAGTTACTCACCTCTTTGAATCAGGGAGTAGAAAATCAAAACCAAGAGATGCAAGACCGAGTCAGAAGAATGGACGAATTGGAGATGCATGTTGGGCAGATTATGGAATTCATGGCACAGATTCAAGAGCAAAGTGAAGTCTCCAACTCACCTCTTGAAAATTCAAAGGCAGAAGTTGAAATCGATGAAGCCATCACTTTGGAAGGTGACATGAAGGATGAAGCTGTCCCAGAACCATCCAAACATAGCCCGAACATGGATGAATTGCTGCTGCAAGCAGAAGAGGAGGAGGACGACCTGGGCAGTTTAGAAGAATTCTTGTTGCAGGCTCCTCAAATCCCTATGTCATCCAACTCAGGTGAGGAAGTTCTAAATTCACTTCATTCTAACATTATTCCACCGAATGTCCTTTGTCCTTGCAGGTTTTTTATTCCAAATACTAAAGAGAGTGAAAAAGACATTGTGGAAGCTCTTCCAAAGGTGCAAAGTGATATCCTAATTCTTGGTGCACCAAAACAAGTTCCCGATATTATTGAAATGTTCAAAGAACCTTGCACACCAAGAAAAGGGATTCAAGAGAATGAAGTGGTTGAAGCATATCAAGAATACATCCAAGAGGCTGTGCATGAGACAATCAAGCCCAAAGCAGTTGAGTTTGATGACACGGGACAAGCCACAACCATCATAGTAAACCTGGCCAAGTTCAAAGTCCCGGAAATGTTCACAAATGTGGTGTTTGTCATTGAGTTTGTGTCGGAAAAAGAAAATAAGTCATCTTCTCCAATTTTAATTTTAATTTATACTAACATGTTTCTGATTTTGATGATTCAGGCACCCACTCTTGAATTTAAACCATTGCCGAATCATTTCAAGTATCACCTCCCATTAAAAGATAAATTCCATGCTTTGGAGCCGATGGGGGTTTAAAGGAAAGATTCGTCCGGCTAAAGACGTTAAATCAAGCGCTTCTTGGGAGGCAACCCAAGCATTCAACGAAGGGAGACTTTGAAATTGCTCAACAAATCTTTTTCCGATCAGATTTGCACTCCTAAACCCTTCTCTTTACTGCATTTATTTTACCTTGTTTAAGTTCATTAATTGTTAGTTTATTTAAGTGTGAATCTTGTTTAGGGTAAATAAAGTCTTTTTACTTTAATTTACATATTTTACATTACATTTTTTTTACATTGCTTAAAAAAATAAAAAAATAAAAAATAAAAAAAATAAAAAAAAAAAAAAATTTAAAAAAAAATTAAAAATAAAAAAATTATTAATTAATAAAAAAAAAAAAAATTTAAAAAAAAAATTTTTATTTAAAAGTACAAATATTTACAATGAAGTGTAAGCTAATAACAATCATTGGTCCGGTGGTGCTTCAGTAGTCGGTGGGGCTTCAGCAGTCGGCGGGGCCACAGAAGGAGGAGGCAGCAGAGGTTGATCAGTGGGAGCTTCACTACGCGGTGCTGCTCCAGAAGACGAAGGCAGATGTTGTTGGAACAGACCCACAAACCTCCGATGATCAAGTAATATTTGACCATCGGTGTCCTGCATCTGGTCAATCTTCCTCTTCATGCTGGTGGCATAGTTGTGTGCGAGCTTGTGCAATTCTTTGTTCTCATGCTTGAGGCCTTTAATCTCTTGCTTGAGACTTTGTATTTCTGCCACCAATGATTCAACGTGACGGGTCCGAGCAAATAGGCGTTGGGCCATGTTGGATACGGAACCTGCACACTGCACACTGAGAGCCAGCGACTCCTTGACCGCCAAGTCATCAGACCGCCTTGAAAGCAGTCTGTTATCTTTCGGAGTGACAATGTTCCGGGCCACCACCGCAGCTGTCATATCGTTTTTCATAACCGAAGCCCCAACGGTAAGGGGACCAGTGGGGGATATGAAAGAAGGGCGCCATACGTTGTCTGGTGAAGGCGGAGCTGCCTCTTCACGAATGTTCAAATCAAAACGTCGATCAGAAGGGCCTGCCATTTTCTGAAGGTGTTGAGAAAGAAGAAATCGGACAGATTAAGATTAAGGAAGTGCAAGAAATGAGTGTTTACAGGAGGGCGCTCAAGTGTGTTGTGGAACACGATTAACGCCTCTATAAAAAGGAAGAAATCGAAGAGGCGCTCCTCAGAAATTGAAGAGGCGTCCTCTCGCAAATCGAAGAGTCGGGGCTCCTTTATCAAAAGCTGGATTCTTTTCTCAAAAGAGGAGTCTCCTCTCTCAAAAACCGGATTCCTTTCTCAAAAGAGGCGTTTCAATTCTTAAAAGTTGGGCTTCCTCAGAAAACACGAGCCGAATCCCGGATTTCGCACGATCAATTTGTCCAGACGTGTTGTCACCTGTCACACGCAAACTCAGCTCTGCGAAAATCACGGGCAGTCTGTCGAAGCGCCGATTCCAACCATCTGTCTCTCTCAGCCTAGTCAGCACTTGTCACATGCAACTGGCAGCTTTGTGGAAATTACGGGCAGCTTTGTCAGAAAGCGCGTAATTTGTACTATTCATCCATCCACCGGCTGCCGACAATGAGTGAGAGAACAGTTCCGGTTGTGAAGACAAGTCCTATAAGTTTCTACTTTCGCATTCCACAGCAAAGACACCCTCTCAGCACTTCTCTCTCAGCACTTCTTCATCTCCGAAAATGCATTCCCAAAGAACCCTCTCGAGTCACTCTGTGTTCCTCATTCCTTGGGATACTCCTGCGAACAACCCATTCAAAGCAAAAGTATTTCATATCATAAAGGTTGAAAGCAAGAGTATCTCATATCATGCTTTCTCCTTCCTTCTCCTTGTTCCTGATTGCTTACCTAGCCTTGCTCTCGAGTACTCATCATGTTGTGCTTCCTCTTCGTCTCTCACGTATAAGGGAAGTGAAGATGATACCTCGAAGCATGTGGAGACAAATTGCCAATTCATCCCCAGCTAGGGACAAGGAGAAAGAAAGCAAGAGGTGGGCACTTGGAAAGATTGAAGAAAGAATCAGACCAAAACACCTCTACCTCGTGCCTGCCCGCCGTGCTGAAGAAACAAGCAGAGAAGAATGCAGACTGTGCAATTCTCGCTCAGAATTCCAAACCAGTTCGAGATCAAAGCTGTGGAAAGTCAACAAGCACGACCAATGATTACTTATTAGTTTTATTCATTATCTTTTATCGTAATTTTCAAATTTTCGTTTGCAATTTTTTTTTTTTTTTCTTGCGTTACTTAACTGAATTATTTCTTTTCTTTGCAGGAACTTTTGGTTATTTCCACCCTTGAAGTTGATTGCAGAATTCTAGCTTGGGGGTCATCGCTTGATTTTACTGCAAATTAGGGAAGTTTTCAGTCCAATTGCTTTATTTTGTTTCTTATTATTTATTTTATTTTATTTTATTTTATTTGCATTATCGTGTTTTCTGACATTGGGGACAATGTCAAGTTTAAGTGTGGGGGGGGTAACTAAGTGTTTTTGGTGCAAATTCGTGGGATTTTATCACCCTTAACTTAAAGACTTGTTCCTTGCTGTTTTTAAGTGTTTTTAAGTTGTTTTGATGTGTTTTAGTGTGTTTTGAAGTAAAAATCCGAAAATCACATAAAAATTTGAAAAATTTGTTTAAAAACCCAAAGAGGGTTGTTTTTGTGTGGTTGTTTGTGTCGTAGGGTACCTTCCAACACAATAATGAGGATTCGATTTGTAATTGCATGACGGTTAAAGAAAGTTATAAACATGGATAAAAGTTTGATTTACTCTTTGGTTTATGCTTGGTTGTGGTTATAACTTATGAATTCACATAAAGGAAAATTAGTTTTTGTAACATGCTTGAAGGAAGTAACTCAAACTAACGCTATAACCTTGTGAGACTTGAGCCTAAACGTTTATTTGGAGAGTTAATAATCTGTGAACTTGTTGCTTTCTTAAGTCGTTGCATGATCTCATTATTCTTTGCTTGGTTGCTACTTAGAAGGCGTGTCATCATTTAGTTCCAAATGCTAGAACTCATGCCCAATTCATTCAAAGCATGTTATTGATTTGCATAACACATATTCAAGATAAAGTTGTGTAGTGACCACCACCATAGCCAAAAAGCCGTAAAACCTTACTCCATTATATGTTTAGGTGTTAACCCCATTGAGCCTTGTTTAGCCTTTTCTTTGTTAACCCACATCATTCTCACCTAGCCTAGATTAGGACTATCCATACCCTCGTTCTTAAAGTATAGTAAGCATAATTCAAATTGAATTCCTTTGTGGCAGAAACCAAGTGTGGGGGAAATTTTTATTTTGTGAATTGTGTGCCATAGGCACGGGTAGAAAGAAAAGAAAAGAAAAGAAAAAAAAAATTGAAAAAAAAAAAAAAAAAAAAAAAAGTTGTGAAAAGAATTCAAAGTGTTGAAGTAAGGGTCCAAAACAATAAATTCGGCCCTAAAAAGTTGTTTAAATCTTCCCCTTGTGTTTTAAAGTTAATTTCTGCAATCTAAGTGAATTCTAAGTCTCAATTTTACTACTTTGCTTACTAACGCTTGAAGAACGTTTGTTTTCCCTATCCTTTCTTTGTTAAACCAATACCCCAAGCCCCGTTACAACCCTTAACTTCTATCTTGAGTGTTATGTGCTTCAATTTGTGGAGTTTGAAATTGGTATGAGCATATGGTGTCATTGGTTCTCGCATCTAAGTAGTAGCATTCCATTCATGAGATCATATCTAAACATGCTTATTAACTCCGGAAATTGCATTCTTTGTGATACTTATATGTGAGCATTCGTTTTTATATCCACATCAATTCTCTCACATATAACTAGTATAGGGTGTGTAGTTAGAAAATCTGAGTGAAAATAGAGTGCATATCTTGTAAGGATTGAGGGAATTCTCTAAGGCATGTTACTACATTCAAAACATTGTTTTAATTGGTTAATTGTGAACTAGTATGTAGTGACTATGATTAAGTATGTGCTTAAGTGTTAAATTAACTCAAATATGTGAGAATGATAATCCTTAACATGTCATGTGCATTGGAAATCCCTAAAGCAAACGTTGGAAGGTTTAGGTTATGTTGGTTTTGTTTTGTTTTATTTCTTTGTTTTGCTCGAGGACTAGCAAAAACTAAGTGTGGGGGAATTTGATAGACGCATATTTATGCGACTTAGTTAACTAGTTTTCTTGCATTTACGTTATTAGTTCTTAGTTATTTTAGTACTTTAAGCCATTTTCGTGTGTTTGTAGGTCCAAAGGGCTAAGGTAGCAAGAAAGTGCATTTTGGTGCATTTTGGAGCAGTTTTGAGCTTGGAATGGATTACATATGATATGAGCAAGATGGATGGACGAATTTGAAGTCAAATGAGGATAGAAACATGCTAAAAATGTGGTGAAACAAATACAAAGTGCAAGAAGGGATAGGTTTCTAGAAGGATTGGCCAAAACTTCACTCAAAAAACCTCAATGCCGTGGCTTTTACTTCAAAGCAACCAGAAATTTGAGTGATGATGCAATGCCTAACTCACCATGACATTTGAGTGGATGATGCAATGCTTAACTCACCATGACATGTGAGTGGATGATGCAATGCTTAGCTAACCATGACATTTGAGTGGATACCTAACCCACCAACATTTTTCACCAACAATTCCCACTCTTTATAGTGCTCACCTACTCAATTCCACCAAAATTTTGTGTTAAGCAAGTCCATCCTCTTCCTATAAATACCATGGTAGCAACCTCATTCAAATCATCCAAGAATAAACCATTCTATAAGCCTTTCCTTGCCTCTCCCTACATATCTAAACTTTCCCCATCCATTCCTCCAAATAACCAACCCTTCAACATCATTCCAACCTTGTTGTTGCGGCAAAGAGAAGGAGAAAAGTCCTTGGACGCACTTGCTATCCAACATGGATCGTTGGAACGTTTAGGTGCTTTCTTTCCTTTGTTTTTCAATGTTTAAATTTGTTTATCTTTGTTTTGTAATAATGAGGAACTAAACCCCCCTTGGCTAGGGGGGGATTCGAAACACATGTCCTTGCTTGCATTATGATTTGATTACTTTTAATTGCGTTTCATAAGTTATGAATTCAATTTACTTATCCGTTCGTATAAAAACTGATTTGTGTATGTTGATTGAGGGTCGACACTTAGTTTGCATGCATGAATTCGATGCTAGAATATAAGGGAGTTTCACCTAATCGTCATGAACTTATATTCACAAGTAGTGAAGGTTGCTAGTCACAATCGCGTTAAGTAAATTCTTGGCATAAGTTTCATGCAATTCATAGTAACGAGTGCCTCGTCAATGCTTATGATTTTCATAGAACTTAATGATTCTTGCTTGTATCTCTATTATGCAATTCATGTAGGGAACTTGTGAGGAATGCTTTGGGTTGTCGTATGCAATCATCCAACTCAATAAAAGTAGGAAAATCTGAGGGTTAATTTAAGCGTACCTAATTAACTTGGGGCATTGAGAATTAATAAGTTATTGAAATACAATTGGAAATCGTTTTGTATGCAAGCAAGACATGTGTGGAGAAGAACCCTCTAGCTAAAGCCCATCAAGTTCGTTTTAAAGTTTTAGTTTATTGGTTTTACTTTCACTTAATCAAACTCAAATCCCCCTTTTTCTTTCTTGTTTTTAAGTTCTTTTATTTACATTTTTAACTTTGTTTTTAAGTTTCAAGTGATTTAGCAATCCCTCCTAATCCCCGGCTTAGAACGATACCCTACTTATACTTATACTACAATTGTCAAAAGAGGGTTTAATTTGTGTGTCAAGTAATTTTCACATCAATGCCATATCTCATAGGGCGTTTGTGAAACTGATTTGGAAGGTACTCTATTAAGCAAGTAAGCTGCTGTATACAGAGCGTATCCCCAGAATGTTACTGGTAAATCAGCGGAACTCATCATAGAACGAACCATGTTCATCAAGGTTCGATTTCTCCTTTCAAAAACTCCATTAAGTTGTGGAGTTCCTGGTGGAGTCCACTGTGATATTATTCCACACTCTTTGAGATAATCTAGGAACTCATTACTCAGATATTCACCCCCTCGATCCGATCTTAGGATCTTTATCTGTTTCCCAGTTTGCTTCTCAACTTCATTCTTGAATTCCTTGAACCTTTCAAAGGATCTAGACTTGTACTTCATAAGATATACATAGCCAAGCCGAGAGTGATCGTCAGTGAATGTGCTATAGTAGGAAAAGCCTCCTCTCGACTTAGTAGACATAGGTCCACATACGTCAGTGTGGATTAACCCTAGAATTTCAGTGGCACGCTCTCATTTTCCAGTAAATTGAGATTTGGTCATCTTCCCTTTCAAGCAACATTCACAAGTACCCATTTGGTCATTACCTAATGGGCGGATATATCCGTCTTTCGACATCTTGTGAATCTTATGAAGGTTCACATGTCCAAGTTTAAGATGCCACATCTTTTCTTGGTTAACTTCTTCTCTAGCCCTTTTGGGTTTTGAGGTATTCCCACCTGCAATACAGTGCATCCCACTATTCGTCTCTAGGTGAAAAAGTCCCTCTATCATATTACCATGAGAGATAATACGACCGTTCAAGTATAAAGTGCAACTCATTTTGTCAAACAATACTGAGTGCCCATCTCGTAAAAGCTTAGGGATGGAAATCAAATTCTTTATACATGAAGGAAAATATAAACAATTTTTAAGTTCCAGGACTTCCCCAGAGGGTAGGTTAAGCATGTAGGTGCCTATTGCTTTTGCAGAGATTTTAGTGCCGTTCCCAACTCGCACAACCATCTCGCCATTGCGCAGTGACTTGCTCCCCGCTAGTCCCTGCATCGTATTGCAGATATGTTGACTAGCGCCTGAATCAAATATCCAGGAAATGGAGCTCACTGTAAAAGCACTTTCTATGACAGAAATAGTCTCTTCAAAAGTTCGTGTCATAAGGCTCGCAATGCGCACCCTGTATTTCTTCTTCCAACATTCATCCTTTCCACAATGAAAGCATGTTCCTTTGGATTTCTTTGCCTTCTTCTTATGCAACCTTTTCCTTGTGTTTGCATTCTCACTCCCACTATTCATTTTGAAACCTTTTTCAAATTTACAGCACATGTCAATCATCTCGTTTAAAGCATGATCCAATCTATTCACTTTATAGTTTACAATAAACTTAGTGAAATCATCCGAGAGAGATGCAAGGAAAACGTCTTGGGCCATTTTCCCATCGATGAAAGTTCCTAAACTTTTAAGATCTTTAAATATCTTTTCCATCTTTTGTCCATGTTTATGGAACGATGTCCCCTTTGCCATTTTGGCATTCATTAGACTACAAACATTTAAGAATCGTACATTACTAGTCTCAATGTCATGCATCTTATGCAAACTTTCAACCATGGCACAAGAAGTATCCATGTGCTTATGTAGCTTCATAAGCTCCTCACTAAGTGAAGTGAGGATTAAACATTTGGCTTGTAGGTCATCCTCATAGTGTCTAACATAATTTTGACACTTCTCCTTTGAAGCTAGTTTCGTAGGAGGTACATGAGGAAGGGATTGCTTAAGCACATACAATATGTCTTTCACCTTTGAGACATTCTCAATGTGGCGATACCAAGCAAGGAAACGTTGGCCCCTAAGGCCCTTTTTGTCAAGTATAATGGTGGGTATAATTTTAGGCATGTCGTTAACTACATAACATAACAGAAATCGTATTAGATTGTTTGTTTTAAAACTATTTGATTGGGTCTTTGAATCAAATAGCACCACCCATTATTTTTGGCAAATTCCACACCCCTCAATAGAATTCCAGAGTTATATTGAACTCTTAGCGGGGTATGGGAGACTCACCATTACCAAGCCCACCTCACGATGATACGATGTTGGTTAGCAAAAATAATGATGAGAGAATAACGCATTATTCATTTACAACCTTTTGTAATTACCCATCCGTTTGGCCTCTAGAGAATGTTGCCTCACGATGATACGATGTCGGCTCCATTGCACTTAGTTAAGTTATTCCCACCATGCTTAGTTTGTGAAGGGGTTCATGAATAGCCTCACGATGATACGATGTCGGCTATCCTCGTTGCCTACACTCACCTCATCATATGTATATGGATTCCTCCTGGATGTAAGCACATACTTTGTACTTCCCCATCATAGGGTGAAGCCGGTGCATGAGTCACAAACGATTGGAACCCACCACGGTGGAAGGCCTACGAAGAGACGTTCAAAACATCTCTCGCTTATCAACTTAATATTTATTTTGAGGGAGTAGTTTTGGGCTACATCAAAATCATTTTAATCTTATTAAAAGAACTTGGGCCTATCATAACTATTGGTCCAAGTTAATATGAATTTAGTAGCATATAATACTCCCACTGTTTCGTTGAAACAAGCGAGACTATATGAAACTACTAACCAATGCATTGCATCCTCATATGGACTATATAGTCATATTAGGTTTTAGGATGATTATGAACCGATTGATTTGATCCAACACGAGCCTTGTGTTGGACTTTGGGTTTAAGGTAGATAGTTGTTGATTTTAGTTACGCGTTTAATCCAATTAAACCGTTATTTCATATTGGGCGTTGGACCCAACTATTCCAATTGCATACAATTAAACAAGAGGAATACATGAAATAATAATAAGGGCTTATGCCCTTTTACAACACAAATGATGGACTTATGTCCATTTACAACAAATTGAATTAATCAAATTACATTCAAATCTAATCTACTTAACCCAAACATTCATAATGTAAAACGGCCAATCACATAGCTCAATTATCGAGGCCTTTGGTTCATAATCACCCTTTTTTCAATTAATCACATTAACTAAGAAAGCAACTTAAACAATTGGTTTTTGGATTCATAGAATTGATTTAAATGGAACTAAATGAAATGAAAATCCAATTCTCATTAAGAAACAAAACAATTTTGTTCTCATTTTATATGGGCCAAAAGGAAACTATGACCACAACAATTGGGCCACAATGCAAAAACACAAACTTTTGGGGTCACTTTGAAAAAACACAAAAGTTCACAACTTCATGTAATTTCAACTAGAACCCAAAATTTTGATAATGTAAAAACATCATTAAAGGATGAAAACAATTCGTCCTTTAGAGTTTTTGGGCCTTAACGTAAAAACGTAAACTTTTGGGCCAAAGTGCAAATACACAAAAGTATCAAAACTTTATGTAATTGCATAAAAGGCCCCAAAAGTACCCCCACTAGGGGGTCGCCGGTTTTTGGAGTGTGAAAGAGTGTGAAAGGGATTTTGTAACTTGATTTTATTAGGTGAGATATAAAGGTGATATAGATAGGTGGTAAGAAATATTTATGTCAAACATTAATGAAATTTTGTCTAACAATTAAGATATTTATTATCCTTCACCAATAACCATCACCCATCAAATATTAACCAAAACTTTATGAAAAACATAAAACTTTTGAATCAAAACTTCAAAACTTTTTTTTTTTTGTTCTTGGCAAGAACTTCAAGAACATTGAAGAACACCATGAAAACTCATAATAGCTCCATGAATGTTTTCACTCACCAAAACTCAATTTTTCACCACTCAAAAGAGGGCTAATATCCTAGGGTGCTTAGGGGTTCCAAAAGTCACCTTAAAACCATTTTAACAAGACAAACATGAACCCAAAAAATCACCCTTTGGATTTGGCCGAATTTCCCAAAATACATGGCACCAAATTTTAGTTCCAATATTCATGCTTAAATGAAATACATCTACAACATTTGAGATGCTAAATTTTCTAGCAAAATTTATATTCAAAAAGCAAGAACAAAGCTTGTAACATTTACAACATTTAAATCACAAATCATGAAAATCACAAAACCCAAAAGGATTCACCATAAACTAGGCCTAGGCTCTTATACCCATTTGAATACATATGCATACTATTAACATTTTAGAGTAGGCATGCATTCAAAAACAATTCATGAAACCCATGACTTTCAAAGCCTAGTATATGGTGAACCAATAAACTCTTAAACAACATTAAAGAGAAGTAAAGATTTAGAGTTTCTTTACCCTTGAAGCTCATCCTTATTTATACAAGGGATTCACCCAAGTAGAGGGCCTTCAAGTCACCTCGAAGCTCCTTGGATATAGCTTGTGATTTCCTTCTCCTTTTGTGCTCCTTTGGTCCTTGAGGATGTAAGGAAAGGATCTCCAAAAAACACCAAAGATTTGGTGTCTCTAAGTCTCCACACCAAGGGTTAAGTGTGAAGATGAAATGGATGACTTAGAGGAGAAAAGATTGCTAGATTAATCTCTCTAAGTAGCCAGCCTCCTTGTGTAAAAAGAGAGAATAGGTTTCACCTCTTTTCTACAAGAAAAACCCTTATAAGAAATAAAGCTATACAGTTGATTTTATACTTCATTTCAAGTGAGTGGCAAACTTGTAATTAATCCAAGTTTGTTACCCTCACCCTTATGCCCGGGCTTACCTTTGTTATTGGGCTAATTGCCCATTTTGTTTTAGTTGTCATACAACTTAAACATAATGGGCCTTGTGGACCAAAACGCTTTTGAGCCCCGAAGCCCAAAACCAACTTAAAAGCCCAATACGAACCTTTCGTAAAATTAATTAACTAATTAATTAATCTTGACCATTCTCAATTAAACCATTTAATTGCTTATCCATCTCATTTATATTTCTTCACTTTCACCCTTACTCGGTGTACGATCCATTAGGTTCCAATTAGCGAGGCAGTGGGCGATTGTTACTCTTAACGATTGATTGTGAATTGAAACAACATTTCAATTCTCCCTTTGATTAGTGTTGGCTAATCTTCAAGGCTTCCACAAACCATGAGTGACACCTAGCAGCATATCATGGTTACCCAAGCTAAGTAGAAGTGGTTGGAGAACCTATCCAGTTACAACTACAATGCAATACGGTCCATCTCTAATACAATACTCTTAATCATATTGTTTAAGTGATAGTTTGTTACATGTCTACTATCCAATGTGATACCTTTTCTATATGATTCCCTTGAATATGATTTGGAACAAACTTCCTAAGTCATATTCATTTGCTTTGGCCAAAGACTTTAGAATCATATTTTAGAGTATTCTCCTTCCACCATGGAAGGTTAGAGATCCCTTGTTGTGCATTCATATGCCTACATGACTAGATAGCTTGACCCCAACAATGCCGTGGACACTCCGATGGAATGCCGTTGACATGATCAAAGATCAAGGACCTAACCATTAGACATCTATGATGCCTCAGGTCAAAGGACTACTTTGCATATTGCAACTTTAGAGTTCTTACATGACATGTATGTTTGAACTCTCTTTTGACCGTTGTTCAGTGTACTTGATTACTCTTTCGAGCACCTATGTGTTTGTCTTAGTGTCCAACACCAAATGACTTGAGACTAGTCATACTCAAGCTTGAGTTGACATAACACATACATCAAATGAAAGTTTAAAATAAGCTTTGCCCTTCATTAAACATATAAAAGTTTAATACATTAAGTATTCCAAAAAGCTATTACATCAAATGAGTGGCTTTGTGGACATACTTCCAACAATTTGGACCTACAAACACACGAAAATAGCTTAAAATACGCAATTAACTAAGAAATAACAACATAAATGCATGAGAACAAGCTAACTCAGTCGCATAAATATGCTCCTATCAGTAGGTGAATGTGTTGGGTGAAATGAGTGGATGTAGTGGTAGGTGAATGTGTTAGGTGGTAGAAATGAGTGGATGTGTTGGGTGAAATGAGTGGATGTAGTGGTAGGTGAATGTCTTGGGTAAAATGAGTGTGCTAAAATGGTTATTTATAGGGAGAGGATGATGCACAAACTTCAAATTTCATCCATTCCTTTTGCTCCAAGCATAAGCTATCCATTCCATGCCCAAAAATGCTCCAAAATGCACTTCTTTGCCACATTAACCCTTTGGACCTACAAACACACGAAAATAGCTTAAAATACATAATTAACTAAGAAATAACAACATAAATGCATGAGAACAAGGTAACTCAGTCGCATAAATATGCTTCTATCAAATTCCCCCACACTTAGCTTTTGCTAGTCCTCGAGCAAAACAAAACAAACGAAACAAACAAAACACAACCTAGACCTTCCAACATTTTCCCTAGGGATTTTTAATGAAACATGACATGTTAAAAATCATCATTCCCACAGATTTTGGTCATCTTTACACTTGAGCACATACTTAATCACAGTCACCACTTACTAGTTCACAATTAACCAATTAAAACGATGTTTTGAATGTAGTAACATGCCGTAGAGAATTTGCTCAATTTCTTACAAGATACTCTCTATTTTCACACACATTTTCTGACTACACACCCTACACTAGTATATGTTAGAAGATTAATGTAAACACGAAAGACTAGGACTCACATATGTTATAACAAAGAAAACAATTTTATGGAGTTATTAAGCATGTTTAGTTATGATCTCATGAATGGAATGATACTACTTAGATACGAGAACTAGTGACACCATATGCTCATACCAAATTCGAACTCCACAAATTGAAACACACTACACTCAAGATTGAAGTCAAGGGTTGTAACAGGGCTTGGGGGTAATGGCTAATAAAGAAAGGATAGGAATAACAAACGTTCTTAAAGCGATAGCAAGCAAATCAATGAAATAGACACTTGGAATTCACTTTAGAATGCAGAATCAACTTTTAAATACAAATGGAAGATTTATGCAACACTTAGGGCCGAATTCAATGTTTTGGACCGTTTTTTAACAAACTTTTTTTTTTTTTTCTTTTCACCCCTTTTTTTTTTCTTTTCTACCCGTGCCTTATTAAGGACTTTGGCGCACACACACACAAAAGAATCACTTCCCCCACACTTGCTTTCTGCAATGCATTGATAAAAAAAAGAAGTTCATTTTAAGTCATGCTTTATTATGCTTCAAGAACAAGGGTATGGATGGTCCTAAAACTAGGCTAGGTAAGGATAGTGTGGATTAACAAAGAACATAGGCTTAACAAGGCTCAACAGGGTTAAACTTAAACACATAATGAAATAGGGGCACGACAATTTGGCTTTGGTGGTCACTACACAACTTCATCTTGAATATGTGTTATGCAAATCAATAGCATGCTTTGAATGAAATAGGCATGAGTTCTAGCATTTGGAACTAACTGATGAAACGCCTTCTAAGTAGCAACCAAGCAAAGAGTAATGAGATCATGCAACGACTTTAGGAAACAATGATGCACAGATTATTAACTCTCCAAATAAACATTTAGGCTCAAGTCTCACAAGGTTGTAGCGTTCATTTGAGTTCCTTCCTTCAAGCATGTTACAAAAACTGATTTTTCCTTTATGATTGCTGTGAATTCATAAATAGTAACCACAATCAAGCATACACCAAAGAGTAAATAAAGTTTTTATCCATGTTTATAACTCTCTTTAACAGTCATGTAATTAAAAACCAAATCCTCATCATTGTGTTGGAAGGTACCCTAAGACACCAATAAACACACAAAAACAACTATTTTTTGGGTTTTTCAAAACAATTTTTCAAATTTTTATGAGATTTTCGGATTTTTATGTCAAAACACACTAAAACACTCCAAAACAGCTTAAAAACATTTAAAAAAAAAAACAGCAAGGAACAACACTAGAAGTAATGGGTGATAAACTCCTATGAATTTCATGCAAAACAATAGTTACCCCCCCCCCCCCCACACTTAAATCAAACATTGTCCTCAATGTTTTAAGCATAAACTCACACAAAAACAAGCAAACAAACAAACAACGAATAAACATGACAAGTATAGCAAAGTAAAAACCAGACAGAGTAGAGTTTAAGAACGCAAGTCTGGTTTTGGAGATAGATGATCTTGTTGACTTTCCACAGCGTTGATCTTGAATTGGTTTGGAATTCTGAGCGAGGAATATTAGAGTTCCTTGGTTGTGCAGTCTGCATTCTTCTCTGCTTGTTTCTTCTGCACGGCAAGTAGGCACGAGGTAGAGGTTATGGTCTATTTCTTTTTTCAATCTTTCCAAGTGCCCACCTCTTGCTTTCTTTCTCCTTGTCCCTAGCTGAGGATGAATTGGAAAATTGTCTCCCCATGCTTCGAGGTGTCATTTTCACTTCCCTTATCTGTTCCCCAGGCAGATGTGGTAAACGAAGAGGAAGCATAAAATGATGAAGATGAGTACTCGAGAGCAAGGCTAGGTAAGCAATCAGGAAGGGATTCCAGGCAGTCGGTTCCAGATCGGAAGATTGATACCAAATGCTGGCTAATTGCTTTCTTTCTCCTTGTCCCAAAACAATGACAAGGAGAAGGACATAGAGAAAGCATGATATGAGATACTCTTGCTTTCAACCTTCATGATATGAAATACTTTTGCTTTGGATGAGTTGTTTGCAGAGGTATCCCAGGGAATAAGGAACACTGAGTGACTCGAGAGGCTTTGTTGGGAAGGCATTGTCGGAGAAGAAGGGTTATGTATGTCTGCATTGCAAAGGAGAGTGAAGGTCGACATTTATATGAATTAATAACCGGTACTATTCTTTCACTCTTGTCGGCAACCGTTGGATGATTGAATAGTAATTTTTCACGTGCTTTCTACGTCACCAGAAATCTTCGACAGATTGCCCCTAATTTCTACAAGGCTGAGTGTGCATGTGACAGGCGCTGACACGTCTGGAAAAGCAAGTGCCTCTTCGATATCTGGAATCGACGCTTCGACAAACTGCCCCTAATTTCCGCAAAGCTGACTCTGCATGTGACAGATGCTGACACGTCTAGAAAAGCAGATGCCTCTCCGATATCTGGAATCGACGCTTCAACAAACTGCCTGTGATTTCCGCAAAGCTGACTCTACATGTGACAAATGCTGACACGTCTGGAAAAGAAGATTGGCCATGGTTTCTGAGCAAGCCCAGCTTTTGAGAAAGCTAACGCCTCTTTGATTTTTGAGTTGGCCTCTTCGATTTATGAGCTCGCCTCTTCGATCTCTGAAATCCTATCGTGTGCTGATTTTTATAGAGGTACGCAGGACGTTCAAAGCACACTTGAATTTCTGCCTGTAAAAACTCCTTTCTTGCACTTCTACGATCTTGACTTGTCCGACCTCTTCTTTCTTTAACACCTCTAAAAATGTCTGGCCCATCCGACCGTCGTTTTGACTTGAACCTTGGTGAAGAGGCAACCCCGCCTTCTCCAGACAACATACGGCGCCCATCCTTCATATCCCTTACTGGTCCCCTTACCGTTGGGGATTCGATGATGAAAAATGATATGACAGCTGCGGTGGTGGCCAGGAACCTTGTCACTCCCAAAGACTGAAGGAAATTTTGTGAAAAACATGTTCATTTAAGCAACATCTATAAGCATGCTATTAACAATTAAAAGGCGGAATCATGCTTTCATGCACTTAAAAACAAAACATTAACCATGAAATTCAAAGCCTAGTAGATTGGTGAACCAATACTCAACTCAAATCAAAGTGAGTGGAGAAATATATACCTTTGTAGATTCCTCTTTGCATAAGCAAAGGCTAATCACCCAAAGAGAGGGCCTTCATTCCTTGCATATTAAATCTATTGATTTGGATGGAAGAATAGGATTCTCCAAGTTCCCAAAATAGAGAACCTCTAAGTATCTTCACCAAGGTTAGATTGGAGAAGAAATTAGTGACCTTGGAGTAGTGGGATTGCTAGATGCACCCCCCAAGGAGGCCGGCCTCTTTAGAGAGAAAAGGAGAGACATGTTCTCTCCAATTTTCTCCAAAAGAAACCCTAAATGAATTTTTGGCTATAAAGTCATATTTATACCTTTATTCATTGGAGTGGCAAACTTGTAAATAAGTCCAAGTTCACTACCCTCCTCTAAATGGCCGGCCATAGGGTTTTGTTTGGGCTTTTGGGCCTTTGTGAATTAAGTTGTCATACAACTTAAGTCAATGGACTTGACGTTCGAAGCCCATTGGGCCTTGAAGCCCAAAACTTTCCCGAGGTCTTTAACGAACTTATTCGTTTGATTAATTAACATATTAATTAATCCTTGCCATAAATAATTAAACCATTTAATTATTCGTACTCATCTCTATTGTTTCTTCAATCTCCACCTTACACGATGTACGATCCATTAGGTTCCTTTTAGCGAGGCAGTGGGTGATTAAAACCATTTCAAATCGATTGTGAATTGAAACTTACTTTCAATTCTCCCTTTAGTGATTATACACGTTTAGGGCTTCCACAAACCATGAGTGACACCTAGCAGCATATCATGGTTACCCAAGCTAATCAGAAGAGGTGGAGAACCTATTCAGTTTAGGATTACAAATGCAATACGGTCTTTCTCTAATACAATACTCTTGACCACATTGTTTGGTTTGATAGTTTAGTTTATTCATGTCTACTATCCAATGTGATTGTGTGCTTATATGATTACCTTGAATGTGATTTGGAACGCCTTCCTAAATCTCATTCATACTCTGGCCAGAGGTTCTAAATCATATCATAGAGTATTCTCCCTCAAACAGTTTGAAGGTTAGAGATCCCTTGTTGCGCATTCATTTGTCTCCATGACTAAGTGGCTTAACCCCAACGATGTCGTGGACACCCCGATGGGGTGACTGTGACATAATCAAAGATCAAGGACTTAACCACAAGACAACTGTGATGCCTCAGGTCAAAGGACTACTTTGCATTATCCCAACCATGAGTTCTCATGTGACATGAATATGAGAACTCTTCGTTGATCGTGTTTAGTGAACTCATTCTCTATTGAGCACCTACGTACTTGTCTTGATGTCACACATACCAATGACTCGAGACTAGTCACTCTCCCTGAGAGAAGACACAGTACGTACTGATCTTAACGGACTGTCAATGCCCAATTGGCAATCCTATGATCAGGAACATTTAGGATGTGTCTACGAAAGAATGGTCTCATGAATCTAACTTCTTTAGATCGTATTCTCCCAATCACATATTCCTTGGACTTTATCGTTTAAGCACATAACATTTATATGAGACGGCTCAAACAATAATCTTTGCCCTTTACATTTAAACTAGATTAGTTTAACATGTGAAATGTCCGTAAAGTATCATCATATGATTGGTTTTAGGGCACATTTCCAACAATCTCCCACTTGCACTAGAGCCAATCAGCTTGATTATCAGTGATGATACCTCTTCTGTAGTCATTTCATAAATGGCTGCGAAGTAGGCCTAGACAATGGATATCTATATGTTATCCATAGAAGCAACCTTGAGAATAACGACGTCACCATTATACATGATTCTCAATCATGTGGTTCAGTCTCTCATATGAGTTCGGATCTTGATGAGACCTTCATTCCCTGGCTTGAGCTATCGCCCCATTAGTGTCATAGTGTCAGTACACTAGATACACTTTCTGGTTGGAACCGAATAGAGAGTTCATGAATGAACTTTCTCATCCAAACAACATCGTTGCAAGCTTTCTATATGACAATATATTTTGCATTCATAATGGAACACACTAAAGTCACTACTTTAATGTTTCCATCCAAATATCTCTTTAGTCATAATAAAGAGATATCTGTTTATCTCTTCATTCACAATGAAGAAACATCCAATGATGGATTAGATTCATAATCTAATACATTTATGCTTCCTTTACGTTACTCTAATTCTTCCTCATTCCTTGAGGAATCTATCCTTTAGTATTTCTTAAATACTTAAGGACTCACTTAACAGTTGCCATGGTTCTGATCGTGGGCTTGCATTGATATTATGTTGTACCGTTCTAGGTACAATTCATATCAACGTTTTTCATACAATATGAAATATGTAAATCACCTTTCTGCGTATGCATAAAGGATTCTATTTATGCATTATTTCTTTGGGAGTCAAAGGGTGGTATGTTCCCTTTGAGAAGGGCAACTTGCGAGTCACACTAGAGTCGTCCTTCTAATTGAAGTTTATCATCATATGAGAAACTTCCTAGCATCTTTTGTCTATTATTAGGGATTGATATAATCAAATTATATCTTGAAATCTATCAATATAGATTTCCATCCCATGTATATAGACTATGTCTGCCATATATATTCTATCTTTATAGAATGTTTAAAGTCATAACTTTAACAAATGTTTAAAGTCATAACTTTAACGAAGAAGTATTCCTTTTATTTCCAAAATTAATATATCATATATACATTTATATATATATATACAAATTTAGGAATATGATTAACTCCCACTAATCTTTTGTAAACCTAGTAAACAAAAGATTCATTTACATCTCTATGAGAAATCAAACAATTTGATCTTTCTCTCATAAGACGCTTATGGCTCCCACTAGCTTGATGAGATCCATGATGGATGGATCTTTACAACTTACATGTCTTGTGATTCATAGTTTTAGACATATATTATTAAGACTATCTTAATAATGGTTTCGGAAACCCATATTATGTCCAAACATTGAATCACCATTTAGTTGTAGCTAGCAATCTCCGAATTAATTGAAACTAAGACTACGTCAAAATTGGTTCCTTCACAGTCAACCAATCTCTTTGATTGTAGTCACCTTAAGCTACCAATTAGCTTATGAAGGTTTCATTATTTCGGGTCAAATGGTACTTTACCATTCCCTTGAGTATATATCGTATATACACTCAATGTAGTCATAAGGATTTTCATTCTTATTTCTTTCGAATTAAGAGACGTAACTCTATGACATAGTCATAAAGTTCAAACCATTCAACTGAGACGGTTTATAAATCCTTCTTGACTACTTTGGAGCTTGTGGTATATGAACTAGGTTGTTATATTTGTTGGTTATCATCTTGTCTCTCAAAGAACCCATTCTTTGAGTTCTATTCCTAGTTCATTTGCTCTAAGGCAAATCATATTGTAGGATTACAATGAAGTACTCAACAAACAACATTTGTTGGTTGGTTTATAGAATTGATATCCAAATGTTAATTTAAGGATACCCACAAGATAATTTTTAAACAAATATTGCTTATTAGCACACTACCCCAAATCTTAACATGATTAAGATTTGTCTTTCTTTCCAACTACATCCTATGGAGTCATGAAAAATTTTGGAAGATCTTCTAATTGACAATCATATTGTTTTTAGAAGTATATATCCTATATATGGGTAATTGATAACATCCAACGAACTAAATCTTATTCAAGTTCGTTTTTCTCCTAATGGAGAAATCCATTATCTTATGATGCTTCTTTCCTTGATATCTTTCAAGAAAACTATTCTAAAGTGTTACCATTCCTTGGATCAAATCTAAGGATGTAAATACTTTAGACGTCTTACTCATCTACTTACATTTCTTGAATTCTTTGAAACCTTTTGCAAAGTATTCGGACTTGTGTTTATTTAAAATAAACTATAGTCCAACCGAGGGTGATCTTCGGTGAATGTCATACAACATGAGTAGTATTATGTTGTGGACAAGTGCCACTAACATCTAAGTGAATTAACCTCAACAACTTTGTGATTCTTTCTTCTTTCCAAAAGAATAAAGATTCAAACATTTCGCCTCTATACAATTTTAATAAGAAGGCATTGGATCCGGATTTAACGATCCAAAGCATCCATCTATGACCAACTCGTAATTTATGTTTTTAGAGGTATCACAACTTTAGTTGGGATTAGTCACTACCTTGCAACCTTATGGGTTTTAAGCATCATTATATTCTAAACAGTTAACACTACCATATCATCTCTACTATAGAGACAATTAATTAGAATACTATAATCCAATCATTGATTAATAAAGAACAATGTTTTGTCAAACAAAACATTCATCCATCTCTACTATAGTGACGGAATTAAGTTCCTTAAAATTGTAATGTAAAGACAATCTTTAGTTTTTCCAATTTCTTTGGTAGTTCATATGAGGAAGTAAGTACTATCTGCTTTCGCAGAGATCTTTATTTTATTCACGTTCTGAATATGAAACACCTTTTTCTTCTCTCACATATCTTCTACTTTTTATTAGTCACACTTTTACAACGATTTTAAAACATAGTTACTAATACGGAATCAAGCATTCAAGTAGAAGAACCAACTGTTTTGAACTATTCAAGAACAATTTACAACACCTTCGAAAGGTGTGTTCTTGACATTTGCAAGACATTTCTTGCAAATACCCCTTCCAATGTCCATCCTTTCATAAAGAAAGTTTGTTCCCTTGGAGTTAATTTTATCTTCTTCATTTGACTACAATAGTCATGGTCCCTAAACTCCCACTATCTCTCTTGAAACTTATTTCAATTGTATTATACACATCAAACAATTTGGAGAGCATGTGTTTATTGTTCACTACATAGTTTACAACAAACTTAGTGAACCATTAGGTTAGGGACATAAAGGTGAAGTCCTAGCCTAGTTTCCGTCTCGTTAAGTGGTTTATCACTTCAATACTCAATGATTCAAAATCATCATAAGTCCATGTTTATAGACTATTTTTGTCAACCAACCATTATGTTCTAAACATAATTACAAACTTTCAAGAGTTGTTCAAGGCAACTCTCATTTCTTCATACAACAATTTGTAAGTGAAGAATCATGGCACATAAAGTGTCCATGCCTTTTTGCTTTCTTCTTAAGTTCTTTGTTCATTTAACAAAGAAACAAGCACTAAGTGTTTGCATTGACTAAGGGTTGTTCAAAACAACTCATTATTTCTTCACACAACGATTTGTAAGTGAAGAACTAATAACACTAAAAGTGTCCTTTTCTTTATGCTAATCTTCGTAAGTTCCTTTGTTCATATAATGAAGGAATAAGCATTGGTTGTTTGTGTTGTCCTCTTCATGATAGACTTTTCTAACATGTCCTTCCAATGATACATTATCATTAGGAAGATTTTGAGGATGAGACTACTTAGATACATATGCAATCCTTTTAAGACATTCTTTGGGATTGTGGTTCCAAGTCCGGAAACTAAAACATTCGGTTTTTAAGTGTTGGATAGCGTTTCCAAATATATTGGTAAACAAATACATAACGAATATAAATTGATTGATTTTAAGCCATTTGATTCGGGTCTTTAAATCAAATAGCACCACCCAGTATTTTTGGCAAATCCCATATCCCTCATTGGAATTCGAGAGTTTTGGAGGAAACTCTTAGTAGGGTATGGGAGACTCACTATTACCAAGCCCACCTCACAATGATATGATGTTGGCTAGCATTAATAATAATGAGAGAGTACACTTACTCATTTGCATCTCTTGCAAGTACCCATCAATTTGGCCTCTAGAAAATGTCACCTCACAATGATATGATGTTGGCTCCATTTCTCTTAGTTAAGTCATTCCCACCATGCTTAGTGCGTGAAGGGGTTCAAGAATAGCCTCACGATGATACGATGTCGGCCATCCTCGTTGCCTACACTCACCTCATCAAGTATGTATATAGACTCCTCCTGAGTATAAGCATGCACTTTGAACTTCCCCATGATAGGGTGAAGGCGGTGTACAAGTCATAAACGATTGGAGCTACCACGGTGGAAGGCCACGAAAGAGTGTTCAAAGCACTCTCACGCTTATCAACTTAATAATGGTTTGGTTTGAGGGTTTTAGGTCTCATCACATAAACATATTTATTTTAATCTTTATTAAAACAATTTTGGTCCTATTACAACTATTGGTCCATTTGATTGAATTTAGTTGTATATAATACTCCCACTATGCTTATAAAACGGTTTTTAAAGCAAGAGTATATGATACTACTAACATAAACTTTGCATTCATTTGATGGACTATATAGTTACCTTAGGGCCTTAGGATGACTATGAACCTTTGTTTAGATTCAACACGAGTCTAGTGTTGAATCTCGGACTAGGGATGGTGATTGATTTTAGTTACGCGTTTAATCACATTAAGGCGTGTTGTCTTAGGGGCGTTGGACCCAACTACTTCATTTTCATGCATATCAAATAAAGCAAGAAAGAAGTACTTCAAAGTAAAGGTGAGCTTATGCTCATTACAACATTTGCATAAAACAAATTACTTTAAAGTAAAGAAGAGCTTAAGCTCTTTTACAACATTTGATCAAATCAAATTACAACCAAAATCTAATCTACACATTCCCATGGTTCAAACAAAATTGAAACGGCCTATCACATAGCTTAATTATCGTAGGCTTAGGTTCATAATCACCCTTTAATTAATTAACACTTTAACTAATTAAATTGAATGCAACATTTTCATTTGGTTTTTGTATCCATAAAATTGATTTAAATGGAGCTAAACAAAATGAAAATCCAATTCTCATTTAAAGAGACAAAACAATTTTGCTCTCTACCTAATTTGGGCCATCTTGCAATAACCACAACATTTGGGCTATATTGCGAAAACATAAACTTTTGGGGTCACTTTGTAAAAACACAAAAGTCCACTACTTCATGTAAATACAACTAGAACCCAAAATTTAAACAATGCAAAAACTTCATTAAAGGATCAAAACAATTTGTCCTTTAGCGTTTTTGGACCTAAACGTAAAAACGTTAACTTTTGGGCCAAAGTGCAAATACACAAAAGTATCAAAACTTTATGTAATTGCATAAAAGCCTCAAAAGTACTCCCACTTGAGGGAGGGCCGGTTTTAGGGAGAAAATATAGAAAAGATAAGTCCACAAAAATTTTGAAAATTTTTTCAAAGTCATAAAGCCTTGCAAGTGGTGCAAGATAAGTGTGACATAATTCATGCAAGTGGTGCATGACATAAAGTCATGCAAGTGGTGTGTGTGAAAGGGAATTAATCCTTACACACCCATCACAATTTCTATCACCTTACACACTTACACAATTTCTATCATATTAAAACATTTGATAAAGCACAAAACAAAGACTTTATGAAATAAATCAAAACTTTGAATCAAAACACCAAACTTTTTGTTCTTGGCAAAAATGTCAAGAACAATGAAGAACATTCATGAAAAAAAAAATCCATAAGAGTTCCATGAACATTTTTCATCCAAAAACATCCCAAAACCATTTAAACTTAAGTGATATTACATATAACCAAACTAGGGTACATAGAGGTTCCAAAAGTTACCTTAAAACACTTTTAACAAGTTAAACAAGAACCCAAAAATCCACCCTTTGGATTTGGCCGAAAATTCCCAAAAACATGGCACTAAATTTTAGCTTCAATATTCATGCTCATATGAACTACATCTACAACATTTGAGATGGCAAATTTTCTAACAAAATTTACATTCAAAGAAACAAGAATAAAGCTTGTAACATATTACAACTTTTAAATCAAAACTATGAACTACAAAACCCAAAAGGATTCACTAACTACTAGACCTAGGCTCTGATACCACTTGAAGGAAATTTTGTGAAAAACATGTTCATTTAAGCAACATCTATAAGCATGCTATTAACAATTAAAAGGCGGAATCATGCTTTCATGCACTTAAAAACAAAACATTAACCATGAAATTCAAAGCCTAGTAGATTGGTGAACGAATACTCAACTCAAATCAAAGTGAGTGGAGAAATATATACCTTTGTAGATTCCTCTTTGCATAAGCAAAGGCTAATCACCCAAAGAGAGGGCCTTCATTCCTTGCATATTAAATCTATTGATTTGGATGGAAGAATAGGATTCTCCAAGTTCCCAAAATAGAGAACCTCTAAGTATCTTCACCAAGGTTAGATTGGAGAAGAAATGAGGGACCTTGGAGTAGTGGGATTGCTAGATGCACCCCCCAAGGAGGCCGGCCTCTTTAGAGAGAAAAGGAGAGACATGTTCTCTCCAATTTTCTCCAAAAGAAACCCTAAATGAATTTTTGGCTATAAAGTCATATTTATACCTTTATTCATTGGAGTGGCAAACTTGTAAATAAGTTCAAGTTCACTACCCTCCTCTAAATGGCCGGCCATAGGGTTTTGTTTGGGCTTTTGGGCCTTTGTGAATTAAGTTGTCATACAACTTAAGTCAATGGACTTGACGTTCGAAGCCCATTAGGCCTTGAGGCCCAAAACTTTCCCGAGGTCTTTAACGAACTTATTCGTTTGATTAATTAACATATTAATTAATCCTTACTCATCTCCATTGTTTCTTCAATCTCCACCTTACACGGTGTACGATCCATTAGGTTCCTTTTAGCGAGGCAGTGGGCGATTAAAACCATTTCAAATCGATTGTGAATTGAAACTTACTTTCAATTCTCCCTTTAGTGATTATACACGTTTAGGGCTTCCACAAACCATGAGTGACACCTAGCAGCATATCATGGTTACCCAAGCTAATCAGAAGAGGTGGAGAACCTATTCAGTTTAGGATTACAAATGCAATACGGTCTTTCTCTAATACAATACTCTTGACCACATTGTTTGGTTTGATAGTTTAGTTTATTCATGTCTACTATCCAATGTGATTCGTGTGCTTATATGATTACCTTGAATGTGATTTGGAACGCCTTCCTAAATCTCATTCATACTCTGGCCAGAGGTTATAAATCATATCATAGAGTATTCTCCCTCAAACAGTTTGAAGGTTAGAGATCCCTTGTTGCGCATTCACTTGTCTCCATGACTAAGTGGCTTAACCCCAACGATGCCCTGGACACCCCGATGGGGTGACTTTGACATAATCAAAGATCAAGGACTTAACCACAACACAACTATGATGCCTCAGGTCAAAGGACTACTTTGCATTATCCCAACCATGAGTTCTCATGTGACATGAATATGAGAACTCTTCGTGGATCATGTTCAGTGAACTCATTCTCTATTGAGCACCTACGTACTTGTCTTGATGTCACACATACCAATGACTCGAGACTAGTCACTCTCCCTGAGAGAAGACACAGTACGTACTGATCTTAACGGACTGTCAATGCCCAATTGGCAATCCTATGATCAGGAACATTTAGGATGTGTCTACGAAAGAATGGTCTCATGAATCTAACTTCTTTAGATCGTATTCTCCCAATCACATATTCCTTGGACTTTATCGTTTAAGCATATAACATTTATATGAGACGGCTCAAACAATAATCTTTGCCCTTTACATTTAAACTAGATTAGTTTAACATGTGAAATGTCCGTAAAGTATCATCATATGATTGGTTTTAGGGCACATTTCCAACAAAGATAACAGACTACTTGCCAAACGGTCTGATGAGTTAGTTGTTAAGGATTCTCTGGCTCTCAATGTGCAGTGCGCAGGTTCCGTGTCCAATATGGCCCAACGCCTATTTGCCCGAACACGTGAAGTTGAATCATTAGTGGCTGAAGTGATGAGTCTCAAACAGGAAATTAGAGGGCTCAAGCATGAGAACAAACAGTTGCACAGGCTTGCACACAACTATGCTACAAACATGAAGAGAAAGATTGACCAGATGCAGGAATCTGATGGTCATATTTTACTTGATCATCAGAGGTTTGTGGGTTTGTTCCAACAGCATTTACCATCGTCTTCTGGGGCTGTACCGCGTAGTGAAGCTCCAAATGATCAACCTTCGATACCTCCTTTTTCTGGGGCTCCGCCGACTGCTAAGGCTCCGCCGACTACTGAGACTTCTCCTAAGCAGCCTTTGTGAAGGCTTCCTCTTGTATTTTTCTGCTTAATGTTCCTTTTTTTTCTTGAAAATGAATGTAAAAATACCTTGCATATCTTTCAATGTTTCAAAAATAAACTCACACCAAAAACAATTAAACAAGCAATAAATAAAAATGACAATCATGGCAAAATAAAACTATAAAAAAGGGAAGGTTTTTAGGAATGCAAAACCAATCGTGGAGCAATTCAAAAATCTTCCTTATTTGAGTACATGGGTTACCTCCCAAGAAGCGCTTGCTTTAACGTCTTCCAGCCGGACGATACCTCCATTAAAGCTTAGATAGGGCCCATAGCATGGAATTGATCCTTGAATGGAAGGTGATACTTGACATGATCCGGCAATGGTTTAAATTCTAGTGTAGGTGCTTGAATCATCAAAATCAGCAAGTTAGTATAAAATAAAATCAAAGTTGGAGAAGATGGCTTACTTGCTTGATCCTACACAAACTCAATTACGAACACCACATCTTTGAAGGTTGCAGGGATATAGGATTTGGCCAGATTTGGTGTTTTGAGAGTTATGACTTGTCCCGTGTCATAAAATCCAACTTATTTGGGATTTTTCCTCTCAAGTGTATCTTCTTTGATGAATTCTAGACATTCCCCATCCACTTCTTGCTCTTTATTCTTTGGAAAGGTTTCGAAGATGCCTTTCTCACCCTCTTCTTCCTTGGATTGCTTGATCCTGCAAGGAATAAGGACATTTGGTGAAACGGGGTCAAGAAGAATTGAATTTAGGCTTACCTTGGTTGTAGTGGACGTCATAGAGGGCATATGGGGCTGCGGCAAGGGTGGTTCTTCCCTTACCGTGGCCTTGTTATTCTCCTCTTCTTCTAGCATCAGCTGTTCATCCATGTTTTGTCTTGGTTTGGATGTCTTGGGTTCACCTCTGATCGGATCATATTTATATATATTTTTACTTTAAATTCACTCGTCTTTTCTTGGTTAGTTCCTTATATTTTTGAGCTATTTACGTTATTTTTGTGTTTACAGGATTTGTTATGCAAAGAAAATAAAAATAGAACAAGTGAAATTTTATGTAATAAATTCGTCAAAAGCAAATTTAAATTACAATATTGCTAACCCATTGTGACACTAAATGATAAACCAATATTTAAACTATATATTTCATAATTTTATATTTCTTTTCTTGTCTAATTTAGTTGGAAGCTTTAAGTATTTATGATATTTTTGATATATTGTGTTTGTAGGAGTAACATGATCGAAAGAACTTATTTTTCTGCTATATGGGGCTGCTAGAAACTAAATGAAAATAAAAGGAGACAGCTAAGGGGAATAAAAGAAAGCTGCCTTTGCAGCTGGCGAGAAAAGAAGAAGTAGAAAATAAACGGACTGGTCAGCGGGGAAGAAAGGGAAAGGCACTGAGCAATTAAAGAAAGAGTAGTGGATATAGACGAGTGGGAGGAGAAGAATAGCTGCCTTTGGCAGCTCAGAAAAAGGCAGCAATACAAGAACCAATAGAAAAGAAAGGATAAGAAATGGCAGACAAAACATAGCACGGAGGAAGGCAGAGATAAGTGGAAGAATAAAAGAAAGAACAGTGGAGTGCACACTGAAAAAGAGAATAAAAGTGAGGGCAGAACAGGGACAGAGGGGAGAAAACTGTGCAGAAACGAAGAGAGCTGCCTGTGGGCAGCGTGAGCTGGAAGACAGAGGGGAGATAGAGAGGACTGACGCAGGGGGGAGGTCAAACGGAGAGAGCAGCAGGGCAGACTGGCGCGGACAGGAGAAGACATGCGGGGGGCAGCAGGCGGAAAAAAGGAGCCCACACAAGGAGCTGCCATTGGGCAGCGGGAGAAAGGCGCGCAAGTCAGAAAGGAGTGAGGACTGACGTGAAAGGAGGGTGAGAACGGGAAGAGAGAGGAGAAACTGACAGAAGTCAGGCGGGGAGGTGGAGTACGTGATTGAACTTGCTCGTGCTCTGGCTAATACAAAGGGTTGTATATTTTCTCAAACTCATGTTTTACTTTTGGTTTAATTTGATAATAATGTGTACTTAAATTTATTTTGGCTAGAGGTTAATTCAAAGCCATGAATATATTTGTAATATGAATTGATTACCTTCAGTTGTGATTTCTGAGTTGTGATTTAATTTGCTTAACTGCTTGATTGATAACTTATTTTTGTATGTCGATTAAGAATGCATACTTAATTTACATGCATGAATTTGATGCTAGAATATAAGTGAATTTCACCTAATCGTTATGAACTTATATTCACAAGTAGTGAAGGTTGTTATCCACAATCGTGTTAAGTGAATTCTAGGCTGGATTAACATGCGTATTCCATAGTTATGAATGCCTAGTCAATGTTTATGATTTCCGTTGAACTTAATGATCTTTGTTGAATGTCTCTATCATGCGTATTCCATAGTTAGGGACTTTGATGAGGAATAATTTGGTTGTAATGCGTATTCCATTCAATCCAATGAATCTAGGGAAATCTAAGAGTTAATTTAAGCGTACCTAATTAACTTGGAACATTGTCATTCACAATTTATTGAAAGAACAACTGAAAATCAATTTAGGTTGCATATGTGTCATGTGTGGAGAAAAACCCTCTAGCTAGTCCGTCACCTATCCTTTCACCTTAATTTCATGTTTTTGTCAATTCTGTAATTTATTTAAGTTTAATTTACTTCTCGTCAAAACCAAACCCCCCCCCCCATTATTAAATTATATTATTTAGTTAGTTTTCATTGTTATTAGTCTTTTAATTCAATTTCCGTCCATTTCAATTCCTAGTGTCTAATTTGATTGTTTTCATTATTTTGAGTCATTCTAAGTGTGTTTCGAGTTATTAGAGTTTTTAGCCTAGTTTTGTGTCCTTAATTTAGAATAGATTAGCAATCCCTCCTAATCCCCGGCCTAGAATGATACCCTACTTACATCTATACTACAATTGTCAAAAAGAGGGTTTAATTTGTGTGTGAAGTAATTTTCACATCAAATTTTGGCGCCATTGCCGGGGATTAGCAACTTTGCTAATCCCTTTATTTTTGTTTTTGTTTATGTTTATATTGGTGTTTGTGTATTTTACTTTTGATATTTGATTTATTTTTCTTTCTTTGATTTTAGGTACAAATGGAGCGAGACATGGCACTTGCGACCATTCAAGCTCAATTGGCACAGCTCACTGCTCAATTGACTCATAATGCCGAACGGACCACAATGCCAAGTGTCCCTACACTTGATGTGCCCTATGGGCAAGGATATCAAAGTCCTCAATTTTATGCCAATGAAGATGTTTGGGGATATCAAGGCTATAACCAATCAAGGGGCAACATGTTTTCCAACGCTTACAATTCAGATTGGAGAGGTAATTCAGATTATATGTGGGATGAACCTCAACAATTTCAACAAGGTGGATATTGGCAGCAAGACGAGTTCTATTCAAGACCTATGCAGCCACCACAGCATCCCCCACAACAATTCCAATCAAATCAAAGTATGCCCGTGAATTATAATGAAATTCTTGAAGGACTAATTTCTGTGGCGCAGGGTTTACGAAAAGAAGAACAATTGCCGCCATCGGAAGAGTTCTATCAGTGGCCATATGAACCGTCACAGCCACCACAACAATCAACCCAATTCAATTCAGGTACATCCTTGGATAATGATACACTTAATAAGTTACTCACCTCTTTGAATCAGGGAGTAGAAAATCAAAACCAGGAGATGCAAGACCGAGTCAAAAGAGTGGACGAATTGGAAATGCAAGTTGGGCAGATAGTGGAATTCATGGCACATATTCGAGATCAAAGTGAACTTTCCAACTCAAACATTGCAAATTCAAAGGCTGAAAGTGAAATCGATGAAGCCATCACTTTGGAATGTGACATGAAGGATGAAGCTGTCCCAGAACCATCCAAACACAGCCCGAACATGGATGAATTGCTGCTGCAAGCAGAAGAGGAGGAGGACGACTTGGGCAGTTTAGAAGAATTCTTGCTGCAAGCTCCTCAAATCCCTATGTCATCCAACTCAGGTGAGGAAGTTCTAAATTCACTTCATTCTAACATTATTCCACCGAATGTCCTTTGTCCGTGCAGGTTTTTTATTCCAAATACTAAAGAGAGGGAAAAAGACATTGTGGAAGCTTTTCCAAAGGTGCAAAGTGATATCCCAATTCTTGGTGCACCAAAACAAGTTCCCAATGGTATTGAAACGTTCAAAGAACCTTGCACACCAAGAAAAGGGATTCAAGAGAATGAAGTGGTTGAAGCATATCAAGAATACATCCAAGAGGCTGTGCATGAGACAATCAAGCCCAAAGCAGTTGAGTTTGATGACACGGGACAAGCCACAACCATCATAGTAAACCTGGCCAAGTTCAAAGTCCCGGAAATGTTCAAAGATGTGGTGTTTGTCATTGAGTTTGTGTCAGAAAAAGAAAGTAAGCCATCTTCTCCAATTTTAATTTTAACATATACTAACATGTTTCCGTTTTTGATGATTCAGGCACCCACTCTTGAATTTAAACCATTGCCGAATCATTTCAAGTATCACCTCCCATTAAAAGATAAATTCCATGCTTTGGAGCCGAGGGGAGTTTAAAGGAAAGATTCGTCCGGCTAAAGACGTTAAATCAAGCGCTTCTGGGGAGGCAACCCAAGCATTCAACGAAGGGAGACTTTGGAATCGCTAACCAATTAGATTTGCATTCTTACACCCTTATCTTTACTGCTTTCATTTTGTTTTGTTTAGTTAGTTGTGTTATTTGGTTGATTTATGTGAGTTTGTGTTATTTAGTTTAAGTGTGGGGGAAGGTTAACCAAAGTATTTTTACATTAATTTACATAAAAAAAAATGATAAAATTTAAAATAATATAAAAAATAAAAAATAAAAAAAAAACCTTCAAAAAATAAAAATTAAAAAAAATAATAAAAAAAAAAAGAAAAAAAAATTAAAAAAAAATTAAAAAAATTTAAAAAATTTAAAAAAAAACATAAAAGTACAAATATTTTACAATGATGTGTAAACTAATAGCATTCATTGGTCAGGTGGTGTTTCAGTCGTCGGCGGAGCTTCAGCAGTCGGCGGGGCCACAAAAGGAGGAGGCAACAGAGGTTGATCAGTTGGAGCTTCACTACGTGGTGCCGCTCCAGAAGACGAAGGCAGATGCTGTTGGAACAAACCCACGAACCTCCGATGATCAAGTAAAATTTGACCATCAGTGTCCTGCATCTGGTCAATCTTCCTCTTCATGCTGGTGGCATAGCTGTGTGCGAGCTTGTGCAATTCTTTATTCTCATGCTTAAGCCCTTTAATCTCTTGTTTGAGACTCTGTATTTCAGCCACCAACGATTCAACGTGACGGGTTCGAGCATATAGGCGTTGGGCCATGTTGGACACAGAACCCGCACACTGCACGCTAAGAGCCAGAGACTCCTTAACCGCCAATTCATCAGACCGTCTAGCGAGCAGTCTGTTATCTCTGGGAGTGACAAGGTTTCGGGCCACCACCGCAGCGGTCATGTCATTTTTCATCACCGAATCCCCCACGGTAAGGGGACCGGTAGGGGATATGAAGGATGGGCGCCATATGTTGTCTGGTGAAGGCGGAGCTGCCTCTTCACCAATGTTCAAGTCAAAACGACGATCGGAAGGGCCATACATTTTCTGAAGGTGTTGAGAAAGAAGAGATCGGACAGATTAAGATTTCGGAAGTGCAAGAAGGGAGTGTTTACAGGAGGGAGCTCAAGTGTGTTGTGGAACAAAATTAACGCCTCTATAAAAAGAAGAAATCGGAGAGGCGCTCCTCAGAAATCAAAGAGGCGTCTTCTCGCAAATCGAAGAGTCGGGGTTCCTTTCTCAAAAGCTGGATTCTTTTCTCAAAAGAGGCGTTTCATTTCTCAAAAAAAATGGGCTTGCTCAGAAACCACGAGCCGAACCCCGGATTTCAAAAGATCAATTTGTCCAGACGTGTTGTCACTCGTCACATGCAACTTGCAGCTTTGCGGAAATTACGGGCAGCTTTGTCAGAAAGCGCGTAATTTGTACTATTTATCCATCCACCGGCTGCCGACAATGAGTGAGAGAATAGTTCCGGTTGTGAAGAAAAGTCCTATAAGTATCTACCTTCGCCTTCCACAGCAAAGGCACACCCTCTCAGCACTTCTTCATCTCCGAAAATGCATTCCCAAAGAATCCTCCTAAGTTACTCTGTGTTCCTCATTCCTTGGGATACTCCTGCGAACAACCCATTCAAAGCAAAAGTATTTCATATCATAAAGGTTGAAAGCAAGAGTATCTCATATCATGCTTTCTCCATGTCCTTCTCCTTGTCTTTGTTTTCCGACAAGGAGAAAGAGAGCAATCAGCCAGCATTTGGTATCAATCTTCCGATCTGGAGCCAACTACCTGGAACCCCTTCCTGATTGCTTACCTAGCCTTGCTCTCGAGTACTCATCTTCTTCATCTTATGCTTCCGTTTTGTCTACCACATCTACTTGGGGGACAAGTAAGGGAGGTGAAAATGATACCTCGAAGCATTGGGAGACAATTTGCCAATTCATTCTCAGCTAGGGACAAGGAGAAAGAAAGCAAGAGGTGGGCACTTGGAAAGATTGAAGAAAGAATCAGACCAACACAGCTACCTTGTGCCTGCCTGCCATAGGGAAGGACGTGCAGAGAAGAACTCAGAAAAAGGAGTGCGAGTTAAATCCAAGAACTCGAGAAGCTTCAACAACATTTGGAGGGCACCTTCGCCAAAGAGCAAAGCCTCGCCGTACAATAGCATAAAATCATCACTTGCAAGTAAAAAGCTAAGTGTCAACCTGTTCAAGAGGAAAGCTGTGGAAAGTCAACAAGCACGACCAATGATCACATATTAGTTCTATTCATTCTCTTTTATCGTGATTTTCAATTTTTCGTTTGCAATATTTTTTTTACATTTTCTTGCGTTACTTAACTGAATTGTTTCTTTTCTTTGCAGGAACTTTTGGTTCTTTCCACCCTTGAAGTTGATTGCAGAATTTTAGCTTGGGGGTCATCGCTTGATTTTACTGCAAATTAGGGAAGTTTTCAATCCAATTGTTTTATTTTGTTTCTTATTATTTATTTATTTTATTTTTATTTGCATTATAGTGTTTTCTGACATTGGGGACAATGTCCAGTTTAAGTTTGGGGGTAAAGAGTATAAAAAAATGACCAAATTAAAATTTTTTGTACCTTCGACTACGAACTGGTTTCATTTGTTTCTGTGTTGTTGCTTTTTGTTTTCTTAATTAGTTTTGTTTTCTTTAAAAAAAATTTAAAAATTTAAAAATTTAAAAAATCAGAAAATTTAAAAATCCAAAAATATTGTCTTGTTTCCCTTATTGTTTTGAATTAGATTTTTATTAGTTTCCCGACCCAATGATATAATTGGATCAAATTTGAATCATGATCATCAAGAACTTAGTTAACATGTGTTTTGTGAAATTCCTAATTCTCTTGTTAGTTTTACATGTTTGTGAAGGAAATATTTTGAGAAACATGTTCATTTAAGCAACATCAATAGCATGCTAATAACAATTTAAAAGGCGGAATCATGCTTGCATGCACTTAAAAACAAAACATAACCAAGAAATTCAAAGCCTAGTAGATTGGTGAACCATTAATCAACTCAAAACAAAGTGAGTTGAAATTAATACCTTTGTAGATTCCTCTTTGCATAAGCAAAGGCTAATCACCCAAAGAGATAGGGGCCTTCAGTCCTTGCTTCTTAGATCCATGGATTTGGATGGAAGAATAGGTTCTCCAAGTTCCCAAAATTGAGAACCTCTAAGTCTCTTCACCAAGGTTAGATTGTAGAAGAAATGAGTGACCTTGGAGTAGTAGGATTGCTAGATGTACCCTCCAAGGTGTTGGCCTCTTTTAGAGAGAAATGGAGAGACAATTCTCACCCATTTTCCCCCAAAAATAAACCCATTTTTCACTTAATGAATTTTAGTTATAAAGTCATTTATATAGTCACTTCTTTAAGTGACCTACATAACCAAAACCCTAATTCATACACATATGGCCGGCCATTTAGGGATTTATGGGCTTTTGGGCTTTAATGAATCTTTATTCATTAAATTGTCATACAACTTAAGTTAATGGGCTTGACGTTCAAAGCCCATTGGGCCTTAAGGTCCAAAACTATCCCGAAGGTCTTCAACGAACTTATTCGTTTGATTAATTAACATATTAATTAATCCTTGCCATAATTAAATGATTAAACCATTTAATCATTCTTACTCATTTCCGTTTAATCTCCAATCTCCACCTCTTACGGTGTGCGATCCATTAGGTTCCTTTTAGCGAGGTAGTGGGCGATTAAAACCATTTTACATCGATTGTGAATTGAAACTATTTTCAATTCTCCCTTTAGTGATTACACACGTTTAGGGCTTCCACAAACCATGAGTGACACCTAGCAGCATATCATGGTTACCCAAGCTAATCAGAAGAGGTTAGAGAACCTATTCAGTTCGGGATTACAAATGCAATACGATCCTTCTCTAATCTAATACTCTTGACCACATTGTTTGGTTTGATAGTTTATTTTCTCATGTCTACTATCCAATGTGTGTCGTGTGCTTATATGATTACCTTGAATGTGATTTGGAACGCATTCCTAAATCTCATTCATACTTTGATCAAAGATTCTAAATCATATCATAGAGTATTCTCCCTCAAACGATTTGAAGGTTAGAGATCCCTTGTTGCGCATTCACTTGTCTCCATAGCTAAGTCACTTGACCCCAACGATGCCGTGGACACCCTCCTGATGGAGTGACTTTGACATAATCAAAGATCAAGGTCTTAACCACAAGACAACTATGATGCCTCAAGTCAAAGGACTAATTTGCATTATCTCAACCATGAGTTCTCATGTGACATGGAATATGAGAACTCTTCATTGATCGCGTTCAGTGAACTCATTCTCTATTGAGCACCTACCGTACTTGTCTTGATGTCACATACACCAATGACTCGAGACTAATCACTCTCCCTAAGAGAAGACATAGTACGTACCGATCTTGACGGACTGTCAATGCCCAATTGGCAATCCTATGATCAGGAACATTTAGGATGTGTCTATGAAAGAATGGTCTCATGAATCTAACTTCATTAGATTACATTCTCCCAATCACATATTCCTTGGACTTTATCGTTTAAGCATATAACATTTATATGAGACGGCTCAAACAATAATCTTTGCCCTTTATATGTAAAACTAGATTAGTTTAACATGTGAAATGTCCGTAAAGTATCATCACATGATTGGCTTTAGGGCACATTTCCAACAATCTCCCACTTGCACTAGAGCCAATCAGCTTGATCATCTTTGATGATACCTCTTCTGAAGTCATTTCATAAATGGCTGAATAGTAGGCCTAGACAGTGGACATCTATATGTGTTATCCACAGAAGCAACCTTGAGAATAATGACGTCACCATTATACATGATTCTCAATCATGTGGTTCGGTCTCTCATTTGTGTTCGGATCTTGATGAGACCTTGATTCCCAGGCTTGAGCTATCGCCCCATTAGTGTCATACACTTTCTGGTTGGAACCGAATAGAGAGTTCATAAATGAACTTTCCCATCCAAACAACATTGTTGTAAACTTCTATATGGCAATATATCTTGCATTCATAATGAAACACACTAAAGTCATTACTTTAATGTTTCCATCCAAATATCTCTTTAGTCATAATAAAGAGATATCTGTTTATCTCTTCATTCATAATGAAGAAACATCCAATGATGGATTAGATTCATAATCTAATACATTTACGCTTCCATTACGTTGCTCTGATTCTTCCTCGATCTTTGAGGAATTTATCCTTTAGTATTTCTTAAATACTTAAGGACTCACTTGACAGTTGCCATGGTTCTGATCCTGGGCTTGCACTGATATCATCTTGTACCGTTCTAGGTACAACTCATATCAATGTTTTTCATACAATATGAAACACATAAATCACCTTTCTGCTTATGCATAAAGGATTCTATTTACGCATTATTTCTTTGGGAGTCAAAGGGTACGTTCCCTTTGAGAAGGGCAACTTACTAGTCTCACTAGAATCGTCCTTCTATTTGAAGTTTATCATCATATGAGAAACTCCCTAGCATCCATTGTCTATTATTAGGGATTGATATAATCCAATTATATCATGAAATATATCATTATAGATTTCCATCCCATGTATATAGACTATATCTCCCATATACATTCTATCTTCATATAATGTATTAAAGTCATAACTTTAACGAAGAAGTATTCTTTTCATTTCCACAATTAATATATCATATATATATAAATTTTAGGAACATGATTAACTCCCACTAATCTTTTGTAAAACTAGTAAACAAAAGATTCATTTACATCTTTATGAGAAATCAAACGATTTGATCCTATTCCTCATAAAATGCAAATAGCTCCCACTAACTTGCTAAGATCCATGATGGATGGATCTCTACAACTTACATGTCTTGTGATTTATAGTTTTAGACATATATTATCAAGACTATCTTAATAATGGTTTCGGAAACCCATATTATGTCTAAACATTGAATCACCATTTAGTTGTAGCTAGCAATCTTCGAATTAATTGAAACCAAGACTATCTCAAAGATGGTTTCTTCAAAGTCAACCATTCTCTTTGATTATAGTCACCTTAAGCTACCAATTAGCTATGAAGGTTTCATTATTTCGAGTCAAATGATACTTTACCATTTCCTTGAGTATACATCGTATATGCACTCAATGTAGTCATAAGGATTTTCATTCTTATTTCTTTCGAATTAAGAGGTGCAACTCTATGACATAGTCATAAAGTTCAAAACCATTCAACTGAGACGGTTTATAAATCCTTATCGACTACCTTGGAGCTAGAGGTATAGGAACTAGGTTGTTATATTTGTTGATTACTTTCTTGTCTCTCAAAGAACCCATTCTTTGAGTTCTATCTCTCGTTCATTTGCTTTTAGGCAAATCACATTGTAGAATTACAATGAACTACCCAACAAAACAACATTTGTTAGTTGGTTTATAGAAGCGATATCCAAAAGTTATTTTAAGGATATCCTACAAGATTGTTATCAAACAAATATTGCTTATTAGCACACAACCCCAAATCTTAACATGCTTTAAGATTTGTCTTTCTTTCCAACTACATCTTATGGAGTCATGAAAATATTGGAAGATCTTCTCATTGACAATCATATTGTTTTAGAAGTATATATCCTATATATGGGTAATAGATAACATATAACGAACTAAATCTTATTCGAGTTCGTTCTTCTCCTAATGGAGAAATACATTATCTTATGATGCTATTTTCCTTGATATCTTTCAAGGAAACTCATTTAAAGTGTTACCTTTCCTTGGATCAAATCTAATGAGGTAAATACTTTAGATGTCTTACTCATCAACTTACATTTCTTGAATTCTTTGAAACATTTTGCAAAGTATTCGGACTTGTGTTTATTCAAAATAAACTATAGTCCAACCGAGAGTGATCTTCGGTGAATGTTAATCAACATGAGTAGTATTTATGTCTGTGGTCAAGTGCCACTAACATCTAAGTGAATTAACCTCAACAACTTTGTGATTCTTTCTTCTTTTCAAAAGAATAAAGATTCGAACATTTCGCCTCCATACAATTTTAACAAGAAGGTATTGGATCCGGATCTAACGATCCAAAGCGTCCATCTATGACCAACTCGTAATTTATGTTTTAGAGGTATCACAACTTTAGTTGGGATCAATCACTACCTTGCAACCTTTTGGGTTTTAAGCATCATTATTTTCTAAACAGTTAACACTACCATATTATCTCTACTATAGAGATAATTAATTAGATTACCATAATCCAATCATTGATTAATAAAGAACATTGTTTTGTCAAACAAAACATTTATCCATTTCACATAGTGACGGAATTTAGTTCCTTAAAATTGGAATATAAAGACAATCTATATTTTTCCAATTTCTTTGGTAGTTCATATGAGGAAGTAAGTACCATCTGCTTTCGCAGAGATCTACATTTGATTCACTTAATGAATGTGAAGTACTTTCTCTTCTCTCATTAATCTTCTACTTCTTATTAGCCACACTTTTACAACGATTGTAAAACATAGTTACTAATACGGAATCAAACATTCAAGTAGAAGAACCAACTGTTTTGAACTATTCAAGAACAATTTACAACACCTTCGAAAGGTGTGTTCTTGACACTTGCAAGACATTTCTTGCAAATACCCCTTCCAATGTCCATCCTTTCATAAAGAAAGTTTGTTCCCTTGGAGTTATTTATCTTCTTTATTTGACTTTCACCTTTGACTACATTAGTCATGGTCCCTAAACTCCCACTATCTCTCTTGAAACCTTTTTCAATTGTGTTATACACATCAAACAATTTTGGAGAGCATGTGGTTTATTGTTCACTACAAAGTTTACAGTAAACTTAGTGAACCATTAGGATAGGGACACAAAGGTGAAGTCCTTGCCTAGTTCTCGTCTTTATAAGTGGTGTAACACTTCAACACTCAATGATTCGCAATCATCATAAGTCCTTGTTGATGAACTATTTTTGTCAACCAACCATTATGTTCTAAACATAATTACAAACCTTCAAGAGTTGTACAAGGCAACTCTCATTTCTTCACACAACAAATTGTAAGTAAAGAATTATGGCACATAAAGTGTCCATGCCTTTGTGCTTTCTTCTCAAGTTCCTTGTTCATGTAACAAAGAAATGAGCACTAATGTTTGTATTGATAAAGGGTTGTTCAAAGCAACTCTTATTTCTTCATACAACAATTTGTAATTGAAGAATTATGACATTAAAAGTGTTGTCCTCTTTATGATAGACCTTTCTAACATGTTCTTCCAATGATACATTATCATTAGGAAGATTGTGAGGATGAGACTACTTAGATATGTATACAATCCATTTAAGACATTCTTTAGGATTGTGGTACCAAGTCCGAAACTAAAACATTCGGTTTTTATTTGTCAAGTGTTGGATAGCGTTTGCAAATATATTGGTAAACAAATACATAACGTATATAAATTGATTGATTTTAAACCATTTGATTCGGGTCTTTAAATCAAATAGTACCACCCACTATTTTTGGCAAATTCCATATCCCTCATAGGAATTCGAGAGTTTTGGATGAAACTCCTAGTAGGTTATGGGAGGCTCACTATTACCAAGCCCACCTCAGAATTATATCATGTTGGCTAGCATTCATAATAATGACAGAGTACGCTTACTCATTTGCAACTAATGCAAGTACCCATCTTATTTGGCCTCTAGAGAATGATGCCTCAGAATTATATCATGTTGGCATCATTGCACTTAGTTAAGTCCTTCCCACCATGCCTAGTTCGTGTAGGGGTTCAAGCATAGCCTTAGAATTATATCATGTTGGCTAAACTCGTTGCCTACCTCACTTCATCATGTATGTATATAGAACTCCTCCTGAGTGTAAGCATGCACTTTGTACTCCCCCATTATAGGGTGAAGCCGGTGTACAAGTCACAAACGATCGGAGCCTACCACGGTGGAAGGCCACGAAAGAGTGTTCAAAAGCACTCTCCGCTTATCAACTTAATATTGGTTTGGTTGAGGGTTTTAAGTCTCATCACATACAAATATACATTTTAATCTCTATTAAAACAATTTTGGTCCTATCACAACTATTGGTCCATCTCATTGTTTTAGTTGTACATAATACTCCCACTATGCTTTTAAAACGGTTTTTAAAGCAAGAGTATATGATACTACTAACATAAACTTTGCATTCATTTGATGGACTACATAGTTGCCTTAGGGCCTTAGGATGATTATGAACCTTTGTTTAGATTCAACACGAGCCTTGTGTTGAATCTCGGTCTAGGGATGGTGATTGATTTTAGTTACGCGTTTAATCACATTAAGGCGTGTTGTCTTAGGGGCGTTGGACCCAACTACTTCATTTTTCATGCATATCGTATAAAGCAAGAAAGAAGTACTTCAAAGTAAAGGTGAGCTTATGCTCATTACAACATTTGCATATAACAAATTACTTTAAAGTAAAGAAGAGCTTAAGCCCTTTTACAACATTTGATCAAATCAAATTACAACCAAAATCTAATCTACACATTCCCATGGTTCAAACAAATTTGAAACGCCTTTCACATAGCTCAATTATATTAGGCTTAGGTTCATAATCACCCTTTAATTAATTAACACTTTAACTAATTATTGAATGCAACATTTTCATTTGGTCTTTGTATCCATAAAATTGATTTAAATGGAGCTAAACAAAATGAAAATCCAATTCTCATTTAAAGAGACAAAACAATTTTGTTCTCATCCTATTTGGGCCATTTTGCAATTAACCTCAACTTTTGGGCCATATTGCAATAACAAAAACTTTTGGGGTCACTTTGTATAATACACAAAAGTCACAACTTCATGTAAATACAACTAGAACCCAAACTTTAATCAATGCAAAAACTTCATTAAAGGATCAAAACAATTTGTCCTTTAGCGTTTTTGGACCTAAACGTAAAAACGTAAACTTTTGGGCCAAAGTGCAAATACACAAAAGTATCAAAACTTTATGTAATTGCATAAAAGCCCCAAAAGTACTCCCTTTGAGGGAGTGGCCGGTTTTAGGGAAGATAAGGTTGGTATGTGTGTTGATTTGTGAGTTTTGTCAAAAGCATGCAAGTGTATGTAAGATAAGATATGTTTTATGAAATAATTCAAACACAATTATTTCATTCATCATGTATACAAATAATATAATACTTTAAATACATGATAAATCATTTAAAAACAAATCACATAAACTTTATGAAATAAATCAAAACACCAAACTTTTGTGTTCTCGGCAAAAATGTCAAGAACAATGAAGAACATTCATGAAAAACCCAAATTTTTCCATGAACTTTTTTTCACCCAAAACCATTCCAAAACCATTCTTACTTAAGGGAAATAACATCTAACCAAACTAGGGTACTTAGGGGTTCCAAAGAACACATTAAAACACTTTTAACAAGTCAAACAAGAACCCAAAAATTCACCCTTTGGATTTGGCCGAATTTTCCCAAAAGCATGGCACCAAATTTTAGCTCCAATATTCATGCTCATATGAACAACATCTACAACATTTGAGATAACAAATTTTCCAACAAAATTTACTTTCAAAGAAGCAAGAATAAAGCTTGTAACAATTACAACTTTTAAATCACAAACTATGAACTACAAAACCCAAAAGGATTCACCAACTACTAGACCTAGGCTCTGATACCACTTGAAGGAAATATTTTGAGAAACATGTTCATTTAAGCAACATCAATAGCATGCTAATAACAATTTAAAAGGCGGAATCATGCTTGCATGCACTTAAAAACAAAACATAACCAAGAAATTCAAAGCCTAGTAGATTGGTGAACCATTAATCAACTCAAAACAAAGTGAGTTGAAATTAATACCTTTGTAGATTCCTCTTTGCATAAGCAAAGGCTAATCACCCAAAGAGATAGGGGCCTTCATTCCTTGCTTCTTAGATCCATGGATTTGGATGGAAGAATAGGTTCTCCAAGTTCCCAAAATTGAGAACCTCTAAGTCTCTTCACCAAGGTTAGATTGTAGAAGAAATGAGTGACCTTGGAGTAGTAGGATTGCTAGATGTACCCTCCAAGGTGTTGGCCTCTTTTAGAGAGAAATGGAGAGACAATTCTCACCCATTTTCCCCCAAAAATAAACCCATTTTTCACTTAATGAATTTTAGTTATAAAGTCATTTATATAGTCACTTCTTTAAGTGACCTAAATAACCAAAACCCTAATTCATACACATATGGCCGGCCATTTAGGGATTTATGGGCTTTTGGGCTTTAATGAATCTTTATTCATTAAATTGTCATACAACTTAAGTTAATGGGCTTGACGTTCAAAGCCCATTGGGCCTTAAGGTCCAAAACTATCCCGAAGGTCTTCAACGAACTTATTCGTTTGATTAATTAACATATTAATTAATCCTTGCCATAATTAAATGATTAAACCATTTAATCATTCTTACTCATTTCCGTTTAATCTCCAATCTCCACCTCTTACGGTGTGCGATCCATTAGGTTCCTTTTAGCGAGGTAGTGGGCGATTAAAACCATTTTACATCGATTGTGAATTGAAACTATTTTCAATTCTCCCTTTAGTGATTACACACGTTTAGGGCTTCCACAAACCATGAGTGACACCTAGCAGCATATTATGGTTACCCAAGCTAATCAGAAGAGGTTAGAGAACCTATTCAGTTCGGGATTACAAATGCAATACGATCCTTCTCTAATCTAATACTCTTGACCACATTGTTTGGTTTGATAGTTTATTTTCTCATGTCTACTATCCAATGTGTGTCGTGTGCTTATATGATTACCTTGAATGTGATTTGGAACGCATTCCTAAATCTCATTCATACTTTGATCAAAGATTCTAAATCATATCATAGAGTATTCTCCCTCAAACGATTTGAAGGTTAGAGATCCCTTGTTGCGCATTCACTTGTCTCCATAGCTAAGTCACTTGACCCCAACGATGCCGTGGACACCCTCCTGATGGAGTGACTTTGACATAATCAAAGATCAAGGTCTTAACCACAAGACAACTATGATGCCTCAGGTCAAAGGACTAATTTGCATTATCTCAACCATGAGTTCTCATGTGACATGGAATATGAGAACTCTTCATTGATCGCGTTCAGTGAACTCATTCTCTATTGAGCACCTACCGTACTTGTCTTGATGTCACATACACCAATGACTCGAGACTAATCACTCTCCCTAAGAGAAGACATAGTACGTACCGATCTTGACGGACTGTCAATGCCCAATTGGCAATCCTATGATCAGGAACATTTAGGATGTGTCTACGAAAGAATGGTCTCATGAATCTAACTTCATTAGATTACATTCTCCCAATCACATATTCCTTGGACTTTATCGTTTAAGCATATAACATTTATATGAGACGGCTCAAACAATAATCTTTGCCCTTTATATGTAAAACTAGATTAGTTTAACATGTGAAATGTCCGTAAAGTATCATCACATGATTGGCTTTAGGGCACATTTCCAACAGTTTGATCATCTTTGAAAAACCAAATGCACATAGCCTTGTTAATGTGAAACTAAAGTATGACTTAAAGCTTCATATGTGAATTTAGTGACCATATACATCCTATGTGAGTTTTTGAGCCGATTGAAAGTGTGTGCATTTTTCATAGACTTCTATTCTTTCATGTGTGATGAACTTATGTGAGATACATCTCTAGAACTTGCGTAACGATCTTTCGAAATGTTTGTCATTGATTGCATGAACTTGGAAATGATAGAGGCATTAGGTTTACCACTATGGCCCAAATAACCATGTTTCCCAAATAAAAATAATATCATTAGATTGCCAATTTGAGCCGTGTATGTTGAGCCTTTTATTTCTTATCACCGGATATGTCTACCCTTATACCTGAAACATTTTTCCTTACCCTTTCCAAGCAAGCTAGTGAGCAATGTGAGATTGTCTTATGAGAAATGTTTGTGAAGTACTTCGAAGGTGTTTGGCAAAAGAGTAAGTGTGGGGGTATTTCATGTTTGTATTAAAAAAAAAAAGAAAAAAAAAAAAGAAAAAGAAAGATTGTACACAAAGAAAATAAAAAGTTGTTCAACTTTCAGTTTAAGGGTGTGGTTGGAGGTGCTAGAAGAATCGCTGGAAAGATTGAGTTCTTATAAATCTAAACAAAAGAATTGCTTGCAATATAGCTTGGAACTTGTGTTTACCTATTTTTTCATTTCAATAACCCTCTCCCTAAACCTCATTACATCCAATAAAAGTCCTCTTGATTTAAGTTTTGCAATTATGATTGTAGAGATGAGATCTTTATGCAAGCTTATGGTAGAAATTTCACATTTGATTCTTTGAGCGAAACTCATGCAAACTAAACACATGTGTGATTGAGTGCATATCCAGTGAGAAGATCGCTAGTTTGCATATGATGATTTTAAAAATAAAAACTTGAAATTGCATTAGCATGGCTATCTCACACACTACACTTCAAGGATGATTTAAAGATTACTGCTAATATTTGAATAAGGAAGATGAACTTGGATTAGTTCCTTGATGCTAGTTATGGTTCTTGATGATTTGTTTTCTTGAATGAAATTCTATGAGGGTCACATAGGGGGAAGCTAATGTTTTTCTTGTTACTTCTTGTTCTTGTTTTCTTTATTTTGCTCGAGGACTAGCAAAAGTTAAGTGTGGGGGTATTTGATCGGATCATATTTATATATATTTTTACTTTAAATTCACTCGTCTTTTCTTGGTTAGTTCCTTATATTTTTGAGCTATTTACGTTATTTTTATGTTTACAGGATTTGTTATGCAAAGAAAATAAAAATAGAACAAGTGAAATTTTATGTAATAAATTCGTCAAAAGCAAATTTAAATTACAATATTGCTAACCCATTGTGACGCTAAATGATAAACCAATATTTAAACTATATATTTCATAATTTTATATTTCTTTTCTTGTCTAATTTAGTTGGAAGCTTTAAGTATTTATGATACTTTTGATATATTGTGTTTGTAGGAGTAACATGATCGAAAGAACTTATTTTTCTGCTATATGGGGCTGCTAGAAACTAAATGAAAATAAAAGGAGACAGCTAAGGGGAATAAAAGAAAGCTGCCTTTGCAGCTGGCGAGAAAAGAAGAAGTAGAAAATAAACGGACTGGTCAGCGGGGAAGAAAGGGAAAAGCACTGAGCAATTAAAGAAAGAGTAGTGGATATAGACGAGTGGGAGGAGAAGAATAGCTGCCTTTGGCAGCTCAGAAAAAGGAAGCAATACAAGAACCAATAGAAAAGAAAGGATAAGAAATGGCAGACAAAACATAGCACGGAGGAAGGCAGAGATAAGTGGAAGAATAAAAGAAAGAACAGTGGAGTGCAAACTGAAAAAGAGAATAAAAGTGAGGGCAGGACAGGGACAGAGGGGAGAAAACTGTGCAGAAACGAAGAGAGCTGCCTGTGGGCAGCGTGAGCTGGAAGACAGAGGGGAGAGAGAGAGGACTGACGCAGGGGGGAGGTCAAACGGAGAGAGCAGCAGGGCAGACTGGCGCGAACAGGAGAAGACATATGGGGGGCAGCAGGCGGAAAAGAGAAGTCCACACAAGGAGCTGCCATTGGGCAGCGGGAGAAAGGCGCGCAAGTCAGAAATGAGTGAGGATTGACGTGAGAGGAGGGTGAGAACGGGAAGAGAGAGGAGAAACTGACAGAAGTTAGGCGGGGAGGTGGAGTACGTGATTGAACTTGCTCGTGCTCTGGCTAATACAAAGGGTTGTATATTTTCTCAAACTCATGTTTTACTTTTGGTTTAATTTGATAATAATGTGTACTTAAATTTATTTTGGCTAGAGGTTAATTCAAAGCCATGAATATATTTGTAATATTAATTGATTACCTTCAGTTGTGATTTCTGAGTTGTGATTTAATTTGCTTAACTGCTTGATTGATAACTTATTTTTGTATGTCGATTAAGAATGCATACTTAATTTACATGCATGAATTTGATGCTAGAATATAAGTGAATTTCACCTAATCGTTATGAACTTATATTCACAAGTAGTGAAGGTTGTTATCCACAATCGTGTTAAGTGAATTCTAGGCTGGATTAACATGCGTATTCCATAGTTATGAATGCCTAGTCAATGTTTATGATTTCCGTTGAACTTAATGATCTTTGTTGAATGTCTCTATCATGCGTATTCCATAGTTAGGGACTTTGATGAGGAATAATTTGGTTGTAATGCGTATTCCATTCAATCCAATGAATCTAGGGAAATCTAAGAGTTAATTTAAGCGGACCTAATTAACTTGGAACATTGTCATTCACAATTTATTGAAAGAACAACTGAAAATCAATTTAGGTTGCATATGTGTCATGTGTGGAGAAAAACCCTCTAGCTAGTCCGTCACCTATCCTTTCACCTTAATTTCATGTTTTTGTCAATTCTGTAATTTATTTAAGTTTAATTTACTTCTCGTCAAAACCAAACCCCCCCCATTATTAAATTATATTATTTAGTTAGTTTTCATTGTTATTAGTCTTTTAATTAAATTTCCGTCCATTTCAATTCCTAGTGTCTAATTTGATTGTTTTCATTATTTTGAGTCATTCTAAGTGTGTTTCGAGTTATTAGAGTTTTTAGCCTAGTTTTGTGTCCTTGAGTCTTGTTTAACATTTTTAAATTAATTTAGAATAGATTAGCAATCCCTCCTAATCCCCGGCCTAGAACGATACCCTACTTACATCTATACTACAATTGTCAAAAAGAGGGTTTAATTTGTGTGTCAAGTAATTTTCACATCAACCTCCAACCTCCATAGCACTTCCCAAAGTGATAGCATCATGGATTTCAAAATCTTCCTTCAAATTTTCAATAGTTGAGTTGGAGAGTTCACTTTGCTCTTGAATTTGTGCCGTGAACTCCATAATCTCGCCAAGTTGATTTTTCAATTTGCTCATCTCCTTAGCTTGATTGAGCATTGTTTCATTTTGATTTTGCTGCCCCTGCACCAAAGAGGTTAGTAATTGAAAATTTTGATCACTATCCGTGGACATACTTGAATTTGATTGGAATTGTTGTAGGGGAAGCTGTGGAGGCTGCATAGTGTTGGAAATGTGCCCTAAAACCAATCATATGATGATACTTTACGGACATTTCACATGTTAAACTAATATAGTTTAATATCAAGGGCAAAGATTATTGTTTAAGCCGTCTCATATAAATGTTATATGCTTAAACGATAAGTCCAAGGAATATGTTATTGAGAGAATACGATCTAAAGAAGTTAGATTCATGAGACCATTCTTTCATACATACATCCTAAACGTTCTTGATCATAGGATTGCCAATTGGGCATTGACAGTCTGTTAAGATCAGTACGTGTTATGTCTTCTCTCAGGGAGAGTGACTAGTCTCGAGTCATTGGCGTGTGTGACATCAAGACAAGCATGTAGATGCTCAATAGCAAATGAGTCCACTGAATACGATCGACGAGGAGTTCTCATACTCATGTCACATGAGAACTCATGGTTGGGATAATGCAAAGTAGTCATTTGACCTGAGGCATCACAGTTGTCTTATGGTTAAGTCCTTAATCTTTGATTATGTCAAACGTCACTCTATCAGAGTGTCCACGACATCGTTGGGGTTAAGCCACTTAGCCATGAAGGCAAGTGAATGCGCAACAAGGGATCTCTAACCTTCAAACTGTTTGAGGGAGAATACTCTATGATATGATTAAGAATCTCTGGCCAGAGTATGAATGAGATTTAGGAAGGCGTTCCAAATCACATTCAAGGTAATCATATAAGCACACGAATCACATTGGATAGTAGACATGAATAAACTAAACTATCAAACCAAACAATGTGGTCAAGAGTATTGTATTAGAGAAAGACCGTATTGCATTTGTAATCCTAAACTGAATAGGTTCTCCACCTCTTCTGATTAGCTTGGGTAACCATGATATGCTGCTAGGTGTCACTCATGGTTTGTGGAAGCCCTAAACGTGTATAAACACTAAAGGGAGAATTGAACGTAAGTTTGAATTCACAATCAATTTGAAATTGTTTTAATCGCCCACTGCCTCGCTAAAAGGAACCTAATGGATCGTACACCGTGTAAGGTGGAGATTGAAGAAACAATGGAGATGAGTAAGAATAATTAAATGGTTTAATTATTTATGGCAAGGATGAATTAATATGTTAATTAATGAAACGAATAAGTTCGTTAAAGACCTCGGGAAAGTTTTGGGCCTCAAGGCCCAATGGGCTTCGAACGTCAAGTCCATTGACTTAAGTTGTATGACAACTTAATTCACAAAGGCCCAAAAGCCCAAACAAAACCCTATGGCCGGCCATTTAGAGGAGGGTAGTGAACTTGGACTTATTTACAAGTTTGCCACTCCAATGAATAAAGGTATAAATATGACTTTATAGCCAAAATTCATTTAGGGTTTCTTTTGAGGAAATTGGTGAGAACATTTCTCTCCTTTTTCTCTCTAAAGAGGCCGGCCTCCTTGGGGGTGCATCTAGCAATCCCACTACTCCAATGTCACTCATTTCTTCTCCAATCTCACCTTGGTGTGGAGACTTAGAGGTTCTTAATTTTGGGAACTTGGAGAAACCTATTCTTCCATCCAAATCCATAGATTTTAGATGCAAGGAATGAAGGCCCTCTCTTTGGGTGATTAGCCTTTGCTTATGCAAAGAGTGAAGGAAATATTTTGAGAAACATGTTCATTTAAGCAACATCAATAAGCATGCTAATAACAATTAAAAGGCGGAATCATGCTTGCTTGCACTTAAAAACAAAACATAACCAAGAAATTCAAAGCCTAGTAGATTGGTGAACCAATAATCAACTCAAAACAAAGTGAGTTGAAATTAATACCTTTGTAGATTCCTCTTTGCATAAGCAAAGGCTAATCACCCAAAGAGATAGGGCCTTCATTCCTTGCTTCTTAGATCCATGGATTTGGATGGAAGAATAGGTTCTCCAAGTTCCCAAAATTGAGAACCTCTAATTTTCGACACCAAGGTTCGATTGTAGAAGAAATGAGTGACCTTGGAGTAGTAGGATTGCTAGATGTACCCTCCAAGGTGTTGGCCTCTTTAGAGAGAAATGGAGAGACAATTCTCACCAATTTTCCCCCAAAATAAACCCTTATTTTTGCTTATTTCACATTAATGAATTTTTAGTTATAAAGTCATTTATATAGTCACTTCTTTAAGTGACCTAAACAACCAAAAACCCTAATTCATCTATAATGGCCGGCCACCTAGGGGATTTGGGCTTTTTGGGCTTTAATGAATCTTTATTCATCAAATTGTCATACAACTTAAGTTAATGGGCTTGACGTTCGAAGCCCATTGGGCCTTAAGGTCCAAAACTATCCCGAAGGTCTTTAACGAACTTATTCGTTTGATTAATTAACATATTAATTAATCCTTGCCATAAATAAATGATTAAACCATTTAATCATTCTTACTCATTTCCGTTTAATCTTCAATCTCCACCTCTTACGGTGTGCGATCCATTAGGTTCCTTTTAGCGAGGCAGTGGGCGATTAAAACCATTTTACATCGATTGTGAATTGAAACAATTTTCAATTCTCCCTTTAGTGTTTACACACGTTTAGGGCTTCCACAAACCATGAGTGACACCTAGCAGCATATCATGGTTACCCAAGCTAATCAGAAGAGGTTAGAGAACCTATTCAGTTCGGGATTACAAATGCAATACGGTCCTTCTCTAATCTAATACTCTTGACGACATTGTTTGGTTTGATAGTTTATTTGATCATGTCTACTATCCAATGTGTGTCTTGTGCTTATATGATTACCTTGAATGTGATTCGGAACGCATTCCCTAATCTCATTCATACTCTGGCCAGAGATTCAAATCATATCATAGAGTATTCTCCCTCAAACGGTTTGAAGGTTAGAGATCCCTTGTTGCGCATTCACTTGTCTCCATAGCTAAGTCACTTGACCCCAACGATGCCGTGGACACCCTCCTGATGGAGTGACTTTGACATAATCAAAGATCAAGGTCTTAACCACAAGACAACTATGATGCCTCAGGTCAAAGGACTAATTTGCATTATCCCAACCATGAGTTCTCATGTGACATGGAATATGAGAACCCTTCGTTGATCGCGTTCAGTGAACTCATTCTCTATTGAGCACCTACCGTACTTGTCTTGATGTCACACACACCAATGACTCGAGACTAATCACTCTCCCTGAGAGAAGACATAGTACGTACTGATCTTAACGGACTGTCAACGCCCAATTGGCAATCCTATGATCAGGAACGTTTAGGATGTGTCTACGAAAGAATGGTCTCATGAATCTAACTTCATTAGATTACATTCTCCCAATCACATATTCCTTGGACTTTATCGTTTAAGCATATAACATTTATATGAGACGGCTCAAACAATAATCTTTGCCCTTTATATGTAAAACTAGATTAGTTTAACATGTGAAATGTCCGTAAAGTATCATCACATGATTGGCTTTAGGGCACATTTCCAACAAAGAGGAATCTACAAATGTATATATTTCTCAACTCACTTTGATTTGAGTTGAATCTTGGTTCACCAATCTATTAGGCTTTGAATTTCATGGGTAATGTTTTGTTTTTAAGTGCATGCAAGCATGGTTCCACCTTTTAATTGTTAATAGCATGCTATAGATGTTGCTTAAATGAACATGTTTTTACAAAATAATCCTTCACATAGGTGTTAAATAAAACTCCTCAGATTGCTGCCAATATCCATCTTGTTGAGCCTCCTTTGTTTCATTTTGTGAGCCCTGCACCAAATAATTTATTTCATCAAAAATTTGATCATAATCTATTGACGAACCTGAGTTTGATTGAGCATATTGTATATGAGGTTATGATGGCTGCATAGGTCTTGAATGGAACTCTTCTTCTTGCTGCCAATATCCATCTTGTTGGAATTGTTGAGGTTCTATGTAATCTGAATAATCTCTCCAATCCGAATTGTAAGCGTTGGAAAACATGTTGTCCCATGATTGGCCATGGCCTTGATAACCCCAAGCATCTTCATTCGCAGCGAATTGAGAATATTGCTGAGTTAGATATCCTTGCCCATAGGACACACCATATGTAGGGACACTTTGCATTGTAGTCCCTTCGGCGTATTGTGATAATTGAGAAGTAAATTCCGCCAATTGAGCTTGAATGGTAGCAAAATCCATGTCTTACTTCTCTAGTACTTGAAATCAAGGAAACAAAACTAAATCAAATATCAAAAGTAAAAAAAAAAAAAAAAAAAAAAATACAAGCAGAAACAAAGTCAGTAACTAAAAACTAAAAACAAAAAACACGAAAATAAACAAAAAGAAATAACAAGGGATTAGCAAAGTTGTTAATCCCCGGCAACGGCGCCAAAAACTTGATGCGAAATTTATAAGCACACAAATTTAACCCTCTTTTGACAATTGTAGTACAAGTATAAGTAGGGATCGTTCTGGACCGGGGATTAGGAGGGTTTGCTAATAACCTCTAAACTGACTCTAAAACATAAAACTAAACTTAAGTAGGGATCGTTCTGGATCGGATCATATTTATATATATTTTTACTTCGAATTCACTCGTCTTTTCTTAGTTAGTTCCTTATATTTTTGAGCTATTTACGTTATTTTTGTGTTTATAGGATTTGTTGTGCAAAGAAAATAAAAATGGCACAAATGAGTTTTAAATAATAAACAGAAAGAATATTGGTTTTATTTTTGGATTGGGTTTTATTTTGGTTTATTTTGGTTTATTTTATATGCATTGAATTGATTGTTTCATAGAATTTTGGTTTTGGATTTGTTATTTGAATTTGTTCTTAATTCCCAACTGCTACTAATTTAGAGTTTATAATACAAATCAGTTTTGTATTATATTGTCAAAGAAAGAATCCAAGGGAGACAAGCAGGATAATTGAAAGAGGGGGATCCAAGAATAATAAAGAATAAAGGAGAGAAGTGCGGAACCGAAAGGAAGAAAAAAGAATAAGAAAACAGGGCTTAATTGGTGAAGTGGGGAGTGTGACACGCCAAAAGACAAAAGGAAAAGAAAAGGGATAGGCTGCCATTGAGCAACTGAGAGAGAAGCGGGAGAATTAAATAAGAAGAAAGTGGGAAGCGGCAGAGAGATAGACGCACAGGGAAGCAGTGGACAGCTAAGAGAGATGTCATAAAATAAAGAAGAGCACCAGCGTGAGAAACGGAAAAGACGGGATAGAAAACGTGGGAGCTGCCTTTGGCAGCGTGTCACGGGAAACAAAAGCAGAAAATGAAAAGGGGATCGAAGGAAAAACATAAAAAAAAAAAAAGGGGCTGCCCTTTGGGCAGCTGGCAGGTGAGCAGGAAACGGTGAGGAGACGCAAAGAAGAAGAAAAATAAAAAGGAGCCTGGCTGCCAAAAAGAAGGGAGAAGAGAAAATAAGGGCGGTACAGAGCATAGGGGGAGTACGGGGAATTGGTGGAAGGCAGACGCTGCCTTTGGCAGCACGGGGTCAGCTCGCAGAGACACAGGGGACAGGACGCTGCCTTTGGCAGCGTGAGAGACGCGAGAGGTGAGCAGCGAGAGGTGACGCCGGGCAGAGGAGAAGAGCTGCCATTTGGCAGCTTGAGCATGGAGGCAAGTCAGAAAACAGAGAAGTCAGACAGACAGAAGCATCAAGCATTCTTTTCCTCTTTCGGTTTAATCTTTCCAAACTTCTCTTTTATTTCTGTTTTTAATAATGTGTAATTAAACTTATTTTGGCTAGAGGTTGATTCGAAACCATGAATATATTTGTATTATGAATTGATTACCTTCAGTTGTGATTTAATAAGTTGTGAATGCAATTCAATTAACTACTTTCTTCAAAACTAATTCTTGTATGTTGATTAAGGATGCATACTAAATTTTCATGCATGAATTTGATGCTAGGATATAAATGAGTTTCACCTAATCGTTACAAGTTTATATTCATTGGTAGTGAAGGTTGCTAGTCACAATCGCGTTAATTGAATTCTTGGCAAACGTATCATGCATTCATAGTTACGAATGCCTCGTTAACACTTATGATTTTCATAGAACGTAATGATCTTTGATTGTATCTCTATTATGCATTCATGTAGAGGACTTTTGGAGAATAATTTGAATTGTCGTATGCATTCATCCAATTCAATAAATCAAGGAAAATCTGAGGATTAATTAGTGCATCACGGTTAATCTGGGGTGTTGAGTTTCATAATCTATTGAAAAGCAATTGGAAATCAATTCATGTACAAGTGTGTCATGTGTGGAGAAGAACCCTCTAGCTAGTCCGTCATTTATCATTTCATCTTAATTTTATGTTTTTGTCAATTCTGTAATTTATTTAAGTTTAATTTACTTCTTGTTAAAACCAAACACCCATCCATTATTAAATTATATTATTTAGTTAGTTTTCTTTTTTGTTAGTCTTTTAATTCAATTTCCGTCCATTTCAGTTCCTAGTGTTTAATTTGATTGTTTTCATTATTTTGAGTCATTCTAAGTGTGTTTCGAGTTATTAGAGTTTTTAGCCTAGTTTTGTGTCATTGAATGTTGTTTAATATTTTTAAATTAATTTAGAATAGATTAGCAATCCCTCCTAATCCCCGGCCTAGAACGATACCCTACTTACATCTATACTACAATTGTCAAAAAGAGGGTTTAATTTGTGTGTCAAGTAATTTTCGCATCAAATTTTGGCGCCGTTGCCGGGGATTAGCAACTTTGCTAATCCCTTTATTTTTGTTTTTGTTTATGTTTATATTGGTGTTTGTTTATTTTACTTTTGATATTTGATTTATTTTTCTTTCTTTGATTTTAGGTACAAATGGAGCGAGACATGGCACTTGCGACCATTCAAGCTCAATTGGCACAACTCACTGCTCAATTGACTCATAATGCCGAACGGACAACAATGCCAAGTGCCCCTACACTTGATGTACCCTATGGGCAAGGATATCAAAGTCCTCAATTTTCTGCCAATGAAGATGTTTGGGGATATCAAGGCTATAACCAATCAAGGGGCAACATGTTTTCCAACGCTTACAATTCAGATTGGAGAAGTAATTTAGATTATATGTGGGATGAACCTCAACAATTTCAACAAGGTGGATATTGGCAGCAAGACGAGTTCTATTCAAGACCTATGCAGCCACCACAGCATCCCCCACAACAATTCCAATCAAATCAAAGTATGCCTGTGAATTATAATGAAATTCTTGAAGGACTAATTTCTGTGGCGCAGGGTTTACGAAAAGAAGAACAATTGCCGCCATCGGAAGAGTTCTATCAGTGGCCATATGAACCGTCACAGCCACCACAACAATCAACCCAATTCAATTCAGGTACATCCTTGGATAATGATACACTTAATAAGTTACTCACCTCTTTGAATCAGGGAGTAGAATATCAAAACCAGGAGATGCAAGACCGAGTCAAAAGAGTGGACGAATTGGATATGCAAGTTGGGCAGATTGTGGAATTCATGGCACAGATTCGAGATCAAAGCGAACTTTCCAACTCAAACATTGCAAATTCAAAGGCAGAAGTTGAAATCGATGAAGCCATCACTTTGGAAGGTGACATGAAGGATGAAGCTGTCCTAGAACCATCCAAACACAGCCCAAACATGGATGAATTGCTGCTGCAAGCAGAAAAGGAGGAGGACGACCTGGGCAGTTTAAAAGAATTCTTGCTGCAAACTCCTCAAATTCCTATGTCATCTAACTCAGGTGAGGAAAGTCTAAATTCACTTCATTCTAACATTATTCCACCGAATGTCCTTTTTCCTTGCAGGTTTTTGATTCCAAATATCAAAGAGAGTGAAAAAGACATTGTGGAAGCTCTTCCAAAGGTGCAAAGTGATATCCCAATTCTTGGTGCACCAAAACAAGTTCCCGATGATATTGAAATGTTCAAAGAACCTTGCACACCAAGAAAAGGGATTCAAGAGAATGAAGTGGTTGAAGCAGATCAAGAATACATCCAAGAGGCTGTGCATGAGACAATCAAACCCAAAGCAGTTGAATTTGATGACACGGGAAAAGCCACAACCATTATAGTAAACCTGGCCAAATTCAAAGTCCCGGAAATGTTCACAAATGTGGTGTTTGTCATTGAGTTTGTGTCGAAAAAAGAAAATAAGCCATTTTCTCCAATTTCAATTTTAATTTATACTAACATGTTTCTAATTTTGATGATTGAGGCACCCACTCTTGAATTTAAACCATTGCCGAATCATTTCAAGTATCACCTCCCATTAAAAGATAAATTCCATGCTTGGGAGCCGAGGGGAGTTTAAAGGAAAGATTCGTCTGGCTAAAGACGTTAAATCAAGCGCTTCTTGGGAGGCAACCCAAGCATTCAACGAAGAAAGACTTTGGAATCGCTAACCCAATCAGATTTGCATTCTTATACCCTTATCTTTACTGCTTTTATTTTGTTTTGTTTAGTTAGTTGTGTTATTTGGTTGATTTCTTTGAGTTTGTGTTATTTAGTTTAAGTGTGGGGGAAGGTTAACCAAAGTCTCTTTACATTAATTTACATATAAAAAAAAAAAAAACAATTAAAAAAAAAAAAAATAATAATAAAAAAAAAAAAAAAAAATTTTTTTTATAAATTACAATGATGTAAACTAATAGCACTCATTGGTCCGGCGGGGCTTCAGCAGTCGGCGGGGCCACAGAAGGAGGAGGCGGCAGAGGTTGATCAGTTGGAGCTTCACTACGCGGTGCCGCTCCAGAAGACGAAGGCAGATGTTGTTGGAACAAACCCACAAACCTTCGATGATCAAGTAAAATTTGACCATCGGTGTCCTGCATCTGGTCAATCTTCCTCTTCATGCTGGTGGCATAGATGTGTGCAAGCTTGTGCAAATCTTTATTTTCATGCTTGAGCCCTTTAATCTCTTGCTTGAGACTCTGTATTTCAGCCACCAATGATTCAACGTGACGGGTTCGGGCATATAGGCGTTGGGCCATGTTGGATACGGAACCCGCACACTGCACGCTAAGAGCCAAAGACTCCTTAACCGCCAATTCATCAGACCGTCTAGCGAGCAGTCTGTTATCTCTAGGAGTGACAAGGTTTCGGGCCACCACCGCAGCGGTCATGTCATTTTTCATCACCGAATCCCCAACGGTGAGGGGACCAGTGGGGGATATGAAAGATGGGCGCCATATGTTGTCTGGTGAAGGCGGAGCTGCCTCTTCACCACGGTTCAAGTCAAAACGACGATCGGAAGGGCCAGACATTTTTCAGAGGTGGTGAAGAAAGAAGAGAGTCGGACTGATCAAGATTAAACAAGTGCAAGAAGGCAGAGGGAGTGTTTACAGGAGGTCGCTTAAGTGTGTTGTGGAACAAAATGAACGCCTCTATAAAAAGGACCAAATTGAAGAGGCGCTCCTCAGCAATTGAAGAGGCGCTCCTCAGCAATTGAAGAGGCGCTCCTCAGAAATCGATGAAGCGTCCTCTCGCAAATCGAAGAGTCGGGGCTCCTTTCTCAAGCGCCTGATTCTTTTCTCAAAAGAGGAGTCTCCTTTCTCAAAAACCGGATTCCTTTCTCAAAAGAGGCGTTTCATTTCTTAAAAGTTGGGCTTCCTCAGAAAACACGAGCCGAATCCCGGATTTCGCACGATCAATTTGTCCAGACGTGTTGTCACCCGTCACACGCAAACTCAGCTCTGCGAAAATCACGGGCAGTCTGTCGAAGCGCCGATTCCAACCATCTGTCTCTCTCAGCCTAGTCAGCACTTGTCACATGCAACTGGTAGTTTTGCGAAAATTACGGGCAGCTTTGTCAGAAAGCGCGTAATTTGTACTATTCATCCATCCACCGGCTGCCGACAATGAGTGAGAGAACAGTTCCGGTTGTGAAGACAAGTCCTATAAGTTTCTACTTTCGCATTCCACAGCAAAGACACCCTCTCAGCACTTCTCTCTCAGCACTTCTTCATCTCCGAAAATGCATTCCCAAAGAACCCTCTCGAGTCACTCTGTGTTCCTCATTCCTTGGGATACTCCTGCGAACAACCCATTCAAAGCAAAAGTATTTCATATCATAAAGGTTGAAAGCAAGAGTATCTCATATCATGCTTTCTCCTTCCTTCTCCTTGTTCCTGATTGCTTACCTAGCCTTGCTCTCGAGTACTTATCATCTTGTGCTTCCTCTTCGTCTCTCACGTATAAGGGAAGTGAAGATGATACCTCGAAGCATGTGGAGACAAATTGCCAATTCATCCCCAGCTAGGGACAAGGAGAAAGAAAGCAAGAGGTGGGCACTTGGAAAGATTGAAGAAAGAATCAGACCAAAACACCTCTACCTCGTGCCTGCCCGCCGTGCTGAGGAAACAAGCAGAGAAGAATGCAGACTGCACAATCAAATAATCCCAGCAGAAGAAGTCTGAGATGAAACCAAGGTACGCTAATATTCCTCGCTCAGAATTCCAAATCAGTTCAAGAGGAAAGCTGTGGAAAGTCAACAAGCATGACCAATGATTACTTATTAGTTTTATTCATTATCTTTTATCGTAATTTTCAATTTTTCGTTTGCAATTTTTTTTTTTTAATTAATTTTCTTGCGTACTTAACTGAATTATTTCTTTTCTTTGCAGGAACTTTTGGTTATTTCCACCCTTGAAGTTGATTGCAGAATTTTAGCTTGGGGGTCATCGCTTGATTTTACTGCAAATTAGGGAAGTTTTCAGTCCAATTGCTTTATTTTGTTTATTTTATTTATTTTTGCATTATAGTGTTTTCTGACATTGGGGACAATGTCCAGTTTAAGTATGGGGGTAAAGGGTAAAAATGACCAAATTGAAATTTTTTGTACCTTCAACTTCGAACTGGTTTCATTTGTTTGTGTGTTGTTGCTTTTTATTTTTTCTTAATTAGTTTTGTTTTCTTAAAAAAAAAAAAAAAAAAAAAAAAATTTAAAAATTAAAAAAAATCAGAAAATTTAAAAATCCAAAAATATTGTCTTGTTTCCCTTATTGTTTTGAATTAGATTTTTGTTAGTTTCCCGACCCAATGATATAATTGGATAAAATTTGAACCATGATCATCAAGAACTTAGTTAACATGTGTTTTGTGAAATTCCTAATTCTCTTGTTAGTTTTGTACATGTTTGATCATCTTTGAAAAACCAAATGCACATAGCCATGTTAATGTGAAACTAAAGCATGACTTAAAGCTTCATATGTGAATTTAGTGACCATATACATTCTATGTGAGTTTTTGAGCCGATTGAAAGTGTGTGCATTTTTCATACACTCCTATTCTTTCATGTGTGCTGAACTTATGTGAGATGCATCTCTAGAACTTGCGTAACGATCTTTCGAAATGTTTGTCATTGATTGCATGAACTTGGAAATGATAGAGGTATTAGGTTTACCACCATGGCCCAAATAACCATGTTCCCCAAAGAAAAATGATATCATTAGATTGCCAATTTGAGCCTTGTATGTTGAGCCTTTTATTTCTTATCACCAGATATGTCTACTCTTATACCTGAAACATTTTTCCTTACCCTTTCCAAGCAAGCTAGTGAGCAATGTGAGATTGTCTTATGAGAAACGTTTGTGAAGTACTGTGAAGATGTTTGGCAAAAGAATAAGTGTGGGGGTATTTCATGTTTGTATTAAAAAAAAAAAGAAAAAGAAAGATTGTATACGAAGAAAAGAAAAAAAAAATGTTTTTAAAGTTTCAGTTTAAGGGTGTGATTGGAGGTTTCAGAAGAATCGTTGGAGAGCTTGAGTTCTTATAAATCTAGACAAAAGAATTGCTTGCAATGTAGCTTGGAACTTGTATTTTCCTATTCTTTCGTTTCAATAACCCTATCCCTAAGCCGCATTACATCCAATAAAAGTCCTCTTGATTTAAGTTTTGCAATTATGACTGTGGAGATGAGATCTTTATGCAAGCTTATGGTAGAAATTTCACATTTGATTCTTTGAGCGAAACACATTAAAACTAAACACATGTGTGATTGAGTGCATATCCCGTGAGAAGGTCGCTAGTTTGCATATGATGATTTTAAAAATAAAAGCTTGAAATTGCATTAGCATGGCTATCTCACACACTACACGTCAAGGATGATTCAAAGATTACTGCTAATATTTGAATAAGGAAGATGAACTTGTATTAGTTCCTTAATGCTAGCTATGGTTCTTGATGATTTGTTTTCTTAAATGAAATTCTATGAGGGTTAAATAGGGGGAAGCTAATGTTTTTCATGTTATTACTTTTTCATGTTTTCTTTGTTTTGCTCGAGGACTAGCAAAAGCTAAGTGTGGGGGTATTTGATCGGATCATATTTATATATATTTTTACTTCGAATTCACTCGTCTTTTCTTAGTTAGTTCCTTATATTTTTGAGCTATTTACGTTATTTTTGTGTTTATAGGATTTGTTGTGCAAAGAAAATAAAAATGGCACAAATGAGTTTTAAATAATAAACAGAAAGAATATTGGTTTTATTTTTGGATTGGGTTTTATTTTGGTTTATTTTGGTTTATTTTATATGCATTGAATTGATTGTTTCATAGAATTTTGGTTTTGGATTTGTTATTTGAATTTGTTCTTAATTCCCAACTGCTACTAATTTAGAGTTTATAATACAAATCAGTTTTGTATTATATTGTCAAAGAAAGAATCCAAGGGAGACAAGCAGGATAATTGAAAGAGGGGGATCCAAGAATAATAAAGAATAAAGGAGAGAAGTGCGGAACCGAAAGGAAGAAAAAAGAATAAGAAAACAGGGCTTAATTGGTGAAGTGGGGAGTGTGACACGCCAAAAGACAAAAGGAAAAGAAAAGGGATAGGCTGCCATTGAGCAACTGAGAGAGAAGCGGGAGAATTAAATAAGAAGAAAGTGGGAAGCGGCAGAGAGATAGACGCACAGGGAAGCAGTGGACAGCTAAGAGAGATGTCATAAAATAAAGAAGAGCACCAGCGTGAGAAACGGAAAAGACGGGATAGAAAACGTGGGAGCTGCCTTTGGCAGTGTGTCACGGGAAACAAAAGCAGAAAATGAAAAGGGGATCGAAGGAAAAACATAAAAAAAAAAAAAGGGGCTGCCCTTTGGGCAGCTGGCAGGTGAGCAGGAAACGGTGAGGAGACGCAAAGAAGAAGAAAAATAAAAAGGAGCCTGGCTGCCAAAAAGAAGGGAGAAGAGAAAATAAGGGCGGTACAGAGCATAGGGGGAGTACGGGGAATTGGTGGAAGGCAGACGCTGCCTTTGGCAGCACGGGGTCAGCTCGCAGAGACACAGGGGACAGGACGCTGCCTTTGGCAGCGTGAGAGACGCGAGAGGTGAGCAGCGAGAGGTGACGCCGGGCAGAGGAGAAGAGCTGCCATTTGGCAGCTTGAGCATGGAGGCAAGTCAGAAAACAGAGAAGTCAGACAGACAGAAGCATCAAGCATTCTTTTCCTCTTTCGGTTTAATCTTTCCAAACTTCTCTTTTATTTCTGTTTTTAATAATGTGTAATTAAACTTATTTTGGCTAGAGGTTGATTCGAAACCATGAATATATTTGTATTATGAATTGATTACCTTCAGTTGTGATTTAATAAGTTGTGAATGCAATTCAATTAACTACTTTCTTCAAAACTAATTCTTGTATGTTGATTAAGGATGCATACTAAATTTTCATGCATGAATTTGATGCTAGGATATAAATGAGTTTCACCTAATCGTTACAAGTTTATATTCATTGGTAGTGAAGGTTGCTAGTCACAATCGCGTTAATTGAATTCTTGGCAAACGTATCATGCATTCATAGTTACGAATGCCTCGTTAACACTTATGATTTTCATAGAACGTAATGATCTTTGATTGTATCTCTATTATGCATTCATGTAGAGGACTTTTGGAGAATAATTTGAATTGTCGTATGCATTCATCCAATTCAATAAATCAAGGAAAATCTGAGGATTAATTAGTGCATCACGGTTAATCTGGGGTGTTGAGTTTCATAATCTATTGAAAAGCAATTGGAAATCAATTCATGTACAAGTGTGTCATGTGTGGAGAAGAACCCTCTAGCTAGTCCGTCATTTATCATTTCATCTTAATTTTATGTTTTTGTCAATTCTGTAATTTATTTAAGTTTAATTTACTTCTTGTTAAAACCAAACACCCATCCATTATTAAATTATATTATTTAGTTAGTTTTCTTTTTTGTTAGTCTTTTAATTCAATTTCCGTCCATTTCAGTTCCTAGTGTTTAATTTGATTGTTTTCATTATTTTGAGTCATTCTAAGTGTGTTTCGAGTTATTAGAGTTTTTAGCCTAGTTTTGTGTCATTGAGTCTTGTTTAATATTTTTAAATTAATTTAGAATAGATTAGCAATCCCTCCTAATCCCCGGCCTAGAACGATACCCTACTTACATCTATACTACAATTGTCAAAAAGAGGGTTTAATTTGTGTGTCAAGTAATTTTCGCATCAAACGATTATGTGAAACTTCCTTATATTCTAGCAATGGATTTATGCATGCCAATTAAGTGTCGACCCTTAATCAACAAATACAAATAAGTTATCAATCAAATAGTTAAGCTAATTGCATTTACGATTCAAGAGTTCATAACTGGAATTTATCAAATCATATTACACACATAATCAATGCTTCTAAATCACCCTTAGCCAAGAGGGGATTAACCACTCATCTTCACAACAAAACAAAGTAAAATGAATTTAAACATTGGAAACAAAAGAAAGAAAACACCTAAACACTCCAACGATCCAAGTTGGATAGCAAGCACATCCAAGCATTTTCCTTCCCTTCTTTTGCTACGGCATAAAGTGTTGGTAAGTGTTTGAAGGTTTGCTTGTATGGAGGAATTGATGTGAAGATGAATGGATGTGTTTTTATTGATCTCCCTTTGATGAAGGGTGGATGAATGTATTTATAAACTAGGAAGAGGATGTAGTGGGTGGTGGTAATAAGTGGATGTAGTGGTAGGTGAATGTGTTGGGTGGTTGAAAGGAGTGGATGTGTTGGGTGAAATGAGTGGATGTAGTGGTAGGTAAATGTGTTGGGTGAAATGAGTGGATGTAGTGGTAGGTGAATGTGTTGGGTGGTAGAAATGAGTGGATGTGTTGAGTGAAATGAGTGTGCTAAAATGGTTATTTATAGGGAGAGGATGATGCACAAACTTCAAATTTCATCCATTCCTTTTGCTCCAAGCATAAGCTATCCATTCCATGCCCAAAAATGCTCCAAAATGCTCCAAAATGCTCCAAAATGCACTTCTTTGCCACATGAACCCTTTGGACCTACAAACACACGAAAATAGCTTAAAATACATAATTAACTAAGAAATAACAACATAAATGCATGAGAACAAGGTAACTCAGTCGCATAAATATGCTTCTATCACGTGTCAGCGCCTGTCACATGCACACTCAGCCTTGCGGAAATTACGGGCAATCTGTCGAAGATCTCTTGTGAAGTAGAAAGCACATGAATGAAGGGAAATTTATGAGATTTCAAGTGGGATTTCTAGTGACTAGCATGCATATATGATTCAAAATTTATATACGAAAGCAACGGAATCATGTTATCAAATAATATCAAAGCTCTAGTCATGTAAATCCCCTTCAAGATGCATAGGTTTGTGTAAGATGCATAAAAAAAAAATTTACATAAGAACAAAGTTTAGGAGTAGTTTTATACCTCTTGATCTAGATCTTAGACTAAGGATGGACCACCTCCAAGACCTCTGCTCCTTGAAGTCCTTGAGCCTAGCCTCCTTCCTTGCCTCCTCCACTTTGTTTAGTATGAGTGCTCCTAGGTTCTCTTCAAGTTTCCAAAGTTGAAAACCTCTAAAGATCATCACCCACTAGTGTAGTGAGAAGGATGAAGGAATAACCAAAAGGGTGAGAAAATGATTAGCTAAATCACCCCTATGGTGGCCGGCCTTTGGTGTTGAAGAGAGAGATATTTTCTTTTTCTCTTTAGTTGTTTTGAACATCCAAAAACCCTAATGAAAAATATCTATATAAAGTTCCTTTTATAGCCAAAAAGAAACAAGTCAACATTTGACCTTTCTCTCCCTCTTTCACTCTATATGGCCGGCCCCCTTAGTGTTGTTTGGGCTTTGGGCTTTTATTTATTTCAAGTCATCTTATGCTTAAATAAAAGCCCAATTGGTTTAGGCCCAATTAAACCCGAAATTTTCTTTAAGCCCAAAACGATCTTATATCGCTTTTATGATTTCTTTAGACTTTCTAATTAATCACAACACTTAATTAATCCAATTAATTATTTCCATCATCCATTAGTTACTCACTACAAGAGTGTATTGGTGAATAATCATTTTAGGTTCTAATTAGCGAGGCAGTGAGGTGATTGGCATCAATCTAATTGATTATGTTAATCCAACCACTTAGTGAATTAAAACTTACTTTTAATGCACCTTCTTCTTTGACGACTACATTTAATCATCTAGAAGAACTCACAAGCCATGAGTGACATCTAACCATATATCATGGCTACCCAAGCTAATGTAGAAGTTGTTCAGAGAACCTATTCAGTTTGAATTACAATGTAATTCGATCCTTCTCTAAAACAATACTCTCAATCACATCATTAGGGTATGGATATATTATGTAAAACCCCTAATGTGATTATTCCTTCTTATATGATTCAATTGAGTCGTATAGGAACGCTTTCCTTTATTACGCTTGATACTTCGGCCGAAGATTCCCGAATCATATATTAGAGTATTCATCCTCTCATAACGAGGATTAGAGATTCCTTGTTGAACATTCACTTGCCTTCATGACTAAGTGGCTTAACCCCAACTATGTCGTGGACACCCGCGGATGGAGTGACTTTGACATAATCAAAGATCAAGTACTTAACCACAAGACAACGATGATGCCTCAGGTCAAAGGACTACTTACATTATTCCAACTATTAGAGTTACTTGCTTGACATGTGAGTAGACCTCCATGCAAGTACTCTCGTTCGATTGTGTTCAGTGAACTCATTCCCTTAATGAGCACCTACATACTTGTTTTAGTGTCACTACACGAATGGGATGAGACTTTCCATCCTTCTAATTGAAGCGGACATAGTATGTACCGGTCTATGCATTGTCAGTATCCCTCCTACAATCCTATGACCAGGAACCTTTTGGACATGATGGTTATGTGAAGAAGGTCTCTGTAGTCTAACATCATTAGATTACTTCTTCAATCGATCCATTGTCCATGGATTCACCATTTAGGACATATATCATTTATAGAGATAGTCCTAAATAATATCTTTGCCATTTGATGTATAAGAGTCATCTATACATCCATTTATTGTCCTGAAAGGTTTCTTCCAAAGATTGACTTTCAGGGCATATTTCCAACAGTGAAGTTTACTATTAAATCATCCCACGGTTGCTGACAAGAGTGAAAGAATAGTACCGGTAATTAATTCCTATAAATGTCACCTTCACCCTCCATTGCAAGGCAGACATACATAACCCTTCTTCTTCTCCGAGAATGCCTTTCCAACAAACCCTCTCAAGTCACTCAGTGTTCCTTATTCCTAGGGGTACCTCTGCAAACAACTCATCCAAAGCAAAAGTATTTCATACCATGAAGGTTGAAAGCAAGAGTATCTCATATCATGCTTTCTCCATGTCATTCTCCTTGTCGATGTTTTGGGATAAGGAGAAAGAGGGCAATCAGCCAGCACTTGGTATCAATCTTCCGATCTAGAACCGACTGCCTGGAACCCTTCCTGATTGCTTACCTAGCCTTGCTCTCGAGTACTCATCTTCATCATTTTATGCTTCTTCTTCGTCTACCACATCTGCCTGGGGAACAGATAATAAAAGTGAAAATGATACCTCGAAGCATGTGGAGACAATTTGCCAAATCATCCTCAGCTAGGGACAAGGAGAAAGAAAGCAAGAGGTGGGCACTTGGAAAGATTGAAGAAAGAAACAGACCAACACCTCTAGCTCGTGCCTGCCTGCTGTGCAGAAGAAATAAGCAGAGAAGAATGCAGACTGCACAATCAAATCAACCCAGTAGAAGGAGTCTAAATTGAAACCAAGGAACTCTCATATTCCTTGCTTAGAATTCCAAACCAATTCAAGATCAAAGCTATGGAAAGACAACAAGATCATCTATCTCCAAAACTAGATTTGCGTTCTTAAACTCTACTCTGTCTGGTTTTTACTTTGCCATACTTGTCATGTTTATTCGTTGTTTGTTTGTTTGTTTGTTTTTTGTGTGAGTTTATGCTTGAAACATTGAGGACAATGTTTGATTTAAGTGTGGGGGGGGGGGGGTAACCATTGTTTTGCATGAAATTTGTAGGAATTTATCACCCATTACTTCTAGTGTTGTTCCTTGCTGTTTTAAGTGTTTTTAAGCTGTTTTGGAGTGTTTCAGTGTGTTTTGACATAAAAATCCAAAAATCTCATAAAAATCTGAAAAATTGTTTTGAAAAATCCAAAAAGAGTTGTTTTTATATGTTTATTTGTGTCTTAGGGTACCTTCCAACACAATGATGAGGATTTGGTTTTTAATTACATGACTGTTAAAGAGAGTTATAAACATGGATGAAAATTTGATTTACTCTTTGGTGTATGCTTGGTTGTGGTTATAATTTATGAATTCACATGCAATCATAAAGGAAAAATCAGTTTTTTAACATGCTTGAAATAAGGAACTCAAATGTACGCTACAACCTTGTGAGACTTGAGCCTAAACGTTTATTTGGAGAGTTAATAATCTATGCATCATTGTTTTCCAAAGTCGTTGCATGATCTCATTATTCTTTGCTTGGTTGCTACTTAGAAGGCGTTTCATCATTTAGTTCCAAATGCTAAAACTTATGCCTATTTCATTCAAAGCATGCTATTGATTTGCATAACACATTTTCAAGATGAAGTTGTGTAGTGACCACCAAGCCAAATTGCCGTGCCCCTATTTCATTATGTGTTTAAGTTTAACCCCGTTGAGCCTTGTTAAGCCTATGTTCTTTGTTAATCCACACTATCCTTACCTAGCCTAGTTTTAGGACCATCCATACCCTTGTTCTTGAAGCATAGTAAAGCATGACTTAAAAGAACTCATTTTTGATCAATGTATTGCAGAAAGCAAGTGTGGGGGAAGTGATTCTTGTGTGTGTGTGTGTGTGCCAAAGTCCTTAATAAGGCACGGGTAGAAAAGACAAAAAAAAGAGTGAAAAGAAAAAAGTTTGTTAAAAAAAGGGTCCAAAACATTGAATTCGGCCCTAAGTGTTGCATGAATGTTCCCTTTGTATTCAAAAGTTGATTTTGCATTCTAAAGTGAATTCCAAGTGCCTTTTTCATTGCTTTGCTTGCTATCGCTTTAAGAACGTTTGTTATTCCAATCCTTTCTTTATTAGCCATTACCCCTAAGCCCTGTTACAACCCTTGAATTCAATCTTAAGTGTTGTGTGTTTCAATTTGTGGAGTTCGAAATGTTTATTAGGATCTTCCATGGACAACCCATGGAACTTAGGAATATGGTGCAATAAACTGGACTTTAATTCAAACTCGTCGGTCTTGTTTTGGTCCGCCCTTGGATATTGAATGCATAAAGGCAGAGCATTGTCCAATCCCAAAGCGAAAAGCTCCTTGATTGTTCAATTGTCTACTGCCATATCTTGGACTTCTTCAAAAGTCCTTGCCATGGCCTCCTCTTGCACTTCTACTTTGTCTTCTTCAAGATCTGGTGCAGGTTGAGATGGTTGGGGATCTTGTTGATTCCTTGCTCATCTCAAAGTTCGTTCAAAATCGTCGTCAAAGTCAAAGATGTGCTTATGAACTGGTTGAGAACTTCGAGTCATAAACCACCTAAAACAAGAAAACAAGTGAAATCAGCAACTAGGAACAAAAACACAAGAAAATAAACGAAAGGAAATAACAAGGGATTAGCAAAGTTGCTAATCCCCGACAACGGCGCCAAAAACTTGGTGCGAAAATTAACTTAACACACAAATTTAACCCTATTTTGACAATTGTAGTATAAGTATAAGTAGGGATCGTTCTGGACCGGGGATTAGGAGGGCTTGCTAATAACCTCTAAACTAACTCAAAAACATAAAACTAAACTTAAAAACACTTAACAAGACTAAGACTCAAAGCAAACTTAAAATACTTAAAACAACTTAAAGCAACCAAATAAACTTAAACTAGACACTAGGAATGACTTTGGACGAAAATTGACTTTTACTTGAATCAAAACACTTAAAACACAAAACTAAAACAGATTTGAAACACTTTGAAACAATAAACTAAAATGGGGGTTTTGATTTGGATGAAGTTGAAACAAACAAACAAGTATGAAAAATTAGATAGATTGTAAAATAAATTTGAGAAATAAGATGATGGATGGAATAGCTAGAGGCTTTCTCTCCACACATGACATGTATGCAAATATTTCGATTTCCAGTTACTACTTCATTGAATTATGAATGACCATGCTCCAAATTAATCGTGACATCACTAGTTAACTCTCAGATTTTCCTTGTTTTATTGGATTGGATGACATCATTCGACAACCCAAAACATTCTTCTAAAGTTCCCTACATGACATCATAATAGAGATACAATCAAAGATCATTACGTATAATGAAAATCATAAGCATTGACAAAGCACTTGCAACTATGACATCATGTCACTCATGCTAGGAATTGAACTTAACGCGATCATTTATAAGCGACCTCCACTACTTATGTGAATATAAGTTTGTAACAATTATGTGAAACTTCCTTATATTCTAGCAATGGATTTATGCATGCCAATTAAGTGTCGACCCTTAATTAACAAATACAAATAAGTTGTCAATCAAATAGTTAAGCCAATTGCATTCACGATTCAAGAGTTCATAATTGGAATTTCTCAAATTATATTGCACATAATCATGGCTTTGAAATCACCCCTAGCCAAGATGGGTTTAGTCACTCATATTTACAACAAAATGAAAGGAAATGAATTTAAACATTAGAAACAAAAGAAAGAAAACACCTAAACGCTCCAACGATCCAAGTTGGACAGCAAGCACGTCCAAGCACTTTCCTTCCCTTCCTTTGCTACGGCACAAGGTGTTGGTAAGTGTTTGAAGGTTTGTTTGTATGGAGGAATGGATGTGAAGATGAATGGATGTGTTTAGATGAAGGTTGTGTTGAAATGGGAGTGAATGATCTAACCAAGTATGAACTTAATTTATGTTACCCACACTTCCTTTTATAGAGGAAGTGCATAGCAATGGAGGGGAACATGGAGTGGTGTAGCAATTGAGTGCAATGATGCATGAAATTTGAAATGATGGAGGGAACAAGGAATGGTGTAGCAATTAAGTGCAATGATTCAATGTAATGATGCATGAATCTGAAATGATAAAGGGAACAAGGAATGGTGTAGCAATTTAGTGCAATAATTCAATGTAATGATGCATGAAATCTGAAATAATGAAAGGGACAAGGGTGGTGCATGGCAATAAAGTGTAATGAGTGTAATAGTGCATGAAATGAGGGCAAGAAATCTGGTGCATGAAGGGGACAAGGGTGATTATGCATGGCATGGATGGAAAGGTGAGTAAGTGGTGAATCAATGATTGCAAGGAGGTGAAAGGATATTGTGCACATGGTAGACAAAGGAAAGGAAGTGGAATGATGGAACAAATGAGTCAATGGAGGGAACATGGATGATGATGCAGGACATAGGAATCCAAAGGGAGTGCAATGGTGGTGCACGGCAATGATGGAAAGGTGAATGGTGGAGTGTCAACCCTTTGTGGCTGAGCCCTTTGTCCTTTTTACATTAATTCTTCTTTCTTTTTAACACATTCCTAGCCTCTTTAGTCTTCAATTTAATCCATCCATCTTGCTCCATGCATGTGCTATTCATTCCAAGCCCAAAACTGCTCCAAAATGCACCAAAATGCATCTTATTGCTTTATAAGGCCTATGGACCTATAAACACGCGAAAATAGATTAAAATACATAATTAACTAAGAAATAACATGCATGAGAATAAGCTAACTCAGTCATATAAATATACTCCTATCAATAGCATTCCATCTCTTTCCAGCAAATTATGTTCCATATAAGCCACTTTAGTGTAGCCAACTTCATATAGGGCAATGTATTTGGGAGGATAAGTTAAATGGAGTATACTTGGAAGAAGTATGATAGGCAGTTTTGAAACACCAATATGCTCATGGTAACCATTTTACCCATTTCTTTGGTTGCCCTCAACAAGGCACCTCAAGTAAGTTTCTTGACACCTGTTCATCCCCTCAGTTTATCCATAACTCCGAGGGAGATAACCAGAACTCCTGCATAACTTGGAGCCTAAGTATGAAAAATTCTCACCAAAAAAAACTTATAAACATCGGATCACTATCACTAACAATTGAGTTGGGCATCCCGTGCAATTTAAAAACATTCTCAATGAACAACTGAGCAATAGTGGCGACATTATATGGGCGAGAGAGTAGAATGAAATGTGCATACTTAGAGAGTCTATCAACTATCACCATAATAATTGACTTGCCCTTGCAATTAGGCAATCCAACTATAAATTCCATACAAATGTCAATCAAAACCTACTATTGAATTGGCAAAGGTTACAGCAACCTAGGAGGAGCATGATGCGATGAAAGTTAAGCACTCAAATTAAACCCTCTTGTTGTCAAATTGTAGTATAAATGCAAGTAGGGATTGTTCTAAACCGGAGATTAGGAGGGCTTGCTAAAACCACTAAACTAACTCAAAAACATAAAAACAAAGTTTAAAGACGTTTGAATAGACTCAAAAGACTCAAAACAATTTAAAAACACTCAAAACAGCCTAAAAACACAAAATGGGCAGATTTTGCCTCTAACACACTTTTGGGACACCTAAAAACACAAATCAAAACATATTTTAAACACTTTGGAACAAGAAAGTAAAATGGGGGTTTTGATTTGGATGACTTTGAAATAAACAAGCAAGTTATAAAACCAGGCATATTATAAAATGAATTTGAGAAATAAAATGATGGATGGATTAGTTAGAGGTCCGTCCTCATGTCTCCATGCTTGCACTATCCAATCTTGGCTCAAAAATGCTCTAAAATGCTCCAAAATGCACTTTCTTGCCAACTTTGTTATTATGACCTATAAACACACGAAAATAGCTTAAAATCCATAATTAACTAAAAAATAACAACACAAATGCACAAGAACAAGCTAACTAAGTCGCATAAATATGCTCCTATCAAATTCCCCCACACTTAGCTTTTGCTGGTCCTCGAGCAAAACAAAACAAACAAAACAAAACAAAACAAAACACAACCTAGACCTTCCAACAATTGCCTCAGGGATTTTTAATGAAACATGACATGTTAAAAATCATCATTCCCACAGATTTTGGTCATCCTTACACTTGAGCACATACTTATAGTCACCACTTACTAGTTCACAATTAACCAATTAAAACGATGTTTTGAATGTGGTAACATGCCTTAGAGAATTTACTTAATTCCTTACAAGATACTCTCTATTTTCACACACATTTACTCAATTCCTTACAAGATACTCTCAATTCCTTACAAGAAGTGCTTGCTTTAACGTCTTCCAGCTGGACGAAACTTCCTTCTAAACTTGGATAGGGCCCATAACATGGAATTGATCATTGAATGGATGGTGATACTTGACATGATCTGGCAATGGTTTAAATTCTAGTGTAGGTGCCTGAATCGTCAAAATCAGCAAGTTAGTATATAATAAAATTGAAGTTGGAGAAGATGGCTTACTTGCTTGCTCCAACACAAACTCAATTACGAACACCACATCTTTGAAGGTTGCAGGGATATGGGACTTGGCCAGATTTGGTGTTTTGAGAGTTATGACTTGTCCTGTGTCATAAAATCCAACTTCTTTGGGAATTTTCGTCTCAAATATATCTTCTTTGATGAATTCTAAACATTCCCCATCCACTTCTTGCTCTTGATTCTTTGGAAAGGTTTCGAAGATGTCTTTCTCACCATTTTCTTCCTTGGATTGCATGATCCTGCAAGGAATAAGGACATTTGGTGGAACGGGGTCAGGACAATTTGAATTTAGGCTTACCTTGGTTGTAGTGGACGACATAGAAGGCATATGGGGTTGTGGCAAATGTGGTTCTTCCCTTGCCGTGGCCTTGTTATTCTCCTCTTCTTCAAGCAGCAACTGTTCATCCATGTTTTGGCTTGGTTTGGATGTCTTCGGTTCACCTCCAACCTCCATAACACTTCCCAAAGTGATAGCATTATGGATTTCAAAATCTTCCTTCAAAATTTCAACAGTTGAGTTGGAGAATTCACTTTGCTCTTGAATTTGTGCCGTGAATTCCATATTTTGCCCAAATTGCTTTTCCAATTCGCCCGTCTTCTTGGCTTGATTTTACACCTCTTTGTTTCGGTTTTCTACATCCTGGTTCAAAGAGGTGAGTAAATTATTAAACATATCATTATTCAAAGATGTACCTGAATTGAATTGGGCAGATTGTTGTGGTGGTTGTGATGGTTTATATGGCCAGTGATAGAACTCCTCTTCTTGCTGCCAATATCCATCTTGTTGGAATTGTTGCGGTTCTCCACACATGTAATCTGAATAATCTCACCAATCCGAATTGTAAGTGTTGGAAAACATGTTGTCCCCTGATTGGCTATGGCCTTGATAACCCCAAGCATCTTCATTCACAGCGAATTGAGAACATTGATGAGTTGGATATCCTTGCCCATAGGTCACACCATCTATAGGGACACTTGCATTATGATCCTTTCGGCATATTGTGACAATTGAGAAGTAAGTTTCGCCAATTGAGCTTGAATAGTAGAAAAATCCATGTCTTACTTCTCTAGTACTTGAAATCAAGGAAACAAAACTAAATCAAATATCATAAGTAAAAATAAGAGACACAAATAGAAACAAAGTCAGTAACTAAAACAAAAAACATGAAAATAAACAAAAAGAAATAACAAGGGATTAGCAAAATTGCTAATCCCCCGGCAATGGCGCCAAAATTTGATGCATTGAAAGTTAAGCACTCAAATTAAACCCTCTTGTTGTCAAATTGTAGTATAAATGCAAGTAGGGATCGTTCTAAATCGGGGATTAGGAGGGCTTGCTAAAACCTCTAAACTAACTCAAAAACATAAAAACAAAGTTAAAGACGTTTGAATAGACTCAAAGGACTCAAAACAACTTAAAAACACTCAAAACTGCCTAAAAACACAAAATGGGCAGATTTTGACTCTAACACACTTTTGGGACACCTAAAAACACAAATCAAAACAGATTTTAAACGCTTTGGAACAAGAAAGTAAAATGGGGGTTTTGATTTGGATGACTTTGAAATAAACAAGCAAGTTATAAAACTACGCATATTATAAAATGAATTTGAGAAATAAAATGATGGATGGATTAGTTAGAGGTCCGTTCTTCACACATGACACACTTGTACATGAATTGATTTTTATATGAATGTATAATAGAGATACAATCAGAAATCATTACGTTCAATGAAAATCATAAGTGTTGATGAGGCAATTATAACTATGAATGCATGATACAATTGCCAAGAATTCAATTAACGCGATTGTGATAAACAACCTTCACTACTCATGAATATAAACGTGTAACGATTAGGTGAAACTCATTTATATTCTAGCATCTAATTCATGCATGAAAACTAAGTATGCATCCTTAATAAACATACAAGAATCAGTTATGAATAAAATAGATAATTGAATTGCAATCACAACTTATCAAATCACAATTGGAAGAAATCAATTCAAATCTCAAGCATGTTCATGGCTTCAAACTTCCCCCTAACTAAATAGGGGTTTAGCCACTCATAATTGCAACTAAATTAGAAAATAATAAAGTAGACATTGAAAGCAAGAACGGAGTACACCTAAAACGCTCCAAAGTTCCAAGCTTGAAACGCCAAGGACCTTTGTTTTCACCACCTTGTTGTAGCACAAGTGTCTAGGATGTGTATGGATATATGGATGGAATGGATTTGCACGGCTAAGAGATGAAAGTGTATGGATTGGTGAGATGTAGTATGGTTAGATGAATGGATAGAGGTCACGGCAAGGAAATTGTGTTTGTGAATGAAGTTGTGAGATGTGAAATGTAGTGTCTTTGGATGATGGCCCCCAAATTATGGTGAAGGGTCGATGTATTTATAGGCTAGGGAGAGGAGTGTATGGAGTTGTATTGAGTGGGTGTAATGGGTGTAGTGGGTGAGTGTTGTGGTAATGAGTGGATGTAATGGGTGTAGTGGGTGGATGTTTGGTAATGAGTGGATGTAATGGGTGTAGTGGATGAATGTTTGTAATGAGTGGATGTAATGGGTGTAGTGGGTGGATTTTTGGTAATGAGTGGATGTAATAGGTGTAGTGGGTGGATGTTTGGTAATGAGTGGATGTAATGGGTGTAGTGGATGGATGTTTGGAGTTGTAGGTTAACACACTTGCACACACACATGTTGATTTCTAGCCTTCAAATCTTCAAAAATGTCCATCCTCATGTCTCCATGCTTGCACTATCCAATCTTGGCTCAAAAATGTTCTAAAATGCTCCAAAATGCACTTTCTTGCCAACTTTGTTATTATGACCTATAAACACACGAAAATAGCTTAAAATACATAATTAACTAAAAAATAACAACACAAATGCACAAGAACAAGCTAACTAAGTCGTATAAATATGCTCCTATCAGAGCAATGGTCTCAAACTTGTTTTGTTAACACACATTACATTCAGCTACAAACCTTCTAATATCTCTCGTCATTCCTTGCCAGTATAACCCCATTTTTATCCTCTTGTAGGTCTTGACTATTCCCTGATCACCTGTCATTAGAGTGTAGTTATATTTGTTGGAATTTAGAATTATTTTATTGTTTGAATTTGGGCTTAGCCCGTTAGTATTAGGGTTTCGTTTTCTTGCTTATTAGCGTTTGGTTAGTTCTCTATATATATGATGCTTTGTAGCTCTTAGAACAATAAGCTAGCCACGATGTAGTCTCTTAGGGTTTTATAGCCATTTCGGCATTCTTCTCTATTAATAATATTCTTGTTAGTCTTGTTCGTTGCGCACTCTGATATTCAACTTTGTATCAAAGCAGGTTAAATCCTTCGGGAATTAATCTATTTTGGGGTTGATATCGATTTGTTTGTTTGTTCAGTATCAGTTTTGTTGTTTGAAAACAAAGGAAAAAAGTTGAATATGTTTGCTTGGGGTTGGGAAACACGCCGCAATGTTTGCCATTCGTTATCTGCCAGAACCCAAACCTGCACCGAAGCAACCACTTGCATCCATCCCACATACCTGAAAACCCCAGCACTGAAAGAACCTGCAACCTAGATCCCAGCCCGTTGATTTGACCGATCCACCATACCACTGCTACACCTTTGTCTCGCACCGCTGCTGTACTTGCTACCATCCCTGACTCCAGATGCTTCGCTCCCTGACTTGCTGTTGCACATCTGCCACTATGCCAACCAAGCCCACCTAATCAGATTTGTTGAACCTATCAACCTGCATCAAACCCGCCATCACGCCCACCAGAAAATTAAAAAAAAAAAGGAAAAACGAAAAAAGAAAAAGGAGAAAAAAAAATAGAGCTTGCCTTGTCATGTACGCCTAATGGAATTTGGCTTGTCGTGTTCGCCTAACGGAGCTTGCCTATCGTGTCCACCTAACGGAGCTCGCATCCGCATCTACTTGTTGGAAAACTCATGATGTGTACTACCATGAGTTTGATGGGGGGGGTGTTGGAATTTAGGATTCTTTTATTGTTTGAATTTGGGCTTAGCCCATTAGTATTAGGGTTTCGTTTTCTTGCTTATTAGGGTTAGATTAGTTCTCTATATATATGATGCTTTGTAGCTCGTAGAACAATAAGCTAGTCACAATGTAGTCTCTTATGGTTTTGTAGCCGTTTCGGCTTTCTTCTCTATTAATAATATTCTTATTATTCTTGTTAGTCTTGTTCGTTGCGCACTCTGATATTCAACTATTCCTCCACAATCTTGGGTCTATGTTGAGAAGAATGACTGAGCACCATTCTCTTTTTATAATACAGAAAGCCATTATTAATGGACTACTTGGCAAGTGCAGGATTGACAATGCCCTTAAAAATACTATTTATCACTTTTTTTGCCTTATCAGAAATCGACACATCACTTTCATTATACCTTCTTAATTCATCCATCCAACCAAAGTAAGGGTATGATATAGCTGTTAGGTCCATAGAAACACATATGGAGTCCACAACATCAATTTGGTTTGTTTCTTGTAATTTTGGAAAGGGAATCTGCAACTATATTCTCAGGGCCACTCTTGCAGTGAAATTCATAATCAAATCCCAGGAGTTTGGACACCCACTTCTATTGAAATTGAGTATTAGCCCTTTGCCCCAAGAAATATTTTAGACTGCTATGGTTAATTTAAATAACAAAATGCCTTCATTGGAGATAATTCTGCCATTTTTTACGCATGGACTATTGCAATAAGCTCCTTTTCATAAGTAGACAATGCCTAACTTTTTAGGCCTAAAGCTTGGCTAAAAAATGCAATAGGTCTTCTGTTTTGTTGCAGCACCGCACCAATTCCATTTTGAGAGGCAACGCATTCAATTTCAAAAGACCGAGAGTGCTATAACTTGAGGTGATGCGATGATATTTTTCAAATGATCAAATGCTACAGTGGCCTCCCCATTCCAACAGAATCTATACTTTTTAGTGCGATTGTAGAGTGGACAGCAAATTTTGCCATACCTTAGCATAAACTTTCTATAATACCCAGTGAGGCCCAAGAAACCCCTCAATTCCTTGACATTCCTTGGAGTAGGCCACTCTTGGATTGCTTGGAGTTTGGAAGGATCACAAACAACCCTCATTGGATACAATATGTCCAAGGTACTCAACACTACTTTGACCAAATGAGCACTTGGATTTTTTGAGATAAAGTTGGTTTGGGTGCAGTACAGTGAAAACTTCCCACAAATGATCTTCCTATGTCTTACTATAAATCAGTATGTCATCAAAGAAGACAAGGACAAATTTTACGAGAAATGGTTTGAACAAGTCATTCATCAAATTTTGGAATGTTGTAGGGGCATTGGTACTTCCATTTGTCATGCTTCACACATAAGTCTTTGAATGAATATCAGGCGAATGCTTATGTAGCTATCTTAACACAATTATTTGGCTACAATGATTAGTAGTCAAGTGGAGCTTCACATCTTATACTCACATAAAGTAGTTTATATCCTAAACTTCCAAATCTGAGAAATCAAACTTGCTACGGTTCGACAAGTAGCGAATGGATGTAACATGACAGTGATTGGTGCTATAAGAAGCAAACCTCCATAAGCATCAAAGTTAGAACATATGGGGTTCTAAGACATGGTTTGGTTTAGTAAATTAATCATGGAGAACTTCAAGTCTCAACATAAGTGGTGAGTGTTAGGATACTTCAGGTTTCTATGGTATTTTCTGAAACTTCAAGTTCAAAATTGAAAGTATGAACTTTAGGTTCATATTATATGCAAAAAAAAAAAAAAAAAAAAAAAAAGACAATATTTATAAAGAAATTGAAAACAAATATACCAAAAGTGGGTAACCTTGGGACCCTTTGTGGGAAAGTTTAATGAACAACCCTAAAAATATGGATCTTCAAGTCCAAAAACATAATTTTTTATTATAATCAGCTGGGCCTCAAGTTAGCAAGAGAGAAGTGGAGTTGACAGATCTGAGGCCCAAATATTGGGCTAAGAAAGAAAAAGTAAACACCGAATCTTGATAATAGTGTTTAGGGTTTCATACGGCCAAAATTAAATAAGCCCCAAAAGAAAAAAACAATGTTGGTGTTTTTTTTTTCACATGAATTGCATTGCAAATCCAACAGGGAAAAGGTGGCATGTGAGGCCTAAAAGAACACAGAAACAAGAACCCAAAAATCTAGGTTGAATGATGGTCATGTTGACCAAGCCCAAAAGAAGCAGAACCCGAAATAGTGGACTGTTTATGGAAAGCCCAACAGTGAGCAAGAGAAGGCCTAAAGCCTCGTGTGTCCAGAAATTGACCCAACGACGAGGTTTAAGGCTTTTGCCAGATAGCGGCGGCGTGGGTAAATATTGACGCAAAATAGAATCGAGGAGGTGATCGCCTTATCATAGCTGTGACATATAACAAACGTCACGGGGAATCACGATGGGTGTCCAAAATGAAGATTCACCTGGAATCTTATAAAAATTAATCGTCAAGAGCAGTAGGGCTCACTGCAGGTTATCCTGGGCTGTGAATCTCAGCAAAGAGCAGTGAGGGAAGGTCAGAGAGCTAAACTACAAGTGAGCTTGCAGCAACGGCCCAAGTTGAAAAGAAGGAGATGATCAAAACGCTGTCGTCTAGTTCTGTTAGGGTTTTGGACAGATGCGGCTCAGATTGGGGCTTCGGTCGCGGCTCAGCGCAAGTGCGGCTTCATGCCGTGGTTCAGCACGAGCTAAGGTTTTTAAATGTCTATTCTTTCTTTATTTATTTATTTCTTTCTTTCTTTTTTTTTTGTGTTTATTTACACATTTGTTTCACATAATATTTTGAATACAATGCAAACACAATTTGAGCAAAATCTATAATTCGTAACACAAAAAATTGGATTCGTGCATTATGGTGAAGATTCATGCAATCAAAGTTGAAAAAATATCGACAATTAAGATCGTGTTTAAGAAGAACCTAGATTGCAATGATGTAGATTAAGAACAGATTTGTAGGAGTTCTTCCTCCAATGCCGGATTACCATCTTCAAGACATTGTATGTCATTCATAAAAAAATAAATTGAATCAATAATAAGTATATTCATTGAATAAATAAATTGTTTAATCATAATAAGAATGATTTAAACTTAATACTTTAGCATATCATTAAGAGCATGCTGAAAATGTGTTGTGATTTATTTTATCTCAGAGGTGCAGCAAGAAAGATAGAGAGAGAATTGGAGAATGGCTTGAGGAATTATGTGTGTTATTTCTCATGCCTTCTGCCTTTATTTATAGTATTAAGAAAGAAAGAGAGTAAATTGCCCTCCAAAGTAATACAAAGTATAATCAGAAGATCTTCTAGATCTCGGAAGATTTCTAATTTATCTCTACTTCAGATTTACACAATCAAACATGTGCAAATAATAATGTTCACAACAATTATTGAGCCCGTCCCAAATTATTATTATCGGTGATGTAAAATGACAGTTTTATCCTTGGATGTTGAAATTTTAGTGTGTATGACTAATTTTGGAGACTTAGATGTTATTTCCTTGGTTAGTTGGTGACCACGTGGAGCACACACACCACACACAACACACATCCTCTCTCTTCCTTCTCGTGCTCTCTCTCTCAGACTCTCTTTCTCTTCTCTGTTGTACGGACGACACCCAAAACCCTTTGAAACGTGATAGATCGAGGGACTGAAACCCACCATTATGTTCGTGAAGCTCAGATGAATCGATTGGTACCATTCATAGGTAAGGAATCCTCCGATTTCACGTCGAACCATGAACAACCGATTTTGTCACTGTTCATGCATACGTGAAATATTATTTTTTCAGGGAATTTGAAGCTTATAGGAAGCTTAAGGAGGTCCTCATGAGTCTCGGGGTATTTCTTTGGAAGGAAATGGACCTCGGAGGGCTGAGATCGACGTGTATCTAGGTAAGCCGAACTATCGAGCTTTTTTGGGGAAAATCTAGTAAAAGTTAAGCCTTCAAACTGATATAATGTGATTCTACATGTTATTAGCTTCATTTTGGTACCAATTATGTGGAAAATGATGAAACTTATATAACGAAGGAGAGTAAGCATTTTAAAGTTTTACCCAGGAACCGGTAAAGTCGTCGACGATCGGTGACTCGCTGGAGAAGAAAGGAGTATCTTCCGTCAAGGTTGACGGAATATGCTAACGCCGTCAATCATCTTTAACAGTTACCATTGGGTTTTAACGAAATATTCCATGGAATAATCCTAACGGCGGTGAGAGAATCCGTCAGGATTCCTTACGCGTGGCGGCGCATGTTGCCGTGCACTCGCCGACGCGTGAAGGGTTAGAAAAATATTCTAAAAATTTGGGAATGATCCTGAGGTTGTGTAGGTCGCTATGATAAATTCTAATACCAAAATTGAGCATTGTATGAGAAGTTATTAGCTAGTTTTGCCTATGTGCTTTAAATAATGTCGTATAGGTCATTATAGTGACTCCGGCTAGATTGACTTTCGAGCTATAAGTTCAGCCGTACAAACTACCACAGGGGTTTCGGCTAACATGTTGTATTTATATGAAATTATGCTTACCTGAACTGCTTACTCTGTTATATCTTGGCATGGCATACATATGAATATGATTATTTGAAGCATGATTTGAATTGATATAATTACATATATATTTATGTATATGCATATATCTTGATTCTAGACAAAATTATACATGTTTTACAGCGAGGGGTTAGATATATTGATAAATGAAATGGTTTTGTAAAACATTTGTTTTTGCCCACTCACGTTTCCCATTTTGCGCCCCTCCAGGTTTTAGGTAAGCTTGCTGTCGGTGGCCTTGAGGATTTCGGCGATTCTAACATATCTAAATAATAGTAGGACATTCCTGGTACTGTATAACTAGTACTTGTCCTACTGGACTGCACCTAGACTTATTATGCTCTTATTATGATCTGATTAGAAGTATTTACTTTTGTAATTGACTCCTAACACTTCTTGTTTTCTAGTGCACTTTAGTAGTTTTGGTTTTTAAATATTCGTATATTTCTTATCTTAATTGCTTCCGCACTATGCAAATGGCTACGTCACCCTTACGTGACGGCCAGCATGCCTTGATCTCGGTCGGGGTGTGTCATTTTGGTATCAGAGCCTAGGTTTATCAGTCCTGTATAGTTCTTGAATATTCTAATCATTGTGATGTCTTCTGTCAGAACTATGCCGCCTCGTAAAGAGCCCTGTCACTCAGCAGAGGCTAGTTTCCCCGATATTGCTCAGTTAGGGGAAGCTATAGTTACTGCCATTTAGTTTGCATTTGGTCCACCTCAAAGGACACTTCTTAAGACTTTTGAAAGCCTTTGTAAGGACCGGCACGAATCGCCTTCCTACTCCAGCGTTATGGAATCAAAAGCCGATGCTTTTTCTCGGAACCGAACTCAAAGGCTTGCATGTTAAAGATAGAACCAACGGTGGCAGAAGAGATTTGTACAGGAGTCTGTATAATCTGAAGCTGAACCACTTCATAGGAAATGAAGGACATGAGGGAGCGGAAAAATGGCTTAATCATATCAAGAAGACCTTTCTTGTGATACAGAGTCAAGGGAATCTTCTTCCTGATAGGTGGGTCAAGACGACTACCTGATTTTTGGGAGAGCAGCCTGCATGCTGGTGGAGACATGAGTCTTATTAGTTGACCTTAGCGGAGATTGCGGATTGGGGAGTGTTTAAAGAGTTGTTTCGAAAAAGGTTCATTCCTCTTGAGTACATTAATCGTAAGAAACAAGAGTTTACTCATCTGAAGCAAGGAAAGATGTCAGCTAAGGAGTATTATAGGATGTTCACTGATTTGTCGCGTTATGATCCCGAAGTTGCTGCTAATCCGGTTGAGATGCTTCGTTGCTTTAGGTTGGGTACTAAGAAGAAATGGCGTTTCATTAGCGACATCGTCTTTCTGTGTCACTTACCAGGAGTTTTATGAGATTTTACTGCAAATTGAGGACTCAGAGAACATGCCCAGTTAAAGTGAGGATGAGGAAGAAAATAATGGGAACTAGAGGCGAGATGATAAGGGAAAAGGGCAAGCATCCCAAAGACCTCGTAAAACCCAGAATTTTAAGAGAAGCGGTGGTAGTTCTAGCTCTTCTAGCGGAGGATTGAGTTCTAATATGCAGAGGAAAGGTGGTAGATTTACTGGAGGCCTTAGATTTCAGAGACATGGAGACTTTGGTGGTTTAGGTGGTTCAGGTGGTCCTTTATGCCACAAGTGTAATAATAGACATTTTGGGGAGTGTAGGAGAGGCAGCGGTGGATGCTACACTTGTGGACAGATAGGTCATAGGGCTGCTCAATGACCTCAGAATCAGCAGATACCCTATCAGTCCTCTTTCCCACCACCTGTACCGACCCAGCAAGCTTCAGGATCTAGTGGTTATGCCCAAACTGGTCGTGAAGGTGCCTATCATTATCAGGGCAACACCGCTCTATATACTTCAGGGCAGCATCAGTACTTTCAAGACCCTCAATATCAGGGAGGTTCTATGTCGTATCAGCCACATTCAGCCAGTGGATCACAGTGGTACCAAGGGGGACAGTCTCAGCAGGTCGAGCTTACTGCTGGCAGTACAGGATCTTCGAGGCAGTCTGGTTAGCTGAGACAGGGACGTGGTGTTCATGCTAACAGAGGTCGTGGTGGACGACAGCAGAATCAGGGACGTATTTATAATATGTCACTGCAAGATGCTTAGAACAATCCTGATTTAATCATGGGTACGTTAAATATTCTTGATCATTTTGCTAGAGTATTGATTGATTATGGTGCTACGCATTCTGTTATTTCTCATACATTTGCTTAAGTAATACAACCCCATCCTACACCTCTAGGATATAATTTAGAGTTTTTTATGCCTAGAGGGGATAGATGCTTTGTGGACCGAGTATATCCAGGATGTCCAGTGATAGTAGAGGATGTTGTTATGCCAGCTAATCTTATGCTATTGGATATTATGGATTTTGATGTGATTTTGGGCATTGATTGGTTGCATTATAATCGTGCCAAGATAGATTGTTATGGAAAGACAGTCACATTTCATTGTCCTGGATTACCTGAAGTTGCATTTGTAGAAGAGCCTAGTGGGGTGAGGCATGGTGTTATTTCTGCCATGAAAGCTAAAAGATTGTTGTCGAAAGGTTGTCAGGGATATTTGGCACATGTGGTGTTGAATGATGATGCTTCTCGTAGTGTGGAGGAAGTACGTGTGGTCAAATACTTTCCGAATGTATTCCTGGATGATTTGCCTAGATTGCCGCCATATAGAGATATGGAGTTTGTTATTGATCTACTTCCAGGTACGAATCCTATATCTTTGACCCTTATAGAATGGCTCATGCTGAATTAAGGGAATTGAAAGTTCAGTTGCAAGAATTAGTGGATAAGGTTTTATTCAGCCTAGTACTTCACCTTGGGGAGCTCCAGTCTTATTTGTGAGGAAGAAAGACAGAACTTTGAGGTTGTGCATTGACTATAGGCAATTGAATCGGGTAACCATTAAGAACCGCTATCCGTTACCTCATATAGATGATTTATTTGATCAACTCAGAGGTGTCTGTGTATTTTCTGAGATTGACTTGAGGTCGGGTTACTACCAGTTGAAGATTAAAAATGAAGATGTCCTTAAAATCGCATTCAGGACTCGATATGATCATTATGAGTTTCTTGTGATGCCATTCAGGTTAACTAATGCACCAGCAGCTTTTATGGATTTGATGAATCGAGTATTCCAGCCATATTTAGATAGGTTTGTTATTGTCTTCATTGACGATATTCTGGTATACTCTAAGTCTAAGGCTGAGCATGCTAGATATCTGAAATTGGTGTTGAGCAGTTTGAGGGAACACCAGTTATATGCCAAATTTAGCAAATGTGAATTTTGGTTGAATCAAGTGGCATTTTTGGGACATGTCATTTTTGCTCAAGGTATTCAAATGGATTCTCAAAAAATGGCAGCTGTGGAGAATTAGGAGCAACCTCAAACCGTCACCAAGGTACGGAGTTTTCTTAGCCTAGCAGGCTATTATAGACGGTTCATTAAGGATTTTTCAGTGATTGCTTTGCCATTGACGAGGTTGACTCGAAAGGATGTTAAGTTTGAGTGGGATAATAATTATGAGAAAAGTTTTCAGCAGTTGAAGTATTATCTCACTCATACACCTATTCTAGCACTCCCAGATGATAGCTCAAATTTTGAGGTTTATAATGATGCTTCTTTGAATGGTTTGGGTTGTGTATTGATGCAACATGGTAGGGTAATTGCTTATGTTTCGAGACAGTTGAAACCTTATGAGAAGAATTACCCTACTTATGATTTGGAGTTAGCAATTATCATCTTCGTTTTGAAGATTTGGAGACATTATCTTTATAGTGAGAAATGTAAGATCTTCACAAATCATAAGAGTCTTCAGTATCTTTTTACTCAGAGAGATCTTAATCTTCGGTAGCGGAGGTGGATTGAGTTACTTAGTGATTATGATTGCAAGATTAAGTATCATCCTGGTTATGCAAATGCCGTGGCGGATGCACTTTGTAGGAAGACTCCAACTAGACTTAATGTCATCTATGATTGTCATGTTCCTCTGCTAGTGGACTTGAGGTCCATTGGAGTGGAGTTAGGAGTGGAAGATCGAGAGGAAGCCTTACTTGCTAATTTTCAAGTTAGGCCAATTTTAATTGATCGTGTGCTCGAGGCCCAGATGAATGATGAAGAGACCCAGGTAATAATTCAAGCAAGGAATCAAGGCAAAAAGAAAGATTTCAGGATTCGAGAAGCTGATGGTATGCTTATGCAGGAAAGCAGAATATATGTGCCGAATAATGCAGAGTTAAAGAAAGAAATTTTGGATGAAGCACATATTTCGGCATATGCTATGCATCCAGGAGGCACCAAGATGTATCACACCATTAGACCATTTTATTATTGGCCGGGTATGAAAAGAGAAATTGCTAAATATGTGAGTAGGTGTGCCATTTGGCAACATGTTAAAGCTGAAAGGAAGAAGTCGTTTAGGTTGATTAGGTGTGCCATTTGGCAACATGTTAAAGCTGAAAGGAAGAAGTCGTTTAGGTTGATGCAGCAGCCACTTCCCATTCCACAGTGGAAATGGGAAAATATTACTATGGATTTTGTCTACAAGCTTCCTCGTACACAGAATGGTTATGATAGCATTTGGGTGATAGTTGATCGGCTTACTAAGTCAGTACATTTTATTCCAGTGACAGAAAAGTATTCATTAAGCCGATTAGCTAAGTTGTTCATATCACAGATTGTGAAGTATCATGGCGTTCCAGTTAATATTATCTCAGATCAGGATCCTAGATTTACTTCCAAGTTCTGGATAGCATTTCAGGAAGCTCTTGGTATGAGATTACTTTATAGTACGACATATCACCCTCAGCCAGATGGACAATCTAAGAGGACTATTCAAACATTATAAGATATGTTGAGATCTTCAGTGCTGCAATTTGGAGATAGTTGACATGATTGTTTGGATTTGATGGAGTTCGCCTACAACAATAGTTATCATTCGAGTATTGGTATGGCACCGTTTGAGGCACTTTATGGGAAATTTTGTCGTACGCCTCTATGCTGGTCAGAGGTTGGCAAAAGAGTTTTAGTGGGCCCTGAGATTATAGACCAGACTACTCAAAATGTTCAGGTAATTAAGTCTAACCTGAAAGCGGCCCAGGATAGACAAAAGAGCTTAGCAGACAAACATGCCACTGATCGAAAGTATAATGTAGGTGATTGGGTATTTCTGAAGCTATCACCTTGGAAAGGTGTTTTACGATTTGGAAAGAAAGAAAAGTTGAGTCCTAGGTACATTAGACCATATATGATCACCAAGCGAGTCAGTGAGGTTGCTTACAGGCTTGAGTTGCCTTCAGAGTTATCCAAGGTACACGATGTGTTTCATGTTTCGATGCTTCGACATTATGTTTAAGATCCTTCACATGTGATTCCTCCTCAACTTTTGGAAATTAATTTGGATTTGACTTATGATGAGGAACCCGTGACTCTACTGGATTGGAAGGATAAGGAGCTAAGGAATAAGACAGTACGCTTGGTGAAAGTATTATGGAGAAATCATTCAGTGGAAGAAGCTACTTGGGAGACAAAGGATAAAATGAGGGAGATGTATCCACGCTTGTTTTATGATTATTAGTGGATGTAGTGGTTGTATGTAATTTCGAGGACGAAATTTTATAAGGTGGGGAGATTGTCACAACCAGTCTCGAATTATTATTATCGGTGATGTAAAATGACGATTTTATCCTTGGATGTTGAAATTTTAGTGTGTGTGACTTATTTTGGAGACTTAGATGTTATTTCCTTGGTTGGGTGGTGACCACGTGGAGCACACACACAACACACATCCTCTTTCCTCATTCTCGTGCTCTCTCTCAGACTCTCTATCTCTTCTCTCTTTTACGGACGACACCCAAAACCCTTTGAAATGTGATAGATCGAAGGACTGAAGCACACCATTGTGTTCGTGAAGCTCAGACGAATCGATTGGTACCATTTATAAGTAAGGAATCCTTCGATTTCACGTCGAACCAGGAACCATCGATTTTTTCACTGTTCATGCATACGTGAAATATTGTTTTTTAGGGAATTTGAAGCTTATAGGAAGCTTAAGGAGGCCCTCACGAGTCTAGGGGTATTTCGTTGGAAGGAAATGGACGTTGGAGGGCTGAGATCGACGTGGATCTAGGTAAACCGAACTATCAAGCTTTCTCAGGGAAAATCTAGTAAAAGTTAAGCCTTGAAACTTATATAACGTGATTCTACATGTTATTAGCTTCATTTTGGTACCAATTTTATGGAAAATGGTGAAGAAACGAAGGAGAATAAGCATTTTAAAGTTTTACCCAGGAACCAACAAAGTCGTCGGCGACCGGTGACTCGTCGTCAGTCATCTTTAACAGTTACCGTTGGGTTTTAACGGAATATTCCTAATGGTGGTGAGAGAATCCGTTAGGATTTCCTGCACGTGGCGGCGCGTGTTGTCGTGCACTCGCCGGCGCGTGGAGGCGCGTGAGGGGTTAGAAAAATATTCTAAAAATTTGGGGAATGATCCTAAGGTTGTGTAGGTCACTGTGGTATATTCTAATACGAAAATTGAGCATTATATGAGAAGTTATTAGCTAGTTTTGTCTATGTGCTTTAAATAATGTTTATATAGTTAATTCGCATATAGGTGAGGCTTATCCCGAGGACGAGCGTGTTCAAGGGCAACTCGGGGGCTACGACCCTTCGACATGTCAGTGAGTGGGCTTTTGGTTTCAGTATATATATATATACATATGTATATATATACATATGTATATATATATATATATACACGCACTTGATATTTTCCTAGAAATATGTGTTTAAATGAAAATATGTCTTAAATGCCATGCATATGAATTTATATTTCGTATATGAATTGATATATGATGCATTATATATATAATTATAGTGATGTGGACACTTAGGTAAGTTATGTTTGGTTATATGAATTATCAATGGTGCGATATGTGATTGAATAATGTTAAGCTCATAAAACTCCACCTAGGGTGATTGTGATTTAGCTAGAGATATGGCACATGCCTGTCTATTATGTCACCTCCCGCACCATATGCTCATATTGGATCCAATTTAGGTGCACAGTCCTGTCGTATAGACCATCTTAGTGTTGAAAATGTGCCCTAAAACTAATCATATGATGATACTTTACGGACATTTCACAAGTTAAACTAATGTAGTTTAAATATAAAGGGCAAAAGGTTATTGTTTGAGTCGTCTCATATAAATGTTATATGCTTAAACGATAAGTCCAAGGAATATGTAATTAGGAGAATGTGATTTAAACAAGTTAGATTCATGAGACCATTCTCTTTCGTATACATATCCTAAACGTTCCTGATCATAGGATTGCCAATTGGGCATTGACAGTCCGTTAAGATCAGTACATGCTATGTCTTCTCTTAGGGAGAGTGACTAGTCTTGAGTCATTGGTGTAAGTCACACCAAGACAAGCATGTAGGTGCTCAATAGCGAATGAGTCCACTGAACACGATCAACGAGGAGTTCTCATACTCATGTTACATGAGAACTCATAGTTGGGATAATGCAAAGTAGTCATTTGACCTGAGGCATCATAGTTGTCTTGTGGTTAGGTCCTTGATCTTTGATTATGTCAAAGTCACCCCATCCACGGATGTCCACTACATCGTCGGGGTTAAGCCACTTAGCCATGGAGGCAAGTGAATCCACAACAAGGGATCTCTAACCTTCAAACCGTTTGGGGGAGAATACTCTATGATATGATTAAGAATCTCTGGCCAGAGTATGAATGAGATTTAGGAAGTCGTTCTAAATCACATTCAAGGTAATCATATAAGCACACGAATCACATTGGATAGTAGACATGAATAAACTATCAAACCAAACAATGTGGTCAAGAGTATTGTATTAGAGAAAAACCGTATTGCATTTGTAATCCTAAACTGAATAGGTTCTCAACCTCTTCTGATTAGCTTGGGTAACCATGATATGCTGCTAGGTGTCACTCCTGGTTTGTGGAAGCCCTAAACATGTATAATCACTACAGGGAGAATTGAAAGTAAGTTTCAATTCACAATCGATTTGAAATGGTTTTAATCGCCCATCGCCTCGCTAAAAAGAACCTAATGGATCGTACACCGTGTAACGTGGAGATTGAAGAAACAATGGAGATGAGTAAGAATAATTAAATGGTTTAATTATTTATGGCAAGGATTAATTAATATGTTAATTAATCAAACGAATAAGTTCGTTAAAGACCTCGGGATAGTTTTGGACCTTAAGGCCCAATGGGCTTCGAACGTCAAGCCCATTGACTTAAGTTGTATGACAACTTAATGAATAATGATTCACAAAGGCCCAATTTGCCCAATAATACCCTAAGGCCGGCCATTTAGAGATGGAGTGGGTTTTGGACTTATTTACAAGTTTGCCACTCCAATGAATAAAGGTATAAATATGACTTTATAGCCAAAATTCATTTTTAGGGTTTTCTTTTGGGAAAAGGATGAGAACACAAGTTCTCCTTTCTTTCTAAAGTGGTCGGCCTCCTTGGAGGGTTTAGCTAGCAATCCTACTACTCCAAGGTCACTCATTTCTACTCCAATCTAACCTTGGTGAAGAGACTTAGAGGTTCTCAATTTTGGGAACTTGGAGAACCATTTCATCCATCCAAATCCATAGATCTAAGATGCAAGGAATGAAGGCCCTCTCTTTGGGTGATTAGCCTTTGCTTATGCAAAGAGGAATCTACAAAGGTATAATTTCTCAACTAACAAATGTTATTTTAAGTTGAGTCAAGGTTCACCAATCTACTAGGCTTTGAATTTCATGGGTAATATTTTGTTTTTGAGTGCATACAAGCATGATTCCGCCTTTTAATTGTTAAATGCATGCTATAGATGTTGCTTAAATGAACATGTTTTCACAAAATAATCCTTCAAGTGGTATCAGAGCCTAGGTCTAGTAGTTGGTGAATCCTTTTGGGTTTTGTAGTTCATAGTTTTGATTTGAATGTTGTAATTGTTACAAGCTTTATTCTTGCTTGTTTGAATGTAAATTTTGCTAGAAAATTTGCCATCTCAAATGTTGTAGATGTAGTTAATATGAGCATGAATATTGGAGCTAAAATTTGGTGCTATGGTTTTGGGAAAATTCGGCCAAATCCAAAGGGTGGATTTTTGGGTTCTTGTTTGACTTGTTAAAAGTGTTTTCAAGTGACTTTTGGAACCCCTATGTACCCTAGTTTGGTTATATGTTATTTCCCTAAAGTTTGAGTGGTTTTGGGATGTTTTTGGGTGAAAAATGTTCATGGAAATTTTTTGAATTTTTCATGAGTGTTCTTCATTGTTCTTGACATTTTTGCCAAGAACATAAAGTTTGGTGTTTTGATTCAAAGTTTTGATTTATTTCATAAAGTTGTTGTTTTGTGCTTTTCTAATGTTTAAATGTGTTAGATATTTGTTTAGAAAGGTGATAGAATTATTGGTGGGTGTGTAAGGATTAATTCCCTTTCACACACACCACTTGCACCACTTGCATGCTTTATGTCAAACTTACAAATCAACACACACACATCACTCCCTTTATCTCCAAAACCGGCCACTCCCTCAATGGGAGTATTTTTGGGGCTTTTATGCAATTACATAAAGTTTTGATACTTTTGTGTATTTGCACTTTGGCCCAAAAGTTTACGTTTTTACATTTAGGTCCAAAAACGCTACACGATAAATTGTTTTGCTCCTTTAATGAAGTTTTTGCATTTGTTGAATTTTTTGGGTTCTAGTTGTAATTACATGAAGTATTGGACTTTTTTGTTTTTACAAAGTGACCCCAAAAGTTTATGTTTTTGCAATATGGCCCAAAAGTTGAGGTTATTGCATTTTGGCCCAAATTAAGTTGAGAACAAAATTGTTTTGTCTCTTTAAATGAGAATTGGATTTTCATTTCATTTAGCTCCATTTAAATCAATTTTATGGATACAAAAACCAAATGAAAATGTTGCATTCAATTTAATTAGTTAAAGTGTTAATTAATTAAAGGGTGATTATGAACCTAAGCCTATTATAATTGAGCTATATGAAAGGCCGTCTCAAATTTGTTTGAACCATGGGAATGTGTAGATTAGATTTTGGTTGTAATTTGATTTTATCAAATGTTGTAAAAGAGCATAAGCTCTTCTTTACTTTAAAGTAATTTGTATTATTCAAATGTTGTAAAGAGCATAAGCTCATCTTTACTTTGAAGTACTCATTTTCTTGTTTTATTTGATATGCATGAAAATGGAGTAGCGGGTCCAACGCCCAATAGGAACAACACGCCTTAATATGATTAAACGCGTAACTAAAATCAATCTTCATCCCTAGACCGAGATTCAACACTAGGCTCGTGTTGGATATAATCAAAGGTTCATAGTCATCCTAAGGCCCTAAGGCAACTATATAGTCCATCAATGAATGCAAACATTATGTTAGTAGTACCATATACTCTTGCTTTAAAAATCGTTTTACAAGCACAGTGGGAGTATCATTACAACTAAATCAATCACATGGACCAATAGTTGTAATAGGACCAAATTGTTTTAATAAGATTAAAATGTATGTTTATATTTGATGAGACCTAAAACCCTCAACCAAATCATTATTAAGTTGATAAGCGTGAGAGTGCTTTGAACACTCTTTCGTGGCCTTCCACCGTGGTAGGCTCGATCGTTTGTGACTCGTACACCGGCTTCACCCTATCATGGGGGAGTACAAAGTGTGTGCTTACACTCAGGATGAATTCTATATGCATACATGATGTTGTGAAGGTAGGCAACGAGAATGATCAACATCATATCATTGTGAGGTTGTTCTTGAACCCCTACCCTAACTTGCATGGTGGGAATGACTTAACTAAGTGCAATGGAGCCAACATCATATCATTGTGAGGCTACATTCTTTAGAGGCCAAATAATATGGGTACTTGCAAGAGATGCAAATGAGTAAGCGTACTCTCTCATTATTATTAATGCTAGCCAACATCATATCATTGTGAGGTGGGTTTGGTAATAGTGAGTCTCCCATACCCTACTAAGAGTTTCCTCCAAAACTCTCGAATTCCAATGAGGGATATGGAATTTGCCAAAAATAGTGGGTGGTGCTATTTGATTTAAAGACCCGAATCAAATGGCTTAAAATCAATCAATTTATATTCGTTATGTATTTGTTTACCAATATATTTGCAAACGCTATCCAAAACTTGACAAAGAAAAGCCGAATGCTTTAGTTTTCAGACTTGGTACCACAATCCCAAAGATTGTCTTAAATGGATTGTATATGTACCTAAGTAGTCTCATCCTCACAATGTTCCTATTGATAATGTATCATTGGAAGAAAATGTTAGATAAGTCTATCATAAGGAGGACAACACTTTTAATGTCATAATTCTTCACTTACAAATCGTTGTATGAAGAAATAAGAGTTGCTTTGAACAACCCTTAGTCAATGCAAACACTTAGTGCTTGTTTCTTTGTTACATGAACAAGGAACTTAAGAAGAAAGCACAAAGGCATGGACACTTTATGTGCCATAATTCTTCACTTACAAATTGTTGTATGAAGAAATGAGACTTGCCTTGAACAACTCTTGAAAGTTTGTAATTATATTTAGAACATAATGGTTGGTTGACAAAAATAGTCCATCAACATGGACTTATGATGATTTTGAATCATTGAGTGTTGAAGTGTTACACCACTTCTAGAGACGGAAACTAGGCAAGGACTTCACCTTTGTGTCCCTATCCAAATAGTTCACTAAGTTTATTGTAAACTATATAGTGAACAATAACCACACGCTCTCCAAATCGTTTGATGTGTATAACACAATTGAAATAAGTTTCAAGAGAGACGGTGGGAGTTTAGGGACCATAACTATTGTAGTCAAAGGAGAAGTCAAATGAAGAAGGCGAAATAACTCCAAGGGAACAAACTTTCTTTATGAAAGGACGGACATTGGAAGGGGTATTTGCAAGAAATGTCTTGCAAGTGTCAAGAACACACCTTTCGAAGGTGTTGTAAATTGTTCTTGAAAAGTTCAAAACAGTTGGTTCTTCTACTTGAATGCTTGATTCCGTATTAGTAACTATGTTTTACAATCGTTGTAAAAGTGTGGCTAATAAGAAGTAGAAGATTAATGAGAGAAGAGAAAGTACTTCACATTCGGAACGTGAATTAAATGTAGATCTCTGCGAAAGCAGATAGTACTTACTTCCTCATATGAACTACCAAAGAAAATGGAAAAACAAAGATTGTCTTTACATTCCAATTGAATAAAGGAACTTAATTCCGTGTGTTAAATGGATAAATGTTTTGTTTGACAAAACATTGTTCTTTATTAATGAATGATTAGATTATTGTAATCTAATTAATTATCTCTATAGTAGAGATGATATGGTAGTGTTAACTGTTTAGAATATAACGATGCTTAAAACCCAAAAGGTTGCAAGGTAGTGACTAATCCCAATTGAGTTATAATACCTTTAAAACATAAATTACGAGTTGGTCATAGATGGATGCTTTGGATCGTTAGATCCAGATCCAATGCCTTCTTGTTAAAATTGTATAAAGGCAAAATGTTTGAATCTTTATTCTTTTGGAAAGAATAAAGAATCACAAAGTTGTTGAGGTTAATTCACTTAGATGTTAGTGGCACTTGTCCACAACATAATACTACTCATGTTGTATGACATTCACCGAAGATCAGTCTCGGTTGGACAATAGTTTATTTTGAATAAACACAAATACGAATACTTTGCAAAAGGTTTCAAAGAATTCAAGAAATGTAAGTTGATGAGTAAGACGTCTAAAGTATTTACCTCCTTAGATTTGATCCAAGATAAGGTAACACTTTAGAACAGTTTCCTTGAAAGATATCAAGGAAAGAAGCATCATATGATAATGGATTTCTCCATTAAGAGAAGAACGAACTTGAATAAGATTTAGTTCGTTGGATGTTATCAATTACCCATATATATAGGATATATGCTTCTAAGACAATATCATTGTCAATTAGAAGATCTTCCAAAATTTTCATGACTCCATAGGATGTAGTTGAAAAGAAAGACAAATCTTAATCATGTTAAGATTTGGGGTTGTGTGCTAATAAGCAATATTTGTTTAAAAAATTATCTTGTGGGTATCCTTAAATTAACATTTGGATATCACTTCTATAAACAAACTAACAAATGTTGTTTTGTTGGGTAGTTCATTGTAATCCTACAATATGATTTGCCTAAGATAGAGCAAATGAACGAGATATAGAACTCAAAGAATGGGTTCTTTGAGAGACAAGATGATAATCAACAAATATAACAACCTAGTTCCTATACCACAAGCTCCAAGGTAGTCAAGAAGGATTTATAAACCATCTCAGTTGAATGGTTTGAACTTTATGACTATGTCATAGAGTTACACCTCTTAATTCGAAAGAAATAAGAATGAAAATCCTTATGACTACATTGAGTGTATATGCGACATATACTCAAGGATATGGTAAAGTACCATTTGACCCGAAATAATGAAACCTTTATAGCTAATTGGTAGCTTAAGGTGACTACAATCAAAGAGATTGGTTGACTTTGAAGAAACCATCTTTGACGTAGTCTTGGTTTCAATTAATTCGAAGATTACTAGCTACAACTAAATGGTGATTCAATGTTTGGACATTATATGGGTTTCCGAAACCATTCTAAAGATAGTCTTGATAATATATGTCTAAAACTATGAATCACAAGACATGTAAGTTGTAGAGATCCATCCATCATGGATCTTAGCAAGCTAGTGGGAACTACAAGCGTCTTATGAGAGAAAGATCAAATCGTTTGATTTCTCATAAAGATGTAAAAGAATCTTTTGTTTACTAGGTTTACAAAAGATTAGTGGGAGTTAATCATGTTCCTAAATTTGAATATATGTATATACACATATATGATATATTAATTTTGGAAATGAAAAGAATACTTCTTCGTTAAAGTTATGACTTTAAACATTCTATAATGATAGAATGTATATGGGAGATATAGTCTATATACATGGGATGGAAATCTATAATGATATATTTCAAGATATAATTGGATTATATCAATCCCTAATAATAGACAATAGATGCTAGGAAGTTTCTCATATGATGATAAACTTCAATTAGAAGGACGACTCTAGTGAGACTAGCAAGTTGCCCTTCTCAAAGGGAACGTGCCCTTTGACTCCCAAAGAAATAATGCTTAAATAGAATCCTTTATGCATACGCAGAAAGGTGATTTATGAATTTCATATTGTATGAAAACATTGATATGAGTTGTACCTACATAGGTACAAGACGATATCAGTGCAAGCCCAGGATCAGAACCACGACAACTGTTAAGTGAATCCTTAAGTATTTAAGAAATATTAAAGGATAGATTCCTCAAAGAATGAGGAAGAATTAGAGTAACGTAAAGGAAGCGTAAAAGTATTAGATTATGAATCTAATCCATCATTGGAAATTTCTTCATTATGAATGAAGAGATAATCAGATATCTCTTTATTATGACTAAAAGAGATATTTGGATGGAAACATTAAAAGTAATGACTTTAGTGTGTTCCATTATGAATGCAAAATATATTGCCATTTAGAAGCTTACAACAATATTGTTTGCATAGGAAAGTTCATTTATGAACTCTCTATTCGGTTCCAACCAGAAAGTGTCCCTAGTGTACTGACACTATGACACTAATGGGGCGATAGCTCAAGCCAGGGAATCAAGGTCTCATCGCGATCCGAACTCAAATGAGAGATTAAACCACATGATTAAGAATCATGTATAATGGTGACGTCGTTATTCTCAAGGTTGCTTCTATGGATAAAATATAGATATCAATTGCCTAGGCCTACTACTCAGCCATTTTTGAAATTACTACATAAGAGATATCATCACTGATGACCAAGCTGATTGGCTCTAGTGCAAGTGGGAGATTGTTGGAAATGTGCCCTAAAACCAATCATATGATGATAATTTACGGACATTTCACAAGTTAAACTAATGTAGTTTAATTATAAAGGGCAAAAGGTTATTGTTTGACTCGTCTCATATAAATGTTATATGCTTAAATGATAAGTCCAAGGAATATGTAATTAGGAGAATGTAATTTAAACAAGTTAGATTCATGAGACCATTTTGTTTCGTATACATATCCTAAACGTTCCTGATCATAGGATTGCCAATTGGGCATTGACAGTCCGTTAAGATCAGTACATGCTATGTCTTCTCTTAGGGAGAGTGACTAGTCTCGAGTCGTTGGTGTAAGTCACACCAAGACAAGCATGTAGGTGCTCAATAGCGAATGAGTCCATTGAACACGATCAACGAGGAGTTCTCATACTCATGTTACATGAGAACTCATAGTTGGGATAATGCAAAGTAGTCCTTTGACCTGAGGCATCATAGTTGTCTTGTGGTTAAGTCCTTGATCTTTGATTATGTTAAAGTCACCCCATCCGCGGGTGTCCACTGCATCGTCGGGGTTAAGCCACTTAGCCATGGAGGCAAGTGAATGCGCAACAAAGGATCTCTAACCTTCAAACTATTTTAGGGAGAATACTCTATGATATGATTAAGAATCTCTGGCCAGAGTATGAATGAGATGTAGGAAGTCATTCCAAATCACATTCAAGGTAATCATATAAGCACACGAATCACATTGGATAGTAGACATGTATAAACTATCAAACCAAACAATGTGGTCAAGAGTATTGTATTAGAGAAATACCGTATTGCATTTGTATTCCTAAACTGAATAAGTTCTCCACCTCTTCTGATTAGCTTAGGTAACCATGACATGCTGCTAGGTGTCACTCATGGTTTGTGGAAGCCCTAAACGTGTATAATCACTAAATGGAGAATTGAAAGTAAGTTTCAATTCACAATCGATTTGAAATGATTTTAATCGCCCACTGCCTCGCTAAAAGGAACCTAATGGATCGTACACCGTGTAACGTGGAGATTGAAGAAACAATGGAGATGAGTAAGAATAATTAAATGGTTTAATTATTTACGGCAAGGATTAATTAATATGTTAATTAATCAAACGAATAAGTTCGTTAAAGACCTCGGGAGAGTTTTGGACCTTAAGGCCCAATGGGCTTCGAACGTCAAGCCCATTGACTTAAGTTGTATGACAACTTAATGAATAATGATTCAAAAAGGCCCAATTAGCCCAATAATACCCTAAGGCCGGCCATTTAGAGATGAAGTGGGTTTTGGACTTATTTACAAGTTTGCCACTCCAATGAATTAAGGTATAAATATGACTTTATAGCCAAAATTCATTTTTAGGGTTTTCTTTTGGGAAAAGGATGAGAACACAAGTTCTCCTTTCTCTCTAAAGTGGCCGGCCTCCTTGGAGGGTTTAGCTAGCAATCCTACTACTCCAAGGTCACTCATTTCTACTGCAATCTAACCTTGGTGAAGAGACTTAGAGGTTCTCAATTTTGGGAACTTGGAGAATCATTTCATCCATCCAAATCCATAGATCTAAGATGCAAGGAATGAAGGCCCTCTCTTTGGGTGATTAGCCTTTGCTTATGCAAAGAGGAATCTACAAAGGTATAATTTCTAAACTAACAAATGTTGTTTTAAGTTGAGTCAAGGTTCACCAATCTACTAGGCTTTGAATTTCATGGGTAATGTTTTTTTTTTTTGAGTGTATACAAGCATGATTTCACCTTTTAATTGTTAAATGCATGTTATAGATGTTGCTTAAATGAACATGTTTTCACAAAATAATCCTTCACTTAGGTGGTTCCGACTCGTAGGTGACTAGCGATTTATCGTCCAGCTATTATGTGCAAGTAGTATTGAGCATGATTATATTACACCCATTATTGCGTACAGACCTTTTCATTTGGTTCTTACTCTTATGCTGTATAATGTTGTATAGGTCATTGTAGTGAGTCCGGCTAGATTGAATTTCGAGCTATGAAGTCAGCCGTACAGACTACCACAGTGGTTCCGGCTAACATGTTATATTTGTATGAAATTATTCTTACTTGAACTGCTTACTCTGTTATATCTTGGCATGACATACATATGAATATGATTATGTGAAGCATGATTTGAATTGATATAATTACATATATATTTATGTATATGCATATATCTTGATTCTGGAAAAAATTATACATGTTTTACAGCGATAGGTTAGATATGTTGATAAATGAAATGGTTTTATAAAACATTTGTTTTGGCCCACTCACATTTCCTGTTTTGCACCCCTCCAGGTTTTAGGTAAGCTTGCTGTCGATGGCCTTGAGGATTTCGGCGGTTCTGACATATCTAAATAATAGTAGGACATTCTTGGTACTGTATAACTAGTACTTGTCCTACTGGACTACACCTAGATTTATTATGCTCTGATTAGGAGTATTTACTTTTATAATTGACTCCTAACACTTCCTGTTTTCTAGTGCACTCTAGTAGTTTCAGTTTTTAAATATTCGTATATTTCTTATCTTAATTGCTTCCGCACTGTGCACATGGCTACGTCACCCTCATGTGACGGCCAACATGTTTTGATCTCGGTCGGGATGTGTCAATTACAACATAATTTCTTCTCATTTTTTATGATGCGCCAAAAAAATAGTCTTTAAAGCATCTTCATATAAGATGTCAAATTTTAATATAATATTTAAATGTAATAGTCTATATGATATTTGTAACATCCTACATCGCCCAGGGGAGTAGATCCTTTAAGCCTTATATGTATATTTTCATCTCTACCTAGCACAAGGCCTTTTGGGAGCTTACTGGCTTCGGGTTCCATCTGAATTCCGAAGTGAAGTGAGTTCGCAGCGAGAGCAATCCCAAGATGGGTGACCTACTAAGAAGTTCTCGTGTGAGTTCCTAGAAAAAAAACTGTGAGGGTGTGGTTGGGGCCCAAAGAGGACAATATCGTGCTAAGAAAGGAGTCGAGCCAGGGATGTGGTGGGAGTCTGAGCCGGGATGTGAAAATTTGGTATCAGAGCCAATCCCTGGATGGAAGTGTGCCGATGAGGACGTATGACCTATAAGGGGGGTGGATGGTAACATCCCACATCACCCAGATGAGTGGATCCTCTAAGCCTTATATGTATATTCTCATCTCCACCTAGCACGAGGCCTTTTGGGAGTTCATTGGCTTCGGGTTTCATCGGAACTCCGAAGTTAAGTGAGTTTGCAGCAAGAGCAATAGCAGGATGGGTGACCGACTGGTGTGGTTAGGGCCCAAAGCAAACAATATCGTGCTACGGTGGAGTCCAACCTGGAATGCGGCGGGGCCTGCGCGGGGATGTGCCAATATTTTGACATCTTTAAAGTTTACTCTCGACCTGATTTATCAAATTAGACTATTATTGACACACCTGTTGGAAATGTGCCCTAAAACCAATCATATGATGATACTTTACGGACATTTCACATGTTAAGCTAATAAAGTTTAATATCAAGGGCATAGATTATTGTTTTAAGCCGTCTCATATAAATGTTATATGCTTAAACGATAAGTCCAATGAATATGTAATTAGGAGAATGTAATTTAAAGAAGTTAGATTCATGAGACCATTCTCTTTCGTATACATATCCTAAACGTTACTGATCATAGGATTGCCAATTGGGCATTGACAGTCCGTTAAGATCAGTACATGTTATGTCTTCTCTTAGTGAGAGTGACTAGTCTCGAGTCATTGGTGTGATTGACACCAAGACAAGCATGTAGGTGCTCAATAGTGAATGAGTCCACTGAACACGATCAACGAGGAGTTCTCATACTCATGTCACATGAGAACTCATAGTTAGGATAATGCAAAGTAGTCCTTTGACCTGAGGCATCATAGTTGTCTTGTGGTTAGGTCCTTGATCTTTAACTATATCAAAGTCACTCCATTTGCAGGTGTCCATGACATAGTTGGGGTTAAGCCACTTAGCCATGGAGGCAATTAAATGCGCAACAAGGGATCTCTAACCTTCAAACCGTTTGAGGGAGAATACTCTATGATATGATTAAGAATCTCTGGCTAGAGTATGAATGAGATTTAGGAAGTCATTCCAAATCACATTCAAGGTAATCATATAAGTAAACGAATCACATTGGATAGTCGACATGAATAAACTATCAAACCAAACAATGTGATCAAGAGTATTGTATTAGAGAAAGACCGTATTGCATTGTAATCCTAAACTGAATAGGTTCTCCACCTCTTCTGATTAGCTTGGGTAACCATGACATACTGCTAGGTGTCACTCATGGTTTGTGGAAGCCCTAAACGTGTATAAACACTAAAGGGAGAATTGAAAGTAAGTTTCAATTCACAATCGATTTGAAAGTGTTCTAATCGCCCACTACCTCGCTAAAAGGAACCTAATGGATCGTACACTGTGTAAGGTAGAGATTGAAGAAACAATGGAGATGAGTAAGAATAATTAAATGGTTTAATTGTTTATGGCAAGGATTAATTAATATGATTAATTAATCAAACGAATAAAGTTCGTTAAAGACCTTGGGTTAGTTTTGGGCCCCAAGGCCCAATGGGCTTCGAACGTCAAGCCCATTGACTTAAGTTGTATGACAACTTAATGACTAAATATTCACAAAGGCCCAAACAACCCAAAAACACCCTAAGGCCGGCCATATTGTTAAAGGAGTGGGTTTTGGACTTAATTACAAGTTTGCCACTCCAATGAATAAAGGTATAAATATGACTTTATAGCCAAAATTCATTTAGGGTTTCTTTTAGAGAATTGGAGAGAACATATTTCTCCCTTTTCTCTCTAAGAGGTTGGCCCCCCTTGGAGGGGTTTAGCTAGTAATCTTTCTCCTCCAAGGTCACTCATATCTTCATCAATCTTTCCTTGGTGTGGAGACTTAGAGGTTCTTAATTTTGAGAACTTGGAGAAACCAATTATTCCATCCAAATCCATGGATCTAAGAAGCAAGGAATGAAGGCCCTATCTCTTGGGTGATCATCCTTTGCTTATGCGAAGAGGAATCAACAAAAGTATAAATTTCTCAACTCACTTTATTTTGAGTTGAGTCTTGGTTCACCAATCTACTAGGCTTTGAATTTCATGGTTAATGTTTTGTTTTTAAGTGCATACATGCATGATTCCGCCTTTAATTGTTAATTGCATGCTAATAGATGTTGCTTAAATGAACATGTTTTTCACAAAATTTCCTTCAAGTGGTATTAGAGCCTAGGTCTAGTAGTTGGTGAATCCTTTTGGGTTTTGTAGTTCATAGTTTTGATTTAAATGTTGTAATATGTTACAAGCTTTATTCTTGTTTCTTTGAATGTAAATTTTGTTAGAAAATTTTCCATCTCAAATGTTGTAGATGTAGTTCATATGAGCAAGAATATTGGAGCGAAAATTTGGTGCCTTGTTTTTGGGAAAATTCGGCCAAATCCAAAGGGTGGATTTTTGGGTTCATGTTTGACTTGTTAAAAGTGTTTTCAAGTAACTTTTGGAACCCCTATGTACCCTAGTTTGGTTATATGTTATTTCCCTTAAGTTTGAGTAGTTTTGGGATGTCTTTAGGTGAAAAATGTTCATGGAGATTTTTTGAGTTTTTCATGAATGTTCTTCATTGTTCTTGGAGTTTTAGCCAAGAACATAAAGTTTGGTGTTTTGATTCAAAGTTTTGATTTATTTCATAAAGTTTTTGTTTTGTGCTTTTCAAATGTTTAAATGTGTTAGATATTTATTTTGAAAGGTGATAGAAATGGTGATGGGTGTGTAAGGATTAATTCTCTTTCACACACACCATTTGCATGACTTTATGTCATGCACCACTTGCATGACTTTAAGGCTTTGTTGAAAAAAATTTCAAAGTTTTGTGGCTTTAACCTCTCCAAAACCAGCCACCCTATCAAGTGGGGTGTTTTTGGGGCTTTTATGCAATTACATAAAGTTTTGGTACTTTTGTGTATTTGTAGTTTGACCCAAAAGTTTACGTATTTACGTAAAGGCCCAAAATCATTAAAGGACAAATTGTTTTGTTCCTTTAATGAAGTTTTTCAATTTGTTGAAATTTTTAGGTTCTAGTTGTAATTACATGAAGTAGTGGACTTTTGTGTTTTTACAAAATGAGCTCAAAAGTTTAAGTTTTGCAATATAGCCCAAAAAGTTGAGGTTATTGCATTTTGGCCCAAATTAGGTTGAGAACAAAATGGTTTCGTCTCTTTAAATGAGAATTGGATTTCCATTTCATTTAGCTCCATTTAAATCAATTCTATGGATACAAAAACCAAATGAAAATGTTGCATTCAAGTTTAATTAGTTAAAGCATTAATTAATTAAAGAAATTGTGATTATGAACCTAAGCCTACGATAATTGAGCTATGTGATAGGCCGTTTCAAATTTGTTTGAACCCCATCAATGAATGCAAACCTTATGTTAGTAGTATCATATACTCTTGCTTTAAAAACCGTTTTATAAGCATAGTGGGAGTATTTTATACAACTAAAAACAATCAAATGGACCAATAGTTGTAATAGGACCAAATTGTTTTAATAAGATTAAAATATATGTTTATATGTGATGAGACCTAAAACCCTCAACCAAACGATTATTAAGTTGATAAGCGAGAGATGCTTTGAACATCTCTTCGTAGGTCATCCACCATGGTGGGCTTCAATCGTTTGTGACTCATACACCGTATTCGTCCAGTTCTGGGGTATGCAAAGTATGTGCTTACATTCAGGAGAAGCCTATAAACATATGATGAAGTGAAGGTAGGCAACGAGTATGGTCAATATGATATTCTTCTGAGGCCATTCCCCCCTACTTGAACTAGCATGGTGGGAATGACTTAACTAAGTGCCCTGGTGCCAATATGATATTCTTCTGAGGCATCATTTTCTAGAGGCCAAATTAGATGGGTAATTACAAAAGTTGTAAATGGCTAAAGCGTTATCCTCTCATCATTATTGTTGCTAGCCAATATGATATTCCTCTGAGGTGGGCTTGGTAATGGTGAGTCTCCCATACCCTACTAAGAGTTTCATCCAAAACTCTCGAATTCCAATGAGGGATATGGAATTTGCCAAAAATAGTGGGTGGTGCTATTTGATTTAAAGACCCGGATCATATGGCTTAAAATCAATCTATTTATATTCGTTATGTATTTGTTTACCAATATATTTGCAAACGCTATCCAAAAACTTGACAAAGAAAAGCCGAATGCTTTAGTTTCCAAACTTGGTACCACAATCCCAAAGATTGTCTTAAATGGATTGTATATGTACCTAAGTAGTCTCATCCTCACAATCTTCCTATTGATAATATATCATTGGAAGAAAATGTTAGATAAGTCTATCATAAGGAGGACAACACTTTTAATGTCATAATTCTTCACTTACAAATCGTTGTATGAAGACATAAGAGTTGCTTTGAACAACCCTTAGTCAATGCAAACACTTAGCGCTTGTTTCTTTGTTACATGAACAAGGAACTTGAGAAGAAAGCACAAAGGCATGGACACTTAACGTGCCATGATTCTTCACTTACAAATTGTTGTATGAAGAAATGAGAGTTGCCTTGAACAACTCTTGAAAGTTTGTAATTATGTTTAGAACATAATGGTTGGTTGACAAAAATAGTTTAACAACATGGACTTATGATGATTTTGAATCATTGAGTGTTGAAGTGTTAAACCACTTCATGAGACGGAAACTAGGCTAGGGCTTCACCTTTGAGTCCCTATCCAAATGGTTCACTAAGTTTATTGTAAACTATATAGTGAACAATAACCACACGCTCTCCAAATTGTTTGATGTGTATAACGCAATTAAATAAGTTTCAAGAGAGATAGTGGGAGTTTAGGGACCATGACTATTGTAGTCAAAGGAGAAGTCTAATGAAGAAAGTGAAATAACTCCAAGGGAACAAACTTTCTTTATGAAAGGATGGACATTGGAAGGGGTATTTGCAAGAAATGTCTTGCAAATGAACACACCTTTCGAAGGTGTTATAAATTGTTCTTGAATAGTTCAAAACAGTTGGTTCTTCTACTTGAATGCTTGATTCCGTATTAGTAACTATGTTTTACAATCGTTGTAAAAATGTGGCTAATAAGAAGTAGAAGATTAAAGAGAAAAGAGAAAGTACTTCACATTCGGAACGTGAATTAAATGTAGATCTCTGCGAAAGCAGTTAGTACTTACTTCCTCATATGAACTACCAAAGAAAATGGAAAAACAAAGATTGTCTTTACATTCCAATTTTAAGGAACTTAATTCCGTCACTATGTGAAATGGATAAATGTTTTGTTTGACAAAACATTGTTCTTTATTAATGAATGATTAGATTATTGTAATCTAATTGATTATCTCTATAGTAGAGATGATATTGTGGTGTTAACTGTTTAGAATATAACGATGCTTAAAACCCAAAAGGTTGCAAGGTAGTGACTAATCCCAACTGAGTTGTGATACCTCTGAAAACATAAATTACGAGTTGGTCATAGATGGATGCTTTGGATCGTTAGATTCGGATCCAATGCCTTTTTGTTAAAATTGTATAGAGGCAAAATATTTGAATCTTTATTCTTTTGGAAAGAATAAAGAATCACAAAGTTGTTGAGGTTAATTCACTTAGATGTTAGTGGCACTTGTCAACAACATAATACTACTCATGTTGTATGACATTCACCGAAGATCAATCTCGGTTGGACTATAGTTTATTTTGAATAAACACAAGTCCGAATACTTTGCAAAAGGTTTCAAAGAATTCAAGAAATGTAAATTGATGAGTAAGACGTCTAAAGTATTTACCTCCTTAGATTTGATCCAAGATAAGGTAACACTTTAGAACAGTTTCCTTGAAAGATATCAAGGAAAGAAGCATCATATGATAATGGATTTCTCCATTAAGGGAAGAACGAACTCGAATAAGATTTAGTTCATTGGATGTTATCAATTACCCATATATATAGGATATATACTTCTAAGCATCATGACTCCATAGGATGTAGTTGGAAAAAAAGACAAATCTTAATCATGTTAAGATTAGAGGTTGTGTGCTAATAAGCAATATTTGTTTGAGAATTATCTTATGGATATCCTTAAATTAACCTTTGGATATCACTTCTATAAACCAACTAACAAATGTTGTTTTGTTGGGTAGTTCATTGTAATCCTACAATATGATTTGCCTAAGATAGAACAATGAATGAGAGATAGAACTCAAAGAATGGGTTCTTTGAGAGACAAGATGATAATCAACAAATATAACAACCTAGTTCCTATACCACAAGCTCCAAGGTAGTCGAGAAGGATTTATAAACTGTCTCAATTGAATGGTTTGAACTTTATGACTATGTCATAGAGTAACACCTCTTAATTCGAAAGAAATAAGAATGAAAATCCTTATGACTACATTGAGTGTATATATGACATATACTCAAGGAAATGGTAAAGTATCATTTGACCCGAAATAATGAAACCTTTAAAGCTAATTGGTAGCTTAAGATGACTACAATCAAAGAGATTGGTTGACTTTGAAGAAACCATTTTTGACGTAGTCTTGGTTTCAATTAACTCGAAGATTGCTAGCTACAACTAAATGGTGATTCAATGTTTGGACATTATATGGGTTTCCGAAACCATTATTAAGATAGTCTTGATAATATATATCTAAAATTATGAATCACAAGACATGTAAGTTGTAGAGATCCATCCATCATGAATCTTAGCAAGCTAGTGGGAGCTATAAGCATCTTATGAGAGAAATATCAAATCGTTTGATTTCTCTCAATAGATGTAAATGAATCTTTTGTTTACTAGGTTTACAAAAGATTAATGGGAGTTAATCATGTTACTAAATTTGAATATATATATATATACACATAAGTGATATATTAATTTTGGAAATGAAAAGAATACTTCTTCATTAAAGTTATGACTTTAAACATTCTATAAAGGATAGAATGTATATGGGAGACATAGTCTATAAACATGCGATGTAAATCTATAATGATAGATTTCAAGATATAATTGGATTATATCAATCCCTAATAATAGACAAAAGATGCTAGGAAGTTTCTCATATGATGATAAACTTCAATTAGAAGGATGACTCTAGTGAGACTAGCAAGTTGCCCTTCTCAAAAGGAACGTACCCTTTGACTCCCAAAGAAATAATGCGTAAATAGAATCCTTTATGCATACGTAGAAAGGTGATTTACGTATTTCATATTGTATGAAAAACGTTGATATGAATTGTACCTCGAACGGTACAAGACAATATCGATGCAAGCTCAGGATCAGAACCATGACAACTGTCAAGTGAGTCCTTAAGTATTTAAGAAATACTAAAGGATAGATTCCTCAAAGAATGAGGAAGTATTAGAGTAACGAAAAGGAAGCGTAAATGTATTAGATTATGAATCTAATCCATCATTGGATGTTTCTTCATTATGAATGAAGAGATATTCAGATATCTCTTTATTATGACTAAAGAGATATATGGATGGAAACATTAAAAGTAATGACTTTAGTATGTTCCATTGTGAATGCAAATATATTGCCATATAGAAGCTTACAACAATGTTGTTTGGATGGGAAAGTTCATTTATGAACTCTCTATTCGGTTCCAACCAGAAAATGTCTCTAGTGTACCGACACTATGACACTAATGGGGTGATAGCTCAAGCTAGGGAATCAAGGTCTCATCAAGATCCGAACTCAAATGAGAGACTAAACCACATGATTAAGAATCATGTATAATGGTGACGTCGTTATTCTCAAGGTTGTTTCTATGGATTACATATAGATATCCATTGCCTAGGCCTACTACTCAGCCATTTTTTGAAATGACTCCAGAAGAGGTATCATCCCTGATGACCAAGCTGATTGGCTCTAGTGCAAGTGGGAGATTGTTCGAAATGTGCCCTAAAACCAATCATATGATGATACTTTACGGACATTTCACATGTTAAGCTAATAAAGTTTAATATCAAGGGCATAGATTATTGTTTTAAGTCGTCTCATATAAATGTTATATGCTTAAACGATAAGTCCAAGGAATATGTAATTAGGAGAATGTAATTTAAAGAAGTTAGATTCATGAGACCATTCTATTTCGTATACATATCCTAAACATTCTTGATCATAGGATTGTCAATTGGGCATTGACAGTCTGTTAAGATAAGTACATGTTATGTCTTCTCTTAGTGAGAGTGACTAGTCTCGAGTCATTGGTGTGATTGACACTAATACAAGCATGTAGGTGCTCAATAGCGAATAAGTCCACTGAACACGATCAACGAGGAGTTCTCATACTCATGTCACATGAGAACTCATAGTTGGGATAATGCAAAGTATTCCTTTGACCTGAGGCATCATAATTGTCTTGTGGTTAGGTCCTTGATCTTTGACTATATCAAAGTCACTCCATTAGTGGGTGTCCACGGCATAGTTGGGGTTAAGCCACTTAGCCATGGAGGCAATTAAATGCGCAACATGGGATCTCTAACCTTCAAACCGTTTGAGGGAGAATACTCTATGCTATGATTAAGAATATCTGACCAGAGTATGAATGAGATTTAGGTAGTCATTCCAAATCACATTAAAGGTAATCATATAAGTAAACGAATCACATTGGATAGTCGACATGAATAAACTATCAAACCAAACAATGTGGTCAAGAGTATTGTATTAGAGAAAGACCGTATTGCATTGTAATCCTAAACTGAATAGGTTCTCCACCTCTTCTGATTAGCTTGGGTAACCATGACATACTGCTAGGTGTCACTCATGGTTTGTGGAAGCCCTAAACGTGTATAAACACTAAAGGGAGAATTGAAAGTAAGTTTCAATTCACAATCGATTTGAAAGTGTTCTAATCGCCCACTACCTCGCTAAAAGAAACCTAATGGATCGTACACCGTGTAAGGTAGAGATTGAAGAAACAATGGAGATGAGTAAGAATAATTAAATGGTTTAATTATTTATGGCAAGGATTAATTAATATGATTAATTAATCAAACGAATAAAGTTCGTTAAAGACCTCGGGTTAGTTTTGGGCCCCAAGGCCCAATGCGCTTCGAACGTCAAGCCCATTGACTTAAGTTGTATGACAACTTAATGACTAAATATTCACAAATGCCTAAACAACCCAAAAACACCTTAAGGCCGGCCATATTGTTAAAGGAGTGGGTTTTGGACTTAATTACAAGTTTGCCACTCCAATGAATAAAGGTATAAATATGACTTTATAGCCAAAATTCATTTAGGGTTTCTTTTAGAGAATTGGAGAGAACATATCTCTCCCTTTTCTCTCTAAGAGGCCGGCCCCCCTTGGAGGGGATTAGCTAGTAATCTTTCTCCTCCAAGGTCACTCATATCTTCATCAATCTTTCCTTGGTGTGGAGACTTAGAGGTTCTCAATTTTGAGAACTTGGAGAAACCAATTCTTCCATCCAAATCCCTGGATCTAAGAAGCAAGGAATGAAGGCCCTATCTCTTGGGTGATCATCCTTTGCTTATGCAAAGAGGATTCAACAAAGGTATAAATTTCTCAACTCACTTTATTTTGAGTTGAGTCTTGGTTCACCAATCTACTAGGCTTTGAATTGCATGGTTAATGATTTGTTTTTAAGTGCATGCAAGCATGATTTCGCCTTTAATTGTTAATTGCATGCTAATAGATGTTGCTTAAATGAACATGTTTTTCACAAAATTTCCTTCAACACCCCCAACCTAAATCAGGACATGCTGGCCGTTACATGAGGGTGACGTATCCATGTGCACAGTGCGGAAGTAATAGAGATATAAGGAATTATGATTAAACAAAAACCAAATCAACTAGAGTACTAGATAAGATAAGGTGCCAGAGCAAGATTAAGTGTGAAATACACAACCAGAGCATAAATAACCTAAGTGCAGTCAAGCAGGACATGGGCTAATTATACAACACCCAAGAGTGATCCTACATTTATGATGTTCTGTCAGAACCACCGTCAAAATCCTTGTAATCCACCAAAGCACTTTTACCTAAACCCTGGAGGGGCGCAAAACAGAAAGTGTGAGTGAGCAAAAACAAAGCTTTTCAAAATCATTTCATTTCTCAAAAGTTCTAACCCCTCGCCGTAAAACCTGTATAATTTCCCAGAAAATAATAATAATAATAATAATACTAAACTGTATCAGAAATCATACTCAAGATGAAAATCCATAGAAGTATACCATGCCAAAGTATCTTGATGCGAAAATTAACTTAACACACAAATTAAACCCCCTTTTGACAATTGTAGTACATAAGTAAGTAGGGATCGTTCTTAAACCAGGGATTAGGAGGGATTGCTAAACACTCTAAACTGACTCAAAGATACAAAAGACAAACTTAAAACGTTTGGCTAGACTCAAAAGACTCAAAAGACTCAAAACAAGCTAAAGACACTCAAAACTGCCTAAAAACATCAACTAGGCAGTTTCTAACTCTAACACAATTTTTGGACGAATTTTGGTTTTATATTGACTGAAAACACTTAAAAACACAATCTAAAACAAGTTCTAACTAATAAGACACTCTAAAGTAAAGGGGGATATGGTTTTGGATGAAAATAAAGTAAAACAAAGCAAGAACTAGAACTAGACAAATTTGCACGAAATTGGTTGAATTAGATGGATGATGGGCTAGCTAGAGGGTTCTTCTCCACACATGGCACACTTGCATTCAAATTCATTTCCAATTGTTTCTTTCAATAGACCATGAAACTCAATACCCCAGGTTAACCGTGACAACATTTTTTTAACCTTCAAGTTCTCCTTAAGTTATTGAATTGGATGGGAAAGCAAATAGAACAATTCAAAATCTCTAAAAGTCCCCTACATGAAAAGCACAATAAAGGTACAATCAAAGATCATTAAGCTTCATGAAAACTATAAGTATTGACGAGGCATTCGTAACTATGATGAGCATGATACTCCTACCAAGAATTCACTTAACGCGATAGTTTATAAGCGACCTCCACTACTTGGAAATATAAGTTTGTAACTATTAGATGAAACTCCCTTATAGTTTAGCTTCAAATCCCTGCATGAAAACTAAGCGTGCACTCTTAATATGAAGGAAATATTTTGGAAAACATGTTCATTTAAGCAACATCAATAAGCATGCTAATAACAATTAAAAGGCGGAATCATGCTTGCATGCACTTAAAAACAAAACATAACCAAGAAATTCAAAGCCTAGTAGATTGGTGAACCAATAATCAACTCAAAAACAAAGTGAGTTGAAATTAATACCTTTGTAGATTCCTCTTTGCATAAGCAAAGGCTAATCACCCAAAGAGATAGGGCCTTCATTCCTTGCTTCTTAGATCCATGGATTTGGATGGAAGAATAGGTTCTCCAAGTTCCCAAAATTGAGAACCTCTAATTTTCGACACCAAGGTTCGATTGTAGAAGAAATGAGTGACCTTGGAGTAGTAGGATTGCTAGATGTACCCTCCAAGGTGTTGGCCTCTTTAGAGAGAAATGGAGAGACAATTCTCACCCATTTTCCCCCAAAATAAACCCTTATTTTTGCTTATTTCACATTTTTGAATATTTAGTTATAAAGTCATTTATATAGTCACTTCTTTAAGTGACCTAAACAACCAAAAACCCTAATTCATCTATAATGGCTGGCCACCTAGGGGATTTGGGCTTTTTGGGCTTTAATGAATCTTTATTCATCAAATTGTCATACAACTTAAGTTAATGGGCTTGACGTTCGAAGCCCATTGGGCCTTAAGGTCCAAAACTATCCCGAAGGTCTTTAACGAACTTATTCGTTTGATTAATTAACATATTAATTAATCCTTGTCATAAATAAATGATTAAACCATTTAATCATTCTTACTCATTTCCGTTTAATCTCCAATCTACACCTCTTACGGTGTGCGATCCATTTTACATCGATTGTGAATTGAAACAATTTTCAATTCTCCCTTTAGTGTTTACACACGTTTAGGGCTTCCACAAACCATGAGTGACACGTAGCAGCATATCATGGTTACCCAAGCTAATCAGAAGAGGTTAGAGAACCTATTCAGTTCGGGATTACAAATGCAATACGGTCTTTCTCTAATCTAATACTCTTGACCACATTGTTTGGTTTGATAGTTTATTTGATCATGTCTACTATCCAATGTGTGTCTTGTGCTTATATAATTACCTTGAATGTGATTCGGAACGCATTCCCTAATCTCATTCATACTCTGGCCAGAGATTCAAATCATATCATAGAGTATTCTCCCTCAAACGGTTTGAAGGTTAGAGATCCCTTGTTGCGCATTCACTTGTCTCCATAGCTAAGTCACTTGACCCCAACGATGCCGTGGACACCCTCCTGATGGAGTGACTTTGACATAATCAAAGATCAAGGTCTTAACCACAAGACAACTATGATGCCTCAGGTCAAAGGACTAATTTGCATTATCTCAACCATGAGTTCTCATGTGACATGGAATATGAGAACTCTTCATTGATCGCGTTCAGTGAACTCATTCTCTATTGAGCACCTACCGTACTTGTCTTGATGTCACACACACCAATGACTCGAGACTAATCACTCTCCCTAAGAGAAGACATAGTACGTACCGATCTTCACGGACTGTCAATGCCCAATTGGCAATCCTATGATCAGGAACATTTAGGATGTGTCTACGAAAGAATGGTCTCATGAATCTAACTTCATTAGATTACATTCTCCCAATCACATATTCCTTGGACTTTATCGTTTAAGCATATAACATTTATATGAGACGGCTCAAACAATAATCTTTGCCCTTTATATGTTAAACTAGATTAGTTTAACATGTGAAATGTCCGTAAAGTATCATCACATGATTGGCTTTAGGGCACATTTCCAACAATCTCCCACTTGCACTAGAGCCAATCAGCTTGGTCATCTTGATGATACCTCTTCTGAAGTCATTTCATAAATGGCTGAATAGTAGGCCTAGACAGTGGATATCTATATGTGTTATCCACAGAAGCAACCTTGAGAATAACGACGTCACCATTATACATGATTCTCAATCATGTGGTTCAGTCTCTCATTTGTGTTCGGATCTTGATGAGACCTTGATTCCCAGGCTTGAGCTATCGCCCCATTAGTGTCATACACTTTCTGGTTGGACCCGAATAGAGAGTTCATAAATGAACTTTCCCATCCAAACAACATTGTTGTAAACTTCTATATGGCAATATATCTTGCATTCATAATGGAACACACTAAAGTCATTACTTTAATGTTTCCATCCAAATATCTCTGTAGTCATAATAAAGAGATATTCGTTTATCTCTTCATTCATAATGAAGAAACATCCAATGATGGATTAGATTCATAATCTAATACATTTACGCTTCCATTACGTTACTTTGATTCTTCCTCATTCTTTGAGGAATCTATCCTTTAGTATTTCTCAAATACTTAAGGACTCACTTGACAGTTGCCATGGTTCTGATCCTGGGCTTGCACTGATATCGTCTTGTACCGTTCTAGGTACAACTCATATCAATGTTTTTCATACAATATGAAATACATAAATCACCTTTCTGCGTATGCATAAAGGATTCAATTTACGCATTATTTCTTTGGGAGTCAAAGGAGCACGTTCCCTTTGAGAAGGGCAACTTACTAGTCTTACTAGAGTCATCCTTCTAATTGAAGTTTATCATCATATGAGAAACTCCCTAGCATCCATTGTCTATTATTAGGGATTGATATAATCCAATTATATCATGAAATATATCATTATAAATTTCCATCCCATGTATATAGACTATATCTCCCATATACATTCTATCTTCATATAATGTATTAAAGTCATAACTTTAACGAAGAAGTATTATTTTCATTTCCAAAATTAATATATCATATATATTTAAATTTTAGGAACATGATTAACTCCCACTAATCTTTTGTAAAACTAGTAAACAAAAGATTCATTTACATCTTTATGAGAAATCAAACGATTTGATCCTTTTTCTCATAAAATGCAAATAGCTCCCACTAACTTGCTAAGATCCATGATGGATGGATTTCTACAACTTACATGTCTTGTGATTTATATTTTTAGACATATATTATCAAGACTATCTTAATAATGGTTTCGGAAACCCATATTATGTCCAAACATTGAATCACCATTTAGTTGTAGCTAGCAATCTTCGAATTAATTGAAACTAAGACTACGTCAAAAATGGTTCCTTCAAAGTCAACCATTCTATTTGATTGTAGTCACCTTAAGCTACCAATTAGCTTTAAAGGTTTCATTATTTCGAGTCAAATGGTACTTTACCATTTTCTTGAGTATATATCGTATATGCACTCAATGTAGTCATAAGGATTTTCATTCTTATTTCTTTCGAATTAAGAGGTGCAACTCAATGACATAGTCATAAAGTTCAAAACCATTCAACTGAGACGGTTTATAAATCCTTATCGACTACTTTGGAGCTTGTGGTATAGGAACTAGGTTGTTATATTTGTTGATTACTATCTTGTCTCTCAAAGAACCCATTCTTTGAGTTCTATCTCTCGTTCATTTGCTTTTAGGCAAATCACATTGTAGAATTACAATGAACTACCCAACAAAACAACATTTGTTAGTTGGTTTATAGAAGCGATATCCAAAAGTTATTTTAAGGATATCCTACAAGATTGTTTATCAAACAAATATTGTTTGTTAGCACACAACCCCAAATCTTTAACATGCTTAAGATTTGTCTTTCCTTTCCAACTACATCTTATGGAGTCATGAAAATATTGGAAGATCTTCTCATTGACAATCATATTGTTTTTAGAAGTATATATCCTATATATGGGTAATAGATTGTTGGAAATGTGCCCTAAAGCCAATCATGTGATGATACTTTACGGACATTTCACATGTTAAACTAATCTAGTTTTACATATAAAGGGCAAAGATTATTGTTTGAGCCGTCTCATATAAATGTTATATGCTTAAACGATAAAGTCCAAGGAATATGTGATTGGGAGAATGTAATCTAATGAAGTTAGATTCATGAGACCATTCTTTCGTAGACACATCCTAAATGTTCTTGATCATAGGATTGCCAATTGGGCATTGACAGTCCGTGAAGATCGGTACGTACTATGTCTTCTCTCAGGGAGAGTGATTAGTCTCGAGTCATTGGTGTGTGTGACATGAAGACAAGTACGGTAGGTGCTCAATAGAGAATGAGTTCACTGAACGCGATCAACGAAGGGTTCTCATATTCCATGTCACATGAGAACTCATGGTTGGGATAATGCAAATTAGTCCTTTGACCTGAGGCATCATAGTTGTCTTGTGGTTAAGACCTTGATCTTTGATTATGTCAAAGTCACTCCATCAGGAGGGTGTCCACGGCATCGTTGGGGTCAAGTGACTTAGCTATGGAGACAAGTGAATGCGCAACAAGGGATCTCTAACCTTCAAACCGTTTGAGGGAGAATACTCTATGATATGATTTGAATCTCTGGCCAGAGTATGAATGAGATTAGGGAATGCGTTCCGAATCACATTCAAGGTAATCATATAAGCACAAGACACACATTGGATAGTAGACATGATCAAATAAACTATCAAACCAAACAATGTGGTCAAGAGTATTAGATTAGAGAAGGACCGTATTGCATTTGTAATCCCGAACTGAATAGGTTCTCTAACCTCTTCTGATTAGCTTGGGTAACCATGATATGCTGCTAGGTGTCACTCATGGTTTGTGGAAGCCCTAAACGTGTGTAAACACTAAAGGGAGAATTGAAAATTGTTTCAATTCACAATCGATGTAAAATGGTTTTAATCGCCCACTGCCTCGCTAAAAGGAACCTAATGGATCGCACACCGTAAGAGGTGTAGATTGGAGATTAAACGGAAATGAGTAAGAATGATTAAATGGTTTAATCATTTATTTATGGCAAGGATTAATTAATATGTTAATTAATCAAACGAATAAGTTCGTTAAAGACCTTTGGGATAGTTTTGGACCTTAAGGCCCAATGGGCTTCGAACGTCAAGCCCATTAACTTAAGTTGTATGACAATTTAATGAATAAAGATTCATTAAAGCCCAAAAGCCCAAAAATCCCTAAATGGCCAGCCATATGGAATGAATTAGGGTTTTGGTTGTTTAGGTCACTTAAAGAAGTGACTATATAAATGACTTTATAACTAAAAATTCATTAAGTAAAAAATAAGTGTTTTATTTTGGGGAAATTGGTGAGAATTGTCTCTCCATTTCTCTCTAAAGAGGCCAACACCATGGAGGGTACATCTAGCAATCCTACTACTCCAAGGTCACTCATTTCTTCTACAATCGAACCTTGGTGTCGAAAATTAGAGGTTCTCAATTTTGGGAACTTGGAGAACCTATTCTTCCATCCACATCCATGGATCTAAGAAGCAAGGAATGAAGGCCCCTATCTCTTTGGGTGATTAGCCTTTGCTTATGCAAAGAGGAATCTACAAAGGTATTAATTTCAACTCACTTTGTTTTTGAGTTGATTATTGGTTCACCAATCTACTAGGCTTTGAATTTCTTGGTTTATGTTTTGTTTTTAAGTACATGCAAGCATGATTCCGCCTTTTAATTGTTATTAGCATGCTATTGATGTTGCTTAAATGAACATGTTTCACAAAATATTTCCTTCAAGTGGTATCAGAGCCTAGGTCTAGTAGTTGGTGAATCCTTTTGGGTTTTGTAGTTCATAGTATGTGATCTAAAAGTTGTAATTGTTACAAGCTTTATTCTTGCTTATTTGAAAGTAAATTTTGTTGGAAAATTTGCTATCTCAAATGTTGTAGATGTTGTTCATATGAGCATGAATATTGGAGCTAAAATTTGGTGCCATGCTTTTGGGAAAATTCGGCCAAAACCAAAGGGTGATTTTTTGGGTTCTTGTTTGACTTGTTAAAAGTGTTTTAATGTGTTCTTTGGAACCCCTAAGTACCCTAGTTTGGTTAGATGTTATTTCCCTTAAGTAAGAATGGTTTTGGAATGTTTTTGGGTGAAAAAAGTTCATGGAAAAATTTGGGTTTTTCATGATTGTTCTTCATTGTTCTTGTTGTTCTTGTCAAGAACAAAAAGGCTTGGTGTTTTGATTCAAAGTTTTGATTTATTTCATAAAGTTTATGTGATTTGTTTTTAAATGATTTATCATGTATTTAAAGTGTTAATTATTGGTATACATGATGATTGAAATAATTGAGTTTGAATTATTTCAAAACTTATCTTACATACACTTGCATGCTTTTGACAAAACTCACAAATCAACACACACACCAACCTTATCCCTCCCTAAAACCAGCCACTCCCTCAAAGGGAGTACTTTTGGGACTTTTATGCAATTACATAAAGTTTTGATACTTTTGTGTATTTGCACTTTGGCCCAAAAGTTTACGTTTTTACGTTTAGGTCCAAAAACGCTAAAGGACAAATTGTTTTGATCCTTTAATGAAGTTTTTGCATTGATTAAAGTTTGGGTTCTAGTTGTATTTACATGAAGTTGTGACTTTTGTGTATTATACAAAGTGACCCCAAAAGTTTTTGTTATTGCAATATGGCCCAAAAGTTGAGGTTAATTGCAAAATGGCCCAAATAGGATGAGAACAAAATTGTTTTGTCTCTTTAAATGAGAATTGGATTTTCATTTTGTTTAGCTCCATTTAAATCAATTTTATGGATACAAAGACCAAATGAAAATGTTGCATTCAATAATTAGTTAAAGTGTTAATTAATTAAAGGGTGATTATGAACCTAAGCCTAATATAATTGAGCTATGTGAAAGGCGTTTCAAATTTGTTTGAACCATGGGAATGTGTAGATTAGATTTTGGTTGTAATTTGATTTGATCAAATGTTGTAAAAGGGCATAAGCTCTTCTTTACTTTAAAGTAATTTGTTATATGCAAATGTTGTAATGAGCATAAGCTCACCTTTACTTTGAAGTACTTCTTTCTTGCTTTATACGATATGCATGAAAATGAAGTAGTTGGGTCCAACGCCCCTAAGACAACACGCCTTAATGTGATTAAACGCGTAACTAAAATCAATCACCATCCCTAGACCGAGATTCAACACAAGGCTCGTGTTGAATCTAAACAAAGGTTCATAATCATCCTAAGGCCCTAAGGCAACTATGTAGTCCATCAAATGAATGCAAAGTTTATGTTAGTAGTATCATATACTCTTGCTTTAAAAACCGTTTTAAAAGCATAGTGGGAGTATTATGTACAACTAAAACAATGAGATGGACCAATAGTTGTAATAGGACCAAAATTGTTTTAATAGAGATTAAAATAAATGTTTATATGTGATGAGACCTAAAACCCTCAACCAAACCAATATTAAGTTGATAAGCGGAGAGTGCTTAGAATACTCTTCGTGGCCTTCCACCGTGGTGGGATCCAATCGTTTATGACTTGTACACCGGCTTCACCCTATCATGGGGGAGTACAAAGTGCATGCTTATACTCAGGAGGAATCCATATACATATGATGAGGTGAGTGTAGGCAACGAGGATAGCTATACATCGTATCATCGTGAGGCTATTCTTGAACCCCTTCACACACTAAGCATGGTGGGAATGACTTAACTAAGTGCAATGGAGCCAACATCATATCATTGTGAGGCTACATTCTCTAGAGGCCAAATAAGATGGGTACTTGCATTAGTTGCAAATGAGTAAGCGTACTCTCTCATTATTATTAATGCTAGCCAAACATCGTATCATCGTGAGGTGGGCTTGGTAATAGTGAGCCTCCCATAACCTACTAGGAGCTTCATCCAAAACTCTCGAATTCCTATGAGGGATATGGAATTTGCCAAAAATAGTGGGTGGTACTATTTGATTTAAAGACCCGAATCAAATGGTTTAAAATCAATCTATTTATATACGTTATGTATTTGTTTACCAATATATTTGCAAACGCTATCCAACACTTGACAAAACTGAATGTTTTAGTTTCCGGACTTGGTACCACAATCCCAAAGAATGTCTTAAAAGGATTGCATATGTACCTAAGTAGTCTCATCCTCACAATCTTCCTAATGATAATGTATCATTGGAATAACATGTTAGAAAGGTCTATCATAAAGAGGACAACACTTTTAATGTCATAATTCTTCAATTACAAATTGTTGTATGAAGAAATAAGAGTTGCTTTGAACAACCCTTAGTCAATGCAAACACTTAGTGCTTGTTTCTTTGTTACATGAACAAGGAACTTGAGAAGAAAGCACAAAGGCATGGACACTTTATGTGCCATGATTCTTCACTTACAATTTGTTGTGTGAAGAAATAAGAGTTGCCTTGAACAACTCTTTAAAGTTTGTAATTATGTTTAGAACATAATGGTTGGTTGATAAAAATAGTCCATTAACATGGACTTATGATGATTGCGAATCATTGAGTGTTGAAGTGTTACACCACTTATAGAGACGGGAACTAGGCAAGGACTTCACCTTTGTGTCCCTATCCTAATGGTTCACTAAGTTTATTGTAAACTATGTAGTGAACAATAAACCACATGCTCTCCAAAATTGTTTGATGTGTATAACACAATTGAAACAAGTTTCAAGAGAGATAGTGGGAGTTTAGGGACCATGACTAATGTAGTCAAAGGTGAAAGTCAAATAAAGAAGATAAATAACTCCAAGGGAATAAACTTTCTTTATGAAAGGATGGACATTGGAAGGGGTATTTGCAAGAAATGTCTTGCAAGTGTCAAGAACACACCTTTCGAAGGTGTTGTAATATGTTCTTGAATAGTTCAAAACAGTTGGTTCTTCTACTTGAATGTATGATTCTGTATTAGTGACTATGTTTTACAATCGTTGGTGTGGCTAATAAGAAGTAGAAGATTAATGAGAGAAGAGAAAGTACTTCACATTCGGAAAGTGAATAAAATATAGATTTCTGTGAAAGCAGTTAGTACTTACTTCCTCATATGAACTACCAAAGAAATTGGAAAAACATAGATTGTCTTAATATTCCAATTTTAAGGAACTAAATTCCGTCACTATGTGAAATGGATAAATGTTTTGTTTGACAAAACAATGTTCTTTATTAATCAATGATTGGATTATGGTAATCTAATTAATTATCTCTATAGTAGAGATAATATGGTAGTGTTAACTGTTTAGAAAATAATGATGCTTAAAACCCAAAAGGTTGGAAGGTAGTGACTAATCCCAACTAAAGTTGTGATACCTCTAAAACATAAATTACGAGTTGGTCACAATGGACGCTTTGGATCGTTAGATCCGGATCCAATACCTTCTTGTTAAAATTGTATGGAGACGAAATGTTTGAATCTTTATTCTTTTGGAAAGAAGAAAGAATCACAAAGTTGTTGAGGTTAATTCACTTAGATGTTAGTGGCACTTGTCCACAAACATAATACTACTCATGTTGATTGACATTCACCGAAGTTCACTCTCGGTTGGACTATAGTTTATTTTGAATAAACACAAGTCCGAATACTTTGCAAAATGTTTCAAAGAATTCAAGTAATGTAAGTTGATGAGTAAGACGTCTAAAGTATTTACCTCCTTAGATTTGATCCAAGGAAAGGTAACACTTTAGATGAGTTTCCTTGAAAGATATCAAGGAAATAAGCATCATAAGATAATGTATTTCTCCATTAGGAGAAGAACGAACTCGAATAAGTTTTAGTTCGTTAGATGTTATCTATTACCCATATATAGGATATATACTTCTAAAACAATATGATTGTCAATGAGAAGATCTTCCAATATTTTCATGACTCCATAAGATGTAGTTGGAAAGAAAGACAAATCTTAAGCATGTTAAAGATTTGGGGTTGTGTGCTAACAAGCAATATTTGTTTGATAACAAACTTGTAGGATATCCTTAAAAAAACTTTTGGATATCGCTTCTATAAACCAACTAACAAATGTTGTTTTGTTGGGTAGTTCATTGTAATTCTACAATGTGATTTGCCTAAAAGCAAATGAACGAGAGATAGAACTCAAAGAATGGGTTCTTTGAGAGACAAGATAGTAATCAACAAATATAACAACCTAGTTCCTATACCACAAGCTCCAAGGTAGTCGATAAGGATTTATAAACCGTCTCAGTTGAATGGTTTTGAACTTTATGACTATGTCATAGAGTTGCACCTCTTAATTCGAAAGAAATAAGAATGAAAATCCTTATGACTACATTGAGTGCATATACGATATATACTCAAGAAAATGGTAAAGTACCATTTGACTCGAAATAATGAAACCTTCAAAGCTAATTGGTAGCTTAAGGTGACTACAATCAAATAGAATGGTTGACTTTGAAGGAACCATTTTTGACGTAGTCTTAGTTTCAATTAATTCGAAGATTGCTAGCTACAACTAAATGGTGATTCAATGTTTGGACATAATATGGGTTTCCGAAACCATTATTAAGATAGTCTTGATAATATATGTCTAAAAATATAAATCACAAGACATGTAAGTTGTAGAAATCCATCCATCATGGATCTTAGCAAGTTAGTGGGAGCTATTTGCATTTTATGAGAAAAGGGATCAAATCGTTTGATTTCTCATAAAGATGTAAATGAATCTTTTGTTTACTAGTTTTACAAAAGATTAGTGGGAGTTAATCATGTTCCTAAAATTTAAATATATATGATATATTAATTTTGGAAATGAAAAGAATACTTCTTCGTTAAAGTTATGACTTTAATACATTATATGAAGATAGAATGTATATGGGAGATATAGTCTATATACATGGGATGGAAATCTATAATGATATATTTCATGATATAATTGGATTATATAAATCCCTAATAATAGACAATGGATGCTAGGAAGTTTCTCATATGATGATAAACTTCAATAAGAAGGACGATTCGAGTGAGACTAGCAAGTTGCCCTTCTCAAAGGGAAAGTGCCCCTTTGACTCCCTAAGAAATAATGCGTAAATAGAATCCTTTATGCATACGCAGAAAGGTGATTTATGTATTTCATATTGTATGAAAAACATTGATATGAGTTGTACCTAGAACGGTACAAGAAGATATCAGTGCAAGCCCAGGATCAGAACCATGGCAACAGTCAAGTGAGTCCTTAAGTATTTAAGAAATACTAAAGGATAAATTCCTCAAAGATCGAGGAAGAATCAAAGTAACGTAATGGAAGCGTAAATGTATTAGATTATGAATCTAATCCATCATTGGATGTTTCTTCATTATGAATGAAGAGATAAACGAATATCTCTTTATTATGACTACAGAGATATTTGGATGGAAACATTAAAGTAATGACTTTAGTGTGTTCCATTATGAATGCAAGATATATTGCTATATAGAAGTTTACAACAATGTTGTTTGGATGGGAAAGTTCATTTATGAACTCTCTATTCGGTTCCAACCAGAAAGTGTATGACACTAATGGGGCGATAGCTCAAGCCTGGGAATCAAGGTCTCATCAAGATCCGAACACAAATGAGATACTGAACCACATGATTGAGAATCATGTATAATGGTGACGTCGTTATTCTCAAGGTTGCTTCTGTGGATAACACATATAGATGTCCATTGTCTAGGCCTACTATTCAGCCATTTATGAAATGACTTCAGAAGAGATATCATCAAGATGACCAAGCTGATTGGCTCTAGTGCAAGTGGGAGATTGTTGGAAATGTGCCCTAAAGCCAATCATGTGATGATACTTTACGGACATTTCACATGTTAAACTAATCTAGTTTTACATATAAAGGGCAAAGATTATTGTTTGAGCCGTCTCATATAAATGTTATCTGCTTAAACGATAAAGTCCAAGGAATATGTGATTGGGAGAATGTAATCTAATGAAGTTAGATTCATGAGACCATTCTTTCGTAGACACATCCTAAATGTTCCTGATCATAGGATTGCCAATTGGGCATTGACAGTCCGTGAAGATCGGTACGTACTATGTCTTCTCTCAGGGAGAGTGATTAGTCTCGAGTCATTGGTGTGTGTGACATCAAGACAAGTACGGTAGGTGCTCAATAGAGAATGAGTTCACTGAACGCGATCAACGAAGGGTTCTCATATTCCATGTCACATGAGAACTCATGGTTGGGATAATGCAAATTAGTCCTTTGACCTGAGGCATCATAGTTGTCTTGTGGTTAAGACCTTGATCTTTGATTATGTCAAAGTCACTCCATCAGGAGGGTGTCCACGGCATCGTTGGGGTCAAGTGACTTAGCTATGGAGACAAGTGAATGCGCAACAAGGGATCTCTAACCTTCAAACCGTTTGAGGGAGAATACTCTATGATATGATTTGAATCTCTGGCCAGAGTATGAATGAGATTAGGGAATGCGTTCCGAATCACATTCAAGGTAATCATATAAGCACAAGACACACATTGGATAGTAGACATGATCAAATAAACTATCAAACCAAACAATGTGGTCAAGAGTATTAGATTAGAGAAGGACCGTATTGCATTTGTAATCCCGAACTGAATAGGTTCTCTAACCTCTTCTGATTAGCTTGGGTAACCATGATATGCTGCTAGGTGTCACTCATGGTTTGTGGAAGCCCTAAACGTGTGTAAACACTAAAGGGAGAATTGAAAATTGTTTCAATTCACAATCGATGTAAAATGGTTTAATCATTTATTTAAGGCAAGGATTAATTAATATGTTAATTAATCAAACGAATAAGTTCGTTAAAGACCTTCGGGATAGTTTTGGACCTTAAGGCCCAATGGGCTTCGAACGTCAAGCCCATTAACTTAAGTTGTATGACAATTTAATGAATAAAGATTCATTAAAGCCCAAAAGCCCAAAAATCCCTAAATGGCCAGCCATATGGAATGAATTAGGGTTTTGGTTGTTTAGGTCACTTAAAGAAGTGACTATATAAATGACTTTATAACTAAAAATTCATTAAGTAAAAAATAAGGGTTTTATTTTGGGGAAATTGGTGAGAATGGTCTCTCCATTTCTCTCTAAAGAGGCCAACACCTTGGAGGGTACATCTAGCAATCCTACTACTCCAAGGTCACTCATTTCTTCTACAATCGAACCTTGGTGTCGAAAATTAGAGGTTCTCAATTTTGGGAACTTGGAGAACCTATTCTTCCATCCACATCCATGGATCTAAGAAGCAAGGAATGAAGGCCCCTATCTCTTTGGGTGATTAGCCTTTGCTTATGCAAAGAGGAATCTACAAAGGTATTAATTTCAACTCACTTTGTTTTTCAGTTGATTATTGGTTCACCAATCTACTAGGCTTTGAATTTCTTGGTTTATGTTTTGTTTTTAAGTACATGCAAGCATGATTCCGCCTTTTAATTGTTATTAGCATGCTATTGATGTTGCTTAAATGAACATGTTTCACAAAATATTTCCTTCATAGATAACATCTAACGAACTAAAACTTATTCGAGTTCGTTCTTCTCCTAATGGAGAAATACATTATCTTATGATGCTTATTTCCTTGATATCTTTCAAGGAAACTCATCTAAAGTGTTACCTTTCCTTGGATCAAATCTAAGGAGGTAAATACTTTAGATGTCTTACTCATCAACTTACATTTCTTTGAATTCTTTGAAACATTTTGCAAAGTATTCGGACTTGTGTTTATTCAAAATAAACTATAGTCCAACCGATAATGATCTTCGGTGAATGTTATCCAACATGAGTAGTATTATGTTTGTGGACAAGTGCCACTAACATCTAAGTGAATTGACCTCAACAACTTTGTGATTCTTTCTTCTTTCCAAAAGAATAAAGATTCGAACATTTCGCCTCTATACAATTTTAACAAGAAGGTATTGGATCCGGATCTAACGATCCAAAGCATCCATCTTTCACCAACTCATAACTTATGTTTTTAGAGGAATCACAACTTAGTTGGGATTAGTCACTTCCTTGCAACCTTTTGGGTTTTAAGCATCATTATTTTCTAAACAGTTAACACTACCATATTATCTCTACTATAGAGATAATTAATTAGATTACCATAATCCAATCATTGATTAATAAAGAACATTGTTTTGTCAAACAAAACATTTATCCATTTCACATATTGACGGAATTTAGTTCCTTAAAATTGGAATATAAAGACAATCTATGTTTTTCCAATTTCTTTGGTAGTTCATATGAGGAAGTAAGTACCATCTGCTTTCGCAGAGATCTACATTTGATTCACTTTCCGAATGTGAAGTACTTTCTCTTCTCTCATTAATCTTCTACTTCTTATTAGCCACACTTTTACAACGATTGTAAAACATAGTTACTAATACGGAATCAAGTATTCAAGTAGAAGAACTAACTATTTTGAACTATTCAAGAACAATTTACAACACCTTCGAAAGGTGTGTTCTTGACACTTGCAAGACATTTCTTGCAAATACCCCTTCCAATGTCCATCCTTTCATAAAGAAAGTTTGTTCCCTTGGAGTTTATTTATCTTCTTTATTTGACTTCTCCTTTGACTACGATAGTCATGGTCCCTAAACTCCCACTATCTCTCTTGAAACCTTTTTCAATTGTGTTATACACATCAAACAATTTTGGAGAGCATGTGGTTAATTGTTCACTACATAGTTTACAATAAACTTAGTGAACCATTAGGATAGGGACACAAAGGTGAAGTCCTTGCCTAGTTTCCGTCTCGTTAAGTGGTTTATCACTTCAACACTCAATGATTCAAAATCATCATAAGTCCATGTTAATGGACTATTTTTGTCAACCAACCATTATGTTCTAAACATAATTACAAATTTTAAAGAGTTGTTCAAGGCAACTCTTATTTCTTCACACAACAAATTGTAATTGAAGAAACATGGCACATAAAGTGTTCATGCCTTTGTGCTTTCTTCTCAAGTTCCTTGTTCATGTAACAAAGAAACAAGCACTAATGTTTGTATTGATTAAGGGTTGTTCAAAGCAACTCTTATTTCTTCATACAACAATTTGTAATTGAAGAATTATGACATTAAATGTGTTGTCCTCTTTACGATAGACTTTTCTAACATGTTCTTCCAATGATACATTATCATTAGTAAGATTGTGAGGATGAGACTACTTAGGTACATATGCAATCCTTTTAAGACATTCTTTGGGATTGTGGTACCAAGTCCGGAAACTAAAACATTCGGTTTTGTCAAGTGTTGGATAGCGTTTGCAAATATATTGGTAAACAAATACATAACGTATATAAATTGATTGATTTTAAACCATTTGATTCGGGTCTTTAAATCAAATAGTACCACCCACTATTTTTGGCAAATTCCATATCCCTCATAGGAATTCGAGAGTTTTGGATGAAACTCCTAGTAGGTTATGGGAGGCTCACTATTACCAAGCCCACCTCACGATGATACGATATATGGCTAGCATTAATAATAATGAGAGAGTATGCTTACTCATTTGCAACTAATGCAAGTACCCATCTTATTTGGCCTCTAGAGAATATAACCTCACAATGATATGATATTGGTTCCATTGCACTTAGTTAAGTCATTCCCACCATGCTTAGTGTGTGAAGGGGTTCAAGAATAGCCTCACGATGATACGATATATAGCTATCCTCGTTGCCTACACTCACCTCATCATATGTATATGGATTCCTCCTGAGTATAAGCATGCACTTTGTACTCCCCCATGATAGGGTGAAGCCGGTGTACAAGTCATAAACGATTGGATCCCACCACGGTGGAAGGCCACGAAGAGATATTCTAAACATCTCTCGCTTATCAACTTAATATTGGTTTGGTTGAGGGTTTTATGTCTCATCACATACAAATATACATTTTAATCTCTATTAAAACAATTTTGGTCCTATTACAACTATTGGTCCATCCCATTGTTTTAGTTGTACATAATACTCCCACTATGCTTTTAAAACGGTTTTTAAAGCAAGAGTATATGATACTACTAACATAAACTTTGCATTCATTTGATGGACTACATAGTTGCATTAGGGCCTTAGGATGATTATGAACCTTTGTTTAGATTCAACACGAGCCTTGTGTTGAATCTCGGTCTAGGGATGTTGATTGATTTTAGTTACGCGTTTAATCACATTAAGGCGTGTTGTCTTAGGGGCGTTGGACCCAACTACTTCATTTTCATGCATATCGTATAAAGCAAGAAAGAAGTACTTCAAAGTAAAGGTGAGCTTATGCTCATTACAACATTTGCATATAACAAATTACTTTAAAGTAAAGAAGAGCTTAAGCCCTTTTACAATATTTGATCAAATCAAATTACAACCAAAATCTAATCTACACATTCCCATGGTTCAAACAAATTTGAAACGCCTTTCACATAGCTCAATTATATTAGGCTTAGGTTCATAATCACCCTTTAATTAATTAACACTTTAACTAATTATTGAATGCAACATTTTCATTTGGTTTTTGTATCCATAAAATTGATTTAAATGGAGCTAAACAAAATGAAAATCCAATTCTCATTTAAAGAGACAAAACAATTTTGTTTTCATCCTATTTGGGCCATCTTGCAATTAACCTCAACTTTTGGGCCATATTGCAATAACAAAAACTTTTGGGGTCACTTTGTATAATACACAAAAGTCACAACTTCATGTAAATACAACTAGAACCCAAACTTTTAATAATGCAAAAACTTCATTAAAGGATCAAAACAATTTGTCCTTTAGCGTTTTTGGACCTAAACGTAAAAACGTAAACTTTTGGGCCAAAGTGCAAATACACAAAAGTATCAAAACTTTATGTAATTGCATAAAAGCCCCAAAAGTACTCCCTTTGAGGGAGTGGCCGGTTTTAGGGAAGAGATGAGGTTGATGTGTGTGTTGATTTGTGAGTTTTGTCAAAAGCATGCAAGTGTATGTAAGATAAGTTTTGAAATAATTCAAACTCAATTATTTCAATCATCATGTATACCAATAATTAACACTTTAAATACATGATAATTCATTTAAAAACAAATCACATAAACTTTATGAAATAAATCAAAACTTTGAATCAAAACACCAAACCTTTTTGTTCTTGGCAAAAACAACAAGAACAATGAAGAACATTCATGAAAAACCCAAATTTTTCCATGAACTTTTTTTCACCCAAAAACATTCCAAAACCATTCTTACTTAAGGGAAATAACATCTAACCAAACTAGGGTACTTAGGGGTTCCAAAGAACACATTAAAACACTTTTAACAAGTCAAACAAGAACCCAAAAATTTACCCTTTGGTTTTGGCCGAATTTTCCCAAAAGCATGGCACCAAATTTTAGCTCCAATATTCATGCTCATATAAACAACATCTACAACATTTGAGATAGCAAATTTTCCAATAAAATTTACTTTCAAAGAAGCAAGAATAAAGCTTGTAACAATTACAACTTTTAGATCACATACTTATGAACCACAAAACCCAAAAGGATTCACCAACTACTAGACCTAGGCTCTGATACCACTTGAAGGAAATATTTTGGAAAACATGTTCATTTAAGCAACATCAATAAGCATGCTAATAACAATTAAAAGGCGGAATCATGCTTGCATGCACTTAAAAACAAAACATAACCAAGAAATTCAAAGCCTAGTAGATTGGTGAACCAATAATCAACTCAAAAACAAAGTGAGTTGAAATTAATACCTTTGTAGATTCCTCTTTGCATAAGCAAAGGCTAATCACCCAAAGAGATAGGGCCTTCATTCCTTGCTTCTTAGATCCATGGATTTGGATGGAAGAATAGGTTCTCCAAGTTCCCAAAATTGAGAACCTCTAATTTTCGACACCAAGGTTCGATTGTAGAAGAAATGAGTGACCTTGGAGTAGTAGGATTGCTAGATGTACCCTCCAAGGTGTTGGCCTCTTTAGAGAGAAATGGAGAGACAATTCTCACCCATTTTCCCCCAAAATAAACCCTTATTTTTGCTTATTTCACATTTTTGAATATTTAGTTATAAAGTCATTTATATAGTCACTTCTTTAAGTGACCTAAACAACCAAAAACCCTAATTCATCTATAATGGCCGGCCACCTAGGGGATTTGGGCTTTTTGGGCTTTAATGAATCTTTATTCATCAAATTGTCATACAACTTAAGTTAATGGGCTTGACGTTCGAAGCCCATTGGGCCTTAAGGTCCAAAACTGTCCCGAAGGTCTTTAACGAACTTATTCGTTTGATTAATTAACATATTAATTAATCCTTGCCATAAATAAATGATTAAACCATTTAATCATTCTTACTCATTTCCGTTTAATCTCCAATCTACACCTCTTACGGTGTGCGATCCATTTTACATCGATTGTGAATTGAAACAATTTTCAATTCTCCCTTTAGTGTTTACACACGTTTAGGGCTTCCACAAACCATGAGTGACACCTAGCAGCATATCATGGTTACCCAAGCTAATCAGAAGAGGTTAGAGAACCTATTCAGTTCGGGATTACAAATGCAATACGGTCCTTCTCTAATCTAATACTCTTGACCACATTGTTTGGTTTGATAGTTTATTTGATCATGTCTACTATCCAATGTGTGTCTTGTGCTTATATGATTACCTTGAATGTGATTCGGAACGCATTCCCTAATCTCATTCATACTCTGGCCAGAGATTCAAATCATATCATAGAGTATTCTCCCTCAAACGGTTTGAAGGTTAGAGATCCCTTGTTGCGCATTCACTTGTCTCCATAGCTAAGTCACTTGACCCCAACGATGCCGTGGACACCCTCCTGATGGAGTGACTTTGACATAATCAAAGATCAAGGTCTTAACCACAAGACAACTATGATGCCTCAGGTCAAAGGACTAATTTGCATTATCCCAACCATGAGTTCTCATGTGACATGGAATATGAGAACCCTTCGTTGATCGCGTTCAGTGAACTCATTCTCTATTGAGCACCTACCGTACTTGTCTTGATGTCACACACACCAATGACTCGAGACTAATCACTCTCCCTGAGAGAAGACATAGTACGTACCGATCTTCACGGACTGTCAATGCCCAATTGGCAATCCTATGATCAGGAACATTTAGGATGTGTCTACGAAAGAATGGTCTCATGAATCTAACTTCATTAGATTACATTCTCCCAATCACATATTCCTTGGACTTTATCGTTTAAGCATATAACATTTATATGAGACGGCTCAAACAATAATCTTTGCCATTTATATGTTAAACTAGATTAGTTTAACATGTGAAATGTCCGTAAAGTATCATCACATGATTGGCTTTAGGGCACATTTCCAACATAATAAACATACAAGAATAAGTTATCAATCAAACGGTTAAGCAAATTGAATTCACAACTTATGAAATAACAAATGAAGGTAATCAGTTTATAATGCAAGTATAATCATCGTATTGAATAGCCCCCTAGCCAAGAAGGGCTTAGTTCCTCATAATTGCAAAACAAAGATAAACAGATTTATACATTGGAAACAAAAGAAAGAAAACACCTAAACGCTCCAATGATCCAAATTGAACAGCAAGCACGTCCAGGCACTTTCCTTCCTTTCCTTTGCTGCGGCGCAAGGTGTTGGTGATGGTTTGAAAGGTTGTTTGTATGGAGGAATGGATGGAAAAAGGTATGGTGGTGTTTTTGGATGGATTAAGGTCAGAAAGTATGAGGGTTTGTGAAGGATGAATGCAATTGGATGTGTCTTCGAGAATGGATGGAAAGCATGCCCCCTATAGTGCGGCTAAAGGTGATTATTTAAAGACTTTCGGGTATTAAGGCTAGGAAATACTTTAGGTAACATAAATTATTTCAAAACTTAAAGGGAAATAGGAATTAAAATCAGAGGGAAATAGGAAAGGGAAAGGCTTTTAATTGAAAAGGGTATGTGATTTATGGCAGAAAATAGGAAAGGGATGGCTCCTTTGCACGACAAGGAAGAGGAAAGGGAGACAAGGTGCGGCAAGGCCTTGTATGGTGCAAAGACCCTTTGTTTTGTGTCCTAAAATGCATAGGAGACCTTCAATGTTGCTGGAACTTAGGGACATTTAGGATTAGGAAAGGTCAAACCAAAATAGGAAACCTTGGCTTAACTTTCATACTTCAAGTAGGAATCCTCATTCTTCTAGAAATCCTTTTTCAATTAAGAATCCATACATCTTTAGGTCTTCAATTTCATCCATTCCTTTAGCTCCAAGCATGTGATATTCATTCCAAAGTTGCTCCAAAATGCTCCAAAATGCACTTCTTTGCTTCTTTAATCCTTTGGACCTACAAACACACAAAAATGGCTTAAAGTACATGAATAACTAAGAACTAACAACATAATTGCAAGAAAACAAGCTAACTAAGTCACATAAATATGCTCCTATCAAATTCCCCCACACTTAGCTTTTGTTAGTCCTTGAGCAAAACAAACAAAACAAACAAAACATAACCTAGACCTTCCAACAAAGATCACCACTCACATAGATTTAAGCAATCCTTACCCTTAAGCATACGTAATCATAGTCACCATTCACTAGCTCACGTTTAATCAATTAAAATAACATTTTGAATGTAGTAACATGCCCTAGAGAATTCCCTCAATACCTTACTAGATATGCATTCAATTTTCACTTAGATTTTCTGACTACACACCCTACACTAAGTGTATGTGAGAAGATTGATATAAACATGAAAACTAGTACTCACATAGGTTTTCAACAAAGAAGCAATTTCTGGAATTATTAATACATGTATATATTCGATTGGAGACCTGCACCAAAGAAGGTAACAACCTATTAGTTGAAATGGGAATTGGAATTGGACAAGATGACTCAGCAATGTGTTGCAATGGAGTGGCAGCACTGTCAACAGATTCTTCAATGGTGCTCTCGGCCATATTGTGCATTTTGAGGTTAGTGGCATGTTCTTTGTGCTCCACTCCAATTCCCTCTTCTTTGGTGGTTTGAAATCCATCCTTCTTAATTCGTGCTGATTTTTCATGCCCTACATCTTTAATTACATCAATGGCAAAACAAGAACGAACATCAGTAGGATTCTCAATAGATTCAGTAATTTTAAAGTGAATCATATCACCCCCAAACGCCATTGTTAATGCTCCCTTGGCCACATCAATCTTGGTTTGAGCCGTCTTCATGAATGGTCATCCAAGCAAGATTGGCAACGGGGAAGGATGGCTTGAATCTTCCATCTCTAGAACATAGAAATCTGCTGGGAAGATAAGATGATTAACCTACACCAAAACGTCTTCCAAAACTCCCTTTGGATAGGCATTAGAATGATCGTCCAATTGGATAATAACTCCATCATTTTTCAACTCCCCTAAGTTCATTGATGCATAAATAGAGTATGACATGACGTTAATGGATGCACCTAAGTCTAACATGGCATGCTCAAATCTAGTATTCCCAATAACGCATGGAATTGTAAAACTACCCAGATCTTTGCATTTAGGGGGCAGCTGAGACATTTTCACTTACTTTGACAACCTCCTTACTCGAAATTCTCTTCCTAGTTGTGCAAAGTTCTTTTAAAAACTTGGCATACCTTGGAACTTGTTTAATTGTATTAAGGAGTGGAATGTTGACATGCACTTTCCTAAAAGTGTCCAGGATCTCCTTTTCAGCCTCCTCCTTCTTTGATTGCATAAATTTGTGAGGAAAAGGTACATTCGAAGGAATAACGTTAGTAGGAATTTAATTTGACACGTTCTTACCTTTATTGGACAGATTTGATGGTTTAGGAGCACTTAGGGCCTGCAGCAAAGGTGTTTCCACCCTTGACGTGGGTTGAGTGTATTCCTCCTCTTCAATTTGCAACCTTTCATCTTCCTTGTGACCTGATTTTGATGGTTGTGAACCTGCCCCGAATTCCTTGCCACTTCTTAAGATGATTGCTTTGGCTGTTTCAAAACCTCCACTTGGATTTGTAATGGTTAAACTAGGGAGTTTTCCTTGGTCTCGAAAATGCCCTACAAACTCGCAATCTGCCCAATTTGCTTCTCCAATTGATCCACCCTTTTGTCTTGGTTTTGCATTGCTTTGGTTTGATTTGATTTTCTTGCCCCTAAGACAAATTGGTGAGTAACTTAATAAGTGTGTCATTATCCAAAGAAGTACCTGAAGTGTTTTGGGCAGATTGTTATAGGGCTTGTGTAGGTGCATATGGCTTTGTGTAGAAGCCTAAGGGTTGCTGCCTAAAGCCTCCTTGTTGTTGGGTTTGTTGGGGCTCCCTCCACTTGAAACTTGGATGGTTTCTCCAACCTGGATTACATGTGTAGGAGTATGGATTGTTCCTTGGCTGGTTTTGGCCTTGAAATCCAATAGCATTAGCGCTTTCCCATCCACATTCTCAATTAATTAAGGGCACTTTTCAGAGGAGTGTCCTTGGATAGAACACACGCCACACACAATTAGTCCTTGCATCCTCATTCCTTCGGCCATCTAAGATACAATGGAAGTAAGATTAGCTAATTGAGATTGAATGTCGGATGTGGAACTTACCTCATTTACTTGCTGCCATGGGGTGTCCCTTTACCCAATGCCTTCATATTGTTGTGCATTCAATGCACGATTTGCAATTAGTGTCTTGGCAGCCATGGGTGTTTTGTCCACCAAAGCTTCTCCTGATGAGGCAACATTTGGCGTTCAATTGGTAGAAGCCCTTCGTAAAAATATTGAAGAATAAGCTCTTCCTTCATTTGGTGCTGAGGACATGAGGCAACAAGGGTCTTGAATCATTCGTAGTATGCTGGGAATGATTCACCTTGGTTTTGCTGAATGCCACTAATCCTTTTACGTAGAAGAATAACTCAAGAAGTTGGGAAAAACTTCTCCAAGAATGCCCGTTTCATGCTCTCCCAAGATGTGACAGTTCCGGGAGCTAGTTCATACAACCAATCTTTAGCCTTTTCCAAGAAAGAAAAGGGAAAAGCCTTCATCTTCAAAATGCTCTCGTCAACATTCATGGGGGTCATACTCGAACAAACAACCTCAAACTCCTTCAAATGTTTATTAGGATATTCCATGGACAACCCATGGAACTTAGGAATATGGTGGAATAGGCTAGACTTTAATTCGAACTCGTGCGCCTTGTCTTGGGCCGTCCTTGGATATTGAATGCATAAGGGCATGGCATTTTCCAATCCTGAAGCGGAAAGCTCCTTGATTGTTCGATTGGCTACTGCCATAACTTGTTCTTCCTCAAAAATCTGAGTCGTGGCCTCTTCTTCCACTTGCACTTCGTCTTCTTCAAGATCTTGTGTAGATTGAGGTGGTTGGGGATCTTGTTGATTCCTCTTCCTTCTCAAAGGTTGCTCGATATCGTCGTCAAAGTCTAAGATATGCTCACGAACCGGATGAGAACCCGAGTCTTAAACTAGTACCTAAAAACAAAAAAACAAAACAAGGTCAGAAGCTAAAACAAAAACATAAGAAAATAAACAAAAAGAAATAACAAGGGATTAGCAAAGTTCTTAAACCATCTCTTCACAATTGTAGTAGATAAGTAAGTAAGGATCGTTCTTAAACCGGGGATTAGGAGGGATTGTTAAACACTCTAAACTGACTCAAAGATACTAAAGACAAACTTAAAACGTTTGGCTAGACTCAAAAGACTCAAAACAAGCTAAAAACACTCAAAATTGCCTAAAAACATCAACTAGGCAGTTTCTGACCCTAACACAATTTTTGGACGAATTTTGGTTTTATATTGACTCAAAACACTTAAAAACACAATCTAAAACAAGTTCTAACTAATAAGACACTCTAAAGTAAAGAATTTGGTTTATGATGAAAATAAAGTAAAACAGAGCAAGAACTAGAACTAGACAAATTTGCACGAAATTGGTTGAATTAGATGGATGATGGGCTAGCTAGAGGGTTCTTCTCCACATATGACACACTTGCATTCAAATTGATTTCCAATTTTTTCTTTCAATAGACCATGAAACTCAATACCCGAGGTTAACCGTGACAACACTTTTTTAACCTTCAAGTTCTCATTAAGTTATTGAATTGGATGGGAAAGCACGTACAACAATTCAAAACATTCTCTAAAAGTCCCCTACATGAAAAGCACAATAAAGGTACAATCAAAGATCATTAAGCCTCATGAAATCTATAAGTATTGACGAGGCATTCGTAACTATGATGAGCATGATACTCCTGCCAACAATTCACTGAACACAATCATTTATAAGCGACCTCCACTACTTGGAAATATAAGTTTGCAACTATTAGGTAAAACTCCCTTATATTTTACTTTCAAATCCCTACATGAAAACGAAGCGTGCACTCTTAATAAACATACAAGAATAAGTTATCAATCAAACAGTTAAGCAAATTGAATTCACAACTTATGAACTAACAACTGAAGGTAATCAATTCATAATGCAAGTATAATCATGGTATTGAATAGCCCCCTAGCCAAGAAGGGCTTAGTTACTGATGCGATGAAAGGTAAGCGCTCAAATTAAACCCTCTTGTTGTCAAATTGTAGTAATAATGCAAGTACGGATCATTCTAAACCGGGGATTAGGAGGGCTGGCTAAAACCTCTAAACTAACTCAAAAACATAAAAACAAAGTTAAACACGTTTGAATAGACTTAAAGAACTCAAACAAGACTCAAAATAACTTAAAGACACTCAAAACTGCCTAAAAACACAAACTAGGCAGTTTCTGACTCTAACACAACTTTGGACGAAATTTGGGTTTTGACTTGACTCAAAACACTCTAAAACACAAACAAAACAGATTTTAAACACTTTGAAACAAGAAAGTAAAAGGGGGATTTTAGTTTTGATGAATTTGAAACAAACAAACAAGTTATAAAACTAGGCAGATTGTAAAACGAATTTAAGAAATAAGATGATGGAGGGATTAGTTAGAGGTCCGTTCTTCACCCATGACACACTTGTATATAAATTGATTTCCAATTGCTTTTCAATAACCTATGATGCTCAACACCCCAGATTAATCGTGATGCACAAATTAACACTCATATTTTCCTTTACTCATTGAATTGGATAAATGCATGCGACAACCCAAATCATTCTCTAAAAGTCCCCTATATGAATGCATAATAGAGATACACAATCAGAGATCATTACGTTCAATGAAAATCATAAGTGTTGACGAGGCAATTATAACTATGAATGCATGATACAATTGCCAAGAATTCAATTAACGCGATTGTGATAAACAACCTACACTACTCATGAATATAAACTTGTAACGATTAGGTGAAACTCATTTAGATTCTAGCATCTAATTCATGCATGAAAACTAAGTATGCATCCTTAATAAACATACAAGAATCAGTTATGAATAAAATAGATAATTGAATTGCAATCACAACTTATCAAATCACAATTGGAAGAAATCAATTCAAATCTCAAGCATGTTCATGGCTTCAAACTTCCCCCTAACTAAATAGGGGTTTAGCCACTCATAATTGCAACAAAATTAGAAAATAACAAAGTAGACATTGAAAGAAAAAATGAAGTACACCTAAAACGCTCCAAAGTTCCAAGCTTGAAACGCCAAGGACCTTTGTTTTCACCACCTTGTTGTAGCACAAGTGTCTAGGATGTGTATGGATATATGGATGGAATGGATTTGCACGGCTAAGAGATGAAATGTATGGATTGGTGAGATGTAGTATGGCTAGATGAATGGATGGAATGGATTTGCACGGCTAAGAGATGAAAGTGTATGGATTGGTGAGATGTAGTATGGCTAGATGGATGGATGGAGGTCACTACAAGGAAATTGTGTTTGTGAATGAAGCTCTTTTGATAGATCAAGATTGTCCTTAGGAAGGGGAATGGTGGATGTATTTATAGGCTAAGGAGAGGACCACTTCAATTCCTTGCATGTGCAGTTTGTATGGGTGTGTGATGTCCATGTTTCCCTTTACATTTGCACACACATGACCTCCATCATTTTAGCCACAAATCAACCCATTTTCTGCCCATGTGTGTGTGTTTCCTTTGCCCATGTGTGTGTGTTTTTCCTTTGCATTTGCACACACATATTCTTCATTATTTCAGCCAACAATCCACCCATTTTCTGCCCATGTCAAACTATCCATGCCATGCCTTTCTCTTTGTGTGTGTGCTGTCCATGTTTCTTCCATGTGCCTTGTTCATCTTCTAGCTGTGCATTTCCACCTGCTCCAAAGCCAAATGAGTGCAATCATAATCTCATTTGCTGCTGAGTCTTGATGACAAAGAAAAACACAAAACAAGTGCCTTTACTTTCTCACTTTATTAGCCAAATCTGCTTAGCCCTTTTCTGAACCTTTCAATGTTACAATGCCCATAACGTCTTCTAGAAAAATGATATTAACAATCCGTAAATTGTTCCAGAAAATAGACATCCGTAGCTTTCCAATCATATAAGGCTCATTCTCTCATTCATTCTGAGTTGTTCGTAATATGCTTCCAAAGTCACTTGTGCTACTTTTCTTTTCTTTGCTTCATAAATCACACAAAACACAAAAACATAGTAAATAGCTCAAAAATATAAGGAACTAACTAAGAAAAGACAAGTGAATTTTATGTAAAATATATATAAATATGAGCTTATCAGTTCCTCATAATCGCAAAATAAAGATAAACAGATTTATGCATTGGAAACAAAAGAAAGAAACACCTAAATGCTCCAATGATCCAAATTGAACAGTAAGCACGTCCAGGCACTTTCCTTCCCTTCCTTTGCTGCAGCACAAGGTGTTGGTGATGGTTTGAAAGGTTTTTTGTATGGAAGAATGGATGGGAAAAGGTATGGTGGTGTTCTTGGATGGATTAAGGTCAGAAAGTATGAGGGTATGTGAAGGATGAATGCGACTGGATGTGTCTTCGAGAATGGATGGAAAGCATGCCCCCCATAGTGCGGCTAAAGGTGTTTATTTAAAGACTTTCAGGTGTTAAGGCTAGGAAATAGTTTAGGTAACAGAAATTAATTCAAAATTTAAAGGGAAATAGGAATTAAAATTAGAATCCTAAGAAAAAGGTAAGGAAGGTGCGGCTAAAGGGAAATAGGAAAGGGAAAGGCTTTTAATTGAAAAGGGAATGTGATTTATGGCAGAAAAGAGGAAAAGGATGGCTCCCTTGCACGGCAAGGAAGAGGAAATGAGACAAGGTGTGGCAAGGCCTTGTATGGTGCGAGGACCCTTTGGTTTGTGTCCTAAAATGCATAGGAGACCTTCAATGTTGCTGGAACTTAGGGACATTTAGGATAGGAAAGGTCAAACCAAAATAGGAAACCTTGGCTTAACTTTCCTACTTCAAGTAGGAATCCTCAGTCTTCTAGGAATCCTTTTTCAATTAGGAATCCATACATCTTTAGGTCTTCAATTTCATCCATTTTTTTTGCTCCAAGCATGTGATATTCATTCCAAGCCCAAAATTGCTCCAAAATGCACTTCTTTGCTGCTTTAATCCTTTGGACCTACAAACACACGAAAATGGCATAAAGTACATCAATAACTAAGAACTAACAACATAATTGTAAGAAAACAAGCTAACTAAGTCACATAAATATGCTCATATCATATCTCAATGCAATGCCATAAGTAATCTAGGCAAAATTTATCAATGTCAAATATCGCATCAGCCAAATCCCTCTAACTCAATCTGCACAGCTGAATATATAGCTCATAACCAATCTCAATCATATCAAATCAAATCCTGCACAAGAGTGGGAACCACGTAATGTGGTCTGCATGACAAGACTATGTGTAAAATAAATATGCTCTAGTGCTACGATCACGTGAAGGCTGTGCGAATAATCGCAGGTCACCTACGAGTCGAAACCACCTAAAGTGGTCTGTATGACAAGCCTGTGCACCTAACTTGGATCCTAGGTGTGCATATGGTGCGGGAAGTGAACATCACGTGAAAGACTATGCCCTAACTCTGGGCGAGAGCACTAACACCGGGGTGCAGGTTTATGAGCTCTCAATACATAACATCATATCTCACATAACTGAAGCAATCTCCCATCTTTAATTTATGAACTTACCTGGTACTTACCTGTGCATCCCCAACACCAATCATAAATATATGCAACTACTAATGCATAATAAAATAGACAGATACTTTGCATGGAATTTCAAAACATATAATCATTCAAATTCATTTTTTTGGGAAAAATCTCAAGTATATAGGTATAGGCACGTGCCTGGCACACCAAATGGATTCCCTAACGGCATTAGGGAATATTCCATCGAAAATCAGAATATGGCGTTATGTTTACCTGACGGGGTCAGAATATTCCGTCAACTTTGATAGAATATTCTTCTATTTTTCCTTGGTTTGCCGGAGTCCGGCGCCGGTCACCGCTGCACTTGCCGGTTTATGGAAAAATTTAAAATCTTCATATCTCATTCGATTCTTAACCAAAACTCACGAAATTTATCTCAAAATGAAGCTTACGACTAGAAGAACAAAACCTTACCACTTTCAAGCCTCGAAATCCATGGGATTTCGCCGGAGAAACCTCGATATTCTGGCCAAACTTGAAACTTGTCAAACTCAACTTCCTGACGTCCAAAACACATCGTTTTTCTTTTCTGAGCTTCACGAAGACATCTAAAGCTTCCTAGCTGCTTAAAATCTCCTAAAAACTTCACAATCGCAAGTGCATGAACAGTAACCCAAAACTGGGTTCTTGGATTCTCAGGAAAATAAGGTCTTCACGTTCTAAAAACGGTATAGATGTGTTCCCGAGCTCACAAGGAACACAAAGGTGACTTCAAAAACCTCGATTCGTGAAGAAATTGCTTGGTTTGAGGTTCGTCCGTACGTATTGTACGAAAAATGGAGAAAAACCGAGGGCGAGAAGAGAGAGAGGGTTAACGGGATTGGGTGTGTGTGTGAGTGTATCATCCAGCTTGTCACCAACCAAAACTAGGAAAAAATTTAGTTCTAGTTGGGTCCAATAACTTAGGAAAGAAAATAATTGGTCCACAACACAACTTAAATCACACAACACCACAAACGTTTCGGGATAGGTTGTGACAATTATCTTATTACATGAAATTTTAATAATAAATGTTTTAAAACAAAAAATTAATTAATTAATAAAATGCACTTATAATTAGGAAACAAAAATATTGTTGATTAGGACATCTTTTTTTACTGTAAGTGTTGATTAGGACATTTTAACATTTTGTTTAAAAATATTGTTGCCATCGTTTTTCACCGGTAGTACTAACTTAGATATTTTACATTTTGTTTAGAGATGCTCTTATGTAACGCAACCGCCTCTACATGTTCTTTTGTATGCAACAATTCACAAACATAACATAAAACGCCTCTTCGATTGGTGACCTAAAACCCCTCAACATCTTTCCTTTTTTCCACTAAACTATCCTCTGGTTTTTTGTTCCCCCATGTCTTCTATGCTGAGCTCTCAAGGTTTGGTCCTGGCAATTGCTGGCAACTGCCATGGCTATCTCCAGCACTCTTGTTTGTCTTGTTTTCTCCGGGCAAAAGTCTTTACCACCAACCCAACTTTCCAATCAGTCTCCAAACCAAATCCCTATGCGTTCTTGCTTGTGTTCAGGTAATTGGGTTTCTCTTACATTTTTTTTGACCTAGCGATATTCTAAACTACTCCAAACTAACGCGGTTGGCACACTTTCTTGACCAACTAGCTTACGTTTTCTTTCTTGTTTCTCATTGCTCTGTAATTTTCTTTTCTTATGTTTGTTGGGTTGTTTTGTTCAGGTGACAAGAAGAGGAAGAGGAAGAAAAAGAGAGTGCATTTTGCTGAAAATATTGAGGAGGAGGAGCCAATTGGGGATGGAGACCAGGAAGAACCGATCGGTAGAAAGCAGAGCAAACTCAAAACAAGTTGCAGAAACGAAATTCGACAAAGGATTCCGGAGAATCGAATCACTTTGTACAATGGAATTCTCAAGAACCGCATGCAGAGGATGGCGTGCTCTCATTGATTGCTGTGGAAATTTCTGGCGCTCTTTGTTTCTTGGCTGATTAGAACAAACAAAATGTTGGTTTTTTGTGGTTGTAAATTTGTGTCTTTTTTTGTTTTTTTTTTCCTTCCCAAAATTGTGGTTGTAAATACTTTGAATTTTTCGATTAATTAAGAAAATTTGGGCAATGCTTTTCTCTTCCACTTTCCACCCATCAAATTTAGAAATCTTTGAATATAATTTAATGAAGAAAACTGTGCTCTATTATCTTAGTGGATAGAGTTTTTTGGTGTTTACTCAGGTTTAAAATTCTCTTAATTTTTTAAATTATTGTAATAGTTTAGAATAATTTTTTAATAATAATAGAAGAAAAAAAAAGAATTGAAAAAACTAGTGTGTCCAAGGCTTCGCCGTAACAAATGTTGATTTGTTTGTCTTATCTTGGTTGGTTTCCATCTTGGCCATTACTTGCCTAAAAATTGTAGCTACTTTGTGATAAATAAAAAGAAAAATTAAAGAAAATGACTTGAAAACTAGAGTATTTATGATTTCTAATGTGTTATTGACAATTCGAAAAAGTCGTCATTGATAGGAGCATATTTATGCGCCTTAGTTAGTTAGTTCTTATGCATTTATGTTGTGTTTTCTTAGTTAAGTTAGTCTTTTAAGCTATTTTCATGTGTTTTCAGGTTTTAGAGACAAAGTGAGCAAAAATATGCAATTTGGAGCATTTTGGAGCAAAATTGGGCTAAAATGGAGTTCATGCACATGAGGCACAATGGATGGACGAATTTGAGGGATTGATGAAGCTAGGAAGGCGTTCAAAGTTGAAGAATTGAAGATACAAAGATTCCAAGTTGAAGTAGGAAAGGGCTTACATGAAGGATTCCTAAATGAAGAAGGATTCCTAATCAATGTAGGAGTCCTAATTGAAGATGGATTCCTAGACGAATGAAGTTTCCTACTCAAGCAAGGTTTCCTACATGAAGAAGAAGAATTAAAGTCAAAGAATCAGCTCAAGATAAGGAATCTTATCCAAAACCTCATCCATAACCTTATCTTAGCTTATCTTATCCAAACAAACCTTATCCTATCCTATCTTATCCTAATCCTAAACTATCCACATTTCAGCCACTTAGGGGGGTTTCTAACTAGATTAGGATGCTTAAAATGGGATTTCTAGAAGACCTAATCCTTTCCTACAAAGGTGCCACACCTTATCCCTTGTTTTTCTAGAAATCAGCCACAAAACAACCTTTCTAGAAGGCCTTATCCCTTGTCCTACAAAAGTGACGCCCCAAACCTTTCTAGAACTCCTAGAAACCTGATTATTCCTTTCCCCCTTGGTTTCTAAAAGCCTTAGCCTTTTGCTTCAAGGATTGTGTGTTATTATCCTATACAAATTAGGCTTTTAAATCCTTTTCCTTTGCTACATAGGGGCTGCGAATTTCAGCCTATAAATACCACCCTTTGCTGCACCATTTAGTCACCATCCTCTACCATAATTTACTACACCATTCACCCTCATTGTGCCGTGAGTTTTGCGAGGAGAAAAAGGAAGAACTCTTGGAGCCGTGCATGCCATTCAAGGAGCTTGGATTGTGGAGCGATTCTAGGTGTTTTCTATCTTTATGTCAATGTTTAAATTTATTTATCTTTGTTTATTTGCGAACATGAGGAACTAATTTCTTTATAGTTAGAGAGGAATTCAAAGCCATGATCATATGTTTTATATGACTTGATTTCCTCCAGTTATGATTTCATAAATCGTGAATGTGGTTTACTTATCTATTTGATTGATAACTTGTTCTTGTGTGTTGATTAAGGATGCATACTTAGTTTGCATGCATGAATTTGATGCTAGAGTATAAGGGAATTTCACCTAATCGTTATTAACTTATATTCATAAGTAGTAAAAGTCGTTAGTCACGATTGTGTTAAGTAAATCCTAGGCAAGAGTAACATGCGTATCCCATAGTTATGAATGTCTCGTCAATGCTTATGATTTCCATTGAACTTAATGATCTTTGATATGTGTCTCTATCATGCGTATTCCATAGTTAGGGTCCTTGATAAGAATAATTTGGTTGTAATGGGTATCCCATTCAATTCAATGAATCTAGGGAAATCTGAGAATTAATTGGTCGCTCTAGTTAATTTGGGGCATTGTCATTCATGGTTTGTTGAAAGAGTAATTGGAAATCGAGTCGTATGCCTATGTTTCATGTGTGAAGGAGGAACCTTCTAACTAGCCTTTCACCATTCTTTTTCATCCAAATTCGTTTTTCTTAAGTTTGTTTACAAAGTTTATGTTTTAAAAGTTCAATTCGTCAAAACCAAACCCCTTGTTTTTAAATCTTGTTTTTAGAGTCAAAACTTGTTTCCTTTTAGTCTTTTGAGTCTTTGAAGTTCTATTTTCGTCCAAATCACTTGTTAGGTCTAGAATTGAGTCTTTTTGAGTGTTTCTTGCTGTTTTTAGTGTTTTAAGTTAGTTTTGAGTCTATAGAGTCTAGTTTATTGTTTTTGAGTCTTAATTGTGTTGATTAGCATCCCTTCTAATCCCCGGCTAGAATGATCCCTACTTACATATACTACAATTATAGGGTTTTAATTTGAGTGTCAAGTTAAATTTCACATCAAATTTTGGCGCCGTTGCCGGGGATTAGCAAAATTGCTAATTCCCCTTTCTTTCTTTTTCGTGTCTTTTGTTTTTCGTTTCTGATGTTGTTTCATTTATTTTACTTTTGATATTTGATTTAGTTTTCGTTCTTTGATTTCAGGTTCTAGGGAAGTAAGACATGGATTTTGCTAACATTCAAGCTCAATTGGCGAATCTTACTTCTCAATTGTCACAGATTGCCGGAAGAACTACAATGCAAAGTGTCCCTACATTTGGTGTGTCTTATGGGCACAGATATCAAACTCATCAACATCCTCAATTCACTGTGAACGAATATGCTTGGGGTTATCAAGGCTATGATCAACCAAGCAACAACATGTTTTCCAACACTTACAATTCGGCTTGGAGAGATAATTCAAATTATATGTGGGGGGAACCTCAACAATTCCAACAAGATGGATATTGGCAGCAAGAAGATGAGTTCTATTCAAGACCTATGCAATATGCTCAATCAAACTCAGGTTCGTCAATAAATTATAATCAAATTCTTAATGAATTAAATTGTTTGGTTCATGGCTCACAAAATCAAGCCAAGGAGGCTCAACAAGATGCATATTGGCAGCCATATGAGGAGTTCTACACCACACCTATACAGCCACCACCTCATACCCCATAACAATTCCAATCAAATTCAAGTATGTCCATGGATAGTGATCAAATTCTTCAAGTACTAACCTCTTTGACGCAGGACGAACAAAATCAAGACAAGAAGTTGGATAAATTGACGAGTCAAATGGGAGAGATTATGGAATTCATGGTACAAATTCAAGAGCAAAGTGAACTCTCCAACTCAACTGTTGAAAATTCGAAGGAAGATTTTGAAATCCACGATGCTATCACTTTGGGAAATGCGATGGAGGTTGGAGCTGGCCTAAAAACATATAAACATAGCCTAGAAGTGGATGAGGAGCTGCTGATTGAGGAGGAGGAAGCAGACATACACACGGCAAGGGTAGAACAACCCTTGCCGCAACCCCTTAAGCCCTCTAACACACCCACCACAAGTAAGGACGTCATAATTTCATTTCATTCTAATGTTATTCCTTCGAATGTCCCTTTTCCACGCAGGTTTTTGATTCCCAAGAAAGAAGAGATTGAAAAATACATCATGGAAGCCCTTCCCAAAGTGCAAAGTGATATTCCAATTCTTGGTGCAACAAAGCAAGTTCCAGATTGTGTTGAATTGTTCAAGGGACTTTCTACACCAAGAAGAATGATTCAAGAGGAAAAAGTGGCTGGGGATTATATAGAATTCATGAAAGAGCATGTACTTGAGACAACCATCCCCAAAGAAGTTGAATTTGATGACACGGGACAAATCACTGCCCTAATGCCCACTCTGGCCGAGAGCAAGCCTAGTGAAATTGTTGAATATGCTGCTACTTTCGAGTCCTCATTCCAGCACATTGGTGAGCCACCTCCTCCAATTCCAATTCCCATTTCAATTAATAGGTTGTTATTTTTTTGGCGCAGGTGCCCAATCAAATCCAAATTGGTGGGAGAATTTACACGGACTTTAGGAAGCTCAATGCCATAATCAGGAAGGATCACTATCCCCCTCCATTCATAGATCCAATGCATGGAAGTTTTGAGGACCATGTTGTGGAGGATGTACTCGTGTTCTTGTCGCAACACACAGGTAAGCCACCTCCTAAAATTTCAAGTTCGTTTTATACTGACATGTTGTTGAGTTCAATGATCCAGGCACCCATTTTGGAATTTAAACCATTACCGGATCATTTCAAGTATCACCTTCCATTCAAAGATCAATTCCATGGTGTGGGGACCAATGAAGTTTGAAGAAAAGTATCGGCTGGCTGCAAGACGTTAAAGCAAGCGCTTCTTGGGAGGCAACCCATGCAAATAAAGAGGACCTAGGAAGCTCCGGCATCATAATCAGATTTGCGTTTCTAAACGCTACTCTTTACTGCTTTTACTTTGCCATATTTGTCATGTTTGCTAGTTGTGTTATTTGCTTGTTTTTGTGTGAGTCTATGTTTGAAACATTGAGGACAATGTTTGGTTTAAGAGTGGGGGGGTAAACAAAGTGTTTTTGTTGAAAAATTCGTAGGATTGTACCACCTAACATTTCAAAGGTTGTTTTTCATTGTTTTTTAGTGTTTTTAGAATGTTTTTATGTGTTTTTATGTGGCTTTACCAGAAAATACGAAAATTCAAGAAAAAATTCGAAAAAGTTTTGAAAAAACCCAAAAAGAGTCGTTTTAAAGTTGTTTTTGTGTGTTTGTGTCTTAGGGTACCTTCCAACACATTGATGAGGATTTGGTTTTTAATTGCATGACTGTTAAAGAAAGTTACAAACATGGATGGAAGTTTGATATACTCTTTGGTTTATGCTTGGTTATAGTTATAGTTTACGAATTCACATGTAATCACAAAGAAAAAAATCGGTTTTTGTAACATGCTTGAAGGAAGTAACTCAAACTAACGCTACAACCCTGTGAGACTTGAGCCTTAACATTCTTTGGAGAGTTAATAATCTGTGAAATTGTTGTTTTCTAAAGTCGTTGCATGATCTCATCATTCTTTGCTCGGTTGCTACTTAGAAGGCGTTTCATCATTATAGATCCAAATATTAGAACTCATACCCATTTCATTCAAAGCTTAAAATTGAGTGCATAACATATAAGATGAAGTTGTTTAGTAGTTACCACCAGAGCCAAAAAGCCTTCATCCCATGCATTTGTTTTGTAGGTTTAACCCCTTTGAGCCTTATTTAGCCTATTTTTGTTGTTAGCCACATTATCCTTACCTAGCCTAGAGTAGGACTATCCATACCCTTGTTCTTAAAGGATAATAAAGCATGACTTAGAGGGAATTCCTTTTGATTAATGTTGTGCAGAAAAATAAGTGTGGGGGAAGGGAAAGTTTGTGTGCCAAAAGAAGTAGAAGGGCACGGGTTAGAAAGAAAAAAAAAAAAAAGAATGCAAAATTCGTAGAAAAAGAAAGAAAAAAAGAGAAAAGTGTGAAAAGTATGAAAAGGAGTTGAAAGAGCATAAAATGAGCTCTAAGTTGTTGGTTGTTGAAGCAAGGGTCCAAAAAGTTGAATTAGACCCTAAGTGTTGCATGAGTCTTTCCCTTGGGTTTAAACATTGATTTTTGCATGCAAAAGTGAATTCTAAGTGTCAATTTCATTACTTTGCTTATTATTCTTTAAGAATGTTTGTTTATCCTTACTTTTCTTTGTTAGCCAATACCTTAGCCCCGTTACAACCCTTTGCTTCTATCTTGATTGTTATGCGTTTCAATATGTGGAGTTTGGAGTTGATATGAGCATATGATATCCCTGGTTCTCGCATCTAAGTAGTAGCATTTCATTCATGAGATCATATACATACATTCATAATTCCAGAAAAAGCTTTTATTGTTATAACATATGTGAGCATTAGTTTTCATATTTACATCAATCTTCTCACATATAACTAGTGTAGGGTGTGTAGTTAGAAAATCTAAGTGAAAAATGAGTGCATATCTAGAGAGGAATTGAGGGAGTCTTTAAGGCATGTTACTACATTCAAAACATTGTTTTAATTGGTTAAATGTGAGCTAGTAAGTGATGACTATGATTAAGTATGTGCTCGAGAGTAGGGATGGCTAAAATCTATGTAAGTAGTAATCTTTGGCGTGTCATGTACCATTGGAAATCCCTGAGGCGATTGTTGGAAGGCTTAGGTTATGTTTTGTTTTGTTTTGCTCGAGGACTAGCAAAAGCTAAATGTGGGGGAATTTGATAGGAGCATATTTATGCGCTTTAGTTAGTTAGTTCTTATGCATTTATGTTGTGTTTTCTTAGTTAAGTTAGTCTTTTAAGCTATTTTCATGTGTTTTCAGGTTTTAGAGACAAAGTGAGCAAAAATATGCAATTTGGAGCATTTTGGAGCAAAATTGGGCTAAAATGGAGTTCATGCACATGAGGCACAATGGATGGACGAATTTGAGGGATTGATGAAGCTAGGAAGGCGTTCAAAGTTGAAGAATTGAAGATACAAAGATTCCAAGTTGAAGTAGGAAAGGGCTTACATGAAGGATTCCTAAATGAAGAAGGATTCCTAATCAATGTAGGAGTCCTAATTGAAGATGGATTCCTAGACGAATGAAGTTTCCTACTCAAGCAAGGTTTCCTACATGAAGAAGAAGAATTAAAGTCAAAGAATCAGCTCAAGATAAGGAATCTTATCCAAAACCTCATCCATAACCTTATCTTAGCTTATCTTATCCAAACAAACCTTATCCTATCCTATCTTATCCTAATCCTAAACTATCCACATTTCAGCCACTTAGGGGGGTTTCTAACTAGATTAGGATGCTTAAAATGAGATTTCTAGAAGACCTAATCCTTTCCTACAAAGGTGCCACACCTTATCCCTTGTTTTTTCTAGAAATCAGCCACAAAACGACCTTTCTAGAAGGCCTTATCCCTTGTCCTACAAAAGTGACGCCCCAAACCTTTCTAGAACTCCTAGAAACCTGATTATTCCTTTCCCCCTTGGTTTCTAAAAGCCTTAGCCTTTTCCTTCAAGGATTGTGTGTTATTATCCTATACAAATTAGGCTTTTAAATCCTTTTCCTTTGCTACATAGGGGCTGCGAATTTCAGCCTATAAATACCACCCTTTGCTGCACCATTTAGTCACCATCCTCTACCATAATTTACTACACCATTCACCCTCATTGTGCCGTGAGTTTTACGAGGAGAAGAAGGAAGAACTCTTGGAGCCGTGCATGCCATTCAAGGAGCTTGGATTGTGGAGCGATTCTAGGTGTTTTCTATCTTTATGTCAATGTTTAAATTTATTTATCTTTGTTTATTTGCGAACATGAGGAACTAATTTCTTTATAGTTAGAGGGGAATTCAGAGCCATGATCATATGTTTTATATGACTTGATTTCCTCCAGTTATGATTTCATAAATCGTGAATGTGGTTTACTTATCTATTTGATTGATAACTTGTTCTTGTGTGTTGATTAAGGATGCATACTTAGTTTGCATGCATGAATTTGATGCTAGAGTATAAGGGAATTTCACCTAATCGTTATTAACTTATATTCATAAGTAGTAAAAGTCGCTAGTCACGATTGTGTTAAGTAAATCCTAGGCAAGAGTAACATGCGTATCCCATAGTTATGAATGTCTCGTCAATGCTTATGATTTCCATTGAACTTAATGATCTTTGATATGTGTCTCTATCATGTGTATTCCATAGTTAGGGTCCTTGATAAGAATAATTTGGTTGTAATGCATATCCCATTCAATTCAATGAATCTAGGGAAATCTGAGAATTAATTGGTCGATCTAGTTAATTTGGGGCATTGTCATTCATGGTTTGTTGAAAGAGTAATTGGAAATCGAGTCGTATGCCTATGTTTCATGTGTGCAGAAGGAACCTTCTAACTAGCCTTTCACCATTCTTTTTCATCCAAATTCGTTTTTCTTAAGTTTGTTTACAAAGTTTATGTTTTAAAAGTTAAATTCGTCAAAACCAAACCCCTTGTTTTTAAACCTTGTTTTTAGAGTCAAAACTTGTTTCCTTTTAGTCTTTTGAGTCTTTGAAGTTCTATTTTCGTCCAAATCACTTGTTAGGTCTAGAATTGAGTCTTTTTGAGTGTTTCTTGCTGTTTTTAGTGTTTTAAGTTAGTTTTGAGTCTATAGAGTCTAGTTTATTGTTTTTGAGTCTTAATTGTGTTGATTAGCATCCCTTCTAATCCCCGGCTAGAACGATCCCTACTTACATATACTACAATTATAGGGTTTTAATTTGAGTGTCAAGTTAAATTTCACATCAGTCATGTAATCCTCAATTCGAACTTTTATAAGGTGGTAATATACGTCCTTCATGAGACATCTTTAACAACATCTCCGATAAGAGTTGCAAAGTTCCTCAAAATAAGTATTTTACATTTTTAGTTGATAGGAAACCTTTTCAATAAATGAGAAAAACATTCATCTTAGCTGGAAATACTTTAAAGGACAAAAAATATTTTAGAAATGTTATATTTAAGTGAAGTGTAAAGACAATAAGCAATTCATGTAATTCTCATGATTCATTGAACGCCAATTCTTTACAACTCACATTCTATCAAGTCATGCCAAAAACATTATATATGGTTCTTTTCCTTTCATTTTTGTAACCAATGTAAGCTTATTTTAACAATTCAGATACACTCTTTTAAATTATTTCACTCTCAATTTTTGGAGAAAAGACTTATTAGAGTTTTCTATTTTTTTTAACAAACGATATTATTTACATTAAGGAGGAAAATATGGACTTTATATTTCTTAAGTTATTAAATTTTTAATACACATTCTTCCATTGGTATGGTGACACGTGATGTACCACCTGGTGTTCCAATCACACTGAAAAATCTCTCAACTAGAGAAAATTTTCATTGTGACGGGAACATGCCTTCTTGTGAGTATTTGTGCTCGGAAAAGGATCCGGGGGATCATAGGGATCCCGTGATCGTGACCGTTCATCGTACATCGTGCAGTGAGAAATCATTTCAAAATTTAAAATTTGTTAATATTTATATTAAAGGATTATCTATTAAATTGTAAAAGGCATTTAAAAAACTAAATAAACTTCAAAATTAGAAAAACCAACAGTCAAGGAGGCTGCACCATTGCTACAATCATCCTGCCGCGTCATTGGCAAACCCACCCTCTTGCCTTCTCTCTCTTTCTCATCTCCTCCCCAACCTTTCTTTCTCTGGAAATAAAAAGTCATAAATTTAAATTCATAAATGTTAAATGGTCAATCTTAATTTTAAAAGATTTACAAAACAAAATAAATAATTTCAAGTCATTTAAACCCAATTCCGTCACTCCGCTGGCAGCAGCCATCTCACCTCCTTGCCGCCGGCTATTTTATTCCCTTAAACCTCTCTTTCTTCTTCCCCCTCCCACCTCTCTCTCTGGACATTGTTTTGCGTAGATAATCTAACATGGGAGGAGGAGATGGAGAGCATAATAGGTTCCAAGTTTGGGAAAGAAGATGGGACAGTTAATGGGTTCTAGAAGGAGCAGAAGAAAATAGAGGCTATCAAATTTTGATGGGTTGAAGGTTGGAGGAAGAAGCTGAACAGTTAATTATGCATAAATTAAATGGAAAACTAACCAAAAGGACCAAAAAGGTTTCCTTTTAATCATCAGGACATAATTTTTCAAAAATACCAATCCTACCCTTCAAACATCCTTACAAGATTGGGTCAGTATTCTGCAAAGTTCATGTGGTTTCACCAAAGAATACATCCAAAAGAAGATTTTCAGAAAACATTGGCATGCAAAAGAAAATGTGGCAAACATTGAAACAATCAAGACAACATAGATTTACATGCAAAAGAAAATGTGGCAAAAATTGCAGCAACCATGACAACATAAATTCACATGACATTCAAGCAGAGACAAGACAACCAGCTTTTAGAAACAGTGCTGACAACTTTCAGAAACAGTGTGTTGTCAATATTCAAAAAGTTGTAAATAGTTGAAACGTATTCTATCTTAGGTTTTGTATATAAGGGAGCTTTTCCTCCCATGCAGAACACACCTCACAACCTCTCAACACCTCAATACCTCAACACAGCAGAAACACACCATACACACACCATACTTCAATCCTCATACACTCAAGCGTCCAAAACCTTCCTAGCATCATTTGTAAACATTTCTTTGTAAACACTTCTCTTTGTAAACATTCTATATATCAATAAAAGTTCAAGTGTACATATTCAAGCAATCTTCAAGTCTTAAGTAAGTTTTCTTTTCTTTATTTAGTTTGTTTGTTTAATTAGACTTCTAGTCCAAAATAGGGAAACACTATTGTAGTTATATTATTAAATTGGTAAACTAACGATCATACTTTGTTCGAACACTCTGTTATAGTTGAATGATTGCCATACAAATAATTGAACATTAACCAGGGTACCTCTGAGTTCAGCCTTTAGGGCTTTATACTTGTACTGTGAGTGGCCGTCATGCTGAAACATGTCAAGTACCATGTGCAAGGTTTTATGTCTAATTGTTATAATGGTCATCAGACTATTTAACCGGGCCTGCTGTGCGAATTATGTCAAGTTCCATGTGCAAGGTTTTATGTCTAGTTGTTATAATGGTCATCTGACTATTTAACTGGGCCTGCTGTACAAATTTGGTATCAAAGCCAAGTTTAGCATTTTAATAGTATAATTATAATAGTAAAGTACCTTGAAGACGGAAGTCATTGATACAACCGATATCATATTTGTTTATTGTGTATGAGCAACAGAAATTATTGTCCTTGTAGACCTTGCCAACCACAACCACCAGGTATTTATTGTCCTAGGCACCCAACTATAAGTAGCATAAGGGAACGAGGAGGCAAGCCCCCCCATCTTCCGCATATCTTGCTCCCATCAGGAGCAGAGGCAGTTCTTTCCAGATCCAGGAAACACAGACTTTATTTCAAGAGTTCTAGTCGCGCCTCTCCACTCTAACAAAGTAGTCCGACCGACTGACCCAATGGCTTATGCTCGCCCACATTTTCTTAAATTTTTTTTTTCATAGCAAAAGAAAGATAAAAGAGCTTGCTGATCTCAAAGGTAGTAAGTCAAAGCAAGTAAAACTTAGATCATTAGAAATCGTTTAGTAGCTAAAATTAGAAGTTCAAAAAATTCAATTAGTACAAAAAGAGTTAAGTGAACAAGTAGATAAGTTACATAATAAAATAGATGACTGATCTAGAACTACCAGAAAATATATCTAAGCTTTGAAAGAAATTAGTAAGTTAGATAAAGAACCATTAGGTTTAACAGACTTTTCAACATAGGTATCCTGTCACAGCCCGTCCCGGAAGTACTTTTGACGGGAATGTGAAATGACGGAAATGCCCTTGACGTTACTAAGGTACGTGTGTGTGAGATGTTATTGGTTCAAATATATAACAAGGTTAGAAAGAAAGATATTTATGTGATGGGGGTTTTTAATTTGATTTTGTTATGTGTGGTAAAGATGAAAATGGATGGTGTGGATTAGTTTGGACCACACAAAGGACCTCTCTCCCTCTCCTTCCCCGCGTCTTCTCTATCTCTCTCCCTCACGATCTCTCACACTCCCTCACACCCTAAATACGTACGGCACACCCCAAACCCTCCAAAAACTCGACGGATCGAGGCAACCAAGGTATGCATCTTCATCCTTTTGACGTTCTGAGTTCATTGGTACTAGTTTTAGGAAGTGAAACCCTCGAAATCACGTGGAACCCGAACCTCCAATTTTGAGTTACTGTTCATGCACACGTTAAATGTCGTGTTTCAGGGAATTCTAAGCTTATAGTGAGCTTAGTGAGGTCCCAAGGAGGCTCGGAGTACTGCGTTTGAAGGATTTGGACGTCAGGATCACGTGGTTCCATTTTGGCCAAAATTCTTGGGAATTTTCCGGTTAGATTTCTTGATTTTTAGAGCCTTAAACTAGTCTATTCTGATTCTAAATGTTTGGGGCTTCAATTTGATATAAAATACGAAGAAAATGGGTGAAAAACGAAGGAGAACGAAGAGTTTTAAAACTCGCCGGAAACCGGCCGCCGGAAAAACCAGTCCGGCGAGCCAAGGAAGAAGATGATGCGCGTGGGGGCGCGTGGGGCCGTGCCACGCGCGGCGCGTGGGGGCGTGTGAGCCCTCCTAAAATTTTTCTAAAAATATCCCGACGCTCGTGACGTCGAGTAGGTCGATGTGGTATATTCATATACCCAAATTGAGCATCGTATGAGAAGTTATTTCGAACTATTGGTGATGTGTTCAAAATTAACGTTTTTATAGTTGTTTCGCATATAGGTGAGACGTATTCTGAGGACGACCGCATCCAGGGACGCCACGGGGGTTACGACCCGTCGACTTATCAGTGAGTGGGCAGTTTTCATTTCGTATTTACCTATATACATTTATTTTCCCAGAAAATATGTGATTATATGAAAATTATGAATTTAAATTGCCATGCATGAAAGTATTGAAATATTGTTTTGATAATTGATATATATGTACGTGAAATGACGCGGTGGACGCTCAGGTGAGTTTATTTATTTCCAGCTGAGTTATTTATATTGAATTGCATTGAAAGCTCATAACCTGCACCTAGGTGATAGTGCTTATATTGTTATTCACCACACCGCACGCTCGTCTTGGATCAAAGTAGGTGGATGTCGTACAGACCATGTGAGGGTTCCGACATGCTAGTTGTACAGATCACTAGATGTGATTCCAACTAGTGGGTGACCTTAGTTATGCGCGCCGATGATTGATGAAAGAAGCACTAGAGCGTAATTATACACCTATAATCGTACAGACTACTATATGTAGTTCCGAGTGACGTGCAGAGTTGAACCGTACAGGTCACCGAGGTGACTCCGGTGGGATTGGAAGTTGAGCTTTTGAATCAGCCGTACAGGACCATTGTAGGGTCTCCGGTTGATTTATTATTCATCTGACTATTTTTTATGCATTCTGATTATATTTTGGGCATGGCATATCATTCTGAGATATTATGATGATGGATATGTGTTGAGTTAAGAGGTTGCGTATATATATATGTTTATATACCATTTTCTAGGAAAGTATACAAGTTTTTATGGCGAGGGGATAGAATTGTTTTTAATGAACTGTTTCTGGAAAACTATTTTGTTTTACTGACCCACTCATTTTGTTTTGCACCCCTCCAGGTTCTAGTTTAGCGGTTGGTGGCTCTCGAGGTCTTATTCCGGCTTTCTGACAGACTCTCGACATGTAGGACTCACCTGAGGGTGATGTATTTCTATTTTAGTCCTACTTGACTGCAGTTAACCTATGCTCTGAACTTCTGTGTTTACTTTATAACTCGTCCGGTTATGTTCGTAGGTGGTTATGATTGAGTTTGGTTTGAAATTCTGTTGATTTATGTTGTTGTTTTGCTTCCGTGTCGCACCTATGGTTAAGCCACGCCCACGTGACGGCCAGCACACCTGGATCCTCTGGATCAGGGTGTGTCATATCCAGTAGTAATATTCCCATTAGGCAAAATAATTTGGTTATTCAATTAGCTTTAAGTTTGGCTGAAAAATTAGATCAAGTTGAAGAACAAATAGCAGAAATAAACCAAGTTTTACATAACGCATCTTCATGAATTCCACCATCTTTGCTAGATAAATTAGAAAATTTAACTTTAAGTGCAAATAACAATATTAGAAGACCTAAGCTAAAACCTTTTAATAATATAAAATGGAACTCTTTAGGAAAAAGGGAAAAGAAGTAATTAAACGTGAAGATATTTATCCAAATGAAGAAGAAGCACAAGAATTTATTCGAAGAGGTTTTGAGAGAACACAGAAAAATAAATATAACTTGTATCAATTAGGTTTATTTGAAAACAGAAGTAGAATTGTAAGTAGCATCAATCAAGATGAAGTTAGCTGCATTGATAAAGAAGTCACACTTAATCTAATTAGTAAAGAAACAGTTACTCATTTGAGAAAATCATATTTTAGTCAAATTCATATAAGAACAATATTAATTGGAATAGCAGGATTAACCAGAGCACAAGTAGGCACAAAAGCATTAGTATACATATATGATGATAGATGTGATAATCACTAACAAGCATCAATAGCAACAGCTAAAGTAGACTTAAGTTCAAACTTAGCAGTCATAGGTTGTATTCCAAATTATGTTATGATGATTACTGAATTTAGTAAATATATTAAAGTGAGCGTAACAACAAAAAATTATAATATGAAAGGAGAATATAAAAATTTGTGTATTAGCTTAATATATATAGGTAAAGTATCTGATAGATATAGTCATAAGTTTAATTTAAAGTTTCAAAATTTACTTCAAACATTTGGTAGTAAACATGTAAATATGATAGAAGTAAAACATGTAGGAACTCAGTGGACATTGCCTAATTTACAAGTAGCAACAAATAGACAACCAGATAAAGTACAAATATATGAAACTAGTACAGGTCAAGCAACAATTAGGTTTAGTAATTATAAGCAACTAGAAAAAATAGAAGAGGATAAGAGTGAGATCGAAAATGAGAGTATACATATGGCTTTTGATAATTTAGATATTAATTTAGTTGAGCAAAATTTTGATCATATTGTAGATAAGTTTATAGAAGATATTTATCATTTAGATGAAGAACAATATTTGGAAAAATATAAGACGTATGATTTAGGACTACATAGAATTTCAGAGGAAGAGATGAAAAAATTAATCTTAAAAATAGGAGAAGAACATATTTTAGAATCAAAAGAATATAATAATTTATTAGAATTGAAAGCAGAATGTAATCGACCAGAAGAAAGTAGTACATTAGGAGTAGAAAATCCAGGACACGCGAGTAGAACTGATCAACAATTTTTTAGACCAACAAATGAACAATATAATGAAAAAGAAAAAGTAGATTACATAGAAGAAAGTATGATAAAACTACCTAGAAAAAATAGGATTCCATATTTGAGAGGGTTAGAACAAATTAATATAGCTAGTAATATATTAAATTTAGATAATATAGATCCACAAGATTGGGAAAGAACGATTGAGAGATGGGAAAAAGGTTGCGTACATGCAACATTAATGTTAGATTTTAGTAATTCATAGAATATGTTAGATTACTTTGAGCATACTTTGGATGGTTTAGTTTTTTATTATTTCTAATCATGGAAAGTCCAAAATCCAGAACAATATCAGGCAGTTAAAACACATTTTAATATTGATGGTTTTGTTACTTTGATTAAACAAGAGTTTTTAGTTCATAATAGGTTAGATGATAGAAGCGAAGAAGAACAAATAAGAGCAATTAGAAATTTAGAACAATTAAAAAATTTGCGATTTACAGTATATAGTTGAGTATACCACAAATTTCTTTAAATATTTAGGAAGAACATGTAGAATTAATTAGAAATTTAGAACAATTACATATTTGTGATTTACAGTGTATAGCTGAGTTTACCACATATTTCTTTAAATATTTAGGAAGAACAGGTAGAATTAGTGATATTAATTTATTAGATACTTATATGACAAAAATAAAAGGACCAATAGGTAAAAAGATTTGGAATGAATGGAAAAAGCATCCAAAGAAAAATGATATTGCAATGGGACCAAAAATTCAACATGTATATGATATATGACACACCCCGATCCTAGAATCAAGGCATGCTGGCCCCCACGCGCCGTGGGTGGCACGGGTCCACGCGCCCCCACGCGCACCATCTTCCTCAGCCAGTCGCCGGACTGGTTTTTCCGGTGGCCGGTTTCCGGCGAGTTTTGAAATTCCTTGTTCTCCTTCGTTTTTCAACCGTTTTCTTCAAATTTTATATCAATTTGAAGCCCTCAACATGTAGAATCACGATGGACAAGTTTCAAGGTCTAAAATTCACTAGATTTTACCTGGGGAAGCACGATAGTTCGGGAAATTTGAGAACCTCCGTTCTCGGTCCTCCGACGTCCAAATATCACCAACGAAGTACCCCGAAGCTCGTGAGAATGTCCTTAAGCTCACTGTGAGCTTGAAATTCCCTGAAATGCAAGATTTCATGTGTGCATGAACAATGCACATTTTTGGGGTTAGGGTTTCACGACGATTCCGAGGGTTTCACTTCCTAAAACTAGTACCAAACGACTCAGAACATTACAAGGGTGAAGAATCATACCTTATTTGCTTCGATCCACAAAGTTTTGGAGGGTTTTGGTGATGTCCGTACGTTTTACGGTGAGAGAGAGTGAGAGAATCGTGAGGGAGGAGAGAGGGAGAGGTACGGGGAAGAGGGAGAGAGCAGGGATTGTAGGTGTTGCAAGCCAAAAAAATTTTCTAAAAATTTCTCGACGTCCATGACGTCGAGTAGGTCGATGTGGTATATTCATATATCCAAATTGAGCATCGTATGAGAAGTTTTTTCGAATTGTTGGTTATGTGTTTAAATTAACGTTTTTATAGTTGTTTCGCATATAGGTGACACCTATCCCGAGGACGAGCGCATCCAGGGACGTCACGGGGGTTACGACCCATCGACTTACCAGTGAGTGGGCAGTTTTGTTTTCGTATTACCTATATACTACTGTTTTTCCCAGAAAATGCGTTTATATGAAAATATTATTTAAATTGCCATGCATGCAATTTTTGAGATATTTGAATTGATAATTGATGCATCTATATGTGAATTGACGCTATGGACGCACATGTGAGTTTTTACATTATTCAGACGATTTATTTATGTGAATTGCATTGAAAGCTCATAACCTGCACCCTAGGTGTTAGTGCTTATATTATTATTCACCACACTGCACGCTCGCCTTGGATCCAAGTAGGTGGATGTCGTACAGACCATGTGAGGATTCCGACATGCTAGTCGTATAGATCACTAGATGTGATTCCGACTAGTGGGTGACCTTAGTTATGCTCGCCAATGATTGATGAGAGAAGCACTAGAGCGTATTTATACACCTTTCATCTTACAGACTACCATATGTAGTTCCGAGTGACGTGCAGAGTTGGGCCGTATAGGTCACTGTGGTGACTCCGGCTGAGTGGGATGTTGAGCTATAGAATCAGCCGTACAGGACCATTGTAGGATCTCCGGTTGATTTATTATTTCACCTGATTTATATTGATGCTTTCTTATTATATTCTGGCATGGCATGGCATATTCTTTCTGAGATGTTATGTTGATAGATGGTGAGCTGAGTTTGATGATATATGTATATATATGTTATACACTATTTTTCTGGGAAAGTATACAGGTTTTACGGTGAGGGGTTATAAATGTTTTAAATGAAGTGTTTTGGAAAATCTTTGGTTTTACTGACCCACTCATCTTTGTTTTGCGCCCCTCCAGGTTCTAGTTAGCAGTTGGTGGCTCACAAGGTCTTTTTCGGCGTTCTGACAGACGCTTTGCATGTAAGACTCACCTGCGGGTGTTGTACTTTTAATTATAATCCTACTTGACTGAACTTAGACCTACGCTCTGAATTTGTGTGTTTTACTTTATAACTCACTCTCTTATGCTAGTAGGTTACTACTGCTAGTGATTGGTTTAAATTCTTTCATATTTCTGTTATATCTTGCTTCCGTGTCGCACTTTTGGCTACGTCACGCTCACGTGACGGCCAGCACGCCTTGATTCTAGGATCGGGGTGTGTCAATATACTTAGACAAGAGTGTAATCAAATAAAAGTTAAGAGACAAATTAGGAAACAATTTTACATGAGTTGTAAAAATATAGATTTGCCACAATAATATGGTTGTCATAAGAAAAATAAGTATAAGAAAATATACAAAAAGAAATATAAGTCATATAAACCCTACAAACAGCACAAGAATTTCAGTATAAGACCTTCAAGAACATATAGGAAGAGAAAATATATTCCAAAACAATTTAGAAAAATAAGTGGCAAACCTTGGATTAGAAAATATAAAGCGCCAAAGGATAAGAGTAGTTGTAAATGTTATTCATGTGGAGAAGCTGGACATATTAGACCTAATTGTCCAAAATTAGGTAAACAGTCGAAAGAAAAAGTACATTTGATGGAGTTGTTTAAGTTAGAATAAGATGAGGATATACAGTCAATATACAGTTTATGTCACAGCCCGTCCCGGGATTTATATATCGGGAGCGTGAAATGATGATTTTACCCTCGACGTTGCTAAGGTATGTGTAATATGTTTTGAATTTTTCTTGGTTCCTAAGTTTTTTGGAAAAATTGTTTAAGTTGGATGTATTAATTAAGTTGGATAGAATTTTCAAAGGTTGAAATGTTTGTTGGTTAGGGATAAGAAAATGGATGGTGTGGATTGAGTTTGATCATCACAAACCCTCCATCCTCTCTCTCCCCATCTCGTGGTCTCTCTCTCTCCTCTACCCCGACCCTCTCTCACTCTCTCTCACCCAAACCGTACAGACAACCCCAAAACCAACCAAAACATCACGGATCGACGTAGAGATTTGTATCATCGTGTTGGTGAGTGTCCTACGAACTCAAAGATACCATTTTTAGGTAAGAACTCCTTCGTTTTCACGTTCAAAACTCGAGGACCGAATGTGGCACTATTCATGAACTTTATGTTGGTTGATTTTTAGGACAATCCAAGCTCACAGTGAGCTTTAGGAGGTCCTAAGAAAGCTCGGGGATGTTCGTTTGGAAGTTTTGGACGTCGGGATCGTCGAGTTCGACTTTGGCCGGTTTTGCTTGGATTTTTCCGGTGAGATTTAGTTGTTTTTAGAGCCTTAAACTAGTCTATCGTGATTCTACATGTTTGGGGCTTCAATTTGGTATAAAATACAAAGAAAATGGGTGAAAAACGAAGGAGAACGAAGAGTTTTAAAACTCACTGGAAACCGGCCGTCGGAAAAACCACTCCGGCGAGCCAAGGAGGAAGAAGATGCGCGTGGGGGGCGCGTGGACCCGTGCCACCCACGGTGCGTGGGACCTCTAAAAAATTTTCTAACAATTGTGCGACGTTCGTGACGTCGAATAGGTCGATGTGGTATATTCATATACCCAAATTGAGCATCATATGAGAAGTTATTTCGAATTATTGGTGATGTGTTTAAAATTAACGTTTTTATAGTTGTTTCGCATATAGTTATTTCGTATTTACCTATATACAATTGTTTTTCCCAGAAAATATGTTTATGTGAAAATTATGAATCTATTTGCCATGCATGAAACTGTTGAGATATTTAAATTGATAATTGATATATATATATATATATATGTGAAATGATGCGGTGGACGCTCATGTGAGTTTATTTATTTTCAGCTGAGTTATTTATCATGGATTGCATTGAAAGCTCATGACCTGCACTTAGGTAATAGTGCTTATATTGTTATTCACCACACCGCACGCTCGTCTTGGATCCAAGTAGGTGGATGTCGTACAGACCATGTGAGGGTTCCGACATGCTAGTCGTACAGATCACTAGATGTGATTCTGACTAGTGGGTGACCTTAGTTATGCGCGCTGATGATTGATGAGAGAAGCACTAGAGCATATTTATACACCTGTCATCATACAGACTACTATACGTAGTTCCGAGTGACGTGCAGAGTTGAACCGTACAGGTCACCGAGATGACTCCTGTTGGATTGGATGTTGAGCTTTAGAATCAGCCATACATGACCATTGTAGGGTCTCCGGTTGATTTATTATTCACCTGATTGACATTGATGCATTCTGATTATATTTTGGGCATGGCATATCATTTCTGAGATATTATGATGATGGATATGTGCTGAATTATGATGTTGCGTATATATATATGTATATATACTATTTTATGGGAAAGTATACAGGTTTTTACGGTGAGGGGTTAGAATCGTTTTTAATGAACTGTTTTGGAAAACTATTTGATTTTACTGACCCACTCATTTTGTTTTGCGCCCCTCCAGGTTCTAGTTAGCGATTGGTGGCTCTCGAGTTCTTGTTCCGACTTTCTGACAGACTCTTGACATGTAGGACTCACCTGAGGGTGATGTACTTTTATTTTAGTCCTACTTGACTGCACTCAAACCTATGCTCTGAACTTATATTTACTGTATAACTCGTTCTGTTATTCTAGTAGGTGGTTCTACTAGAGTTTGGTTTGAATTCCTTCATATTGTATGTTATTGTTTCGCTTCCGTGTCGCACTTATGGTTACGTCACGCTCACGTGACGGCCAGCACACCTGGATCCTCTAGATCGGGGTGTGTCAGTTTAGATGATTTAAGAGATAATGAGAGTATTTAGTATAGAAACTATAAATATGATAGATTCAAACTCGGAAGATTCAAGTAGCACAAATAGTGATCTAGAAGAGTATATGTGTGCATTCATAGAAGAATAGCATGAGGAAGAATATAAATACATTAATTTAGGTTGGCCAGAAAAATGTCATAAGTGTAGTAAATTAGTTGCAAATAAATATTATAATACATATTTAATATTATGTGAAATGTTATAGTAATAGGTTATTAGAAGTTAATTCAGTAGAATCAACAGAATCACAAGGAAGTACTGAAATATTAGGAAATATTGTTCATAGTATAGAAAAACCAAAAAATAGTTCTTTAATTACCATAAGTTGTGAAATAGAATTAGCAAAAGAACATAAGATACGAACAATAGCTATGATAGATACAAGAAGTACAAAGAGTGTCATAAGTGAAGAGTTAGTACCAGAAAAATATAGACAAAAATTAGCAAAACCAGTGAGAATAGCACAATTTGATGAGAGACCAGTTTACTTAACACATTTATAAATAATGAGTTTATTAAAGTAGAAAAACAACAATTTAATTTATCATTAACATTTGTTTCACCAGTAGGATCATATCCATTCATTTTAGGTTTAAACTTTTTGAAAAGTTTACAAGGTTTTTTCATTTATGAACCCTAACATAACATTTTTCAAAAGAGGCATTACAATAACTTACCAAAGTAATACTATAGAAGTATACAAAAACATAAGTATAGAAGAGTCTAGTGGCCAAGATAGTTATCATTTAGAAAACTCAAAAAAAAAATGATGAGCATAATAACGTAGAAGAGTTTGATGAAGACATATTTGAACATGAATATCCGATTTTAGAAGAAGGAAATCGTATAGAAATATTACAGTTAAGTAAACCAAGGAGTTTAGAAGAATTATTACAATTAGCAGAACAAACTAGAATTATAGGAGAAGACCCACAATTACATTGGAGTAAAAATAAAATACTAGCAAAATTAGATATAATTACCCAGATTTAACCATTAAGACGGCTGATATGCCTTGTAGCTTAATAGATAAACAAGAGTTTGAGCAGCAAATAAAAGAGTTGTTAAACTTAAAAGTAATTAGACCCTCTAAGTCCAGACATAAATTGTGGATGCAAATTTCTTCCACCTTGATCTTGGACAAAATTGCACCTAAAAACCAATTAACACCTTAGGTCAAGGCAAGAACCTCATGCGCCCACGATGAATGGAGGGGTTTTGGCCGAAAAACCTCCGATGCCAAAGTTAGAATTTAGAGAGAAAAGTGTTTGAGAATTCTAGAGAATTTTAGCAAGAGTTGGAAGTCCCCTTTTGGGAGAGAATGGAGAGCTTTTTATAGTTGAATGCTGATTAATTTGGTGATTAATAGATTAATTAGGAATTAATCCATTAATTAGCCTAATTAATTTAATTTATATGGAAGGTTTTGAAGGTTATGGAATGATTTCCTTGTAGAGGATATGGAGTAAAGATGAATGAGATAAATTTGAACTTGTTACCTATTTTAGGCACCCTTGACTCGGTTGATGGATCATTCTCCACTGCTCGCATGTAGGAAACCCGGTGTGTCTCGAGGGCAATTTTGTCTGCTTCACCTAAAAATCCACGTGTCGCCTCTTGATTATTTTTGGCTCCACAAATGCCTTCACACCTGTTGGGCTGCTCGTATGAAAGGGCAGCAGGTGTAGAGATCTTCTTGCTTTAGGACTGCTTCATATTTTGATGTAGATTCCCTCTTTAATATGAAATTAGATCCTTCTAGGAAAGGGAAATAAATTTCTCACAAAGCCTATTTAAGCCCACCTTAAGTCGGTTGTTAAATCAACTTTGGAAAGCGATTTATTCTACCCTACAAGAGAGAGAAAGCTTAAAGGATATTTGTTCCCCCTTCCCTAGCAATCTTCTACACTTGCCTGTCCAAAGGACCATCTTTCGTTGCTTTCTTCGTCTTCTTTGTGCCACACCAATGTACGGAAAACTTAATTCTCCTTGCCTTTTTCTTATGAGGTGCTGCCACGAGGCAGTCGTCGGGGTGGTATGACATATCGGCTGGCAGGGGCCAAGAGTCGGCTTGTCATGAGCCAAGGAGATGGTGTGGCAGGGGCCATTGCTTGTGCTGCTCGGCTTGATTGAACCCAAGGATTAGCTCGGCATGGGCAGAGGAAGTGGCATGGCATGGACAACGATTTAGGCTGCCATGTCTGGGTTGCTTGCCAAAAATGAGGAAACTACTTAAGTGTGATTTCTCAGCTATCGTAGATAGAGCAATCAAGGATAAAGTTGCCAAGATCAGAGCTGATGAAGATAAAGTGTTGGATGAGTGAATTGTTAAGTACAAAAGTGGCTGCTGCCCCTGACCACTTGTTGCCTAGTTGATCTATAAGCATTCGATCTTTTAAGCTATGTGGCATTTTCACACTGGAAAGTTTACCTAGATGGGTGTCGGGGAATTAGTTTACCCTCTCACACTTGAGAGCAATTAGTTTACCCTCTCACACTGGAAAGCAATTAGTTTACCCTCTCGCACTGGATAACCCTCTTACGCTGGAGAGCAATTAGTTTACCCTCTCGCACTGGAGAGCAATTAGTTTACCGTCTCGCGCTGGAGAGCAATTAGTTTACCCTATTGCACTGGAGAGCAATTAGTTTATCCTCTCGCACTGGAGAGCCGACCCATATGGGTGTCGGGGAATTGGTTTACCCTCTCGCACTAGAAAGTAATTAGTTTATCCTCTTACACTGGAGAGCAAACCCTTTTGGGTGCCAGGAAATTGGTTTACCCTTTCGCACTAGAGAGCAATTAGTTTATCCTCTCTCACTGGAGAACAAACCCATATGGGTGTCGAGGAATTGGTTTACCCTGTCGCACTGGAGAGCAATTAGTTTATCCTTTCGCACTGGAGAGCAGACCCATATGGGTGTCGGGGAATTAGTTTACCCTCTCGCACTGGAGAGCAATTAGTTTATCCTCTTGCACTAGAGAGTATAGAAGTCGTTGTCGTGAGTGCAGCTGATGAAAGCTGGACTGCTGGACAATTAAAATAATCCTTAGCCTGCCCCCGATTTTTGGTAGTTGGGTTGATGTGTCCTTCTGGTACTCGTCTGCCCCCGGCGCACCATTAGGCTGAGCTACTGCGTTTGTCGAAGCAGAAGTTGTCGTTATATCCGACAATCTATGTGGGGTAATCATGTCTGCTCGATGTTGTCATTGAAAGACAACTCGCTTATGTTGATCATGTCTCATCGAAGCGCCTTATCAATAACTCTGTTGCGCGGGAAATTACGCAATCGCTTGGTCATGAGCCTTTCTACTTCTTCCTGAATTTACCTTTGTTAGGGGTGGCAAAGGTCTGGGCTACCCCAGTTTTGACCTACTGGTCTAGGCTGCTCTTTTATGTGCTCGACTCATCAACGTCGTGGCAGGGTGCATGTGGTCCACTTTTGGCTTATGAGGGAATTCTTCGCAGGCTGTTGGTTGAACTTAAGCCTGATTATGTGATTGCTTCTCTCTATCCATTCTGCTGCCTGCTTGATGTGATATGGAGGATACTCCTTGCGGGCCTAGCCGCGAATGAATGCTTTGCCTAGAAGGCTGCACATGTTGATTATCAGAGTGTGTCCCCAACCGTGAGTGTATACTTGTCCTCGGGCCTAGTCGAGAGTGCACGCTCCTCTGCGCGCTAAGAGAGGAGTATACGCTATCTCGGGGGTCTAATTGGGAATGTACACTGCCTGAACTCTTGGCTCGTCGCTGCTTGCCGGGACGCTGTTGGAAAGGTTCGTCTGCCCTTATCCTACTTTGGGACACCTCGTCCGGGGCACGTTGGATCTCGACACGTTGCAAAAGTTGATTCATCAAGGTCCTCTATTGTGCAAGGGCGTTCGTCAACTCTATGACTTGTCGAGACAAGTGTTGTTCACCATTTAGATTGGAAGAACTTGGTAGGAATGTGCCTCATTGAGCAGTGGAAGTGTGGTAGGCTCCGAGCGCGAGATTTGAATTAGGAAATGTCAAATCCATAGTGAAAATGTGGTAGAAATGCCCCCAGCTCAATGATTGAGATAGTTTTGAGCCGATTTGGGTTGCTTGGACAGGGCCACGAGAGTGGGCTGCTCGGTAAGAGCAGGCTGGGCCAGAAGAGTGGGCTGCTTGGCGCGTGATGCTCGCGAATGCGAGGCTTAGGATTATCTTGGCAACGCATTGGGTTCGTGTTGGGCATGGAATGACATGGCTCAGGTCGTGGCTTTGATGGCGTGGGCTTTGGATAGCACGGCTTGGGCCGTGGTGGTGGAGCCATGGACCTCGCCGCAGGTGATTGCCATGGTGGCCACCGCGATGGTTGCCATGGTGGAGCCTTGTGGTGGTGGTGCCGCTCCCTCTAAGATCGCATTTAGTCTCGCGGATTGCCGCGGTCCCATTTCTTGAATATTGGAATTTTCACTTGTGGAATTTTCTAAATTTCTAGCCATTGTATTTCTCTTTTACATTTTATCAAAGAATCTTTGCAAATAAAAAATTCTAATAATAAGAACATACGAAAAAATACAAGTGGACTAGAAAATAGAGAAAATAGAGAAAAAACCTTTTTGCGCAAGAGTCTTCTACGAGTATGAATCTCAACTCTCACTTAAAGCACCAATTTGTGGATGCAAATTTCTTCCTCCTTGATCTTGGACAATATTGCACCTACAAAACAATTAACACCAAGCCAAGAGCCTCACGCGCCCACGATGAATGGGGGGCTTTGGCCGAAGAACCTCCGATGCCAAAGTTAGAATTTAGAGAGAAAAGTGTTTGAGAATTCTAGAGAATTTGAACAAGAGTTGGAAGTCCCCTTTTGGGAGAGAATGGAGAGCTTTTTATAGGTGAATGGTGAATAATTTGGTGATTAATGGATTAATTAATTTAATTTATATGGAAGGTTTTGAAGGTTATGGAATGATTTCCTTGTAGAGGATATGGAGTAAAGATGGATGAGATAAATTTGAACTTGTTACCTATTGTGGGCACTCTTGACTCGGTTGATAGATGATTCTCCACTGCTCGCGTGTAGGAAACCCGGTGTGTCTTGAGGGCAATTTTGTCCTCTTCACATAAAAATCCACATGTCGCCTCTTGATTATTTTTGGCTCCACATAAATCACCAGCATTTATTGTGAGAAAACATTCAGAATTAAAGAAAGGTAAGGCTAGAATATTTTATAATTACAAGCGATTAAATGATAATACATATGAAGATAGTTACCAAATAAGGATGAGCTTATAAATAAAATTCAAGAGAGTAAATATTTTAGCAAATTTGATTGTAAATCGGGATTTTGGCAAATACGATTAGTAGAAGAATCAATTGAGTGGACAACTTTTACTTGTCCAGAAGGACATTTTGAGTGGCTAGTTATGCCATTTGGACTTTAAAATGCTCCTTCAATCTTTCAAAGAAAGATGGATCAAATTTTCAAAAAATATGATAATTTTTGTAGTGTTTATGTAGATGATATTTTAGTACATAGTAAAAATAAAATTGAACATAGGAAGCATTTAGAGATGGTATTACAAGAATTTATCAATAATGGAATTGTGATTAGCAAAAATAAAATAGCATTAGCAAAGCAAGATATAGAATTTTTAGGAATGTATATCAAGTCAGGTACAATACAATTACAAGATCATATAACTAAAAAGGTGTTAGAATTTCCAGACAAATTAGAAGATAAGAAACATTTACAAGCATTTTTAGGATTGTTAAATTATGCAAGAAATTTTATCACTGATTTAGGAAGAAAAATAGCAGTATTACATAGTAAAACTAGCAAAACAGGACAAAAATATTTTAATAGTGAAGATATTAAATTAGTTCAAAATATAAAAGAAGAAATTACTAAACTTAAGCCATTAACATTACCATTAGATGATAGTTACAAGATAGTTAAAATAGTTGTTTCATCATTAGGATGGGCAGGTATAATATATCAGAAAAAGCATAAGGAGTCACCAAAGTTTGATGAACAAGTTTGTAGATATTCATCAAGAAAATTTAGTGATGTACAATCAAGATTACCATCAACAGATTTAGAAATTTTAGGGATAATTAATTCACTTGAAGCATTTTCTCTATTTTTACATAATGAAGTATTTACGATTAGAACAAATTGTTAAAATATAGTTTCTCTTTATAATACATGCTAACAAACAGGCAACCCAAAGATGGGTTAATTTTGTTGATTCAATTACAGGAAATGATTTTAAACCAATTTTTTAATGTATAAAAGGTAATGACAATACATTAGCATATATCTTATCAAGATTAATTTGTTGAATGGGAATGGAATATTGTGGACCATCATCGTATAGCACAAGACCACAAGGCAGAAGAGCATCTTTCAGTAGCATAATGATGCACCATCAATCTCCACCATTTAGTTGATTCCAAAATAGCATAAGCAGACCAGCATCACCACCAATACCTACTTTCAACTTTAATGGCAATATTGTTGAGGGAATTAGAAATCCAACACTGAGGTATAGGTCAAAAGTACCAGGGCTTTCTGTGTCACAGCCCGTCCCGGATCACATATTTCCGAGGATGTGAAATGACCGATACGCCCTTAAACGAGATTAAGGTGCGTAAATGTTTATCATGTATTTTATCTAAGTTCCTAAATTTTTATTAATTAGAATTTTTACCTAGTGTTAGGAACTTAAATTAGGGTTAGATTTATTTATTTTGTATGTGTTATTATTTTAAGGACTTAGGTAGGGCCTCCTACCCTAAATCCCTCCCCAAAACCCGTTTTGTTGTCTCACTCGTTCCCTTAGTCACACTCTCTCTCTTATCCTTCTCATTTCAGACTCATTCCCTCTCTCTCTCATTCTCTCTCTTACCCTCGTATACACTGCAAGAACAAGAACAAACCCAATTCTTCACCAACGTCCAATCTGAGATCACCATCGTGATCTTGGGAACTTCACGAGCACGGGGGTATAAGTTTCAGGTAAGTTCCATTTCAGAAACCCTAGTTTTAAAACGACCCGTGTATTGGCACTATTCATCATCTTTTATATGGTTGTGTTTTAGGTTAAACAAAGATCACCACGAGTCTTAGGAAGTCCCAAGGAGGCTCGGAGTGCCTCGTTTGAACAAAATGGACGTCGGGATCGTCGGGTTCGAGTTTGGCCGAATTTGAAGGATTTTGGAAAGGTTTGATCTAGTTGTTTTTAGGCCTTAAAACCCTTCCAACGTGATAGTACATGTTAAATGGTTCACTTTGGTATAAATTGCATGAAAAATGGACCAAAAACGAGTGAGAACAGTGAAAGGGAAGTTTTTCCCAGTTTTCCGGTGACCGGAGTCCGGCGAAGGGTCCACCGGAGAAGACAGAGAATATTCCGTCAAAACTGACGGAATATTCTAACGCCGTTAACGGAAACCGTTAGGATTTAACGGAATATTCCGGGAATATTCCTAACGCCGTTTACTGTGCCGTCAGTGTGCACAGCACGTGGGCCGCGCATGGGGGGCGCGTAGGTCAGTGCACTGTTTGGCGCGTGGGGGCGCGTGGGGCATCCAAAAATTATTTTAAAATTATGGGGATGCTCGTGAGGTTGTGTAGATCGCGTTAGAGTGTTCGTTTGTCAAAATTGAGCATCGTATGAGGAATTAATTGTCTAGTTTGGTTTAGGTGCGTTAAATGTGCGTTAAATGATTGTTTTAAGTTATTGCACTTATAGGTGGAACGTATAACGAGGAAGAGCACATCCAGGGGCGTCAAGGGGGTTACGACCCGGCGACATACCAGTGAGTGGGCATTGCTTTCTATATATATACCTATATACTCGATTTCCCCAGAAATCAAATTTAAATAAAAAGTGTATTGAAATGAATTGAAATGTGATGTGATTGCCATGCATAGAATGTTATGAATATTATGAACTGTCGTATGATGCATATATGTGTATGATGGTGCTGTGGACGCACAGGTAAGCATTTACTTAATGTTATGATGATGTTGAGATTTACTGAGCTCATATCCTGCACCATGGTTAGTGCTTATAGTATTCACCGCATCGCACGCTCGTCTTGGATCCAAGTAGATGCTGGTCGTACAGTCCACGTGGAGTGGGTACGACAGGCCAGTCATAGAGTGTTAGTGAGATTATGACTGGTGGGTGACCTTAGATATGTATACAGATGATAGATGAGAAAGCACTAGAGCGAATATTACCATGAGTCGTTCAGACTACATTAGGTGGTTCCGACTTATGTGCAGAAGGCCGGATAGATCACGCGGAGTGACTCCGGTAGAGAGTGATATTGATAGATGTTGAGCTCTAGGTTTAATCGTTCAGGGCTATTAGAGTGCCTACGATCGATTATTTCTTTTACCTGATTTATGTTATATCAATGCATTCATACTAAACTGTGGAAACTGGCATGGTACATTCTTATTGAATCTGTTATAAGACTGATGATTGAGATGTTGAGATATATATATGCTATGTACTATTTTCTGGGAAAGTATACAGGTTTTCCAAAAAGGGGTTATAAATGTGGATTTATGAAATGATTTGGAAAAGTTTATTTTCGCCCACTCACGTTTTCTGTTTTTCGCCCCTCCAGGTTCTAGTTGATAGTTGAGGCGTTGGTGGCCTACGAGGACTACTTCGGTGTTTCTGACAGACTAAATAAATGTAGGAATCACCCGAGGGTGTTGTAAAATAGCTATGTTCCTACTTGATTGCACCTAGATACTTATGCTCTGTTTATGTGTGTTTAGTACACTCTTATGCACATAGTATGCTAGGTTGTTAATATTTGTATAATTAGTGGTTTTTGTTGACTCGTATTTTATTATGAAATCGTTTCCGCTTGCGTTTATGGTTACGTCACGCTCACGTGACGGCCAGCACGTTCTAGTCTTCGGGTTAGGGTGTGTCAGTTTGGTATCAGAGCATAGGTTGCAGTCCTGTATAACTAGTGATTTTACTTATAAATTTTGGTGTCTTCTGTCAGAAATATGCCGCCTCGTAGAGAGCCTCGTCGTGCTGCTGAGCCTAACTTTCCCGATATGACCCAGTTAGGGGAAGCAATAGCTCAAGCTATCCAAGCTAATATTCGTGCTCCTCAGAGAACGCCAGTTGAGACGATGTATAATCTGAAGTTGGAAACCTTTGAGGGAAATGAAGGTTATGAAGGGGCAGAAAGGTGGTTGGATCGAATTGAGCAAACTTTTCAGGTGATGCGGAGTCAAGGGAATCTACCTGAGAATAGATGGGTTGAGACTACCATTTGGTTCTTAAGCCGAGAAATTGCAGTTTGGTGGGGTAATGAGACTAATTTTCTGGCACCTGAGTTGGTACAGGATTGGAGTACATTTAAGCAAATATTTAAGAAAAGATTTGTTCCTCCAGAGTACATCGATCGTAAGAAACAGGAGTTCACCCAATTGAGGCAAAGAAAGATGTCGGCGGGTGAATACTACCGGAAGTTTACAGATTTATCTCGTTATGATCCGATTGTGGCTCTTAATTCAGAGGAAATGCTTCGTCGATTTAAGTTGGGATCGAAGAAGAAATGGCGAACATATGCTGGCGCACTTCCTTGTGCTAACTATCATGAATTTTCTGAAATCATGGTTGGGATGGAGGAGTCCGAGAAACTGTCTACTGATAGTGATGAAGAAGAAGATAAGAATGACGGCAAGGGTAAAGGTATCTCAATTCAAGGACCCCGTAAGACTCAGAATTTTAAGAAGAGTGGAATGAGTTCTAGTTCTTCTAGTGGTGGATTTAGTGCCACAGGTCCGAGGAGAGGAGGTGGTAGGTTTGGTAATGGACCTAGATTTTCTGGTCAGAGAAGTTTTGGTGGTACTGGTAATTCAGGTCCTCCGTTATGTCGCCATTGTAATTTCCGACATTATGGGGAATGTAGGAGAATCAGTGGTGCATGCTTCACATGTGGTCAGACAGGACATAGAGCTATGAATTGTCCTCAGAATCAGCAGAGACCCCAACAGCCTGTTAGGCCAACACCAGCACCGACTCAACAGAACTTTAATTCAGGCAGTTATGGTCAGGTTGGTCGTGGTGGTGCTTATCACTATCAGGGTGATGCTACTTCATATGCTCCGGGACAGTATCAATATTCCCAGGATCCTTATCTTCAGAGTGGATATTCTCAGGATCAGGGAGGTTATACTTCATATCCGCCTATGCCAGCTAGCGGATCTCAGTGGTATCAGGGAGGTCAGCCTCAACAGAGCGGAGTTGCTGCTAGTAGTGCAGGACCGTCTAGGCCGCCTAATCAGGCAGGTCAAGGACGTGCTCATCAGGGACGAGGTAACCAGAGTGGCAGAGGTCGTGAAGGACGACAGTCAGCTCAGGGACGTGTTAACCACATCTCACTGCAAGATGCTCAGAACCATCCAGACTTGATTATGGGTACGTTGAATGTTCTTGGTCATTTTGCTAGAGTTTTGATTGATTGTGGTGCTACACACTCTGTGATTTCTCATACATTTGCTCAAATGACACAACCTTATCCTTCATCTCTAGGGTTTGATTTAGAAGTTGCTATGCCTAGAGGGGATAAATGTTATGTTGATAGTTTTTACCCGAGGTGTCCAGTGAGGGTAGATAATGTCATTATGCCTGCTAATCTTATCCCGTTAGACATCGTGGATTTTGATGTGATTTTAGGGGCGGATTGGTTGCATTATAATCGCGCCCATATAGATTGTTACGGGAAATTAGTTACTTTTCTTCGTCCTTGACTACCTGAGGTTACTTTTGTGGGTGAAAGAAGTGGAGTGAGGCATGGTGTTATTTCTACCATAAGGGCAAGAAAGTTGTTATCCAAGGGTTGTCAGGGATACTTGGCACATGTGGTTTTGAATGATGTTGCTCCCAGCAGGGTGGAGGAAGTCGGAGTAGTCAGACACTATCCTGATGTATTTCCGGAAGATTTGCCGGGATTGCCTCCAGATAGAGACGTGGAGTTTTCGATTGATTTGCTTCCAGGTACAAACCCTATCTCATTAACTCCTTATAGAATGGCACCAGCAGAATTAAGAGAGTTGAAAATTCAATTGCAAGAATTAATTGATAAAGGGTTCATTCAGCCTAGTTCATCACCGTGGGGAGCTCCGGTGTTGTTTGTAAGAAAGAAAGATGGAACTTTGAGATTGTGCATTGATTACAGGCAACTGAATCGGGTGACGATTAAAAACCGTTATCCATTGCCTCGTATAGATGATTTGTTTGATCAACTCAAAGGTGCATGTGTGTTTTCTAAGATTGATTTGAGATCTGGGTATTATCAATTAAAGATTAAAGATGAGGATGTTCATAAATCAGCTTTCAGGACTCGTTATGGGCATTATGAATTTTTGGTTATGCCATTTGGATTGACTAATGCCCCTGCAGCTTTCATGAGACTGATGAATGAAGTATTCCAGGAATATCTTGACAGGTTTGTTATTGTCTTTATTGATGACATCCTGGTATATTCTAAGTCGGAATCAGACCATATTCGACATCTTAACTTGGTGTTAAGGAAATTGAGGGAAAACCAGTTATATGCCAAGTTTAGTAAATGTCAATTTTGGCTGGATCAAGTAGCATTTTTGGGACATGTGGTATCAGCTCAGGGAATTCAAGTGGATCCTCAAAAGATAGAAGCAGTGGAAAGTTGGGAACAACCTCGAACTGTCACTGAAGTGCGGAGTTTTCTTGGTTTGGCAGGTTATTATCGACGGTTTGTTCAAGACTTTTCTATAATTGCCTTGCCATTAACGAAGTTAACCAGGAAGGATGTTAAGTTTGAGTGGGATGGTAGTTGTGAGCAAAGTTTCCAGCAGTTGAAGTATTGTCTTACTCATGCACCAGTGTTAATACTTCCTGATGATAATGGTAACTTCGAGATCTACAGTGATGCTTCTTTGAATGGTTTGGGTTGTGTTTTGATGCAGCATAGTAGAGTGATTGCTTATGCTTCTAGGCAGTTGAAGATTCATGAGAGGAACTATCCGACTCACGATCTTGAGTTGGCAGCTATTGTATTTGCTTTGAAAATTTGGAGACACTATCTCTATGGCGAGAAATGTAAGATCTTTACAGATCATAAAAGTCTTCAGTACCTTTTCACTCAACATGATCTTAATCTTCGTCAGAGAAGATGGTTGGAATTGTTAAGTGATTATGATTGCACGATTGAGTACCATCCGGGTCGTGCAAATGTGGTAGCTGATGCTCTGAGTAGAAAACCTCAAGGGAGACTTAATGCTTTGTATGCCAGTCGTGTTTCTCTTCTTGCAGAGTTGAGATCTACTGGAGTAGAGTTAAAATTGGAAGAACAAAGTGAAGCTTTTCTTGCTAATTTCCAAGTCAAGCCAATTTTAATTGATCGGGTGCTTGCAGTTCAATCGTTGGATGAAGAAATTCAAGAATTGATCAGTTTAAGAAATGAAGGGAAGAAGAAAGATCTCAAGATTCGAGATTCAGATGGTATGCTTATGCAAGAGAACAGGATGTATGTGCCTAATAATGAAGAATTAAAGAAAGAAATCTTGGATGAAGCACATTGTTCTGCTTATGCTATGCATCCAGGAGGAACTAAAATGTATCATACCATTCGACCATTCTACTATTGGCCGGGTATGAAGAGGGAGATTGCGGAGTATGTAAGTAGGTGTATTGTTTGCCAGCAGGTTAAGGCTGAAAGAAAGAAGCCGTTTGGGAGATTGCAACCACTTCCCGTTCCTCAGTGGAAATGGGAGAATATAACGATGGATTTTGTGTATAAGCTGCCTCGTACACAAAATGGTTTTGATGGTATTTGGGTAGTTGTAGATCGACTTACCAAATCAGCACATTTTATTCCAGTAAGGGAGAAGTACTCTTTAAATAAGTTGGCTCAGTTATTCATATCGAAGATTGTAAAGTATCATGGTGTCCCAGTGAATATTATTTCCGATCGAGATCCAAGATTTACTTCTAAGTTTTGGACAGCTTTTCAAGAAGCTTTGGGTACTAGATTGCTTTACAGTACAGCTTATCATCCACAGACAGATGGTCAGTCAGAGAGGACTATTCAGACACTCGAAGATATGTTGAGATCTTCTGTGATGCAATTTGGTGATTCTTGGCATGATCGCTTGGATTTGATGGAGTTTGCCTACAACAATAGTTTTCATTCAAGTATTGGAATGTCTCCATTTGAAGCACTTTATGGAAAAGCTTGTCGTACGCCATTATGTTGGTCAGAGGTTGGTGAAAGAATACTAGAAGGGCCCGAGATTGTGGATGAGACTACTCAGAATATTCAGGTAATTAAGTCTAACCTGAAAGTGGCCCAGGATAAGCAAAAGAGCCTAGCAGATCGACATACCACGGATCGGATATATAATGTGGGCGACTATGTATTTCTGAAATTATCACCTTGGAGAGGTGTAGTTCGATTTGGGAAGAAAGGAAAGCTCAGTCCCAGGTACATTGGACCTTATAAGATCACTGAGAGGATTGGTGAAGTTGCTTACAGGTTGGAGCTACCTCCAGAGTTGTCTAAGGTACATAATGTGTTCCATGTATCGATGCTTCGACATTATGTTTCAGATCCTTCACATGTGATTCCTCCTCAACCATTGGAGATTAATCCAGACTTGACATACGATGAGGAACCAGTGACTATACTGGATTGGAAAGATAAGACTCTGAGGAATAAGACCGTGAGATTGGTAAAGGTATTGTGGAGAAACCATTCAGCGGAAGAAGCTACTTGGGAGACAGAAGAACGGATGAGAGATATGTATCCGAGACTATTCTATGGGTTTTGAAGTTCTGGTTGGTGACTGGAATTTCGGGGACGAAATTCTATAAGGAGGGGAGATTGTCACAGCCCGTCCCGGATCACATATTTCCGAGGATGTGAAATGACCGATACGCCCTTAAACGAGATTAAGGTGCGTAAATGTTTATCATGTATTTTATCTAAGTTCCTAAATTTTTATTAATTAGAATTTTTACCTAGTGTTAGGAACTTAAATTAGGGTTAGATTTATTTATTTTGTATGTGTTATTATTTTAAGGACTTAGGTAGGGCCTCCTACCCTAAATCCCTCCCCAAAACCCGTTTTGTTGTCTCACTCGTTCCCTTAGTCACACTCTCTCTCTTATCCTTCTCATTTCAGACTCATTCCCTCTCTCTCTCATTCTCTCTCTTACCCTCGTATACACTGCAAGAACAAGAACAAACCCAATTCTTCACCAACGTCCAATCTGAGATCACCATCGTGATCTTGGGAACTTCACGAGCACGGGGGTATAAGTTTCAGGTAAGTTCCATTTCAGAAACCCTAGTTTTAAAACGACCCGTGTATTGGCACTATTCATCATCTTTTATATGGTTGTGTTTTAGGTTAAACAAAGATCACCACGAGTCTTAGGAAGTCCCAAGGAGGCTCGGAGTGCCTCGTTTGAACAAAATGGACGTCGGGATCGTCGGGTTCGAGTTTGGCCGAATTTGAAGGATTTTGGAAAGGTTTGATCTAGTTGTTTTTAGGCCTTAAAACCCTTCCAACGTGATAGTACATGTTAAATGGTTCACTTTGGTATAAATTGCATGAAAAATGGACCAAAAACGAGTGAGAACAGTGAAAGGGAAGTTTTTCCCAGTTTTCCGGTGACCGGAGTCCGGCGAAGGGTCCACCGGAGAAGACAGAGAATATTCCGTCAAAACTGACGGAATATTCTAACGCCGTTAACGGAAACCGTTAGGATTTAACGGAATATTCCGGGAATATTCCTAACGCCGTTTACTGTGCCGTCAGTGTGCACAGCACGTGGGCCGCGCGTGGGGGGCGCGTAGGTCAGTGCACTGTTTGGCGCGTGGGGGCGCGTGGGGCATCCAAAAATTATTTTAAAATTATGGGGATGCTCGTGAGGTTGTGTAGATCGCGTTAGAGTGTTCGTTTGTCAAAATTGAGCATCGTATGAGGAATTAATTGTCTAGTTTGGTTTAGGTGCGTTAAATGTGCGTTAAATGATTGTTTTAAGTTATTGCACTTATAGGTGGAACGTATAACGAGGAAGAGCACATCCAGGGGCGTCAAGGGGGTTACGACCCGGCGACATACCAGTGAGTGGGCATTGCTTTCTATATATATACCTATATACTCGATTTCCCCAGAAATCAAATTTAAATAAAAAGTGTATTGAAATGAATTGAAATGTGATGTGATTGCCATGCATAGAATGTTATGAATATTATGAACTGTCGTATGATGCATATATGTGTATGATGGTGCTGTGGACGCACAGGTAAGCATTTACTTAATGTTATGATGATGTTGAGATTTACTGAGCTCATATCCTGCACCATGGTTAGTGCTTATAGTATTCACCGCATCGCACGCTCGTCTTGGATCCAAGTAGATGCTGGTCGTACAGTCCACGTGGAGTGGGTACGACAGGCCAGTCATAGAGTGTTAGTGAGATTATGACTGGTGGGTGACCTTAGATATGTATACAGATGATAGATGAGAAAGCACTAGAGCGAATATTACCATGAGTCGTTCAGACTACATTAGGTGGTTCCGACTTATGTGCAGAAGGCCGGATAGATCACGCGGAGTGACTCCGGTAGAGAGTGATATTGATAGATGTTGAGCTCTAGGTTTAATCGTTCAGGGCTATTAGAGTGCCTACGATCGATTATTTCTTTTACCTGATTTATGTTATATCAATGCATTCATACTAAACTGTGGAAACTGGCATGGTACATTCTTATTGAATCTGTTATAAGACTGATGATTGAGATGTTGAGATATATATATGCTATGTACTATTTTCTGGGAAAGTATACAGGTTTTCCAAAAAGGGGTTATAAATGTGGATTTATGAAATGATTTGGAAAAGTTTATTTTCGCCCACTCACGTTTTCTGTTTTTCGCCCCTCCAGGTTCTAGTTGATAGTTGAGGCGTTGGTGGCCTACGAGGACTACTTCGGTGTTTCTGACAGACTAAATAAATGTAGGAATCACCCGAGGGTGTTGTAAAATAGCTATGTTCCTACTTGACTGCACCTAGATACTTATGCTCTGTTTATGTGTGTTTAGTACACTCTTATGCACATAGTATGCTAGGTTGTTAATATTTGTATAATTAGTGGTTTTTGTTGACTCGTATTTTATTATGAAATCGTTTCCGCTTGCGTTTATGGTTACGTCACGCTCACGTGACGGCCAGCACGTTCTAGTCTTCGGGTTAGGGTGTGTCATTCTGATAGGCAACAGGTTCTCTTAGATAATTTTTAGAATATCCAAATTAAACAGCCAAGCATGAGGTTAGGTCATGAAAAGTTAATTAGAGCCTTAGAACAAGAGTTTGATAGCTTTAATTTTAATTTCCATCAAAGCCAGCAGCATATTCATTCTCTTGAGCACAAACTGCAAGCCATTTCTAGAGATCATGAGTCATTACTTATCAAGTTTACCAAAATGAACCAAGAACTCCAATTTCTTAGAATGCAGCAAAAGGCAAGTGACATTCTGAAAAGAGAATTGAAAATAGGTCTACAAATTGATCAGCATAAAAATAAAGAAAAATAGGTTATTGAACCCATAGAACAAGAAGCTAATTAGCCCATTGAAGAAATTAAGATTGAGCTCTTAGAAGAAGACATTGAATGGAGCAGCATCAAAATAATGAGCAGCATCAGCTTTTGAGTGACAGACAAAAAAGAAAAATATGAAAGTTTTCTTAGGAATATATCTTTAGACATAATAATAATAGATGGTATCATATTAAAAGAAATTTCAAAATGCAAAATTAAGAACAATGTCACTAGATATGCAAAATGAGGTCATGAGCAGAGCATCATAGTCCATGAAAGAGTTACAATTATAGTTACAATGCGCCTTGTATCAGTCCATCTTTGATCCAAAACCAGGGATGGATATTATTACAAAGATGTATCCACCATATCTTTGGTATAGAACAGAGAATTCTATTTGTAAACCAGAGGTTAACATAGCTATGGCCAGGATTAACATGAGAGATTATAAACCATTGCATTTTTTTAGTTATGAGCATCAGAAAAAGTGTAATGTGGTAGAAGTTACCCCTGCTTTACTGCTATCTGATAGGAGCATATTAAGGCAACTTGGTTAGCTTGTTTTCTTGCATTTATGTTGTTAGTTCATAGTTATTTTAGTATTTTAAGCTATTTTCGTGTGTTTGTAGGTCCAAAGGGAAAAAGTAGCAAGAAAGTTCATTTTGGAACTTTTTGGAGCAGTTTTGGGTTTGGAATGGATGGCACATGCTTGGAGCAAGGTGGATAGACGAAATTGAAGATCAAAAGAGGCTAGGATTATGCTAAAGTTATGAACAAATTAATTCACGAAAGGGAAGTAAAGGATGCACGCAAGAAAGAAGGAATGTTAGCAAAGTTACCTTATTTTGTCCTAAACTTTCCTAATCCTTCACAACTTAATTTCCAGCTGCAAGGAGGATCTCTAAAGATATTAGGACACTTAATTACATGTTTGATAGTAGCATATTTATGCGACTTAGTTAGCTTGTTCTTGTGCATTTATGTTGTTATTTCTTTGTCAATTATGTATTTTAAGCTATTTTCGTGTGTTTGTAGGTCCTAATAACAAAGTTGGCAAGAAAGTGTATTTTGGTGCATTTTTGAGCAATTTTGGGCTGAAATGGATTGCATGCATATGGAGCAAGTTGGATGGACGTTTTTGGTGTTTTAAAAAGGGTTTCAACATATGCAAAAATCTAAATAATGAAGTTGAAGTGTGGAAGTGTGCAGATACATACACTTAAGGAACAATTTGAAAGGAAAAGAAGTGAAAGATGTCATTTGTTGGATTACTTTACAAGTTGTATTCACATTTCCAGCAACTACAAACATAATTGCAAGCTGAAATGATGCATAGCATGTGTGTGAAAGTGTCTAGCAGTAGGTGTATGTGTGAAGATGTGTAAAGTGGCCAAAAGTTGGTGTTTGCAAGATGAAATGATGAAAAACATGTGTGTGAAAGTTGTCTAACAGCTAGTACATGTGAAAGTGAGCTGGAACACAAGGCAAAGAGTGCAGAAAATCAAGTTTGAAGGCACATGGATAGCTCCTTTGCCGTGCACTCCTTCCATTGTTGCAGCAACCTTTCACCTTTCCTTTGTCTACCATGTGCACAATATTCTTGTCCACTCATTGCACTCATGGCTGCACACACCACTCCATTTTACCCCCATGCCGTGCATCATGACTCCACTTTCACCCTTGAATCATTTCAGCACCACTTCATTGAATCATTGCTGCACACACCACTCCATTTTCTCCTACAAATGCCATGCACTTCCTTTATAAAAGGGAGTGTGGGTAACAGCCATAGGGTGCAGATTTTGATCCATCAACACAATCCACCCTTCACCATAACTCACCTATATCCATCCACCACCATAATTTACAACTCATCCATCAAACCACACCTTGTGCCGCAACAAAGAGAAGAATGAGGACCCTTGGACGTGCTTGCCATTCAAGTTATATTGCTGGAGCGTTTTTAGGTGTTTTCATTCTTTGTTTTCAATGTTTAAGTTTATGTATCTTTGTTTTGCGAACATGAGGAACTAAACCCATCTTGACTAGGGGTGATTTCAAAGCCATGATTATGTGTGCAATATGAGTTGATAAATTCTAGTTATGAATTCTTGAATCATGAATGCAATTAGCTTAACTGTTTGATTGATAACTTATTTGTATTTGTTGATTGAGGATCGATACTTAATTAGCATGCATAAATATGATGCTAGAATATAAGGGAGTTTCACATAATCATTTCAAACTTATATTTACAAGTAGTGGAAGTCGCTTATAAACGATCGCGTTAAGTTTAATTCCTAGCATGAGTGACATGATATCATAGTTGCAAGTGCTTTGTCAATGCTTATGATTTTCATTAAACATAATGATCTTTGATTGTATCTTCATTATGATGTCATGTAGGGAACTTTTGAAGAATGTTTTGGGTTGTCGAATGATGTCATCCAATCCAATAATACAAGGAAAATATAAGGATTAACTAGTGATGTCACGGTTAATTTGGGGCATTGTCGTTTATAATTCAATGAAGGAGTAACTGGAAATCAAGTTGTTTGCATACATGGCATATGTGGAGAAAGTGCCTCTAGCTAGCTTATCATCCATCTAATCAACCAAATTCGTCCAAAATCTGTCTTAAGTTTTAGTTACTTGTTTTTATTTTAAATTCATCCAAAACTCAGTCCCCCTTTACTTTAACGTGTCTAATTAGTTAGAATCTGTTTTAGTTTGTGTTTTAAGTGTTTTCATTCAAGTAAAAGTCAATTTTCGTCCAAAGTCATTCCTAGTGTCTAGTTTAAGTTTAATTGGTTGTTTTAAGCTGTTTTGAGTATTTTAAGTTTGCTTTGAGTTCTTTGAGCCTAGTTAAGTGTTTTTAGCCTCCTTTTATATATTTGAGTCAGTTTAGAGTGTTTTAGCAATCCCTCTTAGTCCCCGGTTTAAGAACGATCCTTACTTATTCATACTACAATTGTTAACAAGAGGGTTTAATTTGTGTGCTAAGTTAATTTCCGCACCAATGTTCCTAGACGGACAATCCCAGTCAAAGAGGGATGCCACACCTCCTTCCCTTTTCCTTTTCCCTTGCTGTGCAAGGCAAGCCTAGTTTCCCTTCCCCTTGCCGCATATCCCTTTCCCTTATCCCTCTGGGATCCTGCCGCACCCTACATTCCCTTTTCCTTTTGGGATTCTGACTTGTTACCCTTTTCTTGGAGGATTTGGAGCATTAAAACCTTTCCAAATTTAATTCCCAGCCATCTTTTTCTTTTCCTTATAAATAAGCCCTTTTGCCACAGCTTTTGATCAGCCATCAACACAACCCATTCTAAATACACAACCTTTCATACAATACACCATCCAAACCTTCACCCACACCTTGTGCTACAGCAAAGAAGAAGAAGGAGGACCTTGGACGTGCTTTCCATTCAAGTTGGATTGGTGGAACGTTTTTAGGTGTTTTCAATCTTTTGTTTTCAATGTCTAAGTTTATTTATCTTTGTTTTGCGAACATGAGGAGCTAAACTCGTTTTAGCTAGGGGTAAATTCAAAGCCATGAATTGCAATATGAATTGATTACCTCCAATTGTGATTCTATAAATCGTGAATGCAATTTACCTAACTGTTTGATTCAAAACTTATTCTTGTTTGTGGATTAAGGATACATACTTAGTTTGCATACATGAATTTGATGCTAGAATATAAAGGAATTTCACCTAATTGTTATGAACTTATATTCATAAGTAGTGGAGTTTGCTAGTCACAATCGTGTTAAGTAGATTCCTGGCAGGAGTATCATGCTCATCATAGTTACGAATGCCTTGTCAATGCTTATGATTTTCACAAAGCTTAATGATCTTTGATCGTATCTCTATTATGCTGTTCATGTAGGGAACTATTGAAGAATAATTTGGTTGCCGATGCGTTATCCATCCAATTCAATGACCTAAGAAAAATCTGAGGGTTAATTAGTGCTGCTCACGGTTAATCTGGGGCGTTGAGGTTCATGGTTTATTGGAAAAGCAACTGGAAATCATTTTGTATGCAACCCTCTAGCTAGCCCATCATCCATTTAATTCATCAAATTCATCCAACTTTGTTTAAGTCTTTAATTCACATGTTTTCACTTTAATTTGGTCCAAAACCCAATCCCCTTTACTTTAGAGTGTTAATAGTTAGAATATGTCCAACTTTGTGCCTTTTATTGTTTTGAGTCAAATTAAAGGTAGAATTCGTCCAAATAACTCCCTAGAGTCTGTTTTGAGTCTATTTTCTTGCTTTGTGTTGTTTTGAGTCATTCTAGTTAGTTTTGAGTCTTTTCAGTTTGTTTTTTGAGTTCTTTGAGTCTAGTTAAGTGTTTTCACCCTAGTTTTGTGTTTTTGAGTCAGTTTAGAGTAGATTAGCAATCCCTCCTAATCCCCAGCCCAGAACGATCCCTACTTGCATATATACTACAATTGTCAATAAGAGGGTTTAATTTGAGTGCTATTATTTATCACATCACTATCTTGATAAAATATTCACTAACCGTATTTCCCAACTAGAAACATTTCCTGAAAAACTTATAAAAGTAGCAGAAGATTATCTGGAAAGATGGAAAGAAATTTGCATTAACTTTATTAGTAGTCCTCCAGATTGGTATGTATATATGCATAAGGAGAAAACTAGGCATATAGCCATGATTAATGAAGAATCCTTTAGACTATCCCCTATCTCCTCACATAGGTGGACTCCCTCATACAAAAATATCCTAAAATTTTGAGGAATCCAAATGCTAGCCTTAGATGATTTTGAAGATTTTAGATATGATATGGTATTAGTAGCAAAGAAGAAGAAATGTATATTTACAGCAAGATAAGGATCAGTTATCAGCCCTATCGGAAGCCTCAAAATTTCAAAAAAACAACATAAATGTACCATAGGGTGAAAGAAGATAGAGAAAGAGATGCAAAGCTGGCAGATGGAGATGAACAATACTGGAACAATTTGACAGAAGAAGAGCTGCATAACATCAACAACATGATGGAAACATGAGGAGCTGTTAGTCTAAGAGAGATAGTTTCTTCATAGTCAATCCCTTCTCTTTGCCTGTAACCCTTGGCTACTAGTCTAGCCTTATAAGTCTCCACGTTCCCATCAACGCCTATCTTCCTCTTGAAGACCCATTTGTTTCCAACAGGTACTATACCTTCTGGAGGGTCTACAAGAGTCCAGACCTGATTTTGATACATGGAATCCATCTGAAGGGAAATCTATGAGATTAATATGGGATTTCATAATGACTAGCATGCATATACAATACAAAATTTATATACATAAGCAACAGAAGCATGTTATCGAATAATATCAAAGCTATAGTCATGCAAATCCCCTTCAAGGTTCATAGGTTTATATATAATGCATCAAAACATTTTAGTAAAGAACAAAGTGTAGGTTTAGTCTTATACCTCTTGATCTAGACTTGAGACCAAGGATGGACCACCTCCAAGCCCTTTGTTCCTTGAAGTCCTTGAGCCTAGCCTCCCTCCTTGCCTCTTCCACTTTGTTAGTATGCGTGCTCCTAGGTTCTCTCCAAGTTTCCAAAATAGAAAACCTCTAAAGATCCACACCCACTAGTGTAGTGAGATGGATGGTGGAATAACCAAAAGATTGAAAAAGGATTAGCTAAATCACCCTTAAGGTGGCCGGCCTTTTGGTAGTTTTAGAGAGATATTTCTTTTGCCTCTTTGTTGTTTTAAACACCCCAAAAAACCTTTTTTTTTTAACAAATCTCTATAAAGTTCCTTATATAGACAAAAGAAACCTAGTCAACAACTTGACTAAATATCTCTCCCTCTCCACTTTAAATGGCCGGCCCCTTTGTGTTGGTTTGGGCTTTGGGCTTTTATTTATTTCAAGTCATCCAATGCTTGAATAAAAGCCCAATGGGCCCAATTAAACCCGAACGTTTCTTTAAGCCCAAAACGATCTTTTATCGCTTTTATGATTTCTTTAGACTTTCTAAATTAATCACAACACTTAATTAATCCAATTAATTATTTCCATCATCCATTAATTACTCACCACAAGAGTGTATCGGTGTACAATCATTTTAGGTTCTAATTAGCAAGGCAGTGAGGTGATTGATATAAATCCAATTGATTATATTTAATTCAATCACTTAGTGAATCAAAACTTCCTTTTAATTCACCTTCTTCTTTGATGACTACATTTAATCATCTAGAAGAACTCACAAGCTATGAGTGACATCTAACCATATATCATAGCTACCCAAGCTAATGTAGAAGTTGTTCGGAGAGCCTATTCAGTTGGAATTACAATGTAATTCGATCCTTCTCTAAAACAATACTCTCAATCACATTACTAGGGTATGGATATATTATGTCAAACCCCTAATGTGATTATTCCTTCTTATATGATTCAATTGAGTCGTATAGGAACACTTTCCTTTATTACGCTTGATACTTCGGGCGAAGATTCCTAAATCATATATTAGAGCATTCTTCCTCTCTTATCGAGGATTAGAGATTCCCTGTTGCTCATTCACTTGCCTTCATGACTAAGTGGCTTAACCCCAATTATGCCGTGGACACCCGCGAATGGGGTGACTTTGACATAATCAAAGATTAAGTACTTAACCACAAGACAACGATGATTCCTCAGGTCAAATGACTACTTACATTATTCCAACCATTAGAGTTACTTGCTTGACATATGAGTAGACCTCCATGCAAGTACTCTTGTTCGATTGTGTTCAGTGAACTCATTCCCTTAATGAGCACCTACATGTTTGTCTTAGTGTCACCACACGAATGGGATGAGACTTTCCATCCTTCCATTTGAAGCAGACACAGTATGTACCGGTCTCAGCATTGTCAGTATCCCTCCGACAATCCAATGACTAGGAACCTTTTTGGACATTATGGTTATGTGAAGAAGGTCTCTGTAGTCTAACACCATTAGATTACTTCTTCAATCGATCCATTGTCCATGGATTCACTATTTAGGACATATATCGTTTATTGTGATGGTCCTAATTAGTATCTTTGCCATTTGATGTATAAGAATCATCTATACATCCATTCATTTGTCCTGAAAGGTTTCTTCCAAAGATTGACTTTCAGGGCATATTTCCAACAGAGCTAGGAGTGGAAGATCGAGAAGAAGCCTTGCTTTCTAATTTTCAGGTTAGGCCAATTTTAATTAATCGTGTGCTTCAGGCTCAAATGATTGATGATGAGACCCAGGAAATAATTCAAGCAAGGAACCAAGGCAAAAAGAAAGATTTTGAGATTCAAGAAACTGATGGCATGCTTAACAGGAAAGCAGAATATATGTGCTGAATAATACAGAGTTAAAGAAAGAAATTTTGGATGAAGCACATATCTCAGCATATGCGATGCATCCAGGAGGTACTAAGATGTATCATACCATTAGACCATTTTACTATTGGCCGGGTATGAAAAGAGAAATTGCCGAGTATGTGAGTAGGTGTGCCATTTGCCAACAGGTTAAAGCTGAAAGAAAGAAGCCGTTTGGGTTGATGCAGCCACTTCTCGTTCCAGAGTGGAAATGGGAAAATATTACTATGGATTTGATGTACAAGCTCCCTCATACCCAGAATGGTTATGACGACATTTAGGTGGTAGTTGATCGGCTTACGAAGTCAGCGCATTTTATTCCAGTGAGGGAGAAGTATTCGTTAAGCCGATTAGCTAAGTTATTTATATCACAGATTGTGCAGTATTATGGTGTGCCAGTTAATATTATCTCGGATCAGGATCTTAGATTTACTTCCAAGTTCTAGATAGCATTCCAGGAAGCTCTTGGTACGAGATTACTTTATAGTACGGAATATCATACTCAGACAGATGGATAATCTAAGAGAACCATTCAGACATTAGAGGATATGTTGAGATCTTCAGTGCTACAGTTTGGAGATAGTTGGCATGATTGTTTGGATTTGATAGAGTTCGCCTACAACAACAGTTATCATTCGAGTATTGGTATGGCACCATTTGAGGCACTTTATGGGAAATCTTGTCGTATGCCTTTATGTTGGTCAGAGGTTGGCGAAAGAGTTTTAGTGGGCCCTGAGATTGTGGATGTGACTACTTAAAATGTTCAGGTAATTAAGTCTAACCTGAAAGCTGCCCAAGATCGGCAACAGAGCTTAGCAGACAAGCATGCCACTGATCAGAAGTATGATGTAGGTGATTGGGTATTTCTGAAGCTATCACCTTGGAAAGGTGTTGTACGATTTGGAAAGAAAGGAAAGTTGAGTCCTAGGTACATTGGGCCATATATGATGACCAAGCGAGTCGGTGAGGTTGCTTACAGGCTTGAGTTGCCTCCAAAGTTGTCCAAGGTACACGATGTATTTCATATTTCGATGCTTCGACATTATGTTTCAGATCCTTCACATGTGATTCCTCCTCAACCTTTGGAAATTAATTTGGAGTTGACTTATGATAAGGAACCAGTGACTTTGTTGGATTGGAAGGATAAAGAACTGAGGAACAAGACAGTTCGTTTGGTAAAAGTGTTATGGAGAAATCATGAAGTGGAAGTAGCTACTTGGGAGACAGAGGATCGGATGAGAAGATGTATCCACGATTGTTTTATGATTATTAGTGGATGTATTTCATATGTACAATTTCAAGGACGAAATTTTGTAAGGTGGGGAGACTGTCACAGCTGTCCCAAATATATATTTATCGACAGTGTGAATTGACAAAAATACCCTTGAACGTTAGTCGTGTAATGTGGTTTAAGGGTAGCTTTGGGTTAATATTCTTAAAATCCTAATTGTTTGGAACCAATTAGGATTAAGTTATGTTCTTTTTGGTGGTTGACCAATCCTAGGCCACACACACACACTCTCTCTTCTCTCCCCTGTGTCATCTCACCCCTCTCAGACTCTCACTCTCTCTTCCCTCTTATGTGTGGACAAGGGCAAAAACACCCCAAACCTTGCAGATCGAGGTTGAAAATGGTAAAATTGTGTTCCTAAGGTCCTCACGAGTTCAAGGGTACCAAATATAGGTAAGGTTACCTTCGATTTCACGTGGAACCACAAAGTCCGATTTCTTGCACTATTCATGCAACTTTTATTCTTCGATTTTTAGGGAATTCTAAGAACATAGAAGGCTTAAGGAGGTCCTCACGAGCCTTGGGGTAGTTCGTTGGAAGAGTTTGGATGTCAGAGGGCCGAGATCGAAGCTTTTCAAGTCGACCTTATTATCGAGCTTCCTTAGGTAGATTCTATTGGAATTCAAGGCTTAAAAGTAGTATAACGTGATTCTACATGTTATTAGCTTCATTTTGGTACCAATTGCATGAAAAATGATGAAGAAACGAAGGAGAATAGTGAGTTTGAAGTTTTGTCTAGATTCTGGCGTCGACGACGATCGCCAGAGCTGGAGGTAGGAGGTGAAGGAATATTTCGTCAAGTATGACGGAATATTTTGACGCCGTCAGTCAAATGTGACGAAATATGTTAGGTTTAACAGAATATTCCCTAACGGTGGTTTGGGAATCCGTCAGGTTTGGGCCGCACGTGGGGGCGCATTTTGCCGTGCCCTTGCTGGCGCGTGGCAGCATGTGGGAGGTCCAAAAATATTTCTAAAAATATGGGGATGATCTTGAGGTTGTGTAGATCACTGTGGTATATTCATATACCTATTTTGAGCAATGTATGAGAAGTTATTAGCTAGTATTGCCTATGTGCTTTAATAATAACATTTTTATAGTCAATTTGCATATAGGTGAGGCTTATCCTGACGACGAGCGTATCCACGGGCGACTCGGGGGCTACGACCCTTCGACATACCAGTGAGTGGGCTTTTGTTTTTAGTATATATTTATATGCTTGATATATTTCCCAGAAATGCATTTTAAAGAAAGTATGCTTTGAAATAATATGCCAAATGCTTTTATACTTTGAATATGCATTGCATGGTTGCATATATATATATATATATATATATAAATGTGGTGCTGTGGAGGTACAGGTGAGTTCAGGTAAGTTATGTTTGGTTGTGTGAATCATCGATGATGTGATATGTGATATTTGATTAAGTAATGTTGAGCTCATAAAGCTGCACTTAGGGTGATTATGAATTAGCCAGAGATATGAAGTACAGGCTTGTTTATTTACGTCACCTCCTGCACTATATGCTCATATTGGATCCAACTTGAGTGCATAGTCTTGTCGTATAGACCTTAATTATGGTTCTGACTCATAGGTGACTAGCAATTTATCGCCCGGCTATTATGAGAGAATAGAATTGAGCATAATTATATTTCACCCAATCTTATCGTACAGACCCTTTTCAGTGGTTCCGACTTATATGTAGTATATTGCCATATAGGTCATTGTAGTGACTCTGGCTAGATTGGGTTTGAGCTACGACTTCAGCCATACAGACTATCACAGGAGTTCTGGCTAACATATCACAATTCTATGAAATTATTCTTACCTGAATTGTTAACTCTATTATGTCTTGGCATGGTATTTATACCTATGAATATGATTATGTGAAGCATGAACTGAATTCATATAGTTTCAGATATATATATATGTATATGCTTATATCTTGATTCTGGGAAAATTATACCTGTTTTACAACGAGGGGTTAATATATTGATAAATGAAATGATTTTGTAAAACATTTGTTTTGCCCACTCATGTTTTCTGTTTTAGGCCTCTCCAGGTTTTAAGTAAGTTGATGTTGGTGGTTCGAGGACGTCGGCTATTCTGACTATTCTATATTATAGTAGGACATTGCTGGTACTGTGTAACTAGTACTTGTCCTACTGGACTGCACCTAGACTTATTATGCTCTGAATAGGAGAGTTTACAGTTGTAACTAACTCCTATCACTTCTTATTAGTAGTGTACTCTCTAAATGTGGTTTTTAATTATTCGTATAGTTGCTATCCTTATCACTTCCACACTGTGCACATGGCTACGTCACTCTCACGTGACGGCCAGCATGCCTTGACCTCGGTCGGGGTGTGTCAAAAATGGCATAAGAGTAAATAAAGAAAACAGTTTGATTCATTATGGACTTTTCATACACAAAATGTCATTTTGATTAAGAATGAATAGTGTCAAGCCTTTTTCGTTAAAACTCCCTAAATTAAAAAATATATTTTTTAATCTGTTTATCTCTTTCCTCATTTTTTTAACAAAATCTCTTTCCTCATTAAGTCTTAAGAAATTATTAATTTTTCATTGCTACCCATAGTTAGGCTAATAAAACGTGGCAGTCTAAGAGGAGGGTGGTGAGCATCCAATGTGTACTAAAAATTAGATTTGGACAGATCATGTTTTTGTACTACATTTTCATACCATCTTAGGTAGCATATGATGTGGAAAGCCACATCATTTGAATTAATTAGATTTTTAAGTTTAGTTCATTATTTGATAAACTAATTATTAAGAAAATCTAATTTAATTAAATGATGATTGTGGTATATGAGGAGTCTTTTTCCTTCATTTCTTTGGATTTTGCAAATTTTTCAAAGGATCTGGATGTCTATATCAGATGCCGCCTAAGGTGGTATAGAAATATGGTATAAAAACATGGTATGAATAACATTACTCAAAAGTTAATAACTTAAAAAATACAATTTCTCACCACTTATATAATGTGGTGTACCACCAATGCTCCCATCACAATGAAAAATTTCTCGAAATATAGCTAGCATCCCTCTATATTTTAATAAAAATAATGAGATTTCATTAAGTGATGAGAAAAAACTAGCTTTGACATAGAAGATTTGACAAGCCAAACTACACATAAGGACTTTAGTTGTTGAACTACAATCAGTGGCCTACCTTCTCCCTAATTACGTTGTCGGGGACCCATATTTTGGGTCTAATTTAATTCCAAAGATATATTTTGAGGGTAGTAAAAATAGGAACTTGGATTTGGGTGGGTATTTAGCTCTGGCATCCACCTCAAGTGGATAAGAAATGCTAGTGGGAAGAGGGCCCAACAAGCTGCAACAACACATTAATGGGAGAAAGTGGCAGGCTCGCGCATCAAAAGCAACACGATCGACGAATTTGTTGCAGGTGGGCTCACAACAAGCCTAGTTTATACGACTGAGATTGATAGGAGCATATTTATGCAACTTAGTTAACTTGTTTTTGCACATTTACATTGTGTTTTCTTAGTTATTTTAGTGTTTAAAGTCATTTTTGTGTGTTTTCAGATTCTAAGAACAAAGTATGCAAGAAGATGCATTTTGGAGGCCTTTGGAGCAGTTTCGAGTTTGGAATGGATAGCAAGTGCATAGAGCAAGGTGGATGGACTAAATTGAAGACTTAAAGAGGCTAAGAATGTGAAGAATTAGTGTACAAAGGATCAAGAACTCAGCCACAAAAGGACACACCTTCCTTGCCGTGCAATCCACATAGTATTCCCTTTGGATTCCCATGCCATGCTTAATCACCCTTGTCCCCTAAAATATTTCTGATTTCATGCACTCAATTGTTACACTCAATTGCTGCATACATCTTGTTCCCTTCACCCATCAGATTTCACACAACTTTCACAACCATTACATGCACCAATTAATGCTCCATCAGCCACATTTGGGATCCAATGCCGTGTGCAACACATGTTGCTGCACCTTTGACTAATTTCTGAAACATTTCACCTCCCCTTTTCATTTCTATGCAATGTACACAATCATTCATGCTCCCTAGCTGAAATACCACTCCATTTTACCCTCCATACTTTGCATCATTGCTCCATTTTCATCCTTGGACCATTGCACACCACAAATTCACCCTCTTTGATGTGCATTTCCCCCACTGCCTAATCTGATTCTCTAGGGTTTTTGGGGCCTATATATACATATTTACACCCCTTGGCAAGAAGTTCACTCTCCCATATTCATGATTCATGCAGAATTATTCATCCATACTCACCCTAGGCAGCAAAACACCCAAAAAACACCATTCTAGTGCCCAGAAAACATAACAGCCACTCCACCTTCTTCCACCCTTTCTGCCGAGTTCTTCACCACCCTTCCACCACCAAACACTCCTCCACACTCACCATAAACCTTTCCATACCATTCCCCATCCATTCTACACCATAGAACTACCCAAAACCTGTCCATAAACCAATCTGCCACAAGCAAGGGAAAAGAGGAATCTTGGATGCACTTGCTGCCAAGTTGGAGCATTCTAGGTGTTTTCTTTCTTTGGATTTTAATGTCTAATTCATGTAATCTTTGTTTTTCTTTAAGTATGATTGGCTAAATTCATTTTGGCTAAGGGTGGATTCAAAACCATGATCATATATGTGAAATAAGTTGATTACTTCCAGTTATCGTTACATAAGTCGTGAATACAATTTGCTTAACCGTTGAATTTAAAACTTATTCTTGCATGTTGATTGAGAGTGCACGCTTAATTTGCATACTTGAATTTGGTGCTAGGATATAAAGTTGTTTCACCTAATCGTTATGAGTTTATATTCGCAACTAGTGAAGGTCGCTAGTCACGATCGTGTTAAGTAGATTCCTGGCAAGAGTATCATGCTTTTCATAGTTACGAATGCCTTGTCGATGCTTATGATTTCCAAAAAACGTAATGATTCTAACTTGTGTCTTTATCATGTTGTTCATATAGAGAACTTGTTAGGAATAATTTGGTTGCGATGCATATTCATCCAATTCAATGATTCTAGGGAAATCTGAAGGTTAATTTAAGCGGACCTAATTAACTTGGAGTGTCGAGGTTTATAACTTGTTAAATTGATAACTGAAAATCGATTTAGGTTGCATATATTTCATGTGTGGAGAAGAACCCCTTAGCCATTCCATCATCCATTGATTCATCACAATTTTGTCTTACAATCTGTTTTCCTTGCAATCTGTCCATTTAGTTCATTTTCGTCCAAATCAAATCCCCATTTATTTTGAAGTCCTAGATTAGTTAGAAAGTGTGTTGGTTTATGTTTTTAAGTGTTTTGGTACAAGTTAAAACCCAAATTCGTCCAAATTGGTGCTTTGTGTTCAAAACTGCCCAGAAAGTGTTTTTAAGGCAGTTTTGAGTCTTTTAGTTGCTGTTTTGAGTTATTGGTTTGTTTTAGTATTTTAAACGTGAGTTTTGCATTCTTTGAGTCTAATCTAGTGTTTTAAACTTTGTTTTTACGTTTCTAATTCAGTTTTTAAGTGATTAGTACCCCTAGTTAATCCCCGGTTAGAACGATCCCTACTTATATCATTACTACAATTGTCACAATTAGGGTTTAATTTTGTGTGTTAACATAATTTTCACATCAGAGATTGGTGAGCCGTTGTCCTGTCAGCCTTCTTGGGTTGTGGATGGATCCAAAATGCAAAGTGCGGCCATAAACAATAGCTGGATGTAATCAATTCATATAAAGCATATAATCATGGCTTCGAATTCACCTCTAACTAGAAAGAAATTAGTTCCTCATGTCTTTGAAAATAGAAAACCAAATTCAAAGCAACATTGAAACAAATCTTAGGATAGAATACACCTAGAAATGCTCTAGCAATGGCAGATTTGACTCCAAGGGTCTCCTCTACTTCCTTCCTTGCAAATCTGCGCACAAGTATGTATTTTCTAATGTTTTGGCTCTGTATGTGTGGTGAATAGTGTAGAAAAATATGGTAGAGGGTGGTGGTTTGAATTGTGGTAGAAAATATGTATTTATAGGCTAGGCTTTTGCGCAAAGTAGTGGAGGAGAAGGATTACACAATCTTAGAGGAATAGGACTAGGAAATTCAGCACAAAGCTTCTAGAAGGGGATTAAATTCGTCAAATTTCTAGGGGGAAAAAGGATCAGGTTATTTGCATTGTTTCAGGGTTTCGAGAATCATATATTAGGTATTCTAATGTGATAAGAAGTCTCCCTTGCAGCTGGAATTAAGGTAGGATAGGATTAGGATAGGATAAGATAAGATAAAGTTAGTTTGGATGAGATAAGGTTGGATAAGGTTTTGGATAAGATAAGGCAGTTTGGATAATATCTCATTCTTTTGAGTTGATTCCTTATCTTCAATGTCTTGAATTAATTTCCTCAACTCTTTAGCACATTCCCAGCCTCTCTTGAACTTTAAATTCATCCATTCCTTGGGCTCCATATGTAAGCTATCCATTCTAGCCCAAAACTGCTCTAAAATGCTCCAAAATGCACCTTCTTGCCAACTTTGTCATTTGGACCTACAAACACATGAAAATAGCTTAAAACACTATAATAAGTAGAAACTAGCCATGAAAATGCCAGAAAACAAGCTAACTAAGTCACACAAATATGCTCCTGTGAAAATTACTTGACACACAAATTAAACCCTATTGTTGACAATTGTAGCAAAGATGTAAGTAGGGATCGTTCTAGACCGAGGATCAACTAGGGCTGCTAATCTACACAAATATGACTCAAAAATACCAAACTAGACTTAGAAACACTCAACTAGACGCAAAAACACAAAACTAGACACTTAAAACTTAAAACTGACTCAAACTACTCAAAACAGCAAAACTAAGTTAAAAAGACTCAAAACAGACTCTAGGGAGTTATTTGGACGAATTTAAGACTAGTAAGACTCAAAACACTAAATTGGACAGATTTAAACACTTTTCTAACTAATCTAAGATACTTAATTCAAAAGGGGGATTGATTTGGACGAAATTTAACTAAACTAACCAGATTGCAAAACAAAGCAAATTAGGTGATTTGAGTAGTGAAAACTTAGCCAGAGGATCCTTCTCCACACAGGACATATGCATATAAACCAATTTCCAGTATTGTTCCCTTAGACCATGAATGACAACACCCCAAGTTAACCGTGACAACACAAATTAACCATCAGATTTTCCTTAAATCATTGAATTTGACGGGATACGCATCACAACCAAATTATCCTTATCAAGTTCCCTAACTATGAAAAGCATGAGAGAGAGAGACATATCAAAGGTCATTAACTTCCTTGAAAACCATAAGCATTGACAAGGCATTCGTAACTATGAAAAACATGATACTCCTGCCAAGGATTTACTTAACACAATCATGACTAGTGACTTCAACTACTTGTGAATATAAGTTCATAACAATTAGGTGAAACTCGCTTATACTCTAGCATCAAGTTTATGCATGCAAACAAAGTATGCATCCTTAATCAACGTACATAAACAAGTTTTAATAACTCAGATAAGCAAATCACATTCAAGACTCAAGAAACAATAACTGGATGTAATCAATTCATATAAAGCATATAATCATGGCTTCAAATTCACCTCAAACTAAAAAGAAATTAGTTCCTCATGTCTTTGAAAATAGAAAACCAAATAAAAAGCAACATTGAAACCATATAAGGATAGAATACACCTAGAAACGCTCCAACAATGGCAGATTCGACTCCAAGGTCTCCTCTCCTTCTTTCCTTGCAAATCTGCGCACAAGTATGTGTGGTGAATAGTGTAGAAAAATATGGTAGAGGGTGGTGGTTTGAATTGTGGCAAAAAATATGTATTTATAGGCCAGGGTTTTGCACAAAGTAGTGGAGGAGAAGGATTACGCAATCCTAGAGGAATAGGTGATGTGATGTAAAACAAGCACACAAATTAAAACCCTCTTTTGACAATTGTAGTATGTGTATAAGTAGGGATCGTTCTAAACTGGTGATGCGAAAATTAACTTAACACACAAATTAACCCTCTTGTAGCAATTGTAGTAAATAATGTAAGTAAGGATCGTTCTAGACCGGGGATTAGGAGGGCTTGCTAATAACTGAAGGAAATTTTGTGAAAAACATGTTCATTTAAGCAACATCTATTAGCATGCAATTAACAATTAAAGGCGAAATCATGCTTGTATGCACTTAAAAACAAAACATTAGCCATGAAATTCAAAGCCTAGTAGTTAGGTGAACCAAGACTCAACTCAAAATAAAGTGAGTTGAGAAATTTATACCTTTGTTGATTCCTCTTTGCATAAGCAAAGGATAATCACCCAAGAGATAGGGCCTTCATTCCTTGCTTCTTAGATCCATGGATTTGGATGGAAGAATTGGTTTCTCCAAGTTCTCAAAATTGAGAACCTCTAAGTCTCCACACCAAGGAAAGATTGATGAAGAAATAAGTGACCTTGGAGGAGAAAGATTACTAGCTAATCCCCTCCAAGGGGGCCGGCCTCTTAGAGAGAAAAGGGAGAGATATGTTCTCTCCAATTCTCTAAAAGAAAACCCTAAATGAATTTTGGCTATAAAGTCATATTTATACCTTTATTCATTGGAGTGGCAAACTTGTAATTAAAGCAAATGAACTACCCTTCCTCTAAATGGCCGGCCATAGGGTTTCATTGGGCTTTTAAGGCCTTTGTGAATTATTTGTCATTAAGTTGTCATACAACTTAAGTCAATGGGCTTGACGTTCGAAGCCCATTGGGCCTTAAGGCCCAAAACTAACCCGTGGTCTTTTAACGAACTTTATTCGTTTGATTAATTAACATATTAATTAATCCTTGCCATAAATAATTAAACCATTTAATTATTCTTACTCATCTCCATTGTTTCTTCAATCTCTACCTTACACGGTGTACGTGAAGGAAAAAATTTGTCCTAGCTAAGAACAAGTAAGAACAATTGAATACATATGCAAACTATTAACTCATTAAACTAGGCATGCATTCAAAAACAATTCATAAAACCCATGACTTTCAAAGCCTAGTATATGGTGAACCATGAAGGAAATTTTGTGAAAAACATGTTCATTTAAGCAACATTTATAAGCATGCTATTAACAATTAAAGGGCGGAATCATGCTTTCATGCACTTAAAAACAAAACATTAACCATGAAATTCAAAGCCTAGTAGATTGGTGAACCAATACTCAACTCAAATCAAAGTGAGTGGAGAAATATATACCTTTGTAGATTCCTCTTTGCATAAGCAAAGGCTAATCACCCAAAGAGAGGGCCTTCATTCCTTGCATATTAAATCTATGGATTTGGATGGAAGAATAGGATTCTCCAAGTTCCCAAAATAGAGAACCTCTAAGTATCTTCACCAAGGTTAGATTGGAGAAGAAATGAGTGACCTTGGAGTAGTGGGATTGCTAGATGCACCCCCCAAGGAGGCCGGCCTCTTTAGAGAGAAAAGGAGAGACATGTTCTCTCCAATTTTCTCCAAAAGAAACCCTAAATGAACTTTGGCTATAAAGTCATATTTATACCTTTATTCATTGGAGTGGCAAACTTGTAAATAAGTCCAAGTTCACTACCCTCCTCTAAATGGCCGGCCATAGGGTTTTTTTTAGGCTTTTGGGCCTTTGTGAATTAAGTTGTCATACAACTTAAGTCAATGGACTTGACGTTCGAAGCCCATTGGGCCTTGAGGCCCAAAACTTTCCCGAGGTCTTTAACGAACTTATTCGTTTGATTAATTAACATATTAATTAATCCCTGCCATAAATAATTAAACCATTTAATTATTCCTACTCATCTCCTTTGTTTCTTCAATCTACACCTTACACGGTGTACGATCCATTAGGTTCCTTTTAGCGAGGCAGTGGGCGATTCAGAACTCTTTCAAATCGATTGTGAATTGAAACTTACTTTCAATTCTCCCTTTAGTGATTATACACGTTTAGGGCTTCCACAAACCATGAGTGACACCTAGCAGCATATCATGGTTACCGAAGCTAATCAGAAGAGGTGGAGAACCTATTCAGTTTAGGATTACAAATGCAATACGGTCTTTCTCTAATACAATACTTTTGACCACATTGTTTGGTTTGATAGTTTAGTTTATTCATGTCTACTATCCAATGTGATTCGTGTGCTTATATGATTACCTTGAATGTGATTTGGAACGACTTCCTAAATCTCATTCATACTCTGGCCAGAGATTCTTAATCATATCATAGAGTATTCTCCCTCAAACAGTTTGAAGGTTAGAGATCCCTTGTTGCGCATTCACTTGCCTTCATGGCTAAGTGGCTTAACCCCAACGATGCCGTGGACACCCTCCTGATGGAGTGACTTTGACATAATCAAAGATCAAGGACTTAACCACAAGACAACGACGATGCCTCAGGTCAAAGGACTACTTTGCATTATCCCAACCATGAGTTCTCATGTGACATGAGTATGAGAACTCCTCGTTGATCGTGTTCAGTGGACTCATTCGCTATTGAGCACCTACATGCTTGTCTTGATGTCATACACATCAATGACTTGAGACTAGTCACTCTCCTTGAGAGAAGACATAACACGTACTGATCTTAACGGACTGTCAATGCCCAATTGGCAATCCTATGACCAGGAACGTTTAGGATGTGTCTACGAAAGAATGGTCTCATGAATCTAACTTCTTTAGATTGCATTCTCCCAATCACATATTCCTTGGACTTTATCGTTTAAGCATATAACATTTATATGAGACGGCTTAAAACAATAATCTTTGCCCTTGATATTAAACTAGATTAGTTTAACATGTGAAATTCAAGTAAAAGAACCAACTGTTTTGAACTATTCAAGAACAATTTACAACACCTTCGAAAGGTGTGTTCTTGACACTTGCAAGACATTTCTTGCAAATACCCCTTCCAATGTCCATCCTTTCATAAAGAAAGTTTGTTCCCTTGGAGTTAATTTTATTTTCTTCATTTGACTTCTCCTTTGACTACAATAGTCATGGTCCCTAAACTCCCACTATCTCTCTTGAAACTTATTTCAATTGTGTTATACACATCAAACAATTTGGAGAGCGTATGGTTATTGTTCACTATATAGTTCACAATAAACTTAGTGAACGATTTGGATAGGGACACAAAGGTGAAGTCCTTGCCTAGTTTCCGTTTCTTTAAGTGGTGTAACACTTCAACACTCAATGATTCAAAATCATCAAAAGTCCATGTCGATGGACTATTTTTGTCAACCAACCATTATGTTCTAAACATAATTACAAACTATCAAGAGTTGTTTAAGGCAACTCTAATTTCTTCATACAACAATTTGTAAATGAAGAATCATGGCACATAAAGTGTCCTACCTTTGTGCTTTCTTCTCAAGTTCTTTGTTCATTTAACAAAGAAACAAGCACTAGTGTTTGCATTGACCCAGGGTTGTTCAAAGCAACTCTTATTTCTTCATACAACGATTTGTAAGTGAAGAACTAATACCACTAAAAGTGTCCTTGTCTTTATGCTAATCTTCGTAAGTTCCTTTGTTCATATAACGAAGGAATAAACATTGGTTGTTTGTGTTGTCCCTTTTCATGATAGATTTATCTAACATGTTCTTCTAATGATACATTACCAATAGGAAGATTGTGAGGATGAGACTACTTAGGTACATATACAATCCATTTAAGACGATCTTTGGGATTGTCGTACCAAGTCCGGAAAGCATTCCGCTTTTATTTGTCAAGTTTTGGATAGCGTTTGCAAATATATTGGTAAACAAATACATAACAAATATAAATTGATTGATTTTAAGCCATTTGATTCGGGTCTTTAAGTCAAATAGCACCACCCACTATTTTTGGCAAATTCCATATCCCTCATTGGAATTCGAGAGTTTTTGGATGAAACTCTTAGTAGGGTATGGGAGACTCACTATTACCAAGCCCACCTCACAATGATATGATGTTGGCTAGCATTAATAATAATGAGAGAGTACACTTACTCATTTGCAACAACCTCTTGCAAGTACCCATCTTTTTTGGCCTCTAGAGAATGTCACCTCACAATGATATGATGTTGGCTCCATTTCTCTTAGTTAAGTCATTCCCACCATGCTTAGTGCGTGAAGGGGTTCAAGAATAGCCTCACGATGATACGATGTCGGCCATCCTCGTTGCCTACACTCACCTCATCAAGTATGTATATAGACTCCTCCTGAGTATAAGCATACTTTGAACTTCCCCATGATAGGGTGAAGGCGGTGTACAAGTCATAAACGATTGGAGCTACCACGGTGGAAGGCCACGAAAGAGTGTTCAAAGCACTCTCACGCTTATCAACTTAATAATGGTTTGGTTTGAGGGTTTTTGGTCTCATCACATAAACATATTTATTTTAATCTTTATTAAAACAATTTTGGTCCTATTACAACTATTGGTCCATTTGATTGATTTAGTTGTATATAATACTTCCACTATGCTTATAAAACGGTTTTTAAAGCAAGAGTATATGATACTACTAACATAAACTTTGCATTCATTTAATGGACTATATAGTTGCCTTAGGGCCTTAGGATGACTATGAACCTTTTATTTAGATTCAACACGAGCCTAGTGTTGAATCTCGGACTAGGGATGGTGATTGATTTTAGTTACGCGTTTAATCACATTAAGGCGTGTTGTTCCTAGGGGCGTTGGACCCAACTACTCCATTTTCATGCATATCAAATAAAACAAGAATGGAGTACTTTAAAGTAAAGAAGAGCTTATGCTCTTTTACAACAATTGATCAAAATAAATTACTTTAAAGTAAATAAGAGCTTATGCTCTTTTACAACATTTGATCAAATCAAATTACAACCAAAATTAATCTACACATTCCCATGGTTCAAACAAATTTGAAGCGGCCTTTCACATAGCTCAATTATCGTAGGCTCAGGTTCATAATCACCCTTTAATTAATTAACACTTTAACTAATTAAATTGAATGCAACATTTTCATTTGGTTTTTGTATCCATAAAATTGATTTAAATGGAGCTAAATGAAATGAAAATCCAATTCTCATTTAAAGAGACAAAACAATTTTGTTCTCTACTTAATTTGGGCCATCTTGCAATAACCACAACATTTGGGCTATATTGCGAATACATAAACTTTTGGGGTCACTTTGTAAAAACACAAAAGTCCACTACTTCATGTAATTACAACTAGAACCCAAAAATTTCAATAAATTCAAAACTTCATTAAAGGAGCAAAACAATTTGTCCTTTAGCGTTTTTAGACCTTAACGTCAAAACGTAAACTTTCGGGTCAAAATACAAATACACAAAAGTATCAAAACTTTATGTAATTGCATAAAAGCCCCAAAAATACCCTATTTTAATAGGGTGACCGGTTTTAGGGAGAAAATATAGAAAAGATAAGGCCACAAAAATTTTGAAATTTTTTGTCAAAGTCATAAAGCCTTGCAAGTGGTGCAAGATAAGTGTGACATAATTCATGCAAGTGGTGCATGACATAAAGTCATGCAAGTGGTGTGTGTGAAAGGGAATTAATCCTTACACACCCATCACCATTTCTATCACCTTACACAATTTCTATCACCTTACACACTTACACAATTTCTATCACATTAAAACATTTGATAAAGCACAAAACAAAGACTTTATGAAATAAATCAAAACTTTGAATCAAAACACCAAACTTTTTGTTCTTGGCAAAAATGTCAAGAACAATGAAGAACATTCATGAAAAAACCCATAAGAGTTCCATGAACATTTTTCATCCAAAAACATCTCAAAACCATTTAAAGTTAAGGGAAATTACATATAACCAAACTAGGGTACATAGGGGTTCCAAAAGTTACTTGAAAACACTTTTAACAAGTCAAACAAGAACCCAAAAATCCACCCTTTGGATTTGGCCGAAAATTCCCAAAAAACATGGCACCAAATTTTAGCTTCAATATTCATGCTCATATGAACTACATCTACAACATTTGAGATGGCAAATTTTCTAGCAAAATTTACATTCAAAAACAAGAATAAAGCTTGTAACATATTACAACTTTTAAATCACAAACTATGAACTACAAAACCCAAAAGGATTCACCAACTACTAGACCTAGGCTCTGATACCACTTGAAGGAAATTTTGTGAAAAACATGTTCATTTAAGCAACATCTATAAGCATGCTATTAACAATTAAAGGGCGGAATCATGCTTTCATGCACTTAAAAACAAAACATTAACCATGAAATTCAAAGCCTAGTAGATTGGTGAACTAATACTCAACTCAAATCAAAGTGAGTGGAGAAATATATACCTTTGTAGATTCCTCTTTGCATAAGCAAAGGCTAATCACCCAAAGAGAGGGCCTTCATTCCTTGCATATTAAATCTATGGATTTGGATGGAAGAATAGGATTCTCCAAGTTCCCAAAATAGAGAACCTCTAAGTATCTTCACCAAGGTTAGATTGGAGAAGAAATGAGTGACCTTGGAGTAGTGGGATTGCTAGATGCACCCCCCAAGGAGGCCGGCCTCTTTAGAGAGAAAAGGAGAGACATGTTCTCTCCAATTTTCTCCAAAAGAAACCCTAAATGAACTTTGGCTATAAAGTCATATTTATACCTTTATTCATTGGAGTGGCAAACTTGTAAATAAGTCCAAGTTCACTACCCTCCTCTAAATGGCCGGCCATAGGGTTTTGTTTGGGCTTTTGGGCCTTTGTGAATTAAGTTGTCATACAACTTAAGTCAATGGACTTGACGTTCGAAGCCCATTGGGCCTTGAGGCCCAAAACTTTCCCGAGGTCTTTAACGAACTTATTCGTTTGATTAATTAACATATTAATTAATCCCTGCCATAAATAATTAAACCATTTAATTATTCTTACTCATCTCCTTTGTTTCTTCAATCTACACCTTACACGGTGTACGATCCATTATGTTCCTTTTAGCGAGGCAGTGGGCGATTCAGAACTTTTTCAAATCGATTGTGAATTGAAACTTACTTTCAATTCTCCCTTTAGTGATTATACACGTTTAGGGCTTCCACAAACCATGAGTGGCACCTAGCAGCATATCATGGTTACCGAAGCTAATCAGAAGAGGTGGAGAACCTATTCAGTTTAGGATTACAAATGCAATACGGTCTTTCTCTAATACAATACTCTTGACCACATTGTTTGGTTTGATAGTTTAGTTTATTCATGTCTACTATCCAATGTGATTCGTGTGCTTATATGATTACCTTGAATGTGATTTGGAACGACTTCCTAAATCTCATTCATACTCTGGCCAGAGATTCGTAATCATATCATAGAGTATTCTCCCTCAAACAGTTTGAAGGTTAGAGATCCCTTGTTGCGCATTCACTTGCCTTCATGGCTAAGTGGCTTAACCCCAACGATGCCGTGGACACCCTCCTGATGGAGTGACTTTGACATAATCAAAGATCAAGGACTTAACCACAAGACAACGATGATGCCTCAGGTCAAAGGACTACTTTGCATTATCCCAACCATGAGTTCTCATGTGACATGAGTATGAGAACTCCTCGTTGATCGTGTTCAGTGGACTCATTCGCTATTGAGCACCTACATGCTTGTCTTGATGTCACACACATCAATGACTTGAGACTAGTCACTCTCCCTGAGAGAAGACATAACACGTACTGATCTTAACGGACTGTCAATGCCCAATTGGAATCCTATGATCAGGAATGTTTAGGATGTGTCTACGAAAGAATGGTCTCATGAATCTAACTTCTTTAGATTGCATTCTCCCAATCACATATTCCTTGGACTTTATCGTTTAAGCATATAACATTTATATGAGACGGCTTAAAACAATAATCTTTGCCCTTGATATTAAACTAGATTAGTTTAACATGTGAAATGTCCGTAAAGTATCATCACATGATTGGTTTTAGGGCACATTTCCAACAAACCAAAAGACTCTTTAACAACATTAAAGAGAATGAAGAATTTAGAGTTTCTTTACCCTTGAAGCTCATCCTTGATTGCACAAGGGATTCACCCAAGTGGAGGGCCTTCAAGTCACCTCCTTGCTCCTTGGATCTTCCTTGTGATTTTCCTCCTTTTAGTGCTCCTTTGCTTCTTTGAGGATTTGAGGATTTGTTCTCGAAAACATCAAAAACTTGATGTGTCTAAGTCTCTTCACCAAGGATGTGATGTGAAGATGAAATGGATGACTTAGGGAAGAAGAGATTGCTAGCTATTCCTTCCCTAGGTGGCCGGCCTCTTTAAAGAAAATGAGAGAAAAAGTTTCACCTCATTTCACCAAGAAAAACCCTAAATGAAAATAAAGCTATAAAGTTGCTTTTATACTTCATCACAAATGAGTGGCAAACTTGTAATTAATCCAAGTTTGACACTTCTCACCCTAATGGCCGGCCATATCAAATTGATTGGGCTAATTGCCCATTTTGTTTTAGTTGTCATACAACTTAAACATAATGGGCCTTTTGGACCAAAACGCTTTTTGGCCCCGAAACCCAAAACCAACATATAAGCCCAATACGAACATTTCGTATAATTAATTAACTAATTAATTAATCTTGACCATTCTTCAATTAAACCATTTAATTGCTTATCCATTTCATTTAATTTCTTCACCAACATCCTTACTTGGTGTACGATCCATTAGGTTCCATTTAGCGAGGTAGTGGGCGATTGTTACTCTTAACGATCGATTGTGAATTGAAACCACATTTCAATTCTCCCTTAAAATTAGTGTTTGCTAATCTTTAGGGCTTCCACAAACCATGAGTGACACCTAGCAGCATATCATGGTTACCCAAGCTAAGTAGAAGTGGTTGGAGAACCTATCCAATTACAACTATAATGCAATACGGTCATTCTCTAATACAATACTCTTAATCACATTGTTTAAGTGATAGTTTGTTTCATGTCTACTATCCAATGTGATACTTATCTATATGATTCAATTGAATATGATTTGGAACAAACTTCCTAAGTCATATTCATATGCTTTTGCAAAAGACTCTAGAATCATATCTTAGAGTATTCTCCTTCCACCATGGAAGGTTAGAGATTCCTTGTTGTGCATTCATATGCCTACATGACTAGGTAGCTTAACCACAACAATGCCGTGGACACTCCAATGGAATGCCTTTGACATGATCAAAGATCAAGGACCTAACCATTAGACATTTATGATGCCTCAGGTCAAAGGACTACTTTGCATATTGCAACTCTCGAGTTCTTACATGACTTGTATGTTCGAACTCTCTTTTGATCGTTGTTTAGTGTACTCAGTCACTTTTTCGAGCACCTATGTGTTTGCCTTAGTGTCCAACACTAAATGACTTGAGACTTGTCATACTCACGCTTGAGTCGACATAACACATACTAACCTTAGCGGATTGTCAATGCCCAATTGGCAATCCTATGGCTAGGAACATTTTAGGAATGAACATAAGAGAAGGGTCTCGATAATCTAACTTACTTAAATCACTTATCTCTTAGATCAAATACATTCCTTGGATTCCCTTATTGCTTAAACACATGATATAATAAATAGTGATTAACAATAAGCTTTGCCCTTCATTAAACATATAAAAGTTTAATACAATAAGTATTCCAAAAGCTATTACATCAAATGAGTGGCTTTGTGGGCATACTTCCAACAATCTCCCACTTGCACTCAAAGCCACCTTCCCATGTATCTAATACCCATCTTTTCCATATGACGGTCAAGCTGGATTTGAGACATTGGCTTTGTCAGTGGATCTGCTACGTTATCGGCTGAGGCAACTTTGAGGATGTTGACTTTACCTTCGGCAGCATATCTTCTAATGATATTAAAGTGCCTGTCAAAATGCTTGTTCTTTTGATGTGCCCTGGGTTCCTTGGCTTGAGCTATCGCCCCACTATTATCACAGTACAAAGTTACTGATGTAATGGTTGGAACCACTCCAAGTTCAGTTATGAACTTCTTCATCCAGAACGCTTCTTTGCCGGCTTCAGCTGCAGCGACATATTCAGCCTCTGTCGTGGAATCAGTAATTACACTTTGTTTCTTGCTCTTCCAACTGACAGCCCCACCATTTAGAGTGAATACATATCCGGAGTTGGAACTTCTATCATCGACGTCAGATTGGAAATCTGCGTCTGTATAGGCTTCCACTCGCAACTCTGTCGCTCTTCCATAAACGAGGAACATGTCCTTAGTTCTTCTTAAGTACTTAAGGACCGTCTTGACTGCTGCCCAGTGTTCTGATCCTGGGTTCGATTGATATCGACTAGTAATGCTCACAGCATATGCGATATCCGGCCTTGTGCATATCATGGCATACATGAGACTTCCTATGGCGGAAGCATAAGGAACAGTACTCATTTGCCGTATCTCTTCAGGAGTCTTAGGTTCCATGGACTTAGAAAGGTGAATTCCATGTCTCGCAGGAAGAATACCTTTCTTAGATTGTTCCATCTGGAACCTACTTAGCACCTTATCAATGTACATAGATTGGGATAATCCAATTAAATTTCTGGATCTATCACGATAGAGCTTTATCCCAAGTACATAAGATGCATCTCCAAAATCTTTCATGTGGAAGGTTTTGGACAACCGCACTTTTACAGAAGAAAGTACTGCAGTGTCATTCCCGAATAGTAATATGTCATCTACATATAACACTAGGAATACAACTGCATCCCCAACGACCTTTTGATAAACACAATTGTCGTCTTCGTTTTGAGTAAAACCAAATGATTTGATTTTAGTATCAAAACGAATATTCCAGCTCCTGGAGGCTTGCTTAAGTCCATAAATGGACCTCAGAAGCTTGCATACCTTAGTCTTTTCAGACTTGGACACGAAACCTTCGGGTTGAGCCATGTAAAGCTCTTCCTCTAGGTAGCCGTTCAGAAAGGCCGTCTTCACGTCCAATTGCCAGATCTCATAATCATGGTACGCAGCTATAGCAAGCAAAATCCGAATGGACTTAATCATGGCTATAGGAGAGATAGTTTCTTCATAGTCAATCCCTTCTCTTTGCCTGTAACCCTTGGCTACTAGTCTAGCCTTATAAATCTCCACGTTCCCATCAACGCCTATCTTCCTCTTGAAGACCCATTTGTTTCCAACAGGTACTATACCTTCTGGAGGGTCTACAAGAGTCCATACCTGATTTTGATACATGGAATCCATCTGAAGGGAAATCTATGAGATTAATATGGGATTTCATAATGACTAGCATGCATATACAATACAAAATTTATATACATAAGCAACGGAAGCATGTTATCGAATAATATCAAAGCTATAGTCATGCAAATCCCCTTCAAGGTTCATAGGTTTATATATAATGCATCAAAACATTTTAGTAAAGAACAAAGTGTAGGTTTAGTCTTATACCTCTTGATCTAGACTTGAGACCAAGGATGAACCACCTCCAAGCCCTTTGTTCCTTGAAGTCCTTGAGCCTAGCCTCCCTCCTTGCCTCCTCCACTTTGTTAGTATGAGTGCTCCTAGGTTCTCTCCAAGTTTCCAAAATAGAAAACCTCTAAAGATCCACACCCACTAGTGTAGTGAGATGGATGGAGGAATAACCAAAAGATTGAAAAAGGATTAGCTAAATCACCCTTAAGGTGGCCGGCCTTTTGGTAGTTTTAGAGAGATATTTCTTTTGCCTCTTTGTTGTTTTAAACACCCAAAAAAACCTTTTTTTTTTAATAAATCTCTATAAAGTTCCTTATATAGACAAAAGAAACCTAGTCAACAACTTGACTAAATATCTCTCCCTCTCCACTTTAAATGGCCGGCCCCTTTGTGTTGGTTTGGGCTTTGGGCTTTTATTTATTTAAAGTCATCCAATGCTTGAATAAAAGCCCAATGGGTTTAGGCCCAATGGGCCCAATTAAACCCGAACGTTTCTTTAAGCCCAAAACGATCTTTTATCGCTTTTATGATTTCTTTAGACTTTCTAAATTAATCACAACACTTAATTAATCCAATTAATTATTTCCATCATCCATTAATTACTCACCACAAGAGTGTATCGGTGTACAATCATTTTAGGTTCTAATTAGCAAGGCAGTGAGGTGATTGATATCAATCCAATTGATTATATTTAATTCAATCACTTAGTGAATCAAAACTTCCTTTTAATTCACCTTCTTCTTTGATGACTACATTTAATCATCTAGAAGAGCTCACAAGCTATGAGTGACATCTAACCATATATCATAGCTACCCAAGCTAATGTAGAAGTTGTTCGGAGAGCCTATTCAGTTGGAATTACAATGTAATTTGATCATTCTCTAAAACAATACTCTCAATCACATTACTAGGGTATGGATATATTATGTCAAACCCCTAATGTGATTATTCCTTCTTATATGATTCAATTGAGTCGTATAGGAACACTTTCCTTTATTACGCTCGATACTTCGGCCGAAGATTCCTGAATCATATCTTAGAGTATTCTTCCTCTCTTATCGAGGATTAGAGATTCCTTGTTGCGCATTCACTTGCCTTCATGACTAAGTGGCTTAACCCCAATTATGCCGTGGACACCCGCGAATGGGGTGACTTTGACATAATCAAAGATTAAGTACTTAACCACAAGACAACGACGATGCCTCAGGTCAAAGGACTACTTACATTATTCCAACCATTAGAGTTACTTGCTTGACATGTGAGTAGACCTCCATGCAAGTACTCTCGTTCGATTGTGTTCAGTGAACTCATTCCCTTAATGAGCACCTACATACTTGTCTTAGTGTCACCACACGAATGGGATGAGACTTTCCGTCCTTCCATTTGAAGCAGACACAGTATGTACCGGTCTAAGCATTGTCAGTATCCCTCCGACAATCCAATGACCAGGAACCTTTTTTGGACATTATCTCTACATGCTTTGGAGCATTTTTGGGCATGGAATTGATAGCTTATGCTTGGAGAAACAGGAATGGATGAAATTTGAAGTTGTGCATCATCCTCTCCCTATAAATAACCATTTTAGCACACTCATTTCACCCAACACATCCACTCATTTCTACCACCCAACACATTCACCTACCACTACATCCACTCATTTCACCCAACACATCCACTTCTTTCAACCACCTAACACATTCACCTACCACTATATCCACTCTTTTAAACCACCCAACACATTCACCTACCACTACATCCACTCATTTCACCCAACACATCCACTCCTTTCAACCACCCAACACATTCACCTACCACTACATCCACTCCTTTCAACCACCCAACACATTCACCTACCACTACATCCATTCACTACCACCACCCACTACATCCTCTTCCTAGTCTATAAATACATTCATCCACCTTTCATCAAGGGGAGATCAATCAAAAACACATCCATTCATCTTCACATCCATTCCTCCATACAAATAAACCTTCAAACACCTACCAACACCTTGTGTCGTAGCAAAAGAAGGGAAGGAAAGTGCTTTGATGTGCTTGCTATCCAACTTGGATCGTTGGAGCATTTAGGTGTTTTCTTTCTTTTGTTTCCAATGTTTAAATTCATTTTACTTTGTTTTGTTGTGAATATGAGTGGTTAAACCCCTCTTGGATAGGGGTGATTTCAAAGCCATGATTATGTGTGTAATATGATTTGATAAATTCCAGTTATGAACTCTTGAATCGTAAATGCAATATGGCATGCATAAATCTATTGCTAGAATATAAGGAAGTTTCACATAATCATTACAAACTTATATTCACATGTAGTGAAGGTCGCTTATAAACGATCGCGTTAAGTTCAATTCCTAGCATGAGTGACATGATGTCATAGTTGCAAGTGCTTTGTCAATGCTTATGATTTTCATTAAACGTAATGATCTTTGATTGTATCTCTATTATGATGTCATGTAGGGAACTTTAGAAGAATGTTTTAGGTTGTCGAATGATGTCATCCAATCCAATAAAACAAGGAAAATCTGAGAGTTAATTAGTGATGTCACGGTTAATTTGGAGCATTGTCATTCATAATTCAATGAAGTAGTAACTGGAAATCGAGTTATTTGCATACATATCATGTGTGGAGAAAAAGCCTCTAGCTATCCCATCCATCATCTTATTTCTCAAACTTGTTTTACAATCTATCTAGTTTTTCTTACTTGTTTGTTTGTTTCAACTTCGTCCAAAACTCAATCCCCCTTTACTTTAGTGTGTCTAATTAGTTAGAATATGTTTTAATTTGTGTTTTTAAATGTTTTGATTCAAGTAAAAGTCAATTTTCGTCCAAAGTCATTCCTAGTGTCTAGTTTAAGTTTATTTGGTTGTTTTAAGATGTTTTGAGTATTTTAAGTTTGCTTTGAGTCTTGTGAGTCTTGTTAAGTGTTTTTAAATTTAGTTTTATGTTTTTAAGTCAGTTTAGAGGTTATTAGCAAGCCCTACTAATCCCCGGTCAAGAACGATCCCTACTTATACTTGTACTACAATTGATAAAAGAGGGTTAAATTTGTGTGCTTATATATTTCGCATCAAATAACCATCAAGAAAACAATAGAAATCATAACCCGCTAACCTCTCAAGCATTTGATCAATGAATGGCAAAGGGAAGTGGTCCTTCCTAGTGGTGGCGTTGAGCTTCCTATAATCGATACACACCCTCCAACCTGTTTGGATTCGAGTAGGCATAAGCTCATTTTCAGGATTTGTCACCATAGTTACTCCGGATTTATTTGGAACACATTGAACAGGCGAAACCCAATGACTATCGGAAATAGGATAGATCACTCCACAATCTAAAAGCTTGATTATTTCCTTCTTCACAACTTCCATCATCGAAGGGTTGAGTCGGCGTTGAGCCTCTCGAGATGTTTTAGACCCCTCCTCCAAAAATATGCGATGCATGCAAGTGGTGGGACTGATTCCTTTTATGTCGGCCAATGTCCACCCAATTGTTGTTTTGTACTCCCTTAGCACCCTTACCAACTTGTCCTCCTCTTGTGCCGTGAGTGTGCTTGAGATGATGACAGGCAATGTCTCATCATCGCCTAAGAAAACGTACTTTAAATGGCTTGGCAATGGCTTAAGTTCAAGTGTAGATGGCTACACAACTGAGGGAAGTAACTTATTAGCCGAAACTGAAATGGAAATTGGGTCCAAAAACTTACCAGATTGTAGTGGCCATGATTCGAGGGCAGCCACCATCTCAATCACATCTTCCTTAGGGGGCACGGCAAGGGAAAAATCATTCATGCCGTAGGGATGCATGGTTACTCCTTCATTGTTTTGAATGTCCATTCCTTGTGCAATGACCAATTCAAGTGCATCGTCATTCAATTGTTCAAAATGGTCTTGCGCCAAAGAAGCAAATACATCAATAGAAAAACATGAGTGATCTTCACTAGGATACTTGATAGAATCAGAAAGATTGAAATTGATAACTTTTCCATCGTCAAAGTTCCATTAAACACATCAATCTTAGTACGGGCTGTTTTTATGAATGGTCAGACTCGTCCATTTCAAGCACGTAGAAATCCGTCGGAAAGATTAAGTGATTGACCTGCACTAAAACATCTTCCAAAACTCTCTTTGGATAGGCATTAGATCTATCGGCCAATTGTATAATCACACCATCATTTTTCAATTCGCCTAAATGCATAGATGCATAGATTGAATAAGGCATGACATTTATAGATGCACCTAAGTCTAACATGGCAGATTCAAAATGAGTATTACCAATTACACAGGGAATGGTAAAACTACCCGGATCCTTGCATTTAGTGGGCAGTTTACGTTGTAAAACAGCTGAGACATTTTCACTTACCTTGACAACCTTCTTGCTCGAAATTCTCTTCCTAGTTGTGCAAAGTTCTTTTAAAAACTTGGCATACCTTGGAACTTGCTTAATTGCATCAAAAAGTGGTATATTGACTCAAACTTTTCTAAACGTTTCCAAAATATCCTTTTCAACCTCCTCCTTCTTTGATTGCATAAACCTACGAGGAAAGGGTACATTTGGAGGAACAACGTTAGAATTAATCAAAATTGGAACTTCCTTACCTTTGTTGGCCGAATTGGATGGTTTAGGAGCTTTTAGGGCCTGCGGCAAAGGTGTTTCCACCCTTGCCGTGGGGTTGCTTTGCTCTTCCTCTTTAATTATCAACTCTTCAACCTCATTGGAACGTGAATTGGATGGTTGGGGATCAGATCCAACTTGTTTTCCACTTCGTAAACTCATGGCTTTTGCAGATTCGAATCTTCCCTTCGGGTTGACAATGTTTGAACTAGGCAACTTACCTTGCTCTCTAAATTGTCCTACAAACTCTACAATTTGCCCAATTTGCTTATCCATTTGGTCCACCCTTTTGTCTTGGTTTTGCATTGCTTTGGCTTGATTTTCTTACCCCTGAGACAAATTGGTGAGTAACTTAAGAAGTGTGTCATTATCTAAAGATGTACCTGAGGTGTTTTGGGCAGGTTGTTGTGGGGCTTGTGTTGGTGTGTATTGCTTGGTATAGAAGCCCAGAGGTTGCTGCCTAAAGCCTCCTTGTTGTTGGGGTTGTTGGGGCTCCCTCAACTTGAAATTTGGATGGTTTCTCCAACCTGGATTGTACGTATTAGAATATGGATCGTTCTTTGGCTGGTTGTGGCCTTGAAATTCAATTGCATTAGCGCTTTCCCATCCACCATTTTCAATCAATTGAGGGCACTTTTCAAAGGCATGTCCTTGGATAGAGCACACACCACATGCACTTGGTTCTTTCATCCTCATTCTTTCGGCCATCTGAGACACAATGGAAGTAGGCTTAGCTAATTACGATTGAATGTCGGATGTGGAACTTACCTTATTCACTTGCTGACGTGGTGTGTCCCTTTGACCAACGCCTTCATATTGTTGAGCATTCAGTGCTCGGTTAGCAATTAAGGTATTGGCAGCCATGGGTGTTTTGTCCACCAAAGCTCCTCCCGCTCAGGCGTCTAGCATTTGGCGCTTAATTAGTAGAAGCCCTTCGTAGAAATATTGAAGAAGAAGCTCCTCCTTCATCTGGTGTTGTGGACATGAAGCAATAAGGGTTTTAAAATGCTCATAGTAAGTGGGAAAGGATTCACCTTGGTTTTGTTGAATGGCACTAATCCTTTTGCGTAGTAGAATGACTCAAGAAGTTGGGAAAAACTTCTCCAAAAATGCCCGTTTCATACTCTCCCATGATGTGACAATTCTGGGGGCTAGCTCATACAACCAATCGTTTGCCTTCTCTAAACGAGAAAAGGGAAAAGCCTTCATTTTCTGAATGCTCCCATCAACATTCACAGGGGTCATGCTCGAACAAACAACCTTGAACTCCTTCAAGTGTTTATTAGGATCTTTCATGGACATCCCGTGGAACTTAGGAATGTGATGCAACAAACATGATTTCAATTCAAACTCGTCAGTCTTCCCTAGGGCAGCCATGGGGTATTGGATGCATAGGGGAGCGGCATTGTCCAATCCCGAAGTTGAAAGCTCCTTGATTGTTCGATTGTCCGCTGCCATTCTGGGATCTTCCTTTTTTTCTTCAAGTGGATGTTCTTCAAACTCAGGTTCAGGAATAGGTGGGTTACGATCTTGCTGATTCCTATTCCTTCTCAAAGTCCATTCAAAATCGTCGTCAAAGTCCAAGATATGCTCACGAATCGGATGAGAACTCCGAGTCATAAATTAGTACCTAAAACAAGAGAACAAACAAGGTCAGTAACTAACATAAAAACACACGAAAATAAACAAAAAAGGAAATAACAAGCGATTAGCAATGTTGCTAATCCCCGGCAACGACGCCAAAAATTTGATACGAAAATTAACTTAACACACAAATTAACCCTCTTGTATCAATTGTAGTAAGTAATGTAAGTACGGATCGTTCTGGACCGGGGATTATGAGGGTTTGCTAATAACCTTTTAACTGACTTAAAAACATATAAACAAAGTTAAAAACACTAAACTAGATTCAAAGAACTTAAAACAAACTCCAAAGACTCAAAACAAGCTAAAAACGCTCAAATCTGCCTAAAAACACAAACTGGGCAGATTTGGACTCTAAACACACTTTTGGACGAATTTTGGTTTTAACTTGGTTCGAAACACTTAAAACACAAACTAAATCAGTTTCTAACTAATATGACTCAACAAGGTAAAGGGGGTTTTGGTTTTGATGAATTTGAAAACAAAACAAGTTAATTAAAGAACTAATGAAATCTGCACGAATTTGAGTAAATTGAATGGATGGAAGGCTAGCTAGGAGGTTCTTCTCCACACATGACACACTTGCAAACAAAACGATTTCCAATTTCTTTTCAATAAACTACGAATTCTCAACGCCACAAATTAACTGTGAATTGCACTAATTAACCCTCAGATTTTCCTAATTTCATTGAATTGGATGATTGCATACAACAACCCAAAGCATTCCCCACAAGTTCCCTACATGAATTGCATAATAGAGATACAAGCAAGAATCATTAAGTTCTATGAAAATCATAAGTATTGACGAAACACTTGTCACTATGAATTGCATGAATTGATGCCAAGAATTTACTTAACACGGTTGTGACGAGCAAACTTCACTACTTGTGAATATAAGTTCATAACGATTAGGTGAAACTCCCTTGTATCCTAGCGTCAGATTTATGCATGAAAATTAAGTGTGCACTCCCAACCAACACACACATATAAGTTTTAATTCAAATGGATAAGTAAATTGAATTCACAACTTATGAATCACAACTGAAAGTAATCAAATCATATTGCAAGCATGAACATGGTTTTGAATTCCCCCCTAGCTAAGGGGGGTTTAGTTCCTCTTACTTACAAAGCAACGATAAACAAATTTAGACATCGAAAACAAAAGACATCTTAATGCTCCAACGATCCAAGTTGGACAGCATGCACGTCCAAGCCCTTTCTTTCCCTTCCTTTGCTACGACACAAGGTGTTGGTGAGTGTTTGAAGGTTTGGTTGTATAGAGGAATGGATGTGAAGATGAATGGATGTGTTTGGATGAAAGTTGTATTGAAATGGGGATGAATTATCAAGCAAAAACTCATTGTAATGGCTGCCACACACACTTCCTTTTATAGAGGAAGTGCACGACATGGAGGGATGAATGGTGGTGAGAGCAATGATTCAAAGGTGAAAGTGAAGTAATGATGCAAAGTATAGGGGGTAAAATGGAGTGGTGTTGCAGCTATGAATGCAAATAGGGAACATGAATGATTGTGCACATGGTAGATAAAGGGAAAGGAGGTGGAATGGTGCAGAAATGAGTCATAGGTGCAGGTTGATTCATGATGCACGGCATGGGTAAGGAAAGTGAAGGAGTGGTGCATCAATGAGTGCATGTAGTGGACGTAAAAATGAATGAAATTTGATGGGGTGAAGGGGACAAGGGATGTGCACCAATTGAGTGCAATGATTCAATGTAATGGTGCATGAAAACAAAAAATAATGAAGGGGACAAGGGTGAGTGTTGTGGTAATGAGTGGATGTAATGGGTGTAGTGCTTAAAGCTCACGGCAAGGGGATGGAACCGCCATAAATCAACCCATTTTCTGCCCATGCCCTCCCTCTTTTCATGTGTGTTTGCTGTCATCTAATCATCATTTCCACATGTACAAGCTGTTACACTTGCACGCACACATGCTCTTCCTCATTTCAGCCACAAATCAACACCTTTTTTGTCCATGCCGTGCCTTTCTTTCCTACGTGTGTGCTGTCCATGTACTCATCATTTCCACATGTACAAGCTGTTACACTTGCACACACACTGATGTGAAAATTATGTTGACACACAAATTAAACCCTATTTGTGACAATTGTAGTAATGATGTAAGTAGGGATCGTTCTAACCGGGGATTAACTAGGGGTACTAATCACTTGAAAACTGAATTAGAAACATAAAAACAAAGTTTAAAACACTAGATTAGACTCAAGGAATGCAAAACTAACGTTTAAAATACTAAAACAAACCAAAAACTCAAAACAGCACCCAAAAGACTCAAAACTGCCTTAAAAACACTTTCTGGGCAATTTTGAACACAAAGCACCAAATTGGACGAATTTGGGTTTTAACTTGTACCAAAACACTTAAAAACATAAACCAACACACTTCCTAACTAATCTAGGACTTCAAAATAAATGGGGATTTGATTTGGACGAAAATAAATTAAATGGCAGATTATAAAATAAACAGATTGTAAGACAAAGTTATGATGAATTAATGGATGATGGAATAGCTAAGGGGTTCTTCTCCACACATGAAATATATGCAACCTAAATCGATGTCCAGTTATCAATTTAACAAGTTATGAACCTCGACACTCCAAGTTAATTAGGTCCGCTTAAATTAACCTTCAGATTTCCCTAGAATCATTGAATTGGATGAATATGCATCGCAAACAAATTATTCCTAACAAGTTCTCTATATGAACAGCATGATAAAGACACAAGTTAGAATCATTACGTTCTTTGGAAATCATAAGCATCGACAAGGCATTCGTAACTATGAAAAGCATGATACTCTTGCCAGGAATCTACTTAACACGATCGTGACTAGCGACCTTCACTACTTATGAATATAAATTCATAACGATTAGGTGAAACAAACTTATATCCTAGCATCAAATTCAAGCATGCAAATTAAGCGTGCACTCTCAATCAACATGCAAGAATAAGTTCTAAATCAAACGGTTAAGCAAATTGTATTTACGACTTATGCAACGATAACTGAAAGTATCAACTTATTTCACATATATAATCATGGTTTTGAATCCCCCCCTAGCCAAGGGGGGTTTAGTTCCTCATACTCGCAAAGCAAAGATACATAAATTTAGAAATTAAAACCCAAGGAAAGAAAACACCTAGAAGGCTCCAACTTGGCAGCAAGCTCATCAACGAATTCTCCTTTTCCTCCTTGTTGCGGCAGAGAACTTTAGAACAGGTTTTGGGTGGGATTTATGGTGTAGAATGGATGGGGAATGGTAGGGAAAGGTTTAGGGTTGATGGGTGGTGCGGATAGGGGTTGTTTTTGGCAGAAATTATTGAATATGGTGGTGGAAAGGTGCGGCAAAGAGAGGCTCTTTGTTTCTGACGTGAATGATGTATATGAGAGGTGGTGTGTTCGGCATAGAATGAAAACACATATATATAGGCACCACAAACCCTAGAGAAATCAGATTAGGCAATGGGCTAGGGTTTAGGTGCGGCTAGGGTTAAAATCCACAAGGAATTAGGTTAAAACAATCAGATTTTTAGTGGGAATAAGGCCTAAGGTGCGGCTAGGGTTAGGGTTAGAGATGGGCCTTCTAGAATGCCTTGCAAGGCAAGGAAATCAGATATTCTAGAGGCCTAGGTGCGGCTAAGGGTGAAGATCCACAAAGAATTAGGGTTTAGGTCATCTAAAAGCCCAAAGCCAAGAATAGAAACTCTCGAAAATGGAAACCTCCAAGAATAGAAACTTCCAACTTTAGAAACTTTGGTTTCCAAATCTGAATTCTTTGTTCTTCACTTTCATTTCTTCATTTCTTAAGCTCCTTTGACCTTCAAACTCGTCCATTTCTTGTGCTCCATTAGCATACACAACATTTCAGCTCAATTTTGCATACTTCGTCTCTAAACCTGAAATTGCACGAAAATGACTTTAAACACTAAAATAACTAAAGAAAAACAACATAAATGCATAAGAACAAGCCAACTAAGTCGCATAAATATGCTCCTATCACACACATGCTGATTTCTAGCCTTCTAATTTTCAAAAACGTCCATCCTCATGTCTCCATGCTTGCACTATTCAATCTTCGCCCAAAAATGCTCCAAAATGCTCCAAATAGCATTTTGTTGCCAACTTTATTATTTGAACCTACAAACACACAAAAATAGCTTAAAGTACTAAAATAACTAGAATTAAACTAAGTAAATGCCAAGAAACAAGCTAACTAAGTTGTATAAATATGCTCCTATCAACCGGGGATTAGGAGGGATTGCTAATCTAAACTAAACTGACCTAAAAACATAAAAACTAGACTCTAAAACTCTAACTAAGGTTATATGACTCAAATAACCTTAAAAGACTCAAAACAGCTTCAAACAATCAAATTGACTCAAACTAGACACTAGAGATGACTTTGAACGAAAATTGATTTGATTATGACTCAAGACACTCAAAAACACAAAATAACACATATTCTAACCTAGATGACACTTAAAACTAATGGGGGATTTGGTTTTGAAGAAATTGAACTAAAACAAGACAGAAACTAAACTAGACAAAGTTTGGTTCGAATTTGGCTTTCTGGATGGTTTGTGGGCTTAGCTAGAGGTTCCTTATCCACACATAACTTATATAAACATGAATCAATTTCCAGTTACTCTTTTGTTGAATTATGAACGACAATGCCCCAAATTAACCATGTAAATCACTAGATTTTTCTTCAGTTATTGGATTCGATGACATCATTCGACAACCCAAAGCATTCTTCAAAAGTTCCCTACACGACATCATAATAGAGATACAATTAAAGATCATTACGTTCTGTGAAAATCATAAGCATTGACAAAGCATTCGTAACTATGACATCATGATACTCATGCCAAGAATTTAACTTAAAGCGATCGTGACTAGCAACCTTCACTACTTGTGAATATAAGTTCCTAACGATTATGGGAAATTCCCTTATATTCTAGCATCAAATTCATGCATGCAAACTAAGTGTGCACCTCTAATCGACATACAAGAATAAGTTATGAATAAAACAGTTAAGAAAATTGCATTCACGATTCATAAATTCATAACTGGATTTAATCAATTCATATTGCATATAAAATCATGGCTTCAAAGTCTCCATTTGCTAAAACAAGTTTAGCCTCTCATGTTCACAGCAAAAGAAACAAAATTGAATTTAAACATTGAAAACAAAAAATTGATTACACCTAAAACGCCCAGCGAAGTCAACTTAAATGCCCTGCACGTTCAAGCTCATCTTTCTTCTTTTCCTTGCTGCGACACAGAGGTTAAGGGATGATTTTGGATGTGTTTCTGGGTTAGTAATGGATTTAGGTTGGTAAGAGGGTGCGGTAAAGTAGAGGGATGGTGTGTGGATGTGTGGTTGAAGGTATGAATGTATGGGAAAGGTGGAGAATGAGTGTAGCGTGCGGCAGAGTAGTAGGATGAATTTGGGGTGTGTAGAGATGGTGTATGGTGTGATAGATCTCCAAAGGGTGCGGCCAAGGTTTATTAAAAATAGCCCAGTATCTAAAACCCTAGAGAAATAACGTAAAGGTGCAACAAAAATTAAATGAGAAAAGGAAATAAAGTTTTATTAATGTCAAAGGATTTTTATTCTAAAACCACTAGGAAAAAGACTAAGTCAAGGTCAGAAATTAAAAGGAAAGGGAATATAGGGTGCGGCAAAGGCAAAGGATAAGAGGAAAGGTCTTAAATTAAAAAGGGAATGTGATTTGGTGCAAAAAATTGGAAAGGTAAGGTCTCCCTTATGCGGCAAGGAAGGAGAATGGAAGGGGAAAGGGAAAGGTTGTGCGGCAAGGGCTAGAATGGTGCAAAGAACCTTTGGTTTGTGTCCTAGAATGCATAGGAGACCTTCAATGTTGCTGGAACTTAGGTGATAGGAGCATATTTATGCGACTTAGTTAGCTTGTGTTTCTTGCATTTCCGTAGTTAGTTTGTACTTATTATAGTGTTTTAAGCTATTTTCGTGTGTTTGTAGGTTCAAATGACAAAGTTGGCAAGAAAGTGCAATTAGGAGCATTTTGGAGCAGTTTTGGGTATCAAATAGATAGCTTATGAATGGAGCAAGATGGATGGACGAATTTGAAGTTCAAGAGGATAGGAATGTGCTGAAAAGATGAAGAAAATAAATCCAAGACAAAGAAAATAAGGAATCAGCTCAAAAGAATGAGACATTATCCAAAATCTTATCCAACCTTATCTTATCCAAACTAACCTTATCTTATCTTATCCTCTCCTAATCTAGCATTATCCTATCTTATCTTATCCAAATCAGTTTGTGCCTTAATTCCAGTCATTTATAAGGGATAATTATGCATTTAAAATACATATTTCAGATTCTAGAAGCCTTATCTCCTCTCCTTACAAAAGTGGCACCCCAACCCCTTCTAGAACCCCTTTTCCTAGTTGTGCCGCACCCTATATCCTTGTTCCTGATGGGTTTTGCTGTGTAATCCTAATTCCCCTTTGTTTCTAATTATTTTAACCCATTCCACTTAGGTTTTGGTTACACAATCCTTGTCTCAATTTGATTTCAGAATCCTAGCCTAATCCTTAGGGATTGTGCCGCACCTCAGCCCTATAAATACATCCTTGCTGCCATAATTCAATCCACCACCCTCTACCATATTCTTCTACACCACATAACCATACATTCATATACAATTCAGAGAGAATGAGCCATTGCTGTGCATTGTCATTCAACATAGGATTGCTGGAGCTTTCTTAGGTGTTTTCTATCTTTTATTTTCAATAATTTTATTTTCAGTGTTTAAAGACATGAGGAGCTAAATCCGTTTTAGGTAGGAGGAATTTCGAAACCATGAACATATTTTCATTATGAATTGATTAATTCCAGTTGTGATTTCATAAAGTGTGAATGCAATTTGCTTAACTGTTTTATTCAAAACTTATTCTTGTATGTTGATTAAGGAGGCCTACTTAGTTTGCATGCTTGCATCTGATGCTAGAATATAAGGGAGTTTCACATAATCGTTACAAACTTATATTCATAAGTAGTGAAGGTCGCTGGTCACGATCGCGTTAAGTTAAATTCCTAGCATGAGTATCATGATGTCATAGTTGTGAATGTTTTGTCAATGCTTATGATTTTCATAGAACTTAATGATCTTTAACTGTATCTCTATTATGATGTGCATGTAGGAGACTATTGAAGAATGATTTGGGTTGATGATGCGTATCCCATCCAATTCAATGACTTAAGGAAAATCTGAGGGTTAATTAGTGATGGCACGGTTAATCTGGGGCATTGTCATTCATGGTTTATCGAAAAAGCAACTAGAGATTGATTTGTATGCAAGTGTGTCATATATGGAGAAGGACCCTCTAGTTAGCCCATTATCCATTTAATTCACCAAACTCGTCCAATTTTGTTTAAGTCTTTCATTCACTTGTTTTTACTTTAATTTTGTCCAAAACCCAATCCCCTTTACTTTAGAGTGTCAAATTAGTTAGAATCTGTCTTAGTTTGTGTTTTTAAGTGTTTTGAGTCAAGTTAAAATCAATTTTCTTCCAAAGTCATTCCTATTGTCCAGTTTGAGTCTATTTAGTTGTTTTAAGCTGTTTTGAGTCTTTTGAGTTTGTTTTGAGTCATTAGAGTCTAGTTAAGTGTCTTTAAATTTGTTTTTGAGTCAGTTTAGAGTAGATTAGCAACACCTCCTAATCCTCGGTCCAGGACGATCCTATTTATTCGTACTACAATTGTCAACAAGCACACAAATTAAAACCTTCTTTTGACAATTGTAGTATGCGTATAAGTAGGGATCGTTCTAAACCGAAATTATGAGGGATTGCTAATCGAAACTAAACTGACCTAAAAACATAAAAACTAGACTTAAAACTCTATCTAACGTTATATGACTCAAACTACCTTAAAAGACTCAAAACAGCTTCAAACAATCAAATTGGATCAAACTAGACATTAGAGATGACTTTGAACGAAATTGATTTGATGACTAAAGACACTTAAAAACACAAAATAACACAAATTCTAACCTAATTGACACTTAAAACAAAGGGGAGGGTTTTGGTTTTAATGAATTTGAACTAAAACGAGACATAAACTAAACTAGACAAAGTTTGGTACGAATTTCGATTTCTGGATGGTTTGTGGGCTTAGCTAGAGGTTCCTTATCCACACATAACTTATATGAACATGAATCAATTACCGGTTACTCTTTTGTTGAATTATGAATGACAATGCCCCAGATTAACCGTGTCAATCACTAATTAACCCTCAGATTTTCCTTTAGTTATTGGATTGGATGACATCATTCGACAACCCAAAGCATTCTTCAAAAGTTCCATACAGGACATCATAATAGAGATACAATCAAAGATCATTACGTTCTGTGAAAATCATAAGCATTGACAAAGCATTTGTAACCATGACATCATGATACTCATGCCAGGAATTTAACTTAAAGCGATTGTGACTAGCAACCTTCACTACTTGTGAATATAAGTTCCTAACGATTATGTGAAATTCCCTTATATTCTAGTATCAAATTCATGAATAAGTTTTGAATAAAATAGTTAAGCAAATTGCATTCACCCTTAATCAACATACAAGAATAAGTTTTGAATAAAATAGTTAAGCAAATTGCATTCACGATTCACAAGTTCATAACAGCATTTAATCAATTCATATTGCATATAAAATCATGGCTTCAAAGTCTCCCCTAAGTAAAACAAGTTTAGCCTCTCATGTTCACAGCAAAAGAAACAAAAGTGAATTTAAACATTGAAAACAAAAGATTAATTACACCTAAAATGCCCAGCGAAGTCAACTTGACTGCCCTGCACGTTCAAGCTCCTCTCTCTTCTCTTCCTTGCTGCGGCACAGAGGCTAAGGGATTATTTTGGATGTGTTTCTGGGTTAGGAATGGATTTGGGTTGGTAAGGGGTGCGGCAAAGTAGAGGGATGGTGTGTGGATGTGTGGTTGAAGGTATGAATGTATAGGAATGGTGGAGAATGAGTGTAGGGTGCGACAGAGTAGTGGGATGAATTTTAGGTGTGTAGAGATGGTGTATGGCATGATAGATCTCCAATGGGTGCTGCCAAGGTTTATTAAAAATAGAGTATCTAAAACCCTAGGGAAATAAGGTAAAGGTGCAGCAAAAATTAAATGAGAAAAGGAAATAAAGTTTTATTAATGTCAAAGGATTTTTATTCTAAAACCACTAGGAAAAAGACTAAGTCAAAGTCAAAAATTAAAATGAAAGGGAATAGAGGGTGCGACAAAGGCAAAGGGAAAGAGGAAAGTTCTTAAATTAAAAAGGGAATGTGATTTGGTGCAGAAAATAGGAAAGGTAAGGTCTCCCTTGTGTGGCAAGGAAGGAGAATGGAAGGGGAAAGGGAAAGGTGGTGCGGCAAGGGCTAGAATGGTGCAAAGAACCTTTGGTTTGTGTCCTAGAATGCATAGGAGACCTTCAATGTTGCTGGATGATGCAAAAATTAACTTAACATACAAATTAAACCCTCTTGTTGTCAAATTGTAGTAATAATGCAAGTAGGGATCGTTCTAAACCGGGGATTAGGAGGGCTTGCTAAAACCTCTAAACTAACTCAAAAACATAAAAACAAAGTTAAAAACGTTTGCATAGACTTAAAGAACTCAAAACAGGTTCACAAAACTCAGAATAATTTAAAGACACTCAAAACTGCCTAAAAACACAAACTAGGCAATTTCTGACTCTAACACAACTTTGGACGAAATTTGGGTTTTGACTTGACTCAGAACACTCTAAAACAGAAACAAAACAGATTTTAAACACTTCGAAACAAGAAAGTAAAAGGGGGATTTTAGTTTTGATGAATTTGAAACAAATAAACAAGTTATAAAACTAGGCAGATTGTAAAACGAATTTAAGAAATAAGATGATGGATGGATTAGTTAGAGGTCCGTTCTTCACACATGACACACTTGTATATGAATTGATTTCCAATTGCTTTTCAATAAACTATGATGCTCAACACCCCAGATTAATTAGGTACGCTTAAATTAATCCTCAGATTTTCCTAATTTCATTGAATTGGATGATTGCATACAACAACCCAAAGCATTCCTCACAAGTTCCCTACATGAATTGCATAATAGAGATACAAGCAAGAATCATTAAGTTCTATGAAAATCATAAGCATTGACGAAACACTTGTAACTATGAATTGCATGAAACTTATGCCAAGAATTCAATTAACGCAATTGTGATAAACAACCTTCACTACTCATGAATATAAACTTGTAACGATTAGGTGAAACTCATTTATATTCTAGCATCTAATTCATGCATGAAAACTAAGTATGCATCCTTAATAAACATACAAGAATCAGTTATGAATAAAATAGGTAATTGAATTGCAATCACAACTTATCAAATCACAATTGGAAGAAATCAATTTAAATCTCAAGCATGTTCATGGCTTCAAACTTCCCCCTAACTAAATAGGGGCTTAGCCACTCATAATTGCAACAAAATTAGAAAATAACAAAGTAGACATTGAAAGCAAGAACGAAGTACACCTAAAACGCTCCAAAGTTCCAAGTTTGAAACGCCAAGGACCTTTGTTTTCACCACCTTGTTGTAGCACAAGTGTCTAGGATGTGTATTGATATATGGATAGAATGGATTTGCACAACATGGAAAATGGAAATGTATGGAGATGTGTTTGAATGTATGTATGAAATGGAATGGAGCTCAAGGCAAGGGACTTGTGTTTGTGAATGAAGCTCTTTTGATGGATCAAGATTTTTCTTTGGAAGGGGAATGGTGGATGTATTTATAGGCTAAGGAGATGACCACTTCAATTCCTTGCATGTGCAGATTGCATGGGTGTGTGATGTCCATGTTTCTCCTTTCCTTTTGCACACACATGCTTCATCATTTCAGCCAAATCTGCTTAGCCCTTTTCTGAACCTTTTAGTGTTACAATGCCCATAACTGTTTCTAGACAAATGATAATAACAATCCGTAAATTGTTCCATAAAATAGACATCCATAGCTTTCTAGGCATATAAGGATCATTCTCTCATTCACTCTGAGTTGTTCATAACATGCTTCCAAAGTCAGCTAATCTACACAGGTAGTTTTGACGAATTTGTTGGCTGTCCATGTTTCTCCTTTCTTTTGCATGTGGGTGTGTCTTCTCTTTCTAGCTGTGAATTTCCACTTGCTCCAAAGCCAAATGAGTGCACTTATAACCCCATTTGCTGCTGAGTGTTGATGACAAAGCAAAACACAAAACAAGTGCCTTTACTTTCTCATTTTATTAGTCAAATCTGCTTAGCCCTTTTCTGAACCTTTCAGTGTTACAATACCCATAACGTGTTCTAGAAAAATGATATTAACAATCCGTAAATTGCTCCAGAAAATAGACATCCGTAGCTTTCCAGAAATATAAGGCTCATTCTCGCATTCATTTTGAGCTGTTCGTAACATGCTTCCAAAGTCAGCTAATCTGCACAGGCATTTTTTACGAATTTGTTGGCTGTCCATGTTTCTCCTTTCCTTTTGCACACACATGCTTCATCATTTCAGCCACAATCAACACATGTTCTCCATCAAATGGCAGCTATGATGTTTGCTAGTTGTAGGTCACACACTTGCACACATTCTAATCTTCCCAAAACGTCCATCCTCATGTCTCCAAGTGCATGCAATCAATTTCAGCCCAAAATTGCTCCAAAATGCACCAAAATGCACTTTTCTTGCCAACTTTGTTATTAAGACCTACAAACATACGAAAATGACTTTAAATGCTAAAATAACTAAGGAAACACAACGTAAACGCACAAGAACAAGCCAATTAAGTCGCATAAATATACACCTATCAAATTCCCCCACACTTAGCTTTTGCTAGTCCTCGAGCAAAACAAAGAAATAAAACGAAACAAAACAAATAAAACACAATCTAAACCTTCCAACATTTGCCTCAGGGATTTCCAATGCACATGACATGTTAAAAATCATTATCCTCACAGATTTGAGTCATCTTTACACTTAAGCACATACTTAATCATAGTCACCATTTACTTGTTCACGATTAATCGATTAAAACAATGTTTTTGATGTAGTAACATGCCTTAGAGAATTTACTCAATTCCTTACAAAGTGTGCACTCAATTTTCACTCAGATTTTCTAACTACACACCCTATACTAGTCATATGTGAGAAGATTGATGTAGATATGAAAACGAAAACTCACATATATGTATCACAAATAATGCAATTTATGGAGTTAATAAGCATGTTTAGATATGATCTCATGAATGGAATGCTACTACTTAGATGCGAGAACCAGTGACACCATATGCTCATACCAAATTCAAACTCCACAAATTGAAACACATAACACTCAAGATAGAAGTCAAGGATTGTAACGGGGCTTGGGGCAATGGTTAACAAAGGAAAGATAGGGATAACAAACGTTCCTAAGGCAATAGCAAGCAAAGTAATGAAATCGAAACTTAGAATTCACTTTAGAATGCAGAAATCAACTTTTAACACAAAGGGAAGATTTGAGCAACACTTAGGGCCGAATTCAATGTTTTGGACCCTTTCTTCAACAAACAACACTTTAGAACTCTTTTTCATACATTTTCACAACTTTTCTTTTTCTTTTTTCTTTTTTTTTTTGAATGTATTTTTCTTTTCTTTTCTTTTCTTTCCACCCGTGCCCATGTCACACTACTTACATGACAAACACTTCCCCCACACTTGTTTTCTGCCAAACATTACTCAAAAGGAATTCAATTTGAATCATGCTTTACTATGCTTTAAGAACAAGGGTATGGAAGGTCCTAATCTAGGCTAGGTGGAGATGATGTGATTAACAAAGAAAAACAGGCTAAACAAGGCTCAATGGGGCTAAGGTGGTGGTCACTACACAACTTCTTCTTGAATATGTGTTATGCAAATCAATAGCATGCTTTGAATGAAATGGGCATGAGTTCTAGCATTTGGAACTAAATGATGAAACGCCTTCTAAGTAGTAACCAAGCAAAGAATAATGAGATCATGCAACGACTTAGAAAACAATAATGCACATATGATCAACTCTCCAAATAACGTTTAGGCTCAAGTCTCACAAGGTTGTAGCGTTTGTTTGAGTTCCTTCCTTCAAGCATGTTACAAAAACTAATTTTTATCCTTTGTGATTGCATGTGAATTCATAAGCTATAACTACAACCAAGCTTACACCAAAGAGTAAATCAAACTTTCATCCATGTTTATAACTCGTTTTAACAGTCATGCAATTAAAAACCAAATCAACATCATTGTGTTGGAAGGTACCCTAAGACACAAATAAACATACAAAACCAACTCTTTTTGGGTTTTTTTTTTTTTTTAACAATTTTTCAAAATTTTATGAGATTTTCTGATTTTTATGTCAAAACACACTGAAGCACTCCAAAACAGCTTAAAAACACTTTAAAACAGCAAGGCACAATACTAGAAGTAATGGGTGATAAACTCCTACGAATTTCATGCAAAATGGTTACCCCCCCACACTTAAATCAAACATTGTCCTCAATGTTTCAAGCATAAACTCACACAAAAACAAGCAAATAAACAAACAACGAATAAACATGACAAGTATAGCAAAGTAAAAACTAGACAAAGTAGAGTTGAAGAACGCAAATATGGTTTTGGAGATAGGTGATCTTGTTGTCTTTCCATAGCTTTGATCTCGATCTGGTTCGGAAGTCTAAGCGAGAGATATGAGAGTTCCTTGGTTTCACATCAGACTCCTTCTGCTGGGTTGATTTGATTGTGCAGTCTGCATTCTTCTCTGCTTGTTTCTTCTGCACGGCAGGCAGGCACGAGGTAGAGGTGTTGGTCTGTTTCTTTCTTCAATCTTTCCAAGTGCCCACCTCTTGTTTTCTTTCTCCTTGTCCTTAGCTGAGGATGAATTGGCAAATTGTCTCCACATGCTTCGAGGTATCATTTTCACTTCCCTTATCTGTTCCCCAGGCAGATGTGGTAGACGAAGAGGAAGCATAAGATGATGAAGATGAGTACTCGAGAGTAAGGCTAGGTAAGCAATCAGGAAGGGGTTCCAAGCAGTCGGTTCCAGATCGGAAGATTGATACCATGTGCTGGCTGATTGCTCTCTTTCTCCTTGTCCTAAAACAACGATAAGGAGAAGGACAGGGAGAAAGCATGATATGAGATACTCTTGCTTTCAACCTTCATGATATGAAATACTTTTGCTTTGGATGGGTTGTTTTTAGAGGTACCCCAAGGAATAAGGAACACTGAGTGACTCGAGAGGGTTTGTTGGAAAGGCATTCTCGGAGATGACAGAAGGTTATGTATATCTACCTTGCCATTGAGGGTGAAGGTCGACATTTATAGGAAATAATAACCGGTACTGTTCTTTTACTCCTGTCGGCAACCGTTGGATGATTGAACAGTAAACTTCACGTGTTTTCTACTTCAACAGAAATCGTCGACAGATTGCCTGTGATTTCCTCAAAGCTGACGAGGTTAAGAAAGACAGATGGTTGGAATCAGCACTTCGACAAACTGCCCGTGATTTCCGCAAAGCTTTCTCTGTATGTGACAAGTGATGACGAGGCTGAGAGAGACAGGCGCATTTTTGTTATCTGAGATCGATCCTTCGACAAATTTTCCGTGATTTTCGCAAAGCTGAGTTTGCGTGTGACGGGTGCTGACGAAGCTGAGAAAGCTGACACTCTTCGATATATTGAATCAGTGGTTTGTAAGCAAGCCCAACTTTTGAGAAAGTTGGCGCCTCTTCGGTTTTTGAATTAGCCTCTTTGAATTCTGAGCTCGCCTCTTCAATCTCTGAAATCCCATCACATGTTGATTTTTATAGAGGTACGCAGGACGTTCAAAGCACACTTGAATTTCAACCTGTAAAAACTGCATTCTTGCACTTCTATGATCTTGACCTGTCCGACCTCTTCTTTCTTTAACACCTCTGAAAATGTCTGGCCCTTCCGACCGTCGTTTTGACTTGAACCTTGGTGAAAAGGCAGTCCCGCCTTCTCCAGACAACATATGGCGCCCATCCTTCATATCCTTTACTGGTCCCCTTACCGTTGGGGATTCAGTGATGAAGAATGACCTGACTGCTGCGGTGGTGGCCCGAAACCTTGTCACTCCTAAAGATAACAGACTGTTTTCCAGACGGTCTGATGAGTTGGCTGTTAAGGAGTCTCTGGCTCTTAGTGTGCAGTGTGCGGGTTCTGTGTCCAACATGGCCCAACGCCTATTTGCTCGAACCTGTCAAGTTGAATCGTTGGCGGCTGAAGTGATGAGTCTCAAACAGGATATTAGAGGGCTCAAGCATGAGAATAAACAGTTGCACAATCTCGCACACAACTATGCCACAAACATGAAGAGGAAAATCGACCAGATGCAGGAAACTGATGGTCAGATTTTACTTGATCATCGGAGGTTTGTGGGTTTGTTCCAACAGCATTTGCCTTAATCTTCTGGGGCTGTACCGCGTAGTGAAGCTCCAAATGATCAACCTCCGATACCTCCTCCTTCTGTGGCCTCACCGACTGCTGAGGCTCCTCCGTATATTGAGACTTCTCCTAAGCAGCCTTTGTGAAGGCTCCCTCTTGTAATTTTCTGCTTAATGTTCCTTTTCTAAAAAAATCAGTGAAAAAGCATCTTGTTTACCAAAAATCCACACCAAAAGAAATCAAACAAGCAACAACTAAAAATGACAAACAAAGTAAAAAAAACGTAGTAAATTGAAGGTTTTTAGAAACGCAAAACCGATTGTGAAGCGATTCATAGATCTTCCTTATTTGAATACATGGGTTGCCTCCCAAGAAGCGCTTGCTTTAACGTCGTGCAGCCGGACGAAGAACGCAATTACTCCCCATTGGAGCCCACGGCATGCAAGGAAATGTCTTTCACGGCATGCTCCTCAAAATGCTCATAATAAGGCTTCAATCGATGCCCATTCACCTTGAATTCATGTCCCGTTTTCAAGCATTGGATCTGGATTGCACCATGAACAAAAACATTAGTAATAACAAACGGTCCAATCCACTTAGAACGTAACTTACCGGGAAATAACCGTAGACGGGAATTGAACAATAACACTTTCTGCCCTACGGAGAATGTTTTGCCTCGAATCATCTTATCATGGAAAATTTTAGTCTTCTCCTTGTAAATGCTAGCATTCTCGTACGCTTCATGCCTTATCTCATCAAGTTCATTTAGTTGCAACTTCCTATGACTCCCTGCGGCATTTAGGTCCATATTGAACTTCTTGACGGCCCAATGAGCTTTGTGTTCCAATTCAACAGGGAGATGGCACGGCTTGCCATAGATGAGCCGAAATGGGGACATTCCAATGGGTGTCTTGTACGCTGTATGATATGCCCAAAGTTCATCATCTAACCGTAAGCTCCAATCCTTCCTTGTAGGCCCAACGGTCTTCTCTAGAATTTGTTTGATCTCTCGGTTGGAAACCTCAGCTTGGCCATTCATTTGAGGATGGTAAGGTGTAGAAGCCTTGTGGGTGACATTGTACTTCTTAAAGAGTGCCTCAATGGTCCGATTGCAGAAATGTGAGCCTCCATCACTTATGAACACCCGCGGCATCCCAAATCTAGAGAAAATGTTAGTCTTGATGAAATCTGAAACCACTCTAGAATCCTTAGTACGGGTAGCTTTTGCTTCTACCCATTTGGAAACATAATCAACCGCAAGCAAAATATAAGTGAAACCAAATGAAGAAGGAAAGGGACCCATGAAATCAATACCCCAAACATCAAAAATTTCAACATTGAAAATAGGAGTTTGCGGCATTTGGTCCTTAGCACCCATGGTACCTGTCCTTTAACATCTATCACATGTTAAGCAAAACATTCTAGCATCTTTAAACAATGTAGGCCAATAAAAACCACATTCTAACACCTTGAGGGCTGTTCTTTGAGTGCCAAAATGACCCCCACATGCATAAGAATGACAAAAGGCTAGAATGGAGTTAAATTCAGAATTTGGTACACATCGTCTAACAATCTGATCTGGGCAGTACTTCCACACATATGGGTCATCCCAAACATAAAAACGTGCATCATGTTTAAGTTTATCACTTTGGGACTTGTTTAATGTGTGAGGAACTTGCTTAGACACCAAATAATTGACCAAATCGGCATACCAAGGGGTACTTACCTCAATGGACAGAAGTTGCTCATCCGGAAACATTTCTGAAATGGGAATGGGCTCTTCCTCACGCACCAACCTGCTTAGGTAGTCGGCAACCACATTGTCACTTCCCTTTTTGTCCTTAATTTCGATATCAAACTCTTGAAGTAGGAGCATCCAACGAATGAGTCGAGGTTTAGCTTCTTTCTTTGTGAACAAGTACTTCAAGGCTGCATGGTCAGTGAAGACAATGACTTTAATGCAAATTAAATACGATCTAAACTTATCTAATGCAAAGACAACAGCCAAGAGCTCTTTCTCAGTTGTGGAATAATTTAATTGTGCATCATTTAAAGTACGAGAAGCATAATAAATAACATGTGGCAGCTTGTTTTTCCTTTGACCCAAAACAGCCCCAATTGCATAATCCGATGCATCACACATGAGCTCAAAGGGAGTGCTCCAATCTGGTGGAGTGATGATTGGTGCCGAAGTGAGTAGGTCCTTAAGATGGTTGAATGCTTGCTCACACGCCTCGTTGAACTCAAACGATACTTCCTTTTGTAGGAGACGGCATAGAGGTTGTGCAATCTTGGAAAAGTCCTTAATAAATCGTCGATAGAATCCTGCATGACCAAGAAAAGAACGAACCTCTCTCACCGAAGTAGGAAAGGGTAAGTAGCGTACAAGATCTATTTTAGACTTATCAACTTCAATTCCTTTTTCTGAGATTATATGACCCAAAACAATACCTTGTTTAACCATAAAATGGCATTTCTCCCAATTTAACACAAGGTTTGTTTCAACACAACGTTTCAAGATTAAAGTGAGATTATCTAAGCAATTATCAAATGAACTACCAAACACACTAAAATCATCCATGAATATCTCAATAATCCTTCAACATAATCAGAAAATATGCTAACCATACACCTTTGAGACGTGGCAGGAGCATTGCACAAACCGAATGGCATGCGTCGATATGCAAACGTTCCAAAGGGACAAGTAAAAGTGGTCTTTTCTTGATCATATGGGGCAATGACAATTTGATTATAACCAGAGTATCCATCAAGAAAACAATAAAAGGAATGACCTGCTAACCTTTCAAGCATTTCATCTAGGAATGGCAATGGGAAATGATCCTTCCTTGTGGTGGCGTTTAGCTTCCTATAAGCAATGCATACTCGCCAACCGGTTTGGATTCGTGTGGGTACAAGCTCATTCTCCACATTCTCTACAACCGTCACTCCAGATTTCTTGGGCACGCATTGAATAGGTGAAACCCAACGGCTATCGGAGATAGGATAGATCACTCCACAATCAAAAGCTTGATTATCTCCTTTTTCACAACTTCCATCATTGGAGGGTTGAGACAGCGTTGAGCCTCTCTAGTTGGTTTGGCCCCCTCCTCAAGAAATATGTGATGCATGCATGTTGTAGGACTTGTACCTTTGATATCGGCCAAGGTCCAACCTAGGGCAGATTTGAACTCCTTCAACACACGCACTAGTTTCTCCTCTTCTTGTGCCGTGAGGGATGAGGAAATGATGGCAGGTAGGGTCTTGTTTTCTCCCAAGAAAATGTACTTCAAATGGCTTGGTAATGGTTTGAGTTCAAGGACAGGTGCCTGAATTATTGACGGAAGCAACTTGTTAGTCGAAATGGGAATGGAATCGAAGTTAGGAGACTTACCACCATGCTTAGGTAATGACTCAAGGGCAACAACCAACTCAATGAATTCCTCACTAGAAGCCACGGCATGGAATGATTCATGTGTGCGGTGGGTATGCATAGGGTCTCCATCCATGGTTTTGAGTTCCATGCCTCTTGTAATGACTTTTTCAAGCACATCGTCATTCAAATCTTCAAGATATCCCTGCGCCAAAGAGTCAATTATATCAATAGAGAAACATGAATGGTCCTCACTAGGGTACTTAATAGAATCTGAAAGATTGAAATTAACAACTTCCCCATCAAATTCCATGGACAAAGTTCCATTAAACACGTCAATTTTAGTTCGGGCCGCCTTCATGAATGGCCTTCCAAGGAGGATGGACAATGAAGGGGTATGGTCCGATTCATCCATTTCGAGAACATAGAAATCTGCCAGAAAGATTAAGTGATTTACCTGCACAAGAACATCTTCCAAAACTCCCTTTGGATAGGCGTTAGATCTATCGGCCAATTGTATGATTACACCATCATTTTTCAACACTCCTAAATTCATAGATGCATAAATTGAGTATGGCATAACATTTATAGAAGCACCTAAATCTAACATGGCAGATTCAAAGCGAGTGTTTCCAATGACACAAGGAATTGTAAAACTACCCGGATCTTTGCATTTGGGGGGTAGTTTGCGTTGCAAGATGGCGGATACATTTTCACCTACCTTGACTACCTCCTTGGTCAACATCCTCTTCCTAGTGGTGCACAATTCCTTTAGAAACTTGGCATATCTCGGGACTTGCTTGATTGCATCCAAAAGGGGTATGTTGACTTGAACTTTCCTAAATGTCTCAAGGATGTCCCTTTCAGCTTCCTCCTTCTTTATGTGCATAAACCTACTAGGAAAAGTGACATTCGAAGGAAAAACATTAGTAGGAAGTGAATTTGACACATTCTTACCCTTATTGGGCGAATTGGACAGATTTGGGCCTATGGAAGCTTGCGGCAAAGGCGTGTTCACCTTTGCCATGGGTGGGCTTGTGTCCTCCTTTTCAAATTGTAGTTTTTCATCTTCTTTGAGACCTGATGTAGATGGTTTAGGACCTGCCCCAACTTCTTTTCCACTTCTCAACAATATGGCTTTTGCACTTTCGAAACCTCCTTTTGGATTTGGAATGGTAGAACTAGAGAGTTGGCCTGGGTCTCGAAATTTGCTCACAAAGTCTGCAATCTGCCCAATTTGTTTCTCCAATTGATCCACCCTTTTGTCTTGGCTTTGCATAGCTTTGGTTTGATTTTCTTGCCCTTGAGACAAGTTAGTTAGTAACTTAAGGAGTGTATCATTGTCTAGAGATGTACCTGAAGCATTTGGGGCAGATTGTTGTGGAACATGTGGGGGTGCGTATGGCTTGGTGAAAAACCCCGGGGGTTGTTGCCTAAAGCCTCCTTGTTGTTGGGGTTGTTGGGCCTCCCTCCACTTGAAGTTTGGATGGTCTATCCAACCTGGATTATATGTGTTTGAATATGGATCATTCCTCAGTTGGTTTTGGCCTTGAAATCCAATTGCGTTAGCGTTCTCCCATCCACCATTCTCAATGAGTTGAGGGCACTTTTCCGAGGCATGTCTTTGGATAGAACATACGCCACACACCATTGGCCCTTGCATCCTCATTCCTTCGGCCATCTGAGACACAATGGAAGTAAGATTAGCTAATTGTGAATGAATGTCGGATGTGGAACTTACCTCATGCACTTGTTGTCGTGGGGGTCCTCTTTGGCCAACGCCTTCGTATTGTTGAGCGTTCAATGCTCGATTAGCAATCAAGATCTTGGTAGCCATGGGTGTTTTGTCCACTAATGCTCCACCTGCCGAGGCATCGAGCATTTGACGTTCAAGTGGTAGGAGCCCCTCGTAAAAGTCTTGTAGAAGTAACTCCTCCTTCATCTGATGCTGTGGACAAGAAGCAACAAGTGATTTAAAACGTTCATAATAAGTGGGAAAAGACTCACCTTCCTCTTGCTGAATACCACTAATCTCTTTACGTAGGAGAATGATTCGAGAAGTTGGGAAAAACTTCTCCAAAAACGCCCTCTTCATACTCTCCCAAGATGTGACAGTTCCGGGAGCTAACTCGTACAACCAATCTTTGGCTTTATCCATTAAAGAGAATGGAAAAGCCTTCATCTTCAAAATACTTCCGTCGACATTAACCGGAGTCATGCTTGAACACACCACTTCAAATTCTTTTAAATGCTTGTTCAGATCCTCCATGGACAGCCCATGGTATTTTGGAATGTGGTGGAGCAAACTTGACTTTAACTCGAACTCGTCCGTCTTCCCTAGGGTAGCCATGGGGTATTGGATGCATACGGGGGCGGCATTGTCCAATCCCGAAGCGGAAAGCTCCTTGATTGTTCGATTGTCCGCGGCCATGTTGGGATCTTCCTCTACAACCTATGTCGTGGGCTCCTCTTGCTCTTCTACTTTGTCTTCTCGAAGATCTGGTGCAGGTTGAGATGGTTGGGGTTCTTGTTGATTCCTTGCTCGTCTCAAAGTTCGTTCAAAATTGTCGTCAAAGTCACGGATGTGCTTATGAATAGGTTGAGAACTTCGAGTCATAAACCACCTAAAACAAGAAAACAAGCCAAGTCATCAACTAGGAACAAAAATACATGAAAGAAAAAAAAAAGAAATAACAAGGGATTAGCAAAATTGCTAATCCCCGGCAACGGCGCCAAAAATTTGATGCGAAAATTAACTTAACATACAAATTAAACCCTCTTGTTGTCAAATTGTAGTAATAATGCAAGTAGGGATCTTTCTAAACCGGGGATTAGGAGGGCTTGCTAAAACCTCTAAACTAACTCAAAAACATAAAATCAAAGTTAAAAACGTTTGAATAGACTTAAAGAACTCAAAACAGGTTCACAAAACTCATAATAATTTAAAGACACTCAAAACTACCTAAAAACACAAACTAGGCAGTTTCTGACTCTAACACAACTTTGGACGAAATTTGGGTTTTGACTTGACTCAGAACACTCTAAAACATAAACAAAACAGATTTTAAACACCTTGAAACAAGAAAGTAAAAGGGGGATTTTAGTTTTGATGAATTTGAAACAAATAAACAAGTTATAAAACTAGGCAGATTGTAAAACGAATTTAAGAAATAAGATGATGGATGGATTAGTTAGAGGTCCGTTCTTCACACATGACACACTTGTATATGAATTGATTTCCAATTGCTTTTCAATAAACTATGATGCTCAACACCTCAGATTAATTAGGTATGCTTAAATTAATCCTCAGATTTTCCTAATTTCATTGAATTGGATGATTGCATACAACAACCCAAAGCATTCCCCACAAGTTCCCTACATGAATTGCATAATAGAGATACAAGCAAGAATCATTAAGTTCTATGAAAATCATAAGCATTGACGAAACACTTGTAACTATGAATTGCATGAAACTTATGCCAAGAATTCAATTAACGCGATTGTGATAAACAACCTTCAATACTCATGAATATAAACTTGTCACGATTAGGTGAAACTCATTTATATTCTAGCATCTAATTCATGTATGAAAACTAAGTATGCATCCTTAATAAACATACAAGAATCAGTTATGAATAAAATAGATAATTGAATTGCAATCACAACTTATCAAATGACAATTGGAAGAAATCAATTTAAATCTCAAGCATGTTCATGGCTTCAAACTTCCCCCTAACTAAATAGGGGTTTAGCCACTCATAATTGCAACAAAATTAGAAAATAACAAAGTAGACATTGAAAGCAAGAACGAAGTACACCTAAAACGCTCCAAAGTTCCAAGCTTGAAACGCCAAGGACCTTTGTTTTCACCACCTGTTGTAGCACAAGTGTCTAGGATGTGTATGGATATATGGATAGAATGGATTTGCACGACATGGAAAATGGAAATGTATGGAGATGTGTTTGAATGTATGGATGAAATGGAATGGAGCTCAAGGCAAGGGACTTGTGTTTGTGAATGAAGCTCTTTTGATGGATCAAGATTTTTCTTTGGAAGGGGAAAGGTGGATGTATTTATAGGCTAAGGAGATGACCACCTCAATTCCTTGCATGTGCAGATTGCATGGGTGTGTGTTGTCCATGTTTCTCCTTTCCTTTGGCACACACATGCTTCATCATTTCAGCCAAATCTGCTTAGCCCTTTTCTGAACCTTTCAGTGTTACAATGCCCATAACTTTTTCTAGAAAAATGATATTAACAATCCGTAAATTGCTCCAGAAAATAGACATCCGTAGCTTTCCAAGAATATAAGGCTCATTCTCTCATTCATTCTGATCTGTTCATAACATGCTTCCAAAGTCAGCTAATCTGCACAGGTAGTTTTGACGAATTTGTTGGCTGTCCATGTTTCTCCTTTCCTTTGCATGTGGGTGTGTCTTCTCTTTCTAGCTATGAATTTCCACTTGCTCCAAAGCCAAATGAGTGCAATTATAACCCCATTTGCTGCTGAGTGTTGATGACAAATCAAAACACAAAACAAGTGCCTTTACTTTCTCATTTTATTAGTCAAATCTGCTTAGCCCTTCTCTCATTCATTCTGAGCTGTTCGTAACATGCTTCCAAAGTCAGCTAATCTGCACAAGCATTTTTTATGAATTTGTTGGCTGTGCATGTTTCTCCTTTCCTTTTGCACACACATGCTTCATCATTTCAGCCACAATCAACACATGTTCTCCATCACATGGCAGCTATGATGTTTGCTAGTTGTAGGTCACACACTTGCACACATTCTAATCTTCCCAAAACGTCCATCCTTATGTCTCCAAGTGCATGCAATCAATTTCAGCCCAAAATTGCTCCAAAATGCACCAAAATGCACTTTTCTTGCCAACTTTGTTATTAAGACCTACAAACATACGAAAATGACTTTAAACGCTAAAATAACTAAGGAAACACAACGTAAACGCACGAGAACAAGCCAATTAAGTCGCATAAATATGCACCTATCACTGGAACTTAGGGATATTTAGGATTAGGAAAGGTCAAACCAAAATAGGAAATCTTGGCTTAACTTTCCTACTTCATGTAAGAATCCTCATTTGAGTAGGAATCCTTCTTTGATTAGGAATCCTAATATCTTCAAGTCTTCAATTTCATCCATTCCTTTTGCTCCAAGCATATGCTATCCATTGCAAGCCCAATTTTTCTCCAAAAGGCTCAAAAATGCACCTTATTGCTTCATAAAGCCTATGGACCTACAAACACACAAAAATAGCTTAAGAATACTAAAATAACTAAGAACTAATTAAGTAAATGCAAGGAAACAAGCTGATTAAGTTGCATAAATATGCTCCTAGCAATAGGACTAGGAAATTCAGCACAAAGCTTCTAGAAAGGGATTAAATTCATCAGATTTATAGGGGGAAAAAGGATCAAGTTATTTGCATTGTTTCAGGGCTTCTAGAATCAGATATTAGACATTCTAATGTGATAAGGAGTCCCCCTTGCAGCTGGAATTAAGGTTGGATAGGATTAAGAAAGGATAAGATAAGATAATTTTGGATGAGATAAGGTTGGATAAGGTTTTGGATAAGATAAGGCAGTTTGGATAATATCTCCTTCTTTTGAGCTGATTCCTTATCTTCAATGTCTTGAATTAATTTCTTTAACTCTTTAGCACATTCCTAGCCTCTCTTGAACTTTAAATTCATCCATTCCTTGTGCTCCATATGTAAGCTATCCATTCTAGCCCAAAACTGCTCTAAAATGCTCCAAAATGCACTTTCTTGCCAACTTTGTCATTTCGACCTACAAACACGCCAAAATAAGTAGAAACTAGCGATGAAAATGCAAGAAAACAAGCTAACTAAGTCGCATAAATATGCTTCTATGAAAATTACTTGACACACAAACTAAACCCTATTGTTGACAATTGTAGCAAAGATGTAAGTATGGCTGCTAATCTACACAAATATGACTCAAAAATACCAAACTAGAGTTAGAAACACTCAACTAGACGCAAAAACACAAAACTAGACATTTAAGACTTAAAAATGACTCAAACTTCTCAAAACAGCAAAACTAAGTTTAAAAGACTAAAAACAGACTCTAGGGAGTTATTTGGATGAATTTAAGACTAGTAAGACTCAAAACACTAAATTGGACAGATTTAAACACTTTTCTAACTAATCTAAGATACTTAATTCAAAAGGGGGACTAATTTGGACGAAATTTAACTAAACTAACCAGATTGCAAAACAGAGCAAATTAGGTGATTTGAATGAAGAAAACTTAGCCAAAGGATCATTCTCCACACAGGACATATGCATATAAACTAATTTCCAGTATTGTTCCCTTAGACCATGAATGACAACACCCCAAGTTAACCGTGACAGCACAAATTAACCATCATATTTTCCTTAAATCATTGAATTGGACGGGATACGCATTACAACCAAATTATCCTTATCAAGTTCCCTAACTATGAAAAGCATGAGAGAGAGACATTGAAGGAAAAATTTTGTCCTAGCTAAGAACAAGTATGAACATTTGAATACATATGCATACTATTAACTCATTAATATAGGCATGCATCCAAAAACAATTCAATAAAACCCATGACTTTCAAAGCCTAGTATATGGTGAACCAAAATAAACTTTTTAACAACATTAAAAAGAAAGAAGAATTTAGTGATTCTTTACCCTTGAAGCTCATCCTTGTTTACACAAGGGATTCACCCAAGTGGAGGGCCTTCAAGTCACCTCCAAGCTCCTTGAATCCTTCTTATGTTTTCCTCCCTTTAGTGCTCCTTTGATGATTTGAAGAAAAAGGATTTGTTCTCCAAAACACCAAAAGCTTGATGTCTCTAATTCTCTTCACCAAGGATGTATTTTGTGAAGATGATATGGATGACTTAAGGAAGAAGAGATTGCTAGATGTCCCTTCCTTTAGTGGTTGCCCTCTTGGAAGAAAATGGAGAAAACGTTTCACCCAATTTCAACTAGAAAACACCTTAATGAAAATAAAGTTATAAAATTCCTTTTATACTTCATTTCTTTGGTGAGTGGCAAACTTGCAATTAAGCAAACTTGCCCATTCACCCTAAATGGCCGGCCATTCTTTGTTATTGGGCTAATTTGCCCATTTTGTTTTAGTTGTCATACAACTTAAACATAATGGGCCTTTTGGACCAAAACGCTTTTGGGCCCCTTAACCCAAAACCAACATATAAGCCCAATACGAACCTTTCGTATAATTAATTAACTAATTAATTAATCTTGACCATTCTTCAATTAAACCATTTAATTGCTTATCCATTTCATATAATTTCTTCACATACATCCTTACTCGGTGTACGATCCATTAGGTTCCAATTAGCGAGGCAGTGGGCGATGTTACTCTTAACGATCGATTGTGAATTGAAACCACATTTCAATTCTCCCTTTTTGTTGATTAGTGTTTGCTAACCATTAGGGCTTCCACAAACCATGAGTGACGCCTAGCAGCATATCATGGTTACCCAAGCTAAGTAGAATTGGTTGGAGAACCTATCCAGTTACAATTACAATGCAATACGGTCCTTCTCTAATACAATACTCTTAATCACATTGTTTAAGTGATAGTTTGTTTCATGTCTACTATCCAATGTGATACTTTCTTATATGATTCCCTTGAATATGATTTGGAACATCCTTCCTTTAGTCATATTCATTTGCTTTGGCCAAAGACTTTAGAATCATATTTTAGAGTATTCTCCCTCCACCCTGGAAGGTTAGAGATCCCTTGTTGTACATTCATATGCCTACATGACTAGATAGCTTGACCCCAACAATGCCGTGGACACTCCGAGGGAATGCCATTGACAGGATCAAAGATCAAGGACCTAACCATTAGACATCTATGATGCCTCAGGTCAAAGGACTACTTTGCATATTGCAACCTTAGAGTTCTTACATGACATGTATGTTCGAACTCTGATTTGATCGTAGTTCAGTGTACTCGATTACTCTTTCGAGCACCTATGTGTCTGTCTTAGTGTCCAACACCAAATCACTTGAGACTAGTCATACTCACGCTTGAGTCAACATAACACATACTAACCTTAGCGGATTGTCAATGCCCAATTGGCAATCCTATGGCTAGGAACGTTTTAGGAATGAACATAAGAGAAAGGTCTCGATAATCTAACTTACTTAGATCACTTATCTCTTAGAACAAATACATTCCTTGGATTCACTTATTGCTTAAACACATGATACAATAAACAGTGATTAACAATAAGATTTGCCCTCCATTAAACATATAAAAGTTTAACAAAATAAGTATTCCAAAAAGCTATTACATCAAATGAGTGGCTTTGTGGGCATACTTCCAACAATCTCCCACTTGCACTCAAAGCCACCTTCCCATGTATCTTATACCCATCTTTTCCATATGACGGTCAAGCTGGATTTGAGACATTGGCTTTGTCAGTGGATCTGCTACGTTATCGGCTGAAGCAACTTTGAGGATGTTTATTTTCCCCTCGGCAGCATATCTTCTAATGATATTAAAGCGTCTGTCAATATGCTTGTTCTTTTGATGTACCCTGGGTTCCTTGGCTTGAGCTATCGCCCCATTATTATCACAGTACAAAGTTACTGGTGATGTAATGGTTGGAACCACTCCAAGTTCAGTAATGAACTTCATCATCCAGAACGCTTCTTTGCCGGCTTCAGCTGCAGCGACATATTCAGCCTCTGTCGTGGAATCAGCAATTACACTTTGTTTCTTGCTTTTCCAACTGACAGCCCCACCATTCAGAGTGAATACATATCCGGAGTTGGAACTTCTATCATCGACGTCAGATTGGAAATCTGCGTCTGTATAGCCTTCCACTCGCAACTCTGATGCTCCTCCATATACGAGGAACATGTCCTTTGTTCTTCTTAAGTACTTAAGGACTGTCTTGACAGCTGTCCAGTGTTCTGATCCTGGGTTAGATTGATATCGACTAGTAATGCTCACAGCATATGCGATATCAGGCCTTGTGCATATCATGGCATACATGAGACTCCCTATGGCAGAAGCATAAGGAATACAACTCATATGGCGTATCTCTTCAGGAGTTTTAGGTTCCATGGATTTAGAAAGGTGAATTCCATGTCCAACAGGAAGAAAACCTTTCTTAGATTGTTCCATCTGGAACCTACTTAGCACCTTATCAATGTACATAGATTGGGATAATCCAATTAATTTTCTGGATCTATCACGATAGAGCTTTATCCCAAGTACATAAGATGCATCTCCCAAATCTTTCATGTGGAAGGTTTTGGACAACCACACTTTTACAGAAGAAAGTACTGCAGTGTAATTCCCGAATAGTAATATGTCATCTACATATAACACTAAGAATACTACTGCATCCCCAACGACCTTTTGATAAACACAATTGTCGTCTTCGTTTTGAGTAAAACCAAACGTTTTGATCTCAGTGTCGAAACGAATGTTCCAGCTCCTGGAGGCTTGCTTAAGTCCATAAATGGACCTTTGAAGCTTGCATACCTTAGTCTTTTCAGACTTGGACACGAAACCCTCGGGTTGAGTCATATAGAGCTCTTCCTCTAGGTAGCCGTTCAGAAAGGCCGTCTTCACGTCCATTTGCCATATCTCATAATCATGGTACGCAGCTATCGCAAGCAAAATCCGAATGGACTTAATCATGGCTACAGGAGAGAAAGTTTCTTCATAGTCAATCCCTTCTCTTTGCCTGTAACCCTTGGCTACTAGTCTAGCCTTATAAGTCTCCACGTTCCCATCAACGCCTATCTTCCTCTTGAAGACCCATTTGTTTCCAACGGGTACAATACCTTCTGGAGAGTCTACAAGAGTCCAGACCTGATTTTGATACATGGAATCCATCTCGGATTTCATGGCCTCTTGCCATCTCTTTGAATCAATGTCGGACATTGCTTCAGTGTAGTCTCTAGGGTCCTCCTTTGTTTCATTGTCACCTAGAAGGTACAATTCATCAAAGTCATTGTTTAAGCCATACCTCTCAGGTGGCTTACTAGCCCGTTCAGATCTACGTGGAGCTAGGGGTTCAGGAACAGGATTGTCAATATGTCGAGTGCTCGTTTGTGGTTCATTATTAATCTCATTAATTTCCATCTGTTTGCTTATAGTTCTTTTGAGAACAAAGTCGTCCTCTAGAAACTTAGCAGTTCTGGCGACAAAGACTTTCTGGTCGTCAGGATGGTAGAACTCATATCCCATAGTTTCTTTAGGATATCCCACAAAATAACATCTTTCTGATCTCGCTTCAAGCTTAGTAGCTTCAAGCTTCTTGACATATGCTTCACAACCCCAAATCTTAACATGTTTAAGACTTGGCTTTCTTTCATGCCATATCTCATAGGGCGTTTGTGGAACTGACTTGGAAGGTACTCTATTAAGCAAGTAAGCTGCTGTATATAGAGCGTATCCCCAGAATGTTACTGGTAGATCAGCGGAACTCATCATAGAACGAACCATGTTCATCAAGGTTCGATTTCTCCTTTCAGAAACTCCATTAAGTTGTGGAGTTCCTGGAGGAGTCCACTGTGATACTATTCCACACTCTTTGAGATAATCTAGGAACTCATTACTCAGATATTCACCCCCTCGATCCGATCTTAGGATTTTTATCTGTTTCCCAGTTTGCTTCTCAACTTCATTCTTGAATTCTTTGAACTTTTCAAAGGATTCTGACTTGTACTTCATAAGATACACATAGCCAAACCGAGAGTGATCGTCGGTGAATGTGATATAGTAGGAGAAGCCTCCTCTCGACGTAGTAGACATAGGTCCACATACGTCAGTGTGGATTAACCCTAGAATTTCAGTGGCACGCTCTCCTTTTCCAATAAATGGAGATTTGGTCATTTTCCCTTTCAGACAACATTCACAAGTACCCATCTGGTCATTACCTAATGGGTGGATATATCCGTCTTTCGACATCTTGCGAATCTTATCAAGGTTCACATGTCCAAGTTTAAGATGCCACGTCTTTTCTTGGTTAACATCTTCTCTAGCCCTTTTGGGTTTTGAGGTATTCCCGCTTTCAATACAGTGCAACCCACTATTCGTCTCTAGGTGAAAAAGTCCCTCTATCATATTACCATGAGAGATAATACGACCGTTCAAGTATAAAGTGCAACTCATTTTGTCAAACAATACTGAGTGCCCATCTCGTAAAAGCTTAGAGATGGAAATCAAATTCTTTATACATGAAGGAAAATATAAACAATTTTTAAGTTCCAGGACTTCCCCAGAGGGTAGGTTAAGCATGTAGGTGCCTATTGCTTTTGCTGAGATTTTAGTGCCGTTCCCAACTCGCACAATCATCTCCCCATTGCTCAGTGACTTGCTCCCTACTAGTCCCTGCACCGTATTACAGATATGTTGACTAGCGCCTGAATCAAATATCCAGGAATTGGAGCTCACTGTAAAAGAACTCTCTATGACAGAAATAGTCTCTTCAAAAGTTCGTGTCATAAGGCTCGCAATGCGCACCCTGTATTTCTTCTTCCAACGTTCATCCTTTCCACAATGAAAGCATGTCCCTTTGGATTTCTTTGCCTTCTTCTTATGCAACGTTTTCCTTATGTTTGCATTCTCACTCCCACTGTCCATTTTGAAACCTTTTTCAAATCTACAGCACATGTCAATCATCTCTTTCAAAGAATGATCGAATTTACTAACTTTATAGTTTACAATAAACTTAGTGAAATCATCCGAGAGAGATGCAAGGAAAAAGTCTTGGGCCATTTTCCCATCGATGGAAGTTCCTAAACTTTTAAGATCTTTAAATATCTTTTCCATCTTTTGTCCATGTTCATGGACCGATGTCCCCTTTGCCATCTTGGCATTCATTAGACTACAAACATTTGAGAATCGTACATTACTAGTCTCAATGTCATGCATCTTATGCAAACTTTCAACCATGGCACAAGAAGTGTCCATGTGCTTATGTAGCTTCATAAGCTCCTCACTTAGTGAAGTGAGGATTAAGCATTTGGCTTGTAAGTCATCCTCATAGTGTCTAACATAATTTTGACACTCCTCCTTTGAAGCTAGTTTCGTAGGAGGTACATGAGGAGGGGATTGCTTAAGCACATACAATATGTCTTTCACCTTTGAGACATTCTCAATGTGGCGATACCAAGCAAGGAAACGTTGGCCCCTTAGGCCCTTTTTGTCAAGTATAATGGTGGGTATAATTTTAGGCATGTCGTTCACTACATAACATAACAGAAATCGTATTAGATTGTTTGTTTAAAACTATTTGATTGGGTCTTTGAACCAAATAGCACCACCCACTATTTTTGGCAAATTCCTCATCCCTCAATAGAATTCGAGAGTTATATTGAACTCTTAGCGGGTTATGGGAGACTCACCATTACCAAGCCCACCTCACGATGATACGATGTTTGGCTAGCAAAAATAATGATGAGAGAATAACGCATTATTCATTTACAACTTTTGTAATTACCCATCCGTTTGGCCTCTAGAGAATGTTGCCTCACGATGATACGATGTTGGCACCATTGCACTTAGTTTAAGTTATTCCCACCATGCTTAGTGTGTGAAGGGGTTCAAGAATAGCCTCACGATGATACGATGTTTGGCTACCCTCGTTGCCTACACTCACCTCATCATATGTTTATGGACTCCTCCTGGATGTAAGCACATACTTTGTACTCCCCCATGATAGGGTGAAGCCGGTGCATGAGTCACAAACGCTTGGAGCCCACCACGGTGGAAGGCCTACGAAGAGATATTCTAAACATCTCTCGCTTATCAACTTAAATCTTCATTTTGAGGGAGTTGTTTTGGGCTACATCAAAACATTTTAATCACATTAAAAGAACTTGGGCCTATCACAACCATTGGTCCAAGTTAATATGAATTAGTAGCATATAATACTCCCACTGTTTCGTTGAAACAAGCGAGACTATATGGAACTACTAACGAATGCATTGCATCCTCATATGGACTATATAGTCATATTAGGTTTTAGGATGATTATGAACCGTTCGATTTGATCCAACACGAGCCTTGTGTTGGACCTTGGGTTTAAGGTAGATAGTTGTTGATTTTAGTTACGCGTTTAATCCAATTAAACCGTTATTTCCTATTGGGCGTTGGACCCAACTATTCCATTTTGCATGCATATAAACAAAAAGGAATACATGAAATAATAAGAAGGGCTTATGCCCTTTTACAACATAAATCAAATGATGGACTTATGTCCATTTACAACAACTTGAATTAATCAAAATACATTCAAATCTATTCTACTAAAATCCAAACATTCATAATGTTAATCGGCCAATCACATAGCTCAATTATAGTGGCCTTTGGTTCATAATCACCCTTTTCTTAATCAATCAAATTAACTAAGAAAACAACTTTAAACAATTGGTTTTTGGATCCATAGAATTGATTTAAATGGAACTAAATGAAATGAAAATCCAATTCTCATTTAAAGAGACAAAACAATTTTATTCTCATCCTTTTGGGCCAAAAGGAAACTATGACCACAACATTTGGGCCACAACGTAAAAACGTTAACTTTTTGGGCTAAAATGCAAATACACAAAAGTATCTAAAACTTTTTCTAATTGCACAAAAGGCCCCAAAATAACCCCACTTGGGGTGGCCGGCCATTTGGGAATAATTTGAAAAAAAAATTTAAAATTTTTGCTAGTGGTTTTTGGTGGGTGAGGAAAAGGATGAAAGTGATGATTTGTTTTTAAAAAAAAATAAAGTCTATGACTAATTATGACAAATATTAAAATCATTTCATCACATCTCACCAATAACCTCAATCATCAAAATTTAAACCAAAACTTTATGAAAAAACATAAAACTTTTGAATCAAAACTTCAAAACTTTATGTTCTTTGCAAGAACTTCAAGAACATTGAAGAACACTCATGAAAACTCATAATAGCTCCATGAATGTTTTCACTTACCAAAACTCAAATTTTCACCATTCAAAAGATGGCTAACATCCTAGGGTACTTAGGGGTTCCAAAAGTCACTTTAAAACCATTTTAACAAGACAAACATGAACCCAAAAAATCACCCTTTGGATTTGGCCGAATTTTCCAAAACACATGGCACCAAATTTTAGTTCCAATATTCATGCATTTTCTAGCAAAATTTATAAATTCAAAAGCAAGAACAAAGCTTGTAACATTTACAACATTTAAATCACAAAATATGAAAGTCACAAAACCCAAAAGGATTCACCATAAACTAGGCCTAGGCTCTGATACCACTTGAAGGAAAAATTTTGTCCTAGCTAAGAACAAGTATGAACATTTGAATACATATGCATACTATTAACTCATTAATATAGGCATGCATCCAAAAACAATTCAATAAAACCCATGACTTTCAAAGCCTAGTATATGGTGAACCAAAATAAACTTTTTAACAACATTAAAAAGAAAGAAGAATTTAGTGATTCTTTACCCTTGAAGCTCATCCTTGTTTACACAAGGGATTCACCCAAGTGGAGGGCCTTCAAGTCACCTCCAAGCTCCTTGAATCCTTCTTATGTTTTCCTCCCTTTAGTGCTCCTTTGATGATTTGAAGAAAAAGGATTTGTTCTCCAAAACACCAAAAGCTTGATGTCTCTAATTCTCTTCACCAAGGATGTATTTTGTGAAGATGATATGGATGACTTAAGGAAGAAGAGATTGCTAGATGTCCCTTCCTTTAGTGGTTGCCCTCTTGGAAGAAAATGGAGAAAACGTTTCACCCAATTTCAACTAGAAAACACCTTAATGAAAATAAAGTTATAAAATTCCTTTTATACTTCATTTCTTTGGTGAGTGGCAAACTTGCAATTAAGCAAACTTGCCCATTCACCCTAAATGGCCGGCCATTCTTTGTTATTGGGCTAATTTGCCCATTTTGTTTTAGTTGTCATACAACTTAAACATAATGGGCCTTTTGGACCAAAACGCTTTTGGGCCCCTTAACCCAAAACCAACATATAAGCCCAATACGAACCTTTCGTATAATTAATTAACTAATTAATTAATCTTGACCATTCTTCAATTAAACCATTTAATTGCTTATCCATTTCATATAATTTCTTCACATACATCCTTACTCGGTGTACGATCCATTAGGTTCCAATTAGCGAGGCAGTGGGCGATGTTACTCTTAACGATCGATTGTGAATTGAAACCACATTTCAATTCTCCCTTTTTGTTGATTAGTGTTTGCTAACCATTAGGGCTTCCACAAACCATGAGTGACGCCTAGCAGCATATCATGGTTACCCAAGCTAAGTAGAATTGGTTGGAGAACCTATCCAGTTACAATTACAATGCAATACGGTCCTTCTCTAATACAATACTCTTAATCACATTGTTTAAGTGATAGTTTGTTTCATGTCTACTATCCAATGTGATACTTTCTTATATGATTCCCTTGAATATGATTTGGAACATCCTTCCTTTAGTCATATTCATTTGCTTTGGCCAAAGACTTTAGAATCATATTTTAGAGTATTCTCCCTCCACCCTGGAAGGTTAGAGATCCCTTGTTGTACATTCATATGCCTACATGACTAGATAGCTTGACCCCAACAATGCCGTGGACACTCCGAGGGAATGCCATTGACAGGATCAAAGATCAAGGACCTAACCATTAGACATCTATGATGCCTCAGGTCAAATGACTACTTTGCATATTGCAACCTTAGAGTTCTTACATGACATGTATGTTCGAACTCTGATTTGATCGTAGTTCAGTGTACTCGATTACTCTTTCGAGCACCTATGTGTCTGTCTTAGTGTCCAACACCAAATCACTTGAGACTAGTCATACTCACGCTTGAGTCAACATAACACATACTAACCTTAGCGGATTGTCAATGCCCAATTGGCAATCCTATGGCTAGGAACGTTTTAGGAATGAACATAAGAGAAAGGTCTCGATAATCTAACTTACTTAGATCACTTATCTCTTAGAACAAATACATTCCTTGGATTCACTTATTGCTTAAACACATGATACAATAAACAGTGATTAACAATAAGATTTGCCCTCCATTAAACATATAAAAGTTTAACAAAATAAGTATTCCAAAAAGCTATTACATCAAATGAGTGGCTTTGTGGGCATACTTCCAACAGACATATCAAAGATCATTAAGTTCCTTGAAAACCATAAGCATTGACGAGGCATTTGTAACTATGAAAAGCATGATACTCCTGCCAAGGATTTACTTAACACAATCATGACTAGTGACTTCCGCTACTTGTGAATATAAGTTCATAATGATTAGGTGAAACTCCCTTATACTCTAGCATCAAGTTTATGCATGCAAAGTATGCATCCTCAATCAACATACATAAACAAGTTTTAATAACTCAGATAAGCAAATCACATTCAAGACTCAAGAAACAATAACGGGATGTAATCAATTCATATAAAGCATATAATCATGGCTTCGAATTCACCTAAAACTAAAAAGAAATTAGTTCCTCATATCTTTGAAAATAGAAAACCAAATTAAAAGCAACATTGAAACAAATCTAACGATAGAATACAACTAGAAACTCTCCAGCAATGGCAGATTCGACTCCAAGGGTCTCCTCTCCTTCCTTCCTTGCAAATCTGCGCACCAGTATGTATTTTCTGATGTTTTGGCTCTTCTATGTGTGGTGAATGGTGTAGAAAAATATGGTAGAGGGTGGTGGTTTGAATTATGGCAGAAAATATGTATTTATAGGCTAAGGTTTTGTGCAAAGTAGTGGGGGAGAAGGATTACACAATCTTAGAGAAATAGGACTAGGAAATTCAGCACAAAGCTTCTCAAAAGGGATTAAATTCGTCAGATTTCTAGGGGGAAAAAGGATCAGGTTATTTGCATTGTTTCAGGGCTTCTTGAATCAGATATTAGGTATTCTAATGTGATAAGGAGTCCCCCTTGCAGCTTGTATTAAGGTTCGATAGGATTAAGAAAGGATAAGATAAGATAATTTTGGATGAGATAAGGTTGGATAAGGTTTTGGATAAGATAAGGCAGTTTGGATAATATCTCCTTTTTTGAGTTGATTCCTTATCTTCAATGTCTTGAATTAATTTCTTCAACTCTTTAGCACATTTTTAGCCTCTCTTGAACTTTAAATTAGTCCATTCCTTGTGCTCCATATGTATGTTATCCATTCCAGCCCAAAACTACTCTAAAATGCTCCAAAATGCACTTTCTTGCCAACTTTGTCATTTGGACCTACAAACACACGAAAATAGCTTAAAACACTATAATAAGTAGAAACTAGCAATGAAAATGCAAGAAAACAAGCTCACTAAGTCGCATAAATATGCTCCTATCAAATTCCCCCACACTTAGCTTTTGCTAGTCCTCGAGTAAAACAAAACAAGCAAACATAACCCAGACCTTCCAACATTTGCCTCAGGGATTTCTAATGAAACATGACATATTAAAAATCACTACTCTCACAGATTTTAGTTATCTTTACCCTCGAGCACACACTTAATCACAGTCACCACTCACTAGCTGGCATTTAATCAATTAAAACAACATTTTAAATGTAGTAACATGCCTTAGAGATTTTCCTCAATTCCTCACCGGATATACACTCTATTTTCACACAGATTTTCTGACTACACTCTCTATACTAGGTATATGTGAGAAGATTCATGTAAACATGTAAACGAACACTCACATATGTTATGATCAAAGAAGGCAATTTCTGGAATTATCGATGCACATATATATATGATCTCATGAATGGAATGCCACTACTTAGACGCGAGAACCAAGGATACCATATGCTCATACCAATCCCAAACTCAACATATTGAAACACACAACTGTTGGAAATGTGCCCTAAAACCAATCATATGATGATACTTTACGGACATTTCACATGTTAAACTAATCTAGTTTAATATCAAGGGCAAATATTATTGCTTTAAGCCGTCTCATATAAATGCTATGTGCTTAAACGATAAGTCCAAGGAATATCTAATTAGGAGAATGTAATTTAAACAAGTTAGATTAATGAGACCATTCTCTTTCGTATACATATCCTAAACGTTCCTGATCATAAGACTGCCAATTGGGCATTAACAGTCCGTTAAGATCAGTACGTGTTGTGTCTTCTCTCAGGGAGAGTGTAGGTCTCGAGTCATTGGTGTGATTGACACCAAGACAAGCATATAGGTGCTCAATAGAGAATGAGTCCACTAAACACGATCAACAATGAGTTCTCATACTCATGCCACATGAGAACTCATAGTTGGGATAATGCAAGGTAGTCATTTGACCTGAGGCATCATAGTTGTCTTATGGTTAGGTCCTTGATCTTTGACTATGTCAAAGTCACCCCATCAGAGGGTGTCCACGACATAGTTGAGGTTAAGCCACTTAACCATGGAGGCAAGTGAATGCGCAACAAGGGATCTCTAACCTTCAAACCATTTGAAGGAGAATACTCTATGATATGATTAAGAATCTCTGGCCAGAGTATGAATGAGATTTAGGAAGTCGTTCCAAATCACATTCAAGGTAATCATATATGTAAATGAATCACATTGGATAATAAACATGAATAAACTATCAAACCAAACAATGTGGTCAAGAGTATTGTATTAGAGAAATACCGTATTGCATTGTAATCCTAAACTGAATAGGTTCTCCACCTCTTCTGCTTAGCTTGGGTAACCATGACATATTGCTAGGTGTCACTCATGGTTTGTGGAAGCCCTAAATGTGCATAATCACTAAAGGGAGAATTGAAAGTAAGTTTCAATTCACAATCAATTTGAAAGAGTTCTAATCCCCCACTGCCTCGCTACAAGGAACCTAATAGATCGTACACCGTGTAAGGTAGAGATTGAAGAAACAACAGAGATGAGTAAGGATAATTATATGGTTTAATTATTTATGGCAAGGATTAATTAATCAAACGAATAAAGTTCGTTAAAGACCTCGGGTTAGTTTTGGGCATCAAGGCCCAATGGGCTTCGAACGTCAAGCCCATTGACTTAAGTTGTTTGACAACTTAATGACTAATAATTCACAAAGGCCCAAATAGCCCAATAAAACCCTATGGCCGGCCATATTGATAAAGGAGTGGGTTTTGGACTTATTACAAGTTTGCCACTCCAATTAATGTAGGTATAAATATGACTTTATAACCAAAATTCATTAAGGGTTTTCTTTTGGAGAAAATTGGAGAGAACATGTCTCTCCATTTCTCTCTAAAGGCTGGCCCCCCTTGGAGGAGATTAGCTAGCAATCTCTCATCCTCCAAGGTCACTCATTTCTTCATCAATCCTTCCTTGGTGTCGAGACTTATTAGAGGTTCTCAACTTTGAGAACTTGGAGAAACCAATTCTTCCATCCAAATCCATGGAGCTAAGAAGCAAGGAATGATGGCCCTATCTCTTGGGTGATTATCCTTTGCTTATGCAAAGAGGAATCAACAAAGGTATAAATTTCTCAACTCACTTTGTTTTCAGTTGAGTCATGGTTCACCTAACTACTAGGCTTTGAATTTCATGGGTAATGTTTTGTTTTTGAGTGCATACAAGCATGATTCTGCCTTTAATTGTTAATTGCATGCTATAGATGTTGCTTAAATGAACATGTTTTTCACACAATTTCCTTCAAGTGGTATCAAAGCCTAGGTCTAGTAGTTGGTGAATCCTTTTGGGTTTTGTATTTTCATAGTTTATGATTTGAATGTTGTAATTGTTACAAGCTTTATTCTTGCTTCTTTGAATGTAAATTTTGCTAGAAAATTTGCATCTCAAATGTTGTAGATGTAGTTCATATGAGCATGAATTTTGGAGCTAAAATTTGGTGCCATGTTTTTGGGGATTTTCGACCAAATCCAAAGGGTGATTTTTTGGGTTCATGTTTGTCTTGTTAAAAGTGTTTTAAAGTGACTTTTGGAACCCCTAAGTACCCTAGGATGTTAACCCCATTTTGAGTAGTGAAAATTTGAGTTTTATTGAGTGAAAATGTTCATGGAACTCTTATGGGTTTTCATGGATGTTCTTCATTGTTCTTGATGTTTTAGCCAAGAACAAAAAGTTTGGTGTTTTGATTCAAAGTTTTGATTTATTTCATAAAGTCTTTGTTTTGTGCTTTTTCAAATGTTTAAATGTGATTGAAATTTTGAAAGGTGATAGAAATGGTGATGGGTGTGTAAGAAGTACTTCTCTTACACACACACCACTTGCATGACTTTATGTCATGCACCACTTGCATGAGTTTATGTCACACACCTCTTGCACAACTTGCACCACTTGCATGACTTTATGTCAAACCTACAAATCAACACACACATCACTCCCTTCACTCTCTATAACCGGCCACCCTATTAAAATAGGGTACTTTTGGGGCTTTTATGCAATTACATAAAGTTTTGATACTTTTGTGTATTTGCACTTTGACCCCGAAAGTTTAGGTTTCTTACGTAAAGGCCCAAAATCACTAAGGGACAAATTGTTTTGTTCCTTTAATGAAGTTTTTGAATTTGTTGAAATTTTTGGGTTCTAGTTGTAATTACATGAAGTAGTGGACTTTTGTCTTTTTACAAAGTGACCTCAAAAGTTTATGTTTTGCAACATAGCCCAAAAAGTTGAGGTTATTGCATTTTGGCCCAAATTAAGTTGAGAACAAAATGGTTTTGTCTCTTGAAATGAGAATTGGATTTTCATTTCATTTAGCTCCATTTAAATCAATTCTATGGATACAAAAAACCAAATGGCAATGTTGCATTCAAATTCAATTAGGTAAAACGTTAATTAATTAAAGGGTGATTATGAACCTAAGCCTACGATAATTGAGCTATGTGAAAGGCCGTCTTAAATTTGTTTGAACCATGGGAATGTGTAGATTAGATTTTGTTTGTAATTTGATATGATCAAATATTGTAAAAGAGCATAAGCTCTTCTTTACTTTAAAATAATTTGTTTTGATCAATTGTTGTAAAAGAGCATAAGCTCTTCTTTACTTGAAAGTACTATTTTATTGTTTTATTTGATATGCATGAAATTGGAGTAGTTGGGTCCAACACCCAATAGAAAAAACACGCCTTAATATGATTAAACGCGTAACTAAAATCAATCACCATCCCTAGACTGAGATTCAACACTAGGCTCGTGTTGGATCTAATTAAAGGTTCATAGTCATCCTAAGGCCCTAAGGCAACTATATAGTCCATCAATGAATGCAAACCTTATGTTAGTAGTACAATGTACTCTTGCTTTAAAACCGTTTTACAAGCATAGTGGGAGTATCATGTACAACTAAATCAATCACATGGACCAATAGTTGTAATAGGACCAAATTGTTTTAATAAGATTAAAATGTATGTTTATATGTGATGAGACCTAAAACCCTCAACCAACAATTATTAAGTTGATAAGCGTAAGAGTGCTTTGAACACTCTTTCGTGGCCTTCCACCGTGGTAGGCTTCGACCATTTGTGACTCGTACACCGGCTTCACCCTATCATAGGGGAGTACAAAGTGCGTGCTTACACTCAGGAGGAGTTCTATATGCATACATGATGTTGTGAAGGTAGGCAACGAGAATAGCCAACATCATATCATTGTGAGGTTGTTCTTGAACCCCTACTAAAACTTGCATGGTGGGAATGACTTAACTAAGTGCAATGGAGCCAACATCATATCATTGTAAGGCTTCATTCTCTAGAGGCCAAATAAGATGGGTACTTGCAAGAGATGCAAATGAGTAAGCGTACTCTCTCATTATTATTAATGCTAGCCAACATCATATCATTGTGAGGTGGGCTTGGTAATAGTGAGCCTCCCATACCCTACTAAGAGTTTCCTCCAAAACTCTCGAATTCCAATGAGGGATATGGAATTTGCCAAAAATAGTAGGTGGTGCTATTTGATTTAAAGACTCGGATCAAATGGCTTAAAATCAATCAATTTATATTCGTTATGTATTTATTTACCAATATATTTGCAAACGCTATCCAAAACTTGGCAAAGAAAAGCCGAATACTTTAGTTTCCAGACTTGGTACCACAATCCCAAAGATTGTCTTAAATGGATTGTAAATATACCTAAGTAGTCTCATCCTCAAAATCTTCCTATTGGTAATGTATCATTGGAAGAACATGTTAGATAAGTCTATCATAAAGAGGACGACACAAACAACCAATGTTTATTCCTTCGTTATATGAACAAAGGAACTTACGAAGATTAGCATAAAGACAAGGACACTTTTAGTGTCATAGTTCTTCACTTACAAATTGTTGTATGAAGAAATAAGAGTTGCTTTGAACAACCCTTAGTTAATGCAAACACTAGTGCTTGTTTCTTTGTTAAATGAACAAAGAACTTGAGAAGAAAGCACAATGGCATGGACACTTTATGTGCCATGATTCTTCACTTACAAATTGTTGTATGAAGAAATGAGAGTTGCCTTGAACGACTCTTGAAAATTTTTAATTATGTTTAGAACATAATGGTTGGTTGACAAAAATAGTCCAACAACATGGACTTATGATGATTTTGAATCATTGAGTGTTGAAGTGTTACACCACTTCTAGAGACGGAAACTAGGCAAAGACTTCACCTTTGTGTCCCTATCCAAATGGTTCACTAAGTTTATTGTAAACTATATCGTGAACAATAACCACACACTCTCCAAATCGTTTGATGTGTATAACACAATTGAAATAAGTTTCAAGAGAGATAGTGGGAGTTTAGGGACCATGACTATTGTAGTCAAAGGAGAACTCAAATGAAGAAGGCAAAATAACTCCAAGGGAACAAACTTTCTTTATGAAAGGATGGACATTGGAAGGGGTATTTGCAAGAAATGTCTTGCAAGTGTCAAGAACACACCTTTCGCCTTTCGAAGGTGTTGTAAATTGTTCTTCAAAAGTTCAAAACAGTTGGTTCTTCTACTTGAATGCATGGTTCCGTATTAGTAACTATGTTTTACAATCGTTGTAAAAGTGTGGCTAATAAGAAGTAGAAGATTAATGAGAGAAGAGAAAGTACTTCACATTCGGAACGTGAATCAAATAAGATATCTGCGAAAGTAGTTAGTACTTCCTTCCTCATATGAACTACCAAAGAAAATGGAAAAACAAAGATTGTCATTACATTCCAATTGAATAAAGGAACTTAATTCCGTATGAGAAATGGATAAATGTTTTGTTTGACGAAACATTGTTCTTTATTAATGAATGATTAGATTATTGTAATCTAATTGATTATCTCTATAGTAGAGATGATATGGTAGTGTTAACTGTTTAGAATATAACGATGCTTAAAACCCAAAAGGTTGCAAGGTGGTGACTAATCCCAACTGAGTTGTGATACCTCTAAAACATAAATTATGAGTTTGTCATAGATGGATGGTTTGGATCGTTAGATCCGGATCCAATGCCTTCTTGTTAAAATTGTATAGAGGCAAAATGTTTGAATCTTTATTCTTCTTGAATGGAAGAAAGAATCACAAAGTTGTTGAGGTTAATTCACTTAGATGTTAGTGGCACTTGTCCACAACATAATACTACTCATGTTGTATGATATTCACCGAAGATCGCTCTCGATTGGACTATCATTTATTTTGAATAAACACAAGTCCGAATACTTTGCAAAAAGGGTTTCAAAGAATTCAAGAAATGTAAGTTGATGAGTAAGACGACTAAAGTATTTACCTCCTTAGATTTGATCCAAGGAAAGATAACACTTTAGAACAGTTTCGTTGAAAAATATGAAGGAAAGAAGCATCATAAGATAATGGATTTCTCTATTGAGAAAAGAACGAGCTCGAATAAGATTTAGTTCGTTGGATGTTATCAATTACCCATATATAGGATATATATATATATATATATACACTTCTAAGACAATATGATTATCAATTAGAAGATCTTCCAAAGTTTTCATGACTCCATAGGATGTAGTTGGAAAGAAAGACAAATCTTAATCATGTTAAGATTAGGGGTTGTGTGCTAATATGCAATATTTGTTTGAGAATTATCTTGTGGATATCCATCATTGGATGTTTCTTCATTAAAGTTATGACTTCAAACATTCTATAACGATAGAATGTATATGGGAGACATAGTCTATAAACATGGGATGTAAATCTATAATGATAGATTTCAGGATATAATTGGATTATATCAAGCCCTAATGATAGACAAAAGATGCTAGGAAGTTTCTCATATGATGATAAACTTCAATCAGAGGAACAACTCTAGTAAGACTAGGAGGTAGCTCTTCTTAAACATACCCTTTGATTCCCAAAGAAATAATGTGTAAATAAGAATCCTTTATGCATATGTAGAAAAGTGAACTCTCTATTCGGTTCCAACCAGAAAGTGTCTCTAGTGTACCGACACTACGACACTAATGGGGCGATAGCTCAAACCAGGGAATCAAGGTCTCATCAAGATCCGAACTCAAATGAGAGACTGAACCACTTGATTGAGAATCATGTATAGTGGTGACGTCGTTGTTCTCAAGGTTGCTTCTATGGATAACATATAGATATCCATTGTCTAGGCCTACGACTTAGCCATTTTTGAAATGACTAAAGAAGAGGTATCATCACAGATAACCAAGCTGATTGGCTCTAGTGCAAATGGGAGATTGTTGGAAATGTGCCCTAAAACCAATCATATGATGATACTTTACGGACATTTCACATGTTAAACTAACATAGTTTAATATCAAGGGCAAAGATTATTGCTTTAAGCCGTCTCATATAAATGTTATATGCTTAAACGATAAGTCCAAGGAATATGTAATTAGGAGAATGTAATTTAAACAAGTTAGATTAATGAGATCATTCTCTTTCGTATACATATCCTAAACGTTCCTGATCAGAGGAGTGCCAATTGGGCATTGACAGTCCGTTAAGATCAGTACGTGTTGTGTCTTCTCTCAGGGAGAGTGACTGGTCTCGAGTCATTTGTGTGATTGACACCAAGACAAGCATGTAGGTCCTCAATAGAGAATGAGTCCACTGAACACGATCAACGATGAGTTCTCATACTCATGTCACATGAGAACTCATAGTTGGGATAATGCAAAGTAGTCCTTTGACCTGAGGCATCATAGTTGTCTTGTGGTTAGGTCCTTGATCTTTGACTATGTCAAAGTCACCCCATCAGAGGGTGTTCACAACATAGTTGAGGTTAAGCCACTTAACCATGGAGGCAAATGAATGCGCAACAAGGGATCTCTAACCTTTAAACCGTTTGAAGGAGAATACTCTATGATATGATTAAGAATCTTTGACCAAAATGTGAATGAGATTTAGGAAGTCGTTCCAAATCACATTGAAGGTAATCATATAAGTAAATAAATCACATTGTATAGTAGACATGAATAAACTATCAAACCAAACAATGTGCTCAAGAGTATTGTATTAGAGAAAGACCGTATTGCATTGTAATCCTAAACTGAATAGGTTCTCCACCTCTTCTGATTAGCTTGGGTAATCATGACATACTGCTAGGTGTCACTCATGGTTTGTGGAAGCCCTGAATGTGTATAATCACTAAACGGAGAATTGAAAGTAAGTTTCAATTCACAATCAATTTGAAAGAGTTCTAATCGCCCACTGCCTCGCTAAAAGGAACCTAATGGATCGTACGCCGTGTAAGGTAGAGATTGAAAAAACAACGGAGATGAGTAAGGACTAAAAGAAGATTTTGTGAAAACATAGTCATTTAAGCAACATCTATTAGCATGCAATTAACAATTAAAGGCGGAATCATGCTTGTATGCACTTAAAAACAAAACATTACCCATGAAATTCAAAGCCTAGTAGATTGGTGAACCTTGACTCAACTTAAAACAACATTTGTTAGTTGAGAAATTATACCTTTGTAGATTCTTCTTTGCATAAGCAATGGCTAATAACCCAAAGAGAGGACCTTCATTCCTTGCATCTTAGATCCATGGATTTGGATGGATGAAATGATTCTCCAAGTTCCCAAAATTGAGAACCTCTAAGTCTCTTCACCAAGGTTAGATTGGAGTAGAAATGAGTGACCTTGGAGTAGTAGGATTGCTAGCTAAACCCTTCAAGGAGGCCGGCCACTTTAGAGAGAAAGGGGAGCTTGTGTTCTCATCCTTTTCCCATAAGAAAACCCTAAATGAATTTTGGCTATAAAGTCATATTTATACCTTAATTCATTGGAGTGGCAAACTTGTAAATAAGTCCAAAGCCCACTCCATCTCTAAATGGCCGGCCTTAGGGTATTATTGGGCTAATTGGGCCTTTGTGAATCATTATTCATTAAGTTGTCATACAACTTAAGTCAATGGGCTTGACGTTCGAAGCCCATTGGGCCTTAAGGTCCAAAACTATCCCGAGGTCTTTTAACAAACTTATTCGTTTGATTAATTAACATATTAATTAATCCTTGCCATAAATAATTAAACCATTTAATTATTCTTACTCATCTCCATTTTTTCTTCAATCTCCACCTTACACGGTGTACGATCCATTAGGTTCCTTTTAGCGAGGCAGTGGGCGATTAAGACCATTTCAAATCGATTGTGAATTGAAACTTACTTTCAATTCTCCCTTTACTGATTATACACGTTTAGGGCTTCCACAAACCATGAGTGACACCTAGCAGCATATCATGGTTACCCAAGCTAATAAGAAGAGGTGGAGAACCTATTCAGTTTAGGATTACAAATGCAATACGGTCTTTCTCTAATACAATACTCTTGACCACATTGTTTGGTTTGATAGTTTATTCATGTCTACTATCCAATGTGATTCGTGTGCTTATATGATTACCTTGAATGTGATTTGGAACGACTTCCTAAATCTTATTCATACTCTGGCCAGAGATTCTTAATCATATCATAGAGTATTCTCCCCCAAACGGTTTGAAGGTTAGAGATCCCTTGTTGCGCATTCACTTGCCTCCATGGCTAAGTGGCTTAACCCCGACGATGCCGTGGACACCCGCGGATGGGGTGACTTTGACATAATCAAAGATCAAGGACCTAACCACAAGACAACTATGATGCCTCAGGTTAAATGACTACTTTGCATTATCCCAACTTTGAGTTCTCATGTAACATGAGTATGAGAACTCCCCGTTGATCGTGTTCAGTGGACTCATTCGCTATTGAGCACCTACATGCTTGTCTTGGTGTCACTTACATCAATGACTCGAGACTAGTCACTCTCCCTAAGAGAAGACATAGCATGTACTGATCTGAATAGACTGCAATGCCCAATTGGCAATCCTATGATCAGGAACGTTTAGGATATGTATACGAAAGAATGGTCTCATGAATCTAACTTCTTTAGATTGCATTCTCCCAATCACATATTCCTTGGACTTATCGTTTAAGCATATAGCATTTATATGAGACGACTCAAACAATAACCTTTTGCCCTTATATTTAAACTACATTAGTTTAACTTGTGAAATGTCCGTAAAGTATCATCGTATGATTGGTTTTAGGGCACATTTCCAACAATCTCCCACTTGCACTAGAGCCAATCAACTTGGTCATCAGTGATGATACCTCTTCTGTAGTCATTTCATAAATGGCTGAGTAGTAGGCCTTGACAATGAATATCTATATGGTATCCATAGAAGCAACCTTGAGAATTACGACGTCACCATTATACATGATTCTCAATAATGTGGTTTAGTCTCTCATTTGAGTTCGGACCTTGATGAGACCTTGATTCCCTGGCTTGAGCTATCGCCCCATTAGTGTCAGACATTTTCTGGTTGGAACCGAATAGAGAGTTCATAAATGAACTTTCCCATCCAAACAACATTGTTGTAAACTTCTATATGGCAATATATTTTGCATTCATAATGGAACACACTAAAGTCATTACTTTAATGTTTCCATCCAAATATCTCTTTAGTCATAATAAAGAGATATCTGTTTATCTCCTCATTCATAATGAAGAAACATCCAATGATGGATTAGATTCATAATCTAATATATTTACGCTTCCATTACGTTACTCTAATTCTTCCTCGATCTTTGAGGAATTTATCCTTTAGTATTTCTTAAATACTTAAGGACTCACTTGACAGTTGCCATGGTTCTGATCCTGGGCTTGCACTGATATCGTCTTGTACCGTTCTAGGTACAACTCATATCAATGTTTTTCATACAATATGAAATACATAAATCACCTTTCTGCGTATGCATAAAGGATTCTATTTACGCTTTATTTCTTTTGGGAGTCAAAGAGTACGTTCTCTTTGAGAAGAGCAACTTCTTAGTCTCACTAGAGTTGTCCTTCTAATGGAAGTTTATCATCATATGAGAAACTTCCTAGCATCTATTGTCTATTATTAGGGATTGATATAATCCAATTATATCTTGAAATATATCATTATAGATTTCCATCCCATGTATATAGACTATATCTCCCATATACATTCTATCATTATAGAATGTTTAAAGTCATAACTTTAACGAAGAAGTATTCTTTTCATTTCCAAAATTAATATATCATATATGTGTATATACATATATTCAAATTTAGGAACATGATTAACTCCCACTAATCTTTTGTAAACCTAGTAAACAAAAGATTCTTTTACATCTTTATGAGAAATCAAACGATTTGATCTTTCTCTCATAAGACGCTTATAGCTCCCACTAGCTTGCTAAGATCCATGATGGATGGATCTCTACAACTTACATGTGTTGTGATTCATAGTTTTAGACATATTATCAAGACTATCTTTATAATGGTTTCGGAAACCCATATAATGTCCAAACATTGAATCACCATTTAGTTTTAGCTAGTAATCTTCGAATTAATTGAAACCAAGACTATCTCAAAGATGGTTTCTTCAAAGTCAACCATTCTCTTTGATTGTAGTCACCTTAAGCTACCAATTAGCTTATGAAGGTTTCATTATTTCCGGTCAAATGATACTTTATCATTTCCTTGAGTATATATCATATATACACTCAATGTAGTCATAGGGATTTTCATTCTTATTTCTTTCGAATTAAGAGGTGCAACTCTATGACATAGTCATAAAGTTCAAACCATTCAACTGAGACGGTTTATAAATCTTTCTCGACTACCTTGGAGCTTTTGGTATAGGAACTAGGTTGTTATATTTGTTGATTATTATCTTGTCTCTCAAAGAACCCATTCTTTGAGTTCTATCTCTCATTCATTTGCACTTAGACAAATCATATTGTATGATTACAATGAACTACCCAACAAAACAACATTTGTTAGTTGGTTTATAGAAGCGATATCCAAAAGTTAATTTAAGGATATCCCACAAGATTGCTATCAAACAAATATTGCTTATTAGAACACAACCCCAAATCTTAACGAACTAAATCTTATTCGAGTTCGTTCTTCTCCTAATGGAGAAATTCATTATCTTATGATGCTATTTTCCTTGATATCTTTCAAGGAAACTCATCTAAAGTGTTACTTTTCCTTGGATCAAATCTAAGGAGGTAAATACTTTAGATGTCTTACTCATCAACTTACATTTCTTGAATTCTTTGAAACATTTTACAAAGTATTCGGACTTGTGTTTATTCAAAAATAAACTATAGTCCAACCGAGAGTGATCTTCGGTGAATGTCATCCAACATGAGTAGTATTATGTTGTGGACAAGTGCCACTAACATCTAAGTGAATTAACCTTAACAACTTTGTGATTCTTTCTTCTTTCCAAAAGAATAAAGATTCGAACATTTCGCCTCCATACAATTTAACAAGAAGGTATTGGATCCGGATTTAACGATCCAAAGCATCCATCTATGACCAACTCGTAATTTATGTTTTTAGAGGTATCACAACTCAGTTGGGATTAGTCACTATCTTGCAACCTTTTGGGTTTTAAGCATCATTATATTCTAAACAGTTAACACTACCATATCATCTCTACTATAGAGACAATCAATTAGATTACTATAATCCAATCATTGATTAATAAAGAACAATGTTTTGTCAAACAAAACATTCATCTATATCTACTATAGTGACGGAATTGAGTTCCTTAAAATTGGAATGTAAAGACAATCTTTGGTTTTTTCCAATTTCTATGGTAGTTCATATGAGGAAATAAGTACTATCTGCTTTCGCAGAGATCTATATTTTATTCACGTTCCGAATGTGAAGCACATTTTTCTTCTCTCATATATCTTCTACTTCTTATTAGTCACACTTTTACAATGATTTACAACACCTTCGAAAGGTGTGTTCATGACACTTGCAAGACATTTCTTGCAAATACCCCTTCCAATGTCCATCCTTTCATAAAGAAAGTTTGTTCCCTTGGAGTTAATTTTATCTTCTTCATTTGACTTCTGCTTTGACTACAATAGTCATGGTCCCTAAACTCCCACTATCTCTCTTGAAACTTATTTCAATTGTGTTATACACATCAAACATTTTGGAGAGCATGTGTTTATTGTTCACTACATAGTTTACAATAAACTTAGTGAACCATTAGGATAGGGACATAAAGGTGAAGTCCTAGCCTAGTTTCCGTCTCGTTAAGTGGTTTATCACTTCAACACTCAATGATTCAAAATCATCATAAGTCCATGTTGATGGACTATTTTTGTCAACCAACCATTATGTTCTAAACATAATTACAAACTTTCAAGAGTTGTTCAAGGCAACTCTCATTTCTTCATACAACAATTTGTAAGTGAAGAATCATGGCACATAAAGTGTCCATGCCATTGTGCTTTCTTCTCAAGTTCTTTGTTCATTTAACAAAGAAACAAGCACTAGTGTTTGCATTGACTAAGGGTTGTTCAAAGCAACTCTTATTTCTTCATACAACAATTTGTAATTGAAGAATTATGACATTAAAAGTATTGTCCTCTTTATGATAGACTTATCTAACATGTTCTTCCAATGATACAGTATCAATAGGAAGATTGTGAGGATGAGACTACTTAGGTACATATACAATCCATTTAAGACAATCTTTGGGATTGTTGTACCAAGTCCCGAAACTAAAGCATTCGGCTTTTCTTTGTCAAGTTTTGGATAGCGTTTGCAAATATATTGGTAAATAAATACATAACGAATATAAATTGATTGATTTTAAGCCATTTGATCCGGGTCTTTAAATTAAATAGCACCACCCACTATTTTTGGCAAATTGCATATCCCTCATTGGAATTCGAGAGTTTTGGAGGAAACTCTTAGTAGGGTATAGGAGACTCACTATTACCAAGCCCACCTCACAATGATATGATATTGGCTAGCATTAATAATAATGAGAGAGTACGCTTACTCATTTGCATCTCTTGCAAGTACCCATCTTATTTGGCCTCTAGAGAATGTAACCTCACAATGAAATGATGTTGGCTCCATTGCACTTAGTTAAGTCATTCCCACCATGCAAGTTCAGGTAGGGGTTCAAGAACAACCTCACAATGATATGATGTTGATCATTCCCGTTGCCTACCTTTCACAACATCAAGTATGCATATAGACTCCTCCTGAGTGTAAGCACGCACTTTGTACTCCCCCATGATAGGGTGAAGCCAGTGTACGAGTCACAAACGATCGGAGCCTACCACGGTGGAAGGCCACGAAAGACTATTCAAAGCACTCTCACGCTTATCAACTTAATAATGGTTTGGTTAAGGGTTTTTAGGTCTCATCACATATAAATATTCATTTTAATCTTTATTAAAACAATTTTGGTCCTATTACAACTATTGGTCCATTTGATTGTTTTTAGTTGTATATAATACTCCCACTATGCTTATAAAACGGTTTTTTAAAGCAAGAGTATATGATACTACTAACATAAACTTTGCATTCATTTGATGGACTATATAGTTGCCTTAGGACCTTAGGATGACTATGAACCTTTGTTTAGATTCAACACGAGCCTAGTGTTGAATCTCGGTCTAGGGATGGTGATTGATTTTAGTTACGCGTTTAATCACATTAAGGCGTGTTGTCTTAGGGGCTTTGGACCCACTACTCCATTTTCATGCATATCAAATAAAAGAAGAAAATGAGTACTTTAAAGTAAAGAAGAGCTTATGCTCTTTTACAACATTTGAATAATACAAATTACTTTAAAGTAAAGAAGAGCTTATGCTCTTTTACAACATTTGATCAAATCAAATTACAACCAAAATCTAATCTACACATTCCCATGGTTCAAACAAATTTGAAACGGCCTTTCACATAGCTCAATTATCGTAGGCTTAGGTTCATAATCACCCTTTAATTAATTAACACTTTAACTAATTAAATTGAATGCAACATTTTGATTTCGTTTTTGTATCCATAAAATTGATTTAAATGGAGCTAAATGAAATGAAAATCCAATTCTCATTTAAAGAAACAAAACAATTTTGTTCTCAACTTAATTTGGGCCAAAATGTAATAACCTCAACTTTTGGGCTATATTGCAAAAACATAAACTTTTGGGGTTACTTTGTAAAAATACAAAAGTCCACTACTTCATGTAATTACAACTAGAACCCAAAAATTTCAACAAATGCAAAAACTTCATTAAAGGAGCAAAACAATTTGTCCTTTAGCGTTTTTGGACCTAAACGTAAAAACGTAAACTTTTGAGCCAAAGTGCAAATACACAAAAGTATCAAACTTTATGTAATTGCATAAAAGCCCCAAAAGTACTCCCATTGAGGGAGTGGCCGGTTTTGGAGAGGTGAAAGGAGTGATGTGTGTGTTGATAGGTAAGTTTGACATAAAGCATGCAAGTGGTGTGTGTGAAAGGGAATTAATCCTTACACACCCACCAATAATTCTATCACCTTTCTAAACAAATATCTAATACATTTAAACATATGAAAAATCATAAAACATAAACTTTATGAAATAAATCAAAACTTTGAATCAAAACACCAAACTTTATGTTCTTGGCAAAAATGTCAAGAACAATGAAGAACACTCTTGAAAAATTCAAAAAATTTCCATGAACATTTTTCACCCAAAAAATCCCAAAACCACTCAAACTTTAGGGAAATAACATATAACCAAACTAGGGTACATAGGGGTTCCAAAAGGCACTTGAAAACACTTTTAACAAGACAAACATGAACCCAAAAATCCACCCTTTGGATTTGGCCGAATTTTCCCAAAAACATGGCACCAAATTTTAGCTCCAATATTCATGCTCATATGAACTACATCTACAACATTTGAGATGGCAAATTTTCTAACAAAATTTACATTCAAAGAAGCAACAATAAAGCTTGTAACAATTACAACATTCAAATCAAAGACTATGAACTACAAAACCCAAAAGGATTCACCAACTACTAGACCTAGGCTCTGATACCACTTGAAATAAGATTTTGTGAAAACATGTTCATTTAAGCAACATCTATTAGCATGCAATTAACAATTAAAGGCGGAATCATGCTTGTATGCACTTAAAAACAAAACATTACCCATGAAATTCAAAGCCTAGTAGATTGGTGAACCTTGACTCAACTTAAAACAACATTTGTTAGTTGAGAAATTATACCTTTGTAGATTCCTCTTTGCATAAGCAAAGGCTAATCACCCAAAGAGAGGGCCTTCGTTCCTTGCATCTTAGATCTATGGATTTGGATGGATGAAATGGTTCGCCAAGTTCCCAAAATTGAGAACCTCTAAGTCTCTTCACCAAGGTTAGATTCGAGTAGAAATGAGTGACCTTGGAGTAGTAGGATTGCTAGCTAAACCCTCCAAGGAGGCCGGCCACTTTAGAGAGAAATGAGAGCTTGTGTTCTCATCCTTTTCCCAAAAGAAAACCCTAAATGAATTTTGGCTATAAAGTCATATTTATACCTTAATTCATTGGAGTGGCAAACTTGTAAATAAGTCCAAAACCCACTTCATCTCTAAATGGTCGGCCTTAGGGTATTATTGGGCTAATTGGGCCTTTGTGAATCATTATTCATTAAGTTGTCATACAACTTAAGTCAATGGGCTTGACGTTCGAAGCCCATTGGGCCTTAAGGTCCAAAACTATCCCGAGGTCTTTAACGAACTTATTCGTTTGATTAATTAACATATTAATTAATCCTTGCCATAAATAATTAAACCATTTAATTATTCTTACTCATCTCCATTGTTTCTTCAATCTCCACCTTACCCGGTGTACGATCCATTAGGTTCCTTTTAGCGAGGCAGTGGGCGATTAAAATCATTTCAAATCGATTGTGAATTGAAACCTAGTTTCAATTCTCCCTTTAGTGATTATACACGTTTAGGGCTTCCACAAACCATGAGTGACACCTAGCAGCATATCATGGTTACGCAAGCTAATCAGAAGGGGTGGAGAACCTATTCAGTTTAGGATTACAAATGCAATACGGTCTTTCTCTAATACAATACTCTTGACCACATTGTTTGGTTTGATAGTTTATTCATGTCTACTATCCAATGTGATTCGTGTGCTTATATGATTACCTTGAATGTGATTTGGAACCACTTCCTAAATCTCATTCATACTCTGGCCAGAGATTCTTAATCATATCATAGAGTATTCTCCCCCAAACAGTTTGAAGGTTAGAGATCCTTTGTTGCGCATTCACTTGCCTCCATGGCTAAGTGGCTTAACCCCGACGATGCAGTGGACACCCGCAGATGGGGTGATTTTGACATAATCAAAGATCAAGGACCTAACCACAAGACAACTATGATACCTCAGGTCGAAGGACTAGTTTGCATTATCCCAACTATGAGTTCTCATGTAACATGAGTATAAGAACTCATCGTTGATCGTGTTTAGTGGACTCATTCGCTATTGACCACTTACATGCTTGTCTTGGTGTCACTTACATCAATGACTCGAGACTAGTCACTCTCCCTAAGAGAAGACATAGCATGTACTGATCTTAACAGACTGTCAATGCCCAATTGGCAATCCTATGATCAGGAACGTTTAGGATATGTATACGAAAGAATGGTCTCATGAATCTAATTTCTTTAGATTGCATTCTCCCAATCACATATTCCTTGGACTTATCGTTTAAGCATAGAGCATTTATATGAGACGACTCAAACAATAACCTTTTGCCCTTTATATTTAAACTACATTAGTTTAACTTGTGAAATGTCCGTAAAGTATCATCATATGATTGGTTTTAGGGCACATTTCCAACAAGGATAATTAAATGGTTTAATTATTTATGGCAAGGATTAATTAATCAAACGAATAAAGTTCGTTAAAGACCTCGGGTTAGTTTCGGGCCTCAAGGCCCAATGGGCTTCGAACGTCAAGCCCATTGACTTAAGTTGTTTGACAACTTAATGACTAATAATTCACAAAGGCCCAAATAGCCCAATAAAACCCTATAGCTGGCCATATTGATAAAGGAGTGGGTTTTGGACTTATTACAAGTTTGCCACTCCAATGAATGTAGGTATAAATATGACTTTATAGCCAAAATTCATTAAGGGTTTTCTTTTGGAGAAAATTGGAGAGAACATGTCTCTCCCTTTCACTCTAAAGGCCGGCCCCTCTTGGAGGAGATTTGCTAGCAATCTCTCATCCTCCAAGGTCACTCATTTCTTCATCAATCCTTCCTTGGTGTGGAGACTTAGAGGTTCTCAACTTTGAGAACTTGGAGAAACAAATTCTTCCATCCAAATCCATGGAGCTAAGAAGCAAGGAATGAAGGCCCTCTCTCTTGGGTGATTATCCTTTGCTTATGCAAAGAGGAATCAACAAAGGTATAAATTTCTCAACTCACTTTGTTTTGAGTTGAGTCATGGTCCACCTAACTACTAGGCTTTGAATTTCATGGGTAATGTTTTGTGTTTGAGTGCATACAAGCATGATTCCGCCTTTAATTGTTAATTGCATGCTACAGATGTTGCTTAAATGAACATGTTTTTCACAAAATTTCCTTCATTCTCTTCTCTCATTAATCTTCTACTTCTTAGTAGCCACATTTTTACAACAATTGTAAAACATAGTTACTAATACGGAATCAAGCATTCAAGTAGATGAACCAACTGTTTTGAACTTTTCAAGAACAATTTACAACACCTTCGAAAGGTGTGTTCTTGACACTTGCAAGACATTTCTTGCAAATATCCCTTCCAATGTCCATCCTTTCATAAAGAAAGTTTGTTCCCTTGGAGTTATTTTGCCTTCTTCATTTGACTTCTCCTTTGACTACAATAGTCATGGTCCCTAAACTCCCACTATCTCACTTGAAACTTATTTCAATTGTGTTATATACATCAAACAATTTGGAAAGCGTGTGGTTATTTGTTCACTATATAGTTTACAATAAACTTAGTGAACCATTTGGATAGGACACAAAAGTGAAGCCCTTGCCAAGTTTCCATCTCTAGAAGTGGTTTAACACTTCAACACTCAATGATTCAAAATCATCATAAGTCCATGTTGATGGACTATTTTTGTCAACCAACCATTATGTTCTAAACACAATTACAAACTTTCAAGAATTGTTCAAGACAACTCTCATTTCTTCATACAACAATTTGTAAGTGAAGAATCATGGCACATAAAGTGTTCATGCCCTTGTGCTTACTTCTCAAGTTCCTTGTTCATGTAACAAAGAAACGAGTACTAATGTTTGCGTTAACTAAGAGTTGTTTAAAGCAACTCTTACTTCTTCATACAACAATTTGTAATTGAAGAATTATGACATTAAAAGTGTTGTCCTCTTTATGATAGACTTATCTAACATGTTCTTCTAATGATACATTATCAATAGGAAGATTGCGAGGATGAGACTACTTAGGTACTTATACAAGCCATTATAGACAATCTATGGGATTGTAGTACCAAGTCCAGAAACTAAAGCTTTCGGCGTTTTCTTTGTCAAGTTTTGGATAACGTTTGCAAATATATTGGTAAATAAATACATAACGAATATAAATTGATTGATTTTAAGCCATTTGATCCGGGTCTTTAAATCAAATAGCACCACCCACTATTTTTGGCAAATTCCATATCCCTCATCGGAATTCGAGAGTTTTGGAGGAAACTCTTAGTAGGGTATGGGAGACTCATCATTACCAAGCCCACCTCACAATGATATGATGTTGGCTAGCATCAATAATAATGAGAGAGTACGCTTACTCATTTGCATCTCTTGCAAGTACCCATCTTATTTGGCCTCTAGAGAATGAAGCCTCACAATGATATGATGTTGACTCCGTTGCACTTAATTAAGTCATTCTCACTATGCAAGTTCGAGTAGGGGTTCAAGAACAACCTCACAATGATATGATGTTGATCTTTCTCGTTGCCTACCTTCACAACATCATGTATGCATATAGAACTCCTCCTGAGTGTCCCCCATGATAGGGTGAAGTCGGTATACGAGTCACAAACGATCGGAGCCTACCACGGTGGAAGGCCACGAAAAAGTGTTCAAAGCACTCTCATGCTTATCAACTTAATAATGGTTTGGTTGAGGGTTTTAGGTCTCATCACATATAAGCATGCATTTTAATCTAATTAAAACAATTTGGTCCTATTACAACTATTGGTCCATGTGATCGATTTAGTATTATATAATACTCCCACTAAGCCTGTAAAACGGTTTTAAAGCAAGAGTATATGGTACTACTAACATAAGGTTTGCATTCATTGATGGACTATATAGTTGCCTTAGGGCCTTAGGATGACTATGAACCTTTGATTAGATCCAACACAAGCCTAGTGTTGAATCTCGGTCTAGGGATGGTGATTGATTTTAGTTACGCGTTTAATCATATTAAGGCGTGTTTTTCTTATTGGGCGTTGGACCCAACTACTCCAATTTCATGCATATCAAATAAAACAAGAAAAGAGTACTTCAAAGTAAAGAAGAGTTTATGCTCTTTTACAACATTTGATCAAAACAAATTACTTTAAAGTAAAGAAGAGCTTATGCTCTTTTACAACATTTGATCATATCAAATTACAACCAAAATCTAATCTACACATTCCCATGGTTGATAGGAGCATATTTATGGGACTTAGTTAGCTTGTTTTCTTTCACTTTTATAGTTAGTTTGTGGTTATTATAGTGTTTTAAACTACTTTCGTGTGTTTGTAGGTCCAAATGACAAAGTATGCAAAAAGGTGCAATTTGGAGCCTTTTGGAGCAGTTTTGAGCATAAAATGGATACCACATGCCTGGAGTCAAATGGATGGACGAAATTGAAGATCAAAGGAGGCAAGAAATTAAGAAATGAACATGAAGAACAAAGAGTTCATAATTGCAAGCCAAAGTTTCTAAAGTTGGAAGTTGCTATTCTTGGAGGTTTCCTTTCTTGAAAGTTTCTACTCTTGAATTGGAAGCTTCCTAATCCTTTTTATCAACTTTGTTCTAAGCCCATGCCGCACCCTAGGGCCCTAATCCTTTATTTTCTGCTAAGTGTAAACCCTAATCCATCTACCCTAGGGTTGTGCCGCACCTAGTGTTCTAGAAGCCTAAAAAATCTGCATAAAACCCTAATTCTTTTCTCCCTTGGATGGGCCAAGCCTTTTATCTCCAAAACCCTAACCCTTTCCCATCAGATTTGGTAGAAACCCTAGCCTATAAATAGATGTTTTAAAGCACAAATTCGGAACCACCCTTCACACCATTTAGAAACACCTTGCCGCAACCCTAATCACCATTCTACATCACAAAACACCATCCTACATCCATATACATCTCTGCCGCACCTTTTGGAGAAGAAGGAGAGCCTTTCGTGCATTCCGTTGATGAAGGAGGGCCTTGTGCGCAAGCCATCTGCATCCTTGGGAGTTTTAAGAGTTCTTTCTTCCCTCGTTTCAGTTTCAATGTTCATTTTAATTTGCTTTTCAATTGCCATGAACATGTGGAACTAAACTCTTATTAGTTAGTGGTGAATTTGAAGCCATGGATATATGTTAATATGAATTGATTCCTTTCAGTTATTGTTTCGTCAAACATAAATGCGATTTACTTATCTATTTGATTGATAACTTATTCTTGTGTGTTGATTAAGGAGGCCTACTTAGTTTGCATGCTTGAATCTGATGCTAAATTACAAGGGACTTTCACCTAATCGTTAGGAACTTATAATTACAAGTAGTGGAGATTGTTAATCACAATCGTGCTAAGTAGATTCTTGGCAAAAGTATCATGCAGTTCATAGTTATAATTGCCTTGTCAATGCTTATGATTTCCATGGAACTTAATGATCTTTGAATGTATCTCTATCATGTTGTTCATATAGGAAACTTGAGAATAATTTGGGTTGTTGCATGCATTCATCCAATTCAATGAATTTAGGGAAATCTGATAGTTAATTTGTGCATTCACGATTAATTTGGGGCATTGTCGTTCATGGTTTAAAGAAACAATACTGAAAATTGATTTATGTTGCATATGTTCATGTGTGGAGAATGATCCTCTAACTAGCTTTTCACCTTTGAATTCATCTCAATTTCGTTTTAGATTACTTTGTTTTGCAATTTGTTTAGTTTTAATTCAATTTCGTCAGAAATCAAAACCCCTTTTCTACTTTTGTATTTTTAGGTCAGAATCTTCCCTAATTAGGTTCTTTAGAGTGTTTTGAGTCAATATAGGTTAGGTTTAGTCCATAAACATTGTTTGGGTCTTAGTTTAGTCTTAAATTAGTCCAATTTCATCTCTAGAATCTGTTTTGAGTCTAGTTGTTAGTATTGTGCTGTTTTGAGTCTTTTAAGTGTTTTCTGAGTTAGTTAAGTTACAATTTGTTTTCTTTTAATCTTTTGAGTCAAAGTAAGTTTTAATTTCGTCCAAATCACTTGTTAGGTTTAGAATTGAGTCAATTTTACTTAGTTTTGCATATTTGAGTGTCTTAGGTCAGTTTAGAGTGTATAGAGTCTATTATTGTGTTTTTAAGTCTAGTTTAGTGTTTTAGAGTTTAGTTTCAGTAGATTAGCAGCCCTAGTTAATCCCCGGTTTAGAACGATCCCTACTTACATCTTTGCTACAATTGTCATCAATAGAGTTTAATTTGTGTGTCAAGTAATTTTCACATCAAATTTTGGCGCCGTTGCCAGGGATTGCTAATCCCTTGTTTGTGTCGTGTCTTTTGTATTTTCTTTTATGTTTATCCGTGAGTTTGTGTGTGTGTTTTTGGTGTTTCTGCCATGCCTTAATACTTGGTTGCTGATTGTGTTTGTTTCCTTGTTCCAGGTATTAGTTTATGACTCGTAGTTCTCAACACATTAGTGCAAACATCTTGGAGTTCGACGACGATTTTGAAAGAACTTTGAGACGAAAGAGGAAGCAACCAGAACCTAATCCATCTAGTTCAAGTTCAGAGGCCGAATCTGAATTTGAAGAAGAAGAAGAAGAAGTCATGGCAGCAGATAATCGTACAATAAAAGAACTCTCGGCCTTAGGGTTGGCCAATGTCGCACCCCTTTGCATTCAATACCCCTTGGCTGCTCAAGGCAAGACCAACGAGTTCGAATTGAAGTCAAGCTTGTTACATCACATTCCCAAATACCATGGGTTGTCCATGGAAGATCCAAACAAGCATCTCAAGGAGTTCGAAGTTGTTTGTTCGAGCATAACACCCATCAATGTCGATGGGAACATTTTGATGATGAAGGCCTTTCCATTCTCTCTTGTGGAAAAGGCTATAAAGATTGGCTTTATGAATTAGCACCAGGGACGGTCACTTCTTGGGAAAGCATGAAGAGGGCGTTTTTAGAGTAGTTTTTCCCCACTTCGAGAGTTATTCTCTTGAGGAAGAAGATTAGTGGCATTCAACAAAGCCAAGGAAAGTCCTTTCTAGCATACTATGAGCGTTTTAAGGCTCTTGTCACCTCATGTCCTCAGCACCAAATGAAAGAAGAACTTCTACTTCAATACTTTTATGAAAGACTTCTTCCAATTGAGCGACAAATGCTAGATGCTTCAGCGGGAGGTGCATTGGTTGACAAAACACCAATGGCTGTAAAAACCTTAATTGCCAACCGAGCGCTAAATGCACAACAATACGAAGGGCTTGGACAAAAAGACCCCCCACAACATCAAGTTAATGAGGTAAGTTCTATGTCCGACATTCAATCACAATTAACTAACCTCACTTCTATTATATCTCAGATGGCCGAAGGGATGAAGATACAAGGACCAAGTGTTTGTGACGTGTGTTCTATGCAAGGACATCTTAATGACCAATGCCATCAATTGATTGAGAATGGAGGGTGGGAATCTGCCAAAGCCGTGGGTTTTAGGAGCCAAAGTCAGCCACGAAACGATCCATACTTCAACACTTACAATCCAGGGTGGAAAGATCATCCCAATTTCAAGTGGAGAGAGCTACAACAATCGGCCCAACAAGGGGGATTTCGGAAAACACCACCTGGGGTGTTTCAAAGGCCATATGCACCACCACAAGTCCCACCACAATCTGCCCAAATTAACTCAGGTTCGTCACTACATAATGATACACTTCTTCAATTACTAAATTCATTAACGCAGGGCCAACAAAATCAAGCCAAGGAGATAAGTGAAGTAAAGAGGCAAATAGGGCAGATTTCAGAGTTCATGGGGCAGTTTCGAGAAGAAGGAAAACTCCCTAGTCCAACCATTGTGAATCCGAATAGAGGGTTCGAAACTGCTAAAGCCATCACGTTGAGAAGTGGAAAAGAAGTTGGAACGGACTCCCAACTATCCAAACCTGCCCAAACAGAGGACGAAAAGCTGCAACAAGAGGAGGATGTCCAAAACACACCCACGGCAAGGAAGGAAACAACCTTGCCGTGCACTCCTACACTTCCCAAACCATCCAATTCGACCAAGGTAAGTCCTATTTCGAATTTTTCAAGGTCTATTCCACTAAATGCTCCTTTTCCTAGCAGATTCATGCAATCTAAGAATGAAGAGGATGAAAAAGACATTCTGGAGACGTTTAGGAAGGTGCACGTCAATATTCCGCTCCTTGATGCTATAAAACAAATCCTAAAGTACTCTAAGTTTTTAAGAAGCTTTGTACAACAAGGAAACAGATTAGGGAGAAAAAGGTGGTACATGTAAGTGACAATGTATCTGCATTGTTGCAAAGGAAACTATCACCTAAATGCAAAGATCCAGGTAGTTTCACTATCCCTTGTGTTATTGGCAATACGAGGTTTGATCATGCTATGCTAGATTTAGGTGCATCAATTAATGTCATGCCATATTCTGTTTATGCATCTATGAATCTCGGAGAGCTTAAAAATGATGGTGTTATTATTCAATTAGCCGATCGATCTAATGCATATCCGAAAAGAGTGTTAGAAGATGTTTTGGTGGAGGTAGACCATTTGATTTTTCCTGCAGATTTTTATGTGCTTGACATGGAAGACTCGGCACACTCTCCATCATCACCACTCTTACTTGGGTCCTTTCATGAAAACAGCTCAAACCAAGATTGATGTGGCTAAGGGAGCAGTAACTATGGCGTTTGGTGGTGATATGATTAATTTTAATGTTTCTGACTATGTGGAGAAGCCTAATCATGTTTGTTCTTGTTTTGCCGTTGATGTAGTTAAAAATATAGGGCAAGAACCTTCAACACCTATCAAGAATGATGCATTTCAAACCACCAACGAAGAAGGAATTGGAGTGGATGACAAGGAGTGCATGGCCACAATCCTCAAAACCCCAAATCTGGCCGAGAACACCCCACATGCATTTGTGGATTGTGCTGCCATTTCCTTGCAACATATTGGTAAGCTACCTATTCCAAATTCGATTCCCATTTCAACTAATAGGTTGTTACTTTCTATGGTGCAGGTCCCCAATTGAATCCAAGCTGATGGGAATGATTACGTTGACTTTAGGATGCTCAACACCCCAATCAGGAAGGATTACTATCCCCTTCCATTCATAGAGCCAATGTATGAGTATTTTGAGGAGCATGCTGTGGGAAACATACCCCTCCATGCCATGGGCCCTATTCAAACTTAAATGGAGGTATCGTCCGGCTGGAAGACGTTAAAGCAAGCGCTTCTTGGGAGGCAACCCATGTGTTCAAACGAGGGATTGAAGGAATTCGAGCTCCATAACCAGATTTGCGTTCTTAAACTCTACCCTTTCTTGTTTTTACTTTGCCATGTTTGTCGTGTTTGTTAGTTGTGTTGTTTGCTTGCATATGTGTGAGTCTATGTTTGAAACATTGAGGACAATGTTTGGTTTAAGTGTTGGGGGGGGGGGTAAACAAATGTTTTTATTGCAAATTCGTGGGATTTTATCACCCATAACTTCCAAAGTTGTTCCTTGCTGTTTTTAAGTGTTTTTAAGCTGTTTTGGTGCATTTTAGTGTGATTTGACATAAAAATCCGAAAATCTCATAAAATTTTGAAAAATTGTTTAGAAAAACCCAAAAAGAGTTGTTTTTGTGTGTTTGTTTGTGTCTTAAGGTACCTTCCAACACAATGATGAGGATTTGGTTTTTAATTGCATGACTCTTAAAGAAAGTTACAAACATGGATGGAAGTTTGATATACTCTTTGGTTTATGCTTGGTTGTAGTTAACGTTTACGAATTCACATGTAATCACAAAGGAAAAAATAAGTTTTTGTAACATGCTTGAAGGAAGGAACTCAAACTAACGTACAACCCTGAGAGACTTGAGCCTAAACTTTATTTGGAGAGTTATTAATCTGTGATTTATTGTTTTCTAAAGTCGTTGCATGATCTCATTATTCTTTGCTTGGTTGCTACTTAGAATGCGTTTTATCACTGTAGTTCCAAATACTAGAACTCATACCCGTTTCATTCAAAACTTAAAATTGAATGCATAACATATAGCAAGATGAAGTTGTTAGTAGTTACCACTATAGCCAAAAAGCCTTCATTCCATGCATTTGTTTTTGTAGGTTTAACCCCATTGAGCCTTAATTAGCCTATTTTCTTTGTTAGCCACATTATCCTCACCTAGCCTAGAATAGGACTATCCACACCCTTGTTCTTAAAGTATAGTGGAGCAAGACTTAGAGGGAAATTCCTTTTGATCAACATTGTTCTAGACAACAAGTGTGGGGGAAGAAATGAGGCACGGGGAAAAAGAAAAAGAAAAGAAAAAACTTGTGGAAAAAGAAAAGACGTGAAAAAAAAAATTGTGAAAAGAATAAAGAAGAGCTGAAAAATATGTGAAAAAGAGCTCTAAACTGTTGGTTGTTAAAGAAAGGGTCCAAAAAGATGAATTTGGCCCTAAGTGTGCATGAATCTTCCCTTGTGTTTAAAAGTTGATTTCTGAATTCTAAAGGGAATTCTAAATTAATTTCAGTACTTTGCTTACTCTTGCTTTAAGAACGTTTATTTTCCTTACCTTTTCTTTGTTAACCAATACCCTTAGCCCCATTACAACCCTTAGACTTTAATCTTGGTTGTTATGTATTTCAATATGTGGAGTTTGGGATTGGTATGAGCATATGGTATCCCTGGTTCTCGTGTCTAAGTAGTAGCATTCCGTTCGTGAGATCATATATATATATACATGCATTAATAATTCCAGAAAGTGCTTTCTTCGCTTAAAACTTATGTGAGTGTTAGTCTACATATTTACATCAATCTTCTCACATATACCTAGTATAGGGAGTGTAGTCAGAAAGTTTGTGTGAAAATAGAGTGTATATCCGGTGAGGAATTGAGGGAATTCTCTAAGGCATGTTACTACATTCAAAATGTTGTTTTATGTGATTAAATGCGAACTAGTAAATGGTGACTATGATTCAGTATGTGCTTAACTGTGAAGATGACTAAAATCTGTGGGAATGATGATTTTTAATATGTCATGTGTATTGGAAATCCCTGAGGCAAACGTTGGAAGGTTTAGATTATGTTTTGTTTGTTTGTTTTGTTTCGTTTGTCTTTTGTTCTTTGTTTTGCTCGAGGACTAGCAAAAGCTAAGTGTGGGGGAATTTGATAGGAGCATATTTATGCGACTTAGTTAGCTTGTTTTCTTGCACTTTTATAGTTAGTTTGTGGTTATTGTAGTGTTTTAAACTATTTTCGTGTGTTTGTAGGTCCAAATGACAAAGTATGAAAAAAGGTACAATTTGGAGCCTTTTGGAGCAGTTTTGAGCATAAAATGGATATCACATGCTTGGAGTCAAATGGATGGACGAAATTGAAGATCAAAGGAGGCAAGAAATGAAGAAATGAACATGAAGAACAAAGAGTTCATAAATGGAAGCCAAAGTTTCTAAAGTTGGAAGTTGCTATTCTTGGAGGTTTCCATTCTTGAAAGTTTCTACTATTGAATTGGAAGTTTCCTAATCCTTTTTTTCAGCTTTGTTCTAAGCCCATGCCGCACCCTAGGGCCCTAATCCTTTATTTTCTGCTAAGTTTAAACCCTAATCCATCTACCCTAGGGTTGTGCCGCACCTAGTGTTCTAGAAGCCTAAAAAATCTGCATAAAACCCTAATTCTTTTCTCCCTTGGATGGGCCAAGCCTTTTATCCCCAAAACCCTAACCCTTTCCCATCAGATTTTGTGGAAACCCTAGCCTATAAATAGATGTTTTAAAGCACAAATTCGAAACCACCCTTCACACCATTCAGAAACACCTTGCCGCAACCCTAATCACCATTCTACATCACAAAACACCATCCTACATCCATATACATCTCTGCCGCACCTTTTAGAGAAGAAGGAGAGCCTTGTCGTGCATTCCGTTGATGAAGGAGGGCCTTGTGCGCAAGCCATCTGCATCCTTGGGAGTTTTAAGAGTTCTTTCTTCCCTCGTTTCAATTTCGATGTTTATTTTAATTTGCTTTTCAATTGCTATGAACATGTGGAACTAAACTCTTATTAGTTAGTGGTGAATTTGAAGTCATGGACATATGTTAATATGAATTGATTCCTTTCAGTTATTGTTTGGTAAAACATGAATGCGATTTACTTATCTATTTGATTGATAACTTATTCTTGTGTGTTGATTAAGGAGGCCTACTTAGTTTGCATGCTTGAATCTGATGCTAAATTATAAGGGTCTTTCACGTAATCGTTAGGAACTTATAGTTACAAGTAGTGGAGATTGTTAGTCACAATCGTGTTAAGTAGATTTTTGGCAAAAGTATCATGCAGTTCATAGTTATAATTGCCTTGTCAATGCTTATGATTTCCATGAAATTTAATGATCTTTGAATGTATCTCTATCATGTTGTTCATATAGGGAACTTGAGAAGAATAATTTGGGTTGTTGCATGCATTCATCCAATTCAATGAATCTAGGGAAATCTGATAGTTAATTTGTGCATTCACGATTAATTTGGGGCATTGTCGTTCATGGTTTAAAGAAACAATACTGGAATTAATTTATGTTGCATATGTTCATGTGTGGAGAAGGATCCTCTAACTAGCTTTTCACCTTTGAATTCATCTCAATTTCGTTTTATATTACTTTGTTTTGCAATTTGTTTAGTTTTAATTCAATTTCGTCAGAAATCAAAACCCCTTTTCTACTTTTGTATTTTTAGGTCAGAATCTTCCCTAATTAGGTTCTTTAGAGTGTTTTGAGTCAATATAGGTTAGGTTTAGTCCATAAACATTGTTTGGGTCTTAGTTTAGTCTTAAATTCGTCCAATTTCATCTCTAGAATCTGTTTTGAGTCTAATTGTTAGTATTGTGCTGTTTTGAGTCTTTTAAGTGTTTTCTGAGTTAGTTAAGTTTCAATCTATTTTCTTTTAATCTTTTGAGTCAAAGTAAGTTTTAATTTCATCCAAATCACTTGTTAGGTTTAGAATTGAGTCAATTTCACTTAGTTTTGCAAATTTTGAGTGTCTTAGGTCAGTTTAGAGTCTATATAGTCTATTCTTGTGTTTTTAAGTCTAGTTTAGTGTTTTAGAGTTTAATTTCAGTAGATTAGCAGCCCTAGTTAATCCCCGGTTTAGAACGATCCCTACTTACATCTTTGCTACAATTGTCATGAATAGGGTTTAATTTGTGTGTCAAGTAATTTTCACATCAATGGTTCAAACAAATTTGAGACGGTCTTTCACATAGCTCAATTATCGTAGGCTTAGGTTCATAATCACCCTTTCTTTAATTAATTAACGCTTTAACTAATTAAACTTGAATGCAACATTTTCATTTGGTTTTTGTTTCCATAGAATTGATTTAAATGGAGCTAAATGAAATGAAAATCCAATTCTCATTTAAAGATACAAAACTATTTTTTTCTCAACTAATTTGGGCCAAATGCAATAACCTCAACTTTTTGGGCTATGTTGCAAAACACAAACTTTTGAGGTCACTTTGTAAGAACAAAAAGTCCACTACCTCATGTAATTACAACTAGAACCCAAAAAATTCATCAAATACAAAAACTTCATTAAAGGAGCAAAACAATTTGTCCTTTAGTGATTTTGGGCCTTTACGTAAAAACGTAAACTTTCGGGTCAAAGTACAAATACACAAAAGTATCAAAACTTTATGTAATTGCATAAAAGCCCTAAAAGTACCCTACATGTAGGGTGGTCGGTCATGGTAGTGTGAGGGAGTGATTTTTTGATAAAAAAACAAAGTCATAAAGTCATGCAAGTTGAAAAGGATGGGTGATGAGTAGGTGTGAAAAAGTAGGTATAGGTGTGTAAGAAAAAAGTATCAATCATGTACAAAAAATTCAAACACTCTATCAACATTTCAATCACCTTTTAAAATAAATGTCTTGTTGATAGAAAAGTCACACCAACCAACACAAAACAAAGACTTTATGTAATCAACCAAAAACTTTGAATCAAAAACACCGAACTTTTTGTTCTTGGTAAGAACATCAAGAACATTGAAGAACACACATGAAAACTCATAAGAGTTCAATCAATGTTTTCACTCAATAAAATTCAAAATTTCACTACTCAAAAGGGGGTGAACATCCTAGGGTACTTAGGGGTTCCAAAAGTCACTTTAAAACACTTTTAACAAGACAAACAAGAACCCAAAAATCCACCCTTTGGATTTGGCCGAATTTCCCCAAAAACATGGCACCAAATTTTAGCTCCAAAATTCATGCTCATAAGAACTACATCTACAACATTTGAGATGGCAAATTTTCTAACAAAATTTACATTCAAAGAAGCAAGAATAAAGCTTGTAACAATTACAACATTCAAATCAAAGACTATGAACTACAAAACCCAAAAGGATTCACCAACTACTAGACCTAGGCTCTGATACCACTTGAAGGAAATTTTGTGAAAAACATGTTCATTTGAGCAACATCTATGGCATGCAATTAACAATTAAAGGCGGAATCATGCTTGTATGCACTCAAACCAAAACATTACCCATGAATTTCAAAGCCTAGTAGAAAGGTGAACCATGACTCAACTCAAGAACATAGTGAGTTGAGATATTTTATACCTTTGTTGACTCCTCTTTGCATAAGCAAAGGCTAATCACCCAAGGAGAGGACCTTCATTCCTTGCTTCTTAGTTCCATCGATTTCTTGGAGGAGGATAGTAGAAAGGATTCTCCAAGTTCCCAAAATTGAGAAGCTCTAATTTTTTCACACCAAGGAGGGACTTGAAGAAGAGATGAGTGACCTTGGAGGATGAGAGATTGCTAGCTAATCTCCTCCAAGGGGGCCGTCATCTTAGAGAGAAAATGAGAGCATTGTGTTCTCATCCTTTCCCCAAAAGAAAACCCTAAGGATGAAATGGCTATAAAGTTGCCTTTATACCACCTCATAATAGAGTGGCAAACTTGCAATTAAAGCAAGTTCACTACCCTCCTCTATTTGGCCGGCCTTAAGGGTTTATTGGGCTTTCAAGCCCTTTGTTTATTCAAGTTGTCATACAACTTGAGTTAATGGGCTTGACATTCAAATCTCATTGGGCCTTGCGGCCTAAAACTAACCCTAGGTCTATAACAAACTTATTCGTTTGATTAATTAACATATTAATTAATCCTAGCCATAAATAATTAAACCATTTAATTATCCTTACTCATCTCCGTTGTTTTTTTAATCTATATGATGCGTAAAATAACTAAACACACAAATTAACCCTCTTATTGACAATTGTAGTATATGTATAAGTAGGGATCGTTCTGGACCGGGGATTAGGAGGGCTTGCTAAAACCTCTAAATTGACTTAGAAACACAAAAATAAACTTAAAAACAATTAACAAGACTCACAACAAAGTCACAAGACTCAAAACAGATTATAGAGACTCAAAACTGCCTAAAAACAACTCTAAGGCATTTTCTGCCACTAACACAAAGTTTGGATGAAAATTGATTTTATCTTGACTTAAAACACTTAAAAACACAATCTAAAACAAGTTCTAACTAATATGACACACTTGCATACAAAAGGATTTCCAGTTGCTTTTCAATAAGCTATGAATTCTCAACGCCCCAGATTAACCGTGAATTGCACTAATTAACCCTCAGATTTTCCAAAAGTTATTGAATTGGATGATTGCATACGACAACCCAAAGCATTCCCCACAAGTTCCCTACATGAATTGCATAATAGAGATACAAGTAAGAATCATTAAGTTCTATGAAAATCATAAGCATTGACGAAGCACTCGTTACTATGAATTGCATGAAACTTATGCCAAGAATTTACTTAAAGCGATTGTGACTAGCAACCTTCACTACTTGTGAATATAAGTTCATAACGATTAGGTGTAACTCCCTTATATTCTAGCATCAAATTCATGCATGAAAATTAAGCGTGCACTCTCAACCAACATACACAAATCAGTTTTTATACGAACGGATAAGTAAATTGAATTCACAAATTACAAAGCACAACTGGATGTAATCAAATCATATTGCAAGCATGAACATGGTTTCGAATCACCCCCTAACTAATAGGGTTTAGTTCCTCATAATCGCAACACAAAGATTATTAAACTTAAACATTGAAAACAAAAGAAAGATTACACCTAGAAACGTTCCAACAATCCAACGTCTTGAATGGCAAGCACGTCCAAGGGTCTCCTTCTTTCTCTTTTGCTGCGACACAAGGGTGTTTGGTGATGATTTGTAATGGTGGATGGATGTAGGTAGGTTATGGTGAAGGATGGAATGCTGAGAATGGTCAGCAAGGGCCTTTATTTATAGGGGAAGGAAGGGCTACGAATTTGAAGTGGTTTTAGGGAAGGATTTATGTAGGAAAAGGAATGTGATTTTGGATAAGAAAATAGGCAAGAAAGATGCCGGAATTAAAGAGAAAAGGAAAGGGAAATTCGGCAGAAATTGTAGGACAGATTTAGGAATGTGTTTTGAAGCACAAAATAGGTAAGAAAGGATGTTGGGTGCGGCATAGGGTTTTAGGGAAAAGGAAATATATTTTAGGACATAAAATAGGAAGGAGAATCTCTCCCTTGTGCGGCAAGGGATGGAACAAAACAGGAATGTGGTTTAGATGTAGAAAATAAGAAAGAAAGGTTGTGTCTTGCGCAGCAAAGAACTAGAAATTAAAGGGATGGTGCGGCAATATCTAGGGCAAGTTCTAGGACTTCTAGAAACATGTAATTAGGCAACCTAACATGTTTTGAAACCCTTTTGTGGCTGGAATATAGGTGAGGAAGGATTAGGAAACTTCCAAGCCAATAATAGAAACTTTCAAGAATGGAAACCTTGGCTTCCAATTCTGAACTCTTTGTTCTTCATTTTCATTTCTTCATTTCTTTCATCTCATTATTCATTCCTAGCCTCCTTTGATCTTCAATTTCGTCCATCTACTTAGCTCCAAGCATATGTTATCCATTTCATGCCCAAAAATGCTCCAGAAGGCTCCAAAATGCACCTTTTTGCATACTTTGTCCTTAGAACCTGAAATTGCACGAAAATGACTTTAAACACTAAAATAACTAAGGAAAACAACATAAATGCACAAGAACAAGCTAACTAAGTTGCATAAATATGCTCCTATCAAATTCCCCCACACTTAGCTTTTGCTAGTACTCGAGCAAAACAAACAAACAAAACAAACAAAACAAAACTTAGACCTTCCAACAATTGTCTTAGGGATTTCCAATGAACATGATACGTTAAAAAGCATCATTCCCACAGATTTGAGTCATCTTCACACTTGAGCACATACTTAATCACAGTCACCACTTACTAGTTCACATTTAATCAATTAAAACATGGTTTTGAATGTAGTAACATGCCTTAGAGAATTCGTTCAATTCCTTACAAGATATGTACTCAATCAGATTTTCTAACTACACACCCTACACTAGTTATATGTGAGAAGATTGATGTAGACATGAAAACGAACGCTCACATATATGTATAACAAAGAACGCAATTTCTGGAGTTAATAGGCATGTTTAGATATGATCTCATGAATGGAATGCTACTACTTAGATGCGAGAACTAGTGACACCATATGCTTATACCAAATTCAAATTCCACAAATTGAAACACATAACACTCAAGATTGAAGTCAAGGGTTGTAACGAGGCTTGGGGTATTGGTTAACAAAAGAAGGATAGGGATAACAAACATTCTTAAAGCAATAGCAAGCAAAGTAATGAAATCTAGACTTAGAATTCACTTTAGAATGCAGAAATCACTTTTAGACATAAAGGGAAGATTTAAACAACTCTTAGGGTCAAATTCAACTTTTTGGACCCTTCCTTCAACAAACAATACTTTAGAACTCTTTCAACTCTTTTTTTTTTCATACTTTTCACACTTTTCTTTTTTTTCTTTCGTTCTTTTCACGAATTTTTCTTTTCTACCCGTGCCTATGGCACACTAACTCACATGAGAAACACTTCCCCCACACTTGTTTTCTGCCATACATTAATCAAAAGGAATTCAATTTGAATCATGCTTTACTATGCTTCAAGAACAAGGGTATGGATGGTCCTAATCTAGGCTAGGTGAGGATAACGTGGGTTAACAAAGAATGTAGGCTAACAAGGCTCAATGGGGTTAACTTAAACATATAATAAAGTAGGATACACGGCAATTTGGCTTTGGTGGTGGTGACTACACAACTTCATCTTGAATATGTGTTATGCAAATCAATAACATGCTTTGAATGAAATGGGCATGAGTTCTAGCATTTGGAACTAAATGATGAAACGCCTTCTAAGTAGTAACCAAGCAAGGAATAATGAGATCATGCAACAACTTTAGAAAACAATAATGCACAGATTTTAACTCTCCAAATAAACGTTTAAGCTCAAGTCTCACAAGGTTGTAGCGTTTGTTTGAGTTCCTTCCTTCAAGCATGTTACAAAAACTAATTTTTTTTCTTTATGATTACATGTGAATTCATAAGTTATAACCATAACCAAGTATAAACAAAGAGTAAATCAAACTTTCATCCATGTTAATCACTCTCTTTAACAGCCATGTAATTACAAACCAAATCCTCATCATTGTGTTGGAAGGTACCCTAAGACACAAACAAACACACAAAACAACTCTTTTTGGTTTTTTCTAAACAAATTTTCAAATTTTTATGAGATTTTCGGATTTTTAGAACAAAACACACTAAAACACACCAAAACAGCTTAAAAACACTTTAAAACAGCAAGGAACAACACTTGAAGTTATGGGTGATAAAATCCCACGAATTTGCATAAAAAACACTTAATTACCCCCCCCCCCCACACTTAAATCAAACATTGTCCTCAATGTTTCAAGCATAAAGTTACACAAAACACAAAGGAACCAACAAAGAACAACTTAAATAACTAAACAGGGCAGATTAGAAACAACAACAAAGAGAAGGGTTTAGGAACGCAAATCTGGAAGTGGAATGAAAGTTCCATCGTTCCTAAGTTGACGATACTTCTCTTTAAGCTTCCCTAGGTCCCACGGCATGGAATTGATCCTTGAATGGAAGGTGATACTTGAAATGATTCGGCAATGGTTCAAATTTAAGAGTGGGTGCCTGAATCATTAACAACATGTAAGTATAAAATGTAATGGAAATTGGAGTAGATGACTTACTTTTTCTCTCCGTAAAGAACTCAAGGACGAACACCACTTCTTTTAAAGTTTCAGGGACTTTGAATTTGGCCAGATTTACTACGATGGTTGTGATTTGTCCCGTGTCATCAAACTCAAATTCTTTGGGCTTTGTTGTTTCAAATACGTCATCTTTGATGAATTCTTGATATTCTCCAGCCACTACTTTCTCTTGAATCATTCTTCTTGATGTACAAAGTCCTTTGAACAATTCAACACAATCTAGAACTTGCTTTGTTGCACCAAGAATTGGAATATCATTTTGCACCTTGGGAAGAGCTTCCACAATGTCTTTTTCACTCTCTTCTTGCTTGGGAATAAAAAACCTGCGAGGAAAAAGGACATTGGGTGGAATAGGGTTAGAATTAACGAAAATTGGACCCAACTTACCTGTATTGGACAGTGGTAGAGCATTGGGAAGCTACGGCAAGGGTAGTGGAGCAAGGGTAGGCTGCGGCAAGGGTGGTTCTTCCCTTGTTGTGGCCTTGTCATCCTCTTCTTCTTTGAAAAACAGTTGTTCATCCATGTTTTGGATTGGTTTGGACGTTTTTGGGCTTGTTCCAACCTCCCTGCCACTTTCCAAAGTGATAGCATCATGGATGTCAAAATTTTCCTTCAAATTTTCTATAGTTGAGTTGGAAAGTTCATTTTGCTCTTGAATTTGTGCCATGAACTCCATAACCTGCCCAATTTGCCTGTCTTCGTGGCTTGATTTTGCATCTCTTTGTTTTGATTTTCTACTTCTTGATTCAAAGAAATGAGTAACTTATTCAACATATCATTATCCAGAGACGTACCTGAATTGAATTGGGCAGATTGTTGTGGTGGCTGTGATGGTGCATATGGCCATTGATAGAACTCTTCTTGCTACCAATATCCACCATGTTGGAATTGTTGAGGTTCTCCCCACATGTAATCTGAATAATCTCTCCAATCCGAATTGTAAGCGTTGGAAAACATGTTGTCCCATGATTGGCTATGGCATTGATAACCCCAAGCATCTTCATTTGCAGCAAACTGAGAACATTGATGAGTTGGATATCCTTGCCCATAGGACACACCACATGTAGGGACACTTTGCATTGTGGTCCTTCCGGCAATCTGTGACAATTGAGAAGTAAGATTTGCCAATTGAGCTTGAATGTTAGCAAAATCCATGTCTTACTTCTCTAGTACCTGAAATCAAAGAAACAAAACTAAATCAAATATAAAAAGTAAATAAAACAAAGCAAAACAAAATCAGTAACTAAAACAAAAGACACAAAAAAGAAATAAAAAGAAACAACGGGGGATTAGCAAAGTTGCTAATCCCCGGCAACGGTGCCAAAATTTGATGCGAAAATTAACTAAACACACAAATTAACCCTCTTGTTGACAATTATAGTATATCTATAAGTAGGGATCGTTCTGGACCGGGGATTAGGAGGGCTTGCTAAAACCACTACACTGACTTAGAAACACAAAAATAAACTTAAAAACACTTAACAAGACTCACAACAAAGTCACAAGACTCAAAACAGATTATAGAGACTCAAAACTGCCTAAAAACAACTCTAAGGCAATTTTTGCCACTAACACAAAGTTTGGACGAAAATTGATTTTATCTTGACTTAAAACACTTAAAAACACAATCTAAAACAAATTCTAACTAATATGACTCAATAAAGTGAATGGGGGGGTTGGTTTTGGACGAAATTAAGTAAAACAAAACAAGAAAGACTTAAACAACTTCTTGGACAAAATTGGGAAATTGGATGGATGATGGGCTAGCTAGAAAGTTCTTCTCCACACATGACACACTTGCGTACAAAACAATTTCCAGTTGCTTTTCAATAAGCTATGAATTCTCAACGCCCCAGATTAACCATGAATTGCACTAATTAACCCTCAGATTTTCCAAAAGTTATTGAATTGGATGATTGCATACGACAACCCAAAGCATTCCCCACAAGTTCCCTACATGAATTGCATAATAGAGATACAAGTAAGAATCATTAAGTTCTATGAAAATCATAAGCATTGACGAAGCACTCGTTACTATGAATTGCATGAAACTTATGCCAAGAATTTACTTAAAGCGATTGTGACTAGCAACCTTCACTACTTGTGAATATAAGTTCATAACGATTAGGTCAAACTCCCTTATATTCTAGCATCAAATTCATGCATGAAAATTAAGCGTGCACTCTCAACCAACATACAAAAATCAGTTTTTATACGAAGGGATAAGTAAATTGAATTCACAACTTACAAAACACAACTGGATATAATCAAATCATATTGCAAGCATGAACATGGTTTCGAATCACCCCCTAACTAATAGGGTTTAGTTCTTCATAATCGTAACACAAAGATTATTAAACTTAAACATTGAAAATAAAAGAAAGATTACACCTAGAAACGTTCCAACAATCCAACGTCTTGAATGGCAAGCACGTCCAAGGGTCTCCTTCTTTCTCTTCTGCTGCGACACAAGGGTGTTCGGTGATGATTTGTGGTGGTGGATGGATGTAGGTAGGTTATGGTGAAGGATGGAATGCTTAGAATGGTCAGCAAGGGCCTTTATTTATAGGGGAAGGAAGGGCTACGAATTTGAAGTGGTTTTAGGGAAGGATTTATGTAGGAAAAGGAATGTGATTTTGGGTCAGAAAATAGGCAAGAAAGGTGTAGGAATTAAAGAGAATAGGAAAGGGAAATTCGGCAGAAATTGTAGGACAAATTTAGGAATGTGTTTTGAAGCACAAAATAGGTAAGAAAGGATGTTGGGTGCGGCATAGGGTTTTAGGGAAAAGGAAATATGTTTTAGGACATAAAATAGGAAGGAGAATCTCTCCCTTGTGGGGCAAGGGATGGAACAAAATAGGAATGTGGTTTAGATGTAGAAAATAGGAAAGAAAGGTTGTGTCTTGTGCATCAAAGAACTAGAAATTAAAGGGATGGTGCGGCAATATCTAGGGCAAGTTCTAGGACTTCTAGAAACATGTAATTAGGCAACCTAACATGTTTTGAAACCCTTTTGTGGCTGGAATATAGGTGAGGAAGGATTAGGAAACTTCCAAGCCAAGAATAGAAACTTTCAAGAATGGAAACCTTGGCTTCCAATTCTGAACTCTTTGTTTTTCATTTTCATTTCTTCATTTCTTTCATCTCATTATTCATTCCTAGCCTCCTTTGATCTTCAATTTCGTCCATCTACTTAGCTCCAAGCATATGCTAACCATTCCATGCCGAAAAATGCTCCAAAAGGCTCCAAAATGCACCTTTTTGCATACATTGTCCTTAGAACCTGAAATTGCACGAAAATGACTTTAAACACTAAAATAACTAAGGAAAACAAAATAAATGCACAAGAACAAGCTAACTAAGTTGCATAAATATGCTCCTATCACTCTACCTTACACGATGTACGATCCATTAGGTTCCTTTTAGCGAGGCAGTGGTTGATTGTTACTCTTAACGATCGATTGTGAATTGAAACTCACTTTCAATTCTCCCTTTAGTATTATACACGTTTAGGGCTTCCACAAACCATCAGTGACACCTTGCAGAAGAGGTGGAGAACCTATTCAGTTTAGGATTACAATGCAATATGATCTTTCTCTAATACAATACTCTTGACCTCATTGTTTGGTTTGATAGTTTAATTATGTCTACTATCCAATGTGATTCATTTACTTATATGATTACCTTCAATGTGATTTGGAATGACTTCCTAAATCTCATTCATACTCTGGCCAGAGATTCTTAATCATATCATAGAGTATTTACCCTCAAACGGTTTGAAGGTTAGAGATTCCTTGTTGCGCATTCACTTGCCTTAATGGCTAAATGGCTTAACCCCAACTATGTCGTGGACACCCTCTGACAGAGTGACTTTGACATAGTCAAAGATCAAGGACCTAACCACAAGAGAACTATGATGCCTCAGGTCAAATGACTACTTTGCATTATCCCAACCATGAGTTCTCATGTCACATAAGTATGAGAACTCCTCATTGATTGTGTTCAGTGGACTCAATCTCTATTGAGCACCTACATGCTTGTCTTGGTGTCAATCACACCAATGACTCGAGACCAGTCACCAATGACTCGAGACCAGTCACTCTCCATGACAGAAGACACAACACGTACTGATCTTAACGGACTATCAATGCCCAATTGGCAATCCTATGATCAGGAACGTTTAGGATATGTACACGAAAGAGAATGGTCTCATGAATCTAACTTCTTTAAATTACATTCTCCTAATTACATATTCCTTGGACTTATCGTTTAAGCATATAACATTTATATAAGACGGCTTAAAACAATAATCTTTGCCCTTGATATTAAACTAGATTAGTTTAACATGTGAAATGTCTGTAAAGTATCATCATATGATTGGTTCACATTTCTAACAGTGACACTTTGGTCGGCACACACCCTCGACCTTAGGCTTGCTCACGGTTGTTATCTGACTCGCATGTTGCTTGGATGTGCTTCCACCATCAACGAGAGTGTGCAAATTTGGTTCCAACATATATTGCACTCACGAGTGTGATTCCTATATAATATATGACAATAGAGAGAATAGATAATTAATCAGAAAAAATAGAGGGAAAAAATAGACGAGTCTCATACTTTATATATAAATTTTACATATCAAACTCACATTACCATGAAAATAGTGTACGAATGAACTTATAGTGTCTTTCTTATAGATTGACATCACACTCACCTAATTAGATGTGGAAGACCTAATGGGAGAAAGATTAGGCTAACTGTATATGTCATAGTTATTTAGATGAGTCGAACAAAAGACGTCTAACCTACAAATCATAGCTATACGGTAATACTAGTTGATACCTTGACCAATACTATGGACGAAGTGTATCAAAAGCATTTCAATGTGCCCAAATTTAGGGTGGTAAAATGTAAAAACTGTTGTGACATATGTTCTAATACATATTGTGATTGTGTAAATCCTAAGTAGAGATACATTAGGAATCCTTTGGGATCTAGAAGATCTTCCCTAATAGACTTTGTATTATTTGGAGAGCATGTTTCTCTCCTCCTTATTACTATAAATAAAGGCACGAGGACTGGGGAATTAACACACAATTCCGTAAGCCTATTCTCCATTCTCTTTCTCTCTATGTTGCACCCCTCAGTTAAATTTAGGCCATAACACGTTATCAACACACTCTTCACGCTATGCTAAAGAGAATTTATTCATCGTCAATCAGGGGAGTATTACGTTTCAATTATTTTAGTTGACTAAATTTTGATTTTATTGAATTCATATATTTTTATTGATTCAATGTTTTTTTTTCTTGTGCTGAACATGATACAAGTTTTGAAGATAGAAAGATGAAATTGAAGAAATAATTTTCTGCATCAAACCAGTTCATCAATATCATCACATAATCAGGTTCTTCCAAAACTACGGTTTTTATCTTGATTTTTGCTGACACACCCCGATCCTAGAATCAAGGCGTGCTGGTCGTCATGTGAGCATGAGGTAACCAAAGGTACGATGCGGAAGTAAAAGAAAAAAGAATTACGAAGGAATAAAAACCAACTACTAGCAATAATAACCAACTAGTATACTAGAGTGAGTTTAAGTGTGAAACACACATATTCAAAGCATAAGTACTAGGTGCAGTCAAGTAGGACCATAACTAAATTACAACACCTGAAGGTGAGTCCTACATTTATGTAGTCCGTCAGTAAGCCATGGAAATCCTCGTGGGCCACCAACACCGCTAACTAGAACCTGGAGGGGCACAAAACAAAATTGAGTGGGTCAGTAAAACAAAGCTTTTCGAAAACATTTCAAATAATAACATTTCTAACCTGATATGATATTAACTAGCACTCAAATTAAACCCTCTTTTTGTCAAATTGTAGTGAAGATGTAAGTAGGGATCGTTCTAGACCGGGGATTAGGAGGGATTGCTAAACACTTGGAAACTGACTTAAAAACTCAAAAACAAAGTTTAAAACACTAAACTAAACTCAAAGAATGCAAAACTAAAGGTTAAAACACTTAAACAAACATAAAACCCAAAACAGCAACTAGAAGACTCAAAACTGCCTAAAAACCACTTTCTGGGCAGTTTTGAGCACTTACACTAATCTGGACGAAATTGGTTGAAAACTTGAATCGAAACACCTAGAAACACAAATCAAAACACTTTCTAACTAATCTAAGACTTCAAAATAAAGGGGGATTTGTTTTGGACGAAAATTGAAAACAAAACAGAAACTTTAATAAGCACAGATTGTAAAAACGATTTTGGTGAAATAGATGGTTAAAAGGCTAGTTAGGAGGTTCTTCTCCACACATGTCACACTTGCAAACAAAACGATTTTCAGTTGTTCTTCCGATAAACTATGAATACTCAACGCCCCAAGTTAACCGTGAATTGCACTAATTAACCCTCAGTTTTTCCACAAGTTATTAAGTTGGATGATTGCATACGACAACCCAAAACATTCCCTACAAGTTCCCTACATGAATTGCATAATAGAGATACAAGCAAGAATCATTACGTTCTATGAAAAACATAAGCATTGACGAAGCATTTGTTACTATGAATTGCATGAAACTTATGCTAAGAATTCATTCAACGCGATCGTTTTCAAGCGATCTTCACTACTTGTGATTATAAGATTGTAACTATTAGGTGAAACTTCCTCATAATCTAGCATCATATTCATGCATGAAAACTAAGCGTGCACTCTCAATCAACATACACAAATAAGTTATCAATCAAATAGATGAACGAATTGAATCCATAACTTATGAAATAACAACTGAATGTAATCGAATCAAATTGCAAGCATGTACATGGTTTCGAATCACCCCCTAACTAAGGGGGTTTAGTTCCTCATACTCACAACATAAAGTTTATTGAATTGAAACATCGAAGACATAAGAAAGATTACACCTAAAACGCCAAAGAATTCCACTTTTAATTCTGCACAGAAAGCTCATCTTTCTTCTTCTCCTTGCTATGGCAGAGAGGGTTTAGGGGATTTTTGGGTAGTTTTGGATGATTTTGGATGAGGGAGAATGGTGGAAAAATGTTTAGGATGGGTGTAGGGCACGGCTAGGAAGGTTTGGGGTCAGAAAATATGGAGTTGGGTGAAGGTTGGGCTCGGCAAAGGTGAGGGACAGGTTCTGGCGTGAATGGAGTTTTCTGGATGTGTTTTTGGGTTTTGAAAGGTGGATAGGATAGTATGGTGGTGCGGCAAGGTGTGGGAATGGTTTATGGAGGTGGAGAATGGTGTATGGATGTGTGGAATGGTGTTGGAATGGATGGAAGCTGCGGCAAAAGGGTTTGGATGTGGCTGGAATGAATGGTGGCTGCGGCAAGGATGGGGAATAGGGTTTTGGCGATTTCTGATTTGTAGAGTGGGTCATATGTGCGGCTAGGGTGTAGAAATATATATATAGGCACTTAAAAACCCTAGCAAATCAGATTAGAACAATGGGCTAGGGTTAAGGTTTGTAAAATAGGGCTTCTAGGATGGAAAGGTGCGGCATGGGCTTAGGGTTTATAATCAGATTTTTGCATGTGAACAAGGCCTAGATGCGGCTGAAACAATGGGCTAGGGTTAGGGTTTAGGTGCGGCATAGGTCCAAGAGGTAAGGATGGGTCATCCAAAAGCCCAAAGCCGAGAATAGAAACTCACGAAAATGGAAACCTCCAAGAATAGAAACTTCCAACTTTAGAAACCTTGGTTGCCAATTCCGATTTAGGAAAGATCAACCCAAAATGGAAACTTTTAGGCTTAGCTTTCCTACTTCAAGTAGGAAACCTCAAATCTTCAACTCTTCAATTCCATCCCAACCTTGTGTTCCAAGCATGTCCTTTTCAATCCAAGCTCACTTTTTGCTCCAAAAGCTCCAAATTGCATCATTTCATGTAATATGCCCTTTAGACCTGAAAACACATGAAAGCAGCTTAAAAGACTACTTTAACGAAGAAAACATAACAAAGATGCATAAGAACTAGCTAACTAAGGCGCATAAATATGCTCCTATCATAACCCCTTGCTGTAAAACCTGTATACTTTCCTAGAAAATAACATAATATGTGTATAATTCTTCAAATATCTCAAATCACCAATCTTTATAAAAACCAAAAAGTATGCCATGCAATAAGCGGCAATAACAAAATAAGGATGCAACATTATAACAGGTGAAATAAGGAATCAACCGAAGACCTTGCAGTTGGTCTTGTACGGTTAATTCTATAGCTCAATATCCAACCAACCGGAGTCACCACAGTGACCTGTACGGCGCTACCCTGCACACACATCGGAACTACCTGAAGTAGTCTGTACGATACGAAAGGTGTAAGAATACGCTCTAGTGCTTCTCTAATCAACAGCTGTATAATAATCTAAAATCACTCCAAGTCGGAACCACCTCTCATGGTATGTACGACATGTCGGAACCCTCTAATGGTTTGTACGACATGCACCTACTTGGATCCAAGGTGAGCGTGTGGTGCGGGGTGAATAATATAAGCACTAACACCAGGGGTGCAGGTTATGAGCTCTCAACGCAATTCACATCATCAATAAACCATATGAATAACATAAAACTCACCTGATACTCACCTGTGCGTCCACAACACCAATTCACATATATGCATCAAATACTAATTCATATATTTCATATAATATGCATGCATGGCATTTTAAAACATACTTTCATTTAAATTCAATTTATGGGAAAATCAGCAGTATATAGGTAAATACAGAAAATACTATCCACTCACTGGTATGTCGAAGGGTCGTAACCCCTGTGACGTCCTTAAATGCGCTCGTCGTCAGGATAGGTATCACCTATATGCGAAACAACTATAAAAACATTATTTAAAGCACATAACCGACAATACGTAATAACTTCTCATACGATGCTCAATTTGAAGCACATAACCTTAAACCCTACTCGACGTCACGGACGTCGAGGTATTTTTAGAAAAAAAATTGGACTTGCCACGTGCCCCCACGCGCGTCATCCCCTCCAGTCACCGGACTGGTTTTGCCGGCGTCGGAAAACTAGAGATTTTTCAATCTCCTTCTTCTCAGTCATTTCTCAACCATTTTCTACGTATTTTATACCAAAATGAAGCCCTAAACATGTAGAATCACGATGCACTACTTTAAGGCTAAAAAACACACGAAATCTCACCGGAGAAAATCCAAGAAAACTGGCCAACTTCGAACCCTAAGATCCCGACGTCCAAAACCTTTAAACTAAGTACTCTGAGCTTCATTGGGACCTCACTAAGCTCCCTGTAAGCTAAGAATTCCCTGAAAATCCACATTTCACATGTGCATGAACAGTGATTTCAAAATGGGTTACGGGTTCGACGTGATTTCGAAGGTTTCCAGTCCTAAAAATGGTACCTTCAACTCAGGAGGTTGCAAGGATGAAGAAACTCACCTTTTTGGCGTCGATCCGTGAAGATTTGAGGGTTTGGTGCCTTGTCCGTACAATTCGAAGGGAGGAAAAGAGAGTGAACTGCGAGGGATGAAAAAGAGGGCACAGGGTGAGGGTATGTCCCGTGTGTGTGTGTGTGGTGCACCCAAAACAACCATACTTTAATTCTCTAACCACACAAATTGTAAACAACTCTTAATCCAACTTGATTTTAAAACTTAGGAAAGTATACAATAATCAACTTATGTGTCACACGTACCTTAGTCACCTTAAGGGTAATTTTGTCATTTCACATCCACAATAAAAAAAATTTGGGACGGGCTGTGACATTTACAGCCCTGATAGCATGAACATTCATCATAATGCATGACCCAACTTTACGATTTTTGAATTTTAGATTCTATATAAATTGTGGATGCATTATACTCATAATTTTAAATTTTGTGAATTGATATTACTATGAATTATATTGTTATATATGCATATAATTGAATTGAAAAAAAAAACAAAAAAAAATTAGGGTTTATTCAACCCAGGCGGGTTGGGGCTTGGAGCTGTCAAGCCACTAACAAGTTAGGCCATCAACTTATGTTACTGGAGTCGCTGGAGCCATAAGCCGGAGCACAATACCTCCCTTGGAACCCAGAAACCCATGATGCCGTTTTGACGTCTTCACCCGTAAATGCGCACATGCAGTAATGACCCCTATCATAATCGCTATCCCTAATGACCTGAAGTCATCCCCGACGGACACCTGGCTAAGATTTCTTCAAATTTCACCGAATTTTGAAATACCGATATTGAACCTGTTTTTTTTTTTCTGCTCTTGGGCGTTAAAAGTAATCCTTTCTGTTACTCATGCGTGGTCCTCCTTTGGAACCTGACTTTCCTTGATGGTCCCGACCTTAAACATTACTGCGCAGAAGCAGTGGTGCTAGTCTTCCTTTCCGACAATCACTCCCAGCAGCGTTAGGGTGTTCTTTGGTCCAGTACAAGCCCAAATTGGTTTTTTGGTCCAGTACAAGCCCAAATTGGGCTTTGTTTTTCCTTCGGCCCGTAACAACAACCTTCTAGGCTTCTCCTAGGGTCTGCCTACAATAGCCCAGCCCACTGTTGGCCTTTTTTCTTCATTTAGCCTGTGACACCACAAAGCCCAACCCTGGGCATTTGCCCCATTGCGCTTGTATTCTACAGCCCATACACGTGTAAGATAAGGATTGAAGCCCTTACCCCTCGCTAGGTCCACATCTATCCCAGCCTAATATTGGGCTTGGGCCTTTTTTTTTACAACCATGTGGGCTTTGGTTGAATTTTGAACTTGAAGCTCCATACTTTTAGGGCTGTTTCACTCAACTTTCAAATAATGGGTCTCAAAGCTACCCACTATTAATATATTTGTTTTCTTTTACTTTATATATTTTTTTTGTCTTGTATATATTGCGTTTATTTGCAGGTTTTATGAACCCGAAGTTCATCCTTCTGAGCCTGAAGTTTTTAAAAAGTGCCATAGAAACCTGAAGTTTCTTAACGCGCAACACTCATGTTGAGACCCAAAGTTGTCCATGCTTAAATCCATTTAAATCAAATCATGTCTTAGAACCTGAATATTCTAACTTTGATGTTTATGGAAATTTTATTTCCTAAAACACCAATCACATTCTTGTTTCCACCATTCAGTGTAATGTCTAACTATAACAAGTTCGATTTCATTGATTTGGAAGTTTCAAACAAGAAAGTACTTTATGTGGATACAAGACGTAACACCCTACTGAAGGGAAATTTATGAGATTCTAGAATGGGATTTCAAAAGTGACTATCATGCATATACAAATCAAATTTAATATACGAAAGCCGCGGAAGCATTTATAACATATTATCAAAGCTATAGTCATGCAAATCCCCTTCAAGGTTCATAGGTTTATATATAATGCATCAAAACATTTTTAGAGAAGAACAAAGTGAAGGTTTAGTCTTATACCTCTTGATCTAGACTTGAGACCAAGGATGGACCACCTCCAAGCCCTTTGTTCCTTGAACTCCTTGAGCCTAGCTTCCCTCCTTGCCTCCTCCACTTTGATAGAATGAGTGCTCCTAGGTTCTCTTCAAGTTTCCAAAGTAGGAAACCTCTAAAGATCCTCACCCACTAGTGTAGTGAGAAGGATGAAGGAATAACCAAAAGGGTGTAAGATATGTTAGTAAAAACACCCCAATGGTGGCCGGCCTTTGTGTAGTAAGAGAGTTATTTTTCTTTTGCCTCTTTGTTGTTTTAAACACACAAAAACCCTAATGAACAATATCTCTATAAAGTTCCTTATATAGACAAAAGAAACCTAGTCAACAACTTGACTAAATATCTCACCCTTTCCTACCTAAAGTGGCCGGCCCTTTTTTGTGTTGTTTGGGCTTTGGGCTTTTATTTATTTCAAGTCATCCAATGCTTGAATAAAAGCCCAATGGGCCCAATTAAACCCGAACGTTTCTTTAAGCCCAAAACGATCTTTTTCGCTTTTATGATTTCTTCAGACATTCTAAATTAATCACAACACTTAATTAATCCAATTAATTGTTTCCATCATCCATTAATTACTCACTACAATAGTGTATTGGTGAACAATCTTTTAGGTTCTAATTAGCAAGGCAGTGAGGTGATTGGCATCAATCCAATTGATTATATTTAATTCAATCACTTAGTGAATTGAAACTTCATTTTAATTCACCTTCTTCTTTGATGACTACATTTAATCATCTAGAAGAACTCACAAGCTATGAGTGACATCTAACCATATATCATAGCTACCCAAGCTAATATAGAAGTAGTTCGGAGAACCTATTCAGTTGGAATTACAATGTAATTCGATCCTTCTCTAATACAATACTCTCAATCACATTACTAGGGTATGGATATATTATGTCAAACCCCTAATGTGATTATTCCTTCTTATATGATTCTTTTGAGTCGTATAGGAACGCTTTCCTTTTAATACGCTCGATACTTCGGCCGAAGATTCCCGAATCATATCTTAGAGTATTCTTCCTCTCTTATCGAGGATTAGAGATTCCTTGTTGCGCATACACTTGCCTTCATGACTAAGTGGCTTAACCCCGACTATGCCGTTGACGCTCTGATAGAGTGACGTTTGACATAATCAAAGATTAAGTACTTAACCACAAGACAACAACGATGCCTCAGGTCAAAGGACTACTTACATTATTCCAACCATTTGAGTTACTTGCTTGACATGTGAGTAGACCTCCATACAAGTACTCTCGTTCGATTGTGTTCAGTGAACTCATTCCCTTAATGAGCACCTACATACTTGTCTTAGTGTCACAACACGAATGGGATGAGACTTTCCATCCTTCCATTTGAAGCAGACACAGTATGTACCGGTCTATGCATTGTCAGTATCCCTCCGACAATCCAATGACCAGGAACCTTTTTGGACATTTGGTTATGTGAAGAAGGTCTCTGTAGTCTAACATCATTAGATTAATTCTTCAATCGATCCATTGTCCATGGATACACTATTTAAGACATATATCGTTTATTGAGATAGTCCTAATTCATGTCTTTGCCATTTGATGTATAAGAATCATCTATACATCCATTCATTTATCCTGAAAGGTTTCTTCCAAAGATTGACTTTCAGGGCATATTTCCATCACCTACTTGACTACGACTAGTTGCAAAATCATTGTAGCCAGTTATGGTGTGGAAAAGCTGAATAAGCCTCTGCCATGATCGTCATTTGAAGACTTATGCTTGAAGCATATCAAATGGAAGTACCTCACTGCCGAGGACTGCATGGCTCTTTAAATCGTTATGGACTGTTTCAAATCATGCAAAGATGAATTCTTGCCCAAAGCAAAGCATGATTGAAACCTCTTTTTACATCCATGAATAAGTACAATTCTGAAGTTTATATTCGATTAAATTTTGACTAGAAGAAAATATTTCTCGTCCTTTTATATCTAAATTGCTCATGAAATAGCAGTATAGAGAGTAACATTTGACATGGAATGACGTATTGGCCGAACCCCCTTGTATATTTGGTTTACTTTGTGCATAGTTTATTTTGTTCTTGGATTTAAGATTGGTGTTTGGATGTCACTATTATTCTCGAATAAGAGTTAATTAACGAAAATTACCACATGTGACTAATACAATTAACTTATGCTTAGGTATGTTTTGTGGGGAAGTTAGCAGTTTGGTTCTATGTTAACTTCATACCTAATCATCCCCTGACAACCTTTCAGGCTTATCCAACCTGATTGTGGGGCATGGCACTACCCTATATTGTCCAATGGTACCATAAAGGAAAGCCTTATACTCACTTGTTATGGAAGAACGCCTTTTGAGCTTTAAGGATATTCAAAAGCATTATTACCATATTGAAACCAATGTAGAAAATAGAGTAAAATTCCTTCGCATATTACCATAATGCACTTCTTACAAATATAGCTAGAAGTTTATTATAGAGAAGATGGAACACGTAAAGAGTGGATTACACCTATTCAAGCACACTATATGGCTGGCCAGAAGCCTGAGAGCATATTTATGCGACTTAGTTACCTTGTTTTCTTGCATTTTGATAGCAAGTTTGTGTTTATTATAGTGTTTTAAGCTATTTTCGTGTGTTTGTAGGTCCTAATGGCAAAGTTGGCCAGAAAGTGCATTTTGGTGTAGTTTTGGGCTGAATTAGATTGCATGCATGTGCAGCAAGTTGGATGGCTGTTTTTGGTGCTTAAATGAGGCTAGGAATGTGCTACAAATCTGGAGAAATTATTTCAAGACTTGGAAGATAAGGAATCAGCAAGAAAGAAGGAACATTATCCAAACCTTATCCAAACTACCTTATCTTATCCAAACTGTAACTAACCTTATCTCATCCTATCATATCCTAATCTTTTCCTAACTTAATTCATGCTGCAAGGGGGAGTTAATTTCTGATTTAAATCACCTAGAAACCTTTCTAGAAGGCTTCATTTGTTCCTACATTGGTGCTGCATGTTTTTAGGCCTTGTTCTTCTAGAAATCAGCCACATAACATTGTTTCTAGAATTCCCTACAAAAGTAGCGCCCCAAACCCTTCTAGAAACCATAAAATCTTCACAAACCCTAATTTTTTCCCCCCTTGGATTGAGGCCCAAGCCTTTGTCGAAAATCCTAAGCCTTTTCCCATCAGAATTTGTCAAAACCCTAGACTATAAATATGTGTTTTCAGCCATAATTTTGCACCACCATCCCCCATATAATTCTACACCCCTTTCAGCCGTAAAAACACCACCCACCACACCATAATTCGTTCTACACCACCACCCATTCAGAAATCCATATTTTGCGCAGAGGAGAGAAGACAAGACCTTGTCGTGGTTTCCATTGGAGAAGGAGAAGTGTGCCGCAAGCCTACCTGCATCCTTTGGAGTTTCTAGAGTTCTTTCTTCCCTTGTTTTGTTTCCATGTTTATTTCAGATTGCTTTTCAATTGTTATGAACATGTGTAACTAGTTTTCTTATTAGTTAGAAGTGAATTTGAAGCTATGGACATATGTTTGATAAGAATTGATTACCTTCAGTTTTTGTTTTGTAAAACATGAATGTGGTTTACTTATCTGATTGATTGAGAACTTATTTGTGTATGTTGACTAAGGGTGCACACTTAATTTGCATGCATGAATCTGATGCTAAAAAATAAGGGAGTGTCACCTAATCATTATGAACTTATAATTACAAGTAATGGAGGTTGCTAGTCACAATCGTGTTAGGTAAATCCATGGCAGAAGTATCAAGCAGTTCATAGTTACAAATGTCATGTCAATGCTTATGATTTTCATAAAACTTAATGATCTTTGATTGTATCTCTATCTTGTTGTTCATATAGGGAACTTGAGAAGAATAATTTGGTTGCCGATGCATATTCCATCCAATTCAATGAACTTGGGAAAATCTGAAAGTTAATTTGTGCTTTTCACGATTAATTTGAGGCATTGTCATTCATGATTTAAAGAAACAATACTGAAAATCAATTTTTGTTGCATATGTTTCATGTGTGGAGAAGAATCCTCTAACTAGTTTTTCACCATTCAGTTCACCTAATTTCGTGCCTAGTTTGATTTAGTTTTGCAATTTGTTCAATTTAATTAATTTCATTCAATTCAATTCCCCCTTTACTTAGGTGTGTTAGATTAGTTTAAAAAGTGTTTTAATCTGTCCAATTGAGTGTTTTGAGTCTTATTAGTCTTAAATTCGTTCAGATAACTCTTTAGAGTCTGTTTAGAGTCTAATTGTTAGTATTGTGCTGTTTTAAGTCATTTTAGTCAATTTTGAGTTTATAGAGTCTAGTTTAGTGTTTTTTAGTCATATTTGCATTAATTAGCAGCCCTAGTTAATCTCCGATTTAGAACGATCCCTACTTGCTTAATACTACAATTACATGTTTAATAGGGTTTAATTTGTGTGCCAAGTTGACTAATACATTTAACTTATGCTTAGGTATGTTTTGTGGGGAAGTTAGCAGTTTGGTTCTATGTTAACTTCATACCTATTTATCCCCTGGCACTACCCTATGTTGTCCAATGGTACTAATTTTACCATAAAGGAAAGCCTTATACTCACTTGTTCTGGAAGAACGCCTTTTGAGCTTTAAGGATATTCGAAAGCATTATTACCATATTGAAACCAATGTATAAAATGGAGTAAAATTCATTCGCATATTACCATAATGCACTTCTTACGAATATAGCCAGAAGTGTATTCTAGAGAAGATGGAACACGTAACGAGTGGATTACACCTATTCAGGCCCACTATAAGGCTGGCCAGAAGCCTGAGATTCAAAAGGAATTTTTGCTATGGATGTACGTTTAGGATATCTAGGATGATCTGTGATACGCCGTTTTGAGCATCCTTTTACTAGAAGTAAAGACATCATATCTGGAAGCGTATCATGCCATAGCACCCTCCATCTTTTCTACAAAGATTTCAAGGGGACATTTGTGGACTGATTTAACCACCCTGCAGATACTTTCTAGTATTAGTTGATGCTTCTGCACATTGGTCACACGTGTGGCTGTTGTCCACAAGCTGCATTATCCACACTGATGGCTTAGATTAATAAGCTTAGGGCTCACCACCCTGATTATTTGATCAAATCTATTTGATTTGATAAGTTGGAGAATTTATATCGAAAACTTTTGATAGATATTGCATGTCAATTGGTTTTTGAAGTTGAACATCAAGTACCCCATGTTCATACCCAGAACGACCTAGTAGAATCAATCATTAAACACCTTCAAATGACTGTGTGATCGTTAGTCTTACATACCAAGTTCCCAATCTTTTCTTGGGGCCATTCAATATTACAAGCAATCATGTTGGTCTGCTTGAGGCCTGTGACGAACCAACCTTATAAAGCGTGTGTTAGTTGGTTACTACATACAAACTCGACATATTTCATCTACGCGCATTTGGTTGTGTGGTCTATCTGCCATTTGCGCCACCCTTACGTACAAAAGAAAAAAAGAGGTCCTCCGGGAAGGATGAGAATTTATGCCGGTTATGATTCTCATTCCAATATTTGTTACTTAGAACCTTTGACAGGTAATCTCTTTACTGCTCGTTTTGCAGATTATCACTTTTATGAGACAGTCATCCCATCGTTAGGGGGAGATAAGAACGTCAACGTTCCTATAGAATGATGCGAATCATCTTGATCCTAATCTAGATTGTCAGAGTATAACCAGACATTTCATCTAATGTAGTAAAAAGTGACAAGATCGCATATACCAGCTGCAAATGTGCCTGCAAAGATGTGTACCAAATGTACGACGGAGCTTCATCCCGAAAGCAGGAATGCCACTGCTGTGGTCAACCCTCGTACATTGGCGGCTAGCCAATCAATTTGTCTTGCGCTAGAACTGTGGCAGATCACTCAGTTCGAGGATTCACTTCCCCCAAATTGGAGGAACATGGCATGAATAAATCCATTTCTCGATCTCTATCTTAATCTTTTCTATCTCATGAGATTAAATTCAGATTACTCTCAAGACCTGAAGTTCTTGGTCCAATATACTAGTTTGGATGAGATATGAAATTGGAATGAGATTATCATAGATGATGTTTCATTTATATGGTAACTACCGACATAAATGAAAGGCGACGATAACGAACCGCGTTCCGTTGATTAGTGTCGACGTAGAACTGATTGGTCAACTAGAAGAACCAATTGATGACGAATGAGATGAATAAAATAGTGCGATATGACGCCTTATGGCGCAAGGTTTCTCTCGTAAGCCATGTGATTGATTGCAACATTACAAACGTGGTTGTAGTATCTATGAGATCCTGATACGAAACCTACATGGAGTTTCCAAAGGACTTACATGTACTGATTCAAATAGTTCTAGACCATAAGAACACCCTTTCATTTCTCAAAAGGCTTGCACTTTATGGATGCAGAGCTTTTCGAGCGGATATGGTATACTCGTCTAAATGAATATTAATCAGTTAGGGATATATGCCCCTGCATGTACAAAATCTGAAATGGCTAGAGTTGAGAAAACTAACTTACACCTAAAGTCGGACTTTGAGATGAATGATCATGGGAAAACTCGACATTACTTCGACCTGAAGTTTCGAGCTAGTTCTGATGGTATTTTGGTCCACCACTCGAACTAGACCAAAAAGGTGTTATGTTCGAGTACACCCTGATCGTCTATACGCTAGATGCAAATGAGACCTTTACAGAGGATATGAAGCATAAGGTTACATATTGGAACATAAGGTAACCATATCTAAGTACAATTGCCACTTGTTGTACTTAGCTCAATGCATTAGATCGAACATCTTATGTGCTGATAATCTTTTGGCATAAAGTAGCACTGCGCCCACACGTTACCACCAAATTAGTGTTAAAGACGTTTTTTCATTACTACGAATTTGGGCTTATCTATCCCTATGCATCTCAGAATAAATCACACCTCCTTGATCTTCAAAATGATGCATACCTTGTGGGATTCGCCGAATCAGACTATCTATATGACCGCATAAGGTACATTCCCAAATGGTTATGTCTTTACCATTAAGGAACACTGCAATATCTTGGAGGTCAACCAAATAGACCTTTATTGCGAAACTTTTGAATCGTTCGAAGACTCACTATATCTCATCACGTGAAAGATATGGTCGAGAACTCTTGTTGAGCATATTCGAACTCCTTACAATCCGTATGTATCGACTAGATTATGATACATCCCAACAAGTCAACGCCAAGCATATTGTGCCAACATCAACATGAGCATCATAAGATTGAAGTCAAGCAATCTGATCCCAGACAACCTTGCTGACCTCTACACGACGTCACTGCTAAAGTATACCTTTCAGAAGCTTGTATAAGGAATTGGTATGCTAACTTTCTCACTTACGATGCTTGTGGTTTCATTTGGAAGTTTTGTCAAATTTAGGGGAAGTATCTAGAAGTATACTCACTTGACCTTAATGTACTCTTTTTCCTTACGATTACGAGCATTTTTGCTACTGGGTTTTTGCTACCTGACTAGATTTTAACGAGGCACCCATCCTGGGTTAGTCGTACCCTTGTGTACGTTCTACTTGCGTCCTGAAGACGTATAGTTTTGACTTAATGCAACTTCTAACTTTTCTCCACTCTCTTTCTCTCTGTGCCGCACCGCTCAGTTAAATATAGGTCACAACAAAAACATATATGGTAAGTTAGGGAACACAAGTCGAAGCCCTATTTTAAATGTTTGTTTACAAGCCAGGAGGATCCTCTTTGTGAGGATTTTCAAATCATGTCCGTTCATCGTATATCGTGTGATCAATTTTCATCAGATACTATTTATATTTAATTTAAAATAATTTCTGACTATATAATTTACGATAAATTGATACGATTTGAGAATATCCAGCATCCTCATTCTTTTACGACGAGTCCAAGCCATTTGGATTATGTAAACCTTCCATCTCAGTCGTACGTTTTTTCTTCCGCTTCCCAATAATTGTCATTCGCCATCGAAGAACCAGAACAAGGGAAACTCGAACAATCCAAAGGGCCATCCCTTCTGGGCTTGTTTGCTTCAGGAAGTGTGTGCCTTTGGATTTCGATATCAGGAATGAGAGCAAGAGACTGATATCAAAGCAGAAATATTTTCTCACAGGTCAGTTGCCGTTCATCAAATATTCTTTTATTTTTTTCTTTCCATCTTTTGTTTTTGATTAGTTTCAATCGTTGGGTTGAGACCCATGCGTTACTTTCTTCTTTGGATTCTCAGGAGGGGCTCTCTGATTTTCTTTCCTGCAATCTGTTTTCCGTCGGATTTTGTTGCTGATTTTACATTTTCCTAGGAAAATCCTTGGAGTAGATCTGATTTTGCTTTCTGGGTCTTCCTTGTATTGCATGCATGGGGTAAGTTTTCTGACTCCTTTTTTGGATTTGGTAATTCCATTGGATTGAGTGGTTTAATGGGATAACTGGGGTTTCTCCATTTTTGTTATCTTTGTGAGTTAATTAGATACTGTTGTACTTGATTTGGTTGGGAGGCGAGGAAGAGTAAATGGATTGCATTGTTGCGTCGAAAATTGATGAATCGGAATTGGGATTTTGGGTTTTATACTGGAATTTTAGTTTTAGGAATTTCACCAACTTATTATGATTGTATGTGGTTAAGTAAAGTTAAGAATCATTTCAGACTGTATTCAATTTAGATTTTAATTTTAAATGAATCTGTCAAACTCTAGTAGTATTCAATCTTGATTTTTAAAGAGTCTGTCAAAATCTGGTGGTATTCAATCCCGAGTTCTTAAAAATGTTTCAAAATCTGGTTGTATTTAAAATTCAGTGAATTTGTAGGAATCTAGAAGTTGGAGGATTTTGGTGGATTCTAGAGTAGAAACTATAAATACCAAAAGCCCTCACAAATCATGCCTCTACAGCTCTACCCTAAGATTTCATTGTGATTCCTCCCTCTATAAAATACGAGCAGACTTGGATATGAACGAACTCTTCTTCTAAGCAGACATGTAGTGGTAACACGTCCAGAAATATACAAACTTCTTTTTCAAATTTTCTGTCTTCTTTGTATGGCCAAATCTTTATGTTGTTTCTCTTCAAGGAAGACAACAAGTAATCAACAATTTTCTTGTCTTCTACTCATGGCCAATTTTGTTTATTATTTGTTTTAGAGAACCCTAAAATCCCAATTCAACTTGATCAATTTCTAATCATCAATTTCCTTGCCTAATCTTTTTTTGTATTCAATTTCCTTGCCTGATCTTGGTATGCCATAATCACCCATATACATGTTTTACTTGGCAATATCACTCCCCTTCATCACTGTAGAAATCTTCCCTTCTTGTTTGCTTTCCTTTTGGCATCCTCATTGTGACTTTTGGAGACACTTATTTACTTGATAGGATCCTCCATAAATGCTATAAAAGCTTCATTAATATCCACTAAACTTCATAACAAAATCCATATAAAATTTCTTAAAAATTCATGTGGAGTCTATGTGAATCCATTAAAATTCATGTGGAGTACATATGAATCCATTAAAATTCGTACAGTCCGATTCTGTTAAAATACATCAAAATTTCAATTGAGTACACCCCTCTTAGTCTTTTGTGAAAACAGAGAGACATGGCAATTGGGAATTTATACAGTTGGACTCGGATAAAAAAGTATCAATAGTTGAATTCAGTTAGATTAAAGTCAATTCAATCAGATGCCAATCGGCAAAGATTTAACATCTCTTTGGTCATTGGGATGTTGATTGAATGACTATATTTGGATGATATCTAATAGAGCCGTTGCATAATGTTTCTTTCGTTGAATTGGCTTTTGGAATTTGGCTGTAAGCATATTCTGATTAAGAGTTTTAGCAAAGTACTCTTGGCTAGTACTGATACCAGGAGCTGGAGTTATGTCAGTGCGATGTAATTGTGTTCTTTTTTTGCTTATTTTGAGCCCTTTTTAATTATCGTCAAGGACATTTTTCTGTTCAGTGGTCACTTCACACTATACATGCCAGTTCTTATCATTTTGAAGGGAAAAAAAAGTTCGTTTTTTTTTTTTTTAAAAAAAAATTTTAATTTAATTTTTTTTATCTTTTCCTTTTCTATTGTTTGGAGAAACTTTCTTGGGGTGATGGTTTGCAAATTTATCGTGGGGACTTTGACTAGGGTCCTGTAGTTTTTACTGTATTGTACAGGTTTGGTTTTCTGTTTAGTTAGTATTGTTGGTGTTGTTAAATTTTAGAATTATTATTTTTATTTCTAACAGAATGAGATGTGGTTTGTAACAGAGCAGTGGTTGTTTAGCATGCCATAGTAAGACCGCACTGAAAACTTCAGTGAATGAGCCACCAAAAGGGTTATTAAACGAAGGTCGGACTGTAAAGAAACCAAGCATATCAGAGGATTTTTGGACCACCAGCACGTGGGATATGGACAACAGTGCAGTTCAATCCAAGGGAAGCATCTTATCAATCAGCACAAACCAGACCCTTGATCTGCATGGTGGCTCTGGCAGCAGTAACACCCCTGCCGAATTTGTAAATCATGGCAAGTTTTTTATTTATTTGTTTTTCTTATGTTTTTATCAATTTCTGGGAATTTTATGTTCAAATTTCTGAGATAATTTCTGCATGTTGGAAATTGGTTTAATGACTCACTATCAGGTGGGTCTTATACGGACTCTTCATGGACATTCCAAAGGACAGCTGCTTTGGCAGTATGATCATTACCTGTAATGGAGTCAAATAATTATGTGTTACTAGTAGCCCGTTTCTCAATTTTTTCTGAACTTTTGCCTACCAAATTTCATTGCAGATGTGATCTAGCAAGGTTTTATTTACAGTCACTGTACTTTCTATGATTTCAAGAATGGTTTAACACTGTTGTTCTTGTCAGTTTTTGTATCGTGCTATAACATGTTTTTTTTTTTTTTTTTTTTTTTTTTTTTTTTTTTTTTTTTTTTTTTTTTGCTTTGACAAATGTGTGTGTGTGTGGAGCCTTGTTAAAGTTATATTACATGGTATCTGTGGTGCAGGTCTTCTTCTGTGGAACCAGACTAGGCACCTTTGGGTAGGGAATAAAAAGTCTGAGAGCCCGTCAAAGAAAATTCGAGAACCCAAATTAAGGTGGGTTGCTTCTTCTATTCTTTATCGACTCAAACTCATTGTACCTCTTATGTTTAGATCTGCCAGAAAGAATTATTTTGCTCATTGGACCTCTTACTTATGTTTAACCAGATACATGTTAGACAATTGAGGACAATTTCACATTTTCATCAGTGCATTGTACAAAACTAAACAAATTAAAAGTATTTTTTCCCCAATAATGCTAGTTTTTTATTTATGATAACACTATACAAGGATTTCTTCATTCTAAGTTTCGTTGCATGTCATAATTGGGGACTGGGAAGTTGTCCAAGCACGTTGAGTGCTTGGCTCACTGTAAAGTGTAAAGTGGGCAATGGGTATTCATGAGTACCTTTCTGTACATTGTCAGCACTCCTTGTCTCAGCATGGTTAAATTATTCTGCCTTTGCAGTTGGAATGCGTCGTATGAAAGTTTACTTGGGAGTACAAAGCCTTTCCCTCAGCCTATTCCTCTCCCGGTGAGCCCCTGCCCCTGCCTGCCCGCTGTTATCCTTACACACTATCTAATTTTTTTTCCTGGTTCCGACATTAACAGGAAATGGTAGATTTTCTCGTGGATATTTGGGAGCAAGAAGGGTTGTACGATTGAGCGGCAAAGGTACTAGAGATTTTTAAGTAGGCTAGAAGTTGATTCAAGTGTATGTAACACTATTACTGCCTCCCAGAAAATAGGAAGCAATAGCATGGCTTGTACGTGATCAACTATCACATCATTTTGTTCTTGCGTGTTCTTGGATTTTAACTTCCGGGGCCTTTTTGTCGCGCCCTTTTGTTGCTATGCAAACTGATTTTACAGGATTGGTTTCTTCCACTGCTCTTTGTGGCCGGCTTTGCAAGACGAAGATGACCTTTGTCTACACTTCCGTTTCATTTTCACCCTCCTCCCCCTTGCGGTATCTGCGTGCTTCGGTGTTCATTTCTGTTTATATTTGGGACCTAACAAGTAAAAAGGAATACTATAGACAGTAGGACTAAGTGGCTATGTTCTTTACAACAACAACAACAACAAAGCCTTTTCCCACAAAGTGGGGTCGGCTATATGAATCCTAGAACGCCATTGCGCTCGGTTTTGTGTCATATCCTCCGTTACTCTAAGCCTTTTCTTAGAGTCTCTTCCAAAGTTTTCCTAAGTCTTCCTCTACCCCTTCGGTCCTGAACCTCTGTCCCGTAGTCACATCTTCGAACCGGAGCGTCAGTCGGCCTTCTTTGCACATGTCCAAATCACCAGAACCGATTTTTTCTCATCTTTCCTTCAATTTCGGCTACTCCTACTTTACCTCGGATATCCTCATTCTCAATCTTATCCTTTCTCGTGTGCCCACACATCCCACGAAGCATCCTCATCTCCGCTACACCCATTTTGTGTACGTGTTGATGTTTCACCGCCCAACATTCTGTGCCATACAACATCGCTGGCCTTATTGCCGTCCTATAAAATTTTCCCTTGAGCTTCAGTGGCCTACGACGGTCACACAACACGCTGGATGCACTCTTACACTTCATCCATCCAGCTCGTATTCTATGGTTGAGATCTCCATCTAATTCTCCGTTCTCTTGCGAGATAGATCCTAGGTAGCGAAAACAGTCGCTTTTTGTGATCTTCACTAGATTGCTCCGATCATTAGTGTGGATAAGTATATAAATGGATAGAGATAGGAAAGCAAACACAAGATGTATGTGGTTCACCCAGATTGGCTACGTCCACGGAATAGAAGAGTTCTCATTAATTGTGAAGGGTTTACACAAGTACATATGTTCAAGCTCTCCTTTAGTGAGTACAAGTGAATGATTTAGTACAAATGACATTAGAGTACAAATGACATTAGGAAATATTGTGGGAGAATGATCTCGTAATCACGAAACTTCTAAGTATCGGAGTGTGGTATCATCTTGACTTGCCTTATCTGTCGCATAGGTAGATGTGGCAGCTTCTCTGGAAGTACTCTTCCTCCATCCAGGGGTAGTATCTTTAACTGGTGGAGATGCACAAGGTAATGTATCAATTTCACTTGAAGCTTACTTGTAGTTTCAGGCTTGGTCAAGCGCGATACAAACCATGTAGTAGGAGTCCCCCCCAAGTCGCTGAGCTAGGGGATCTGCTGAAAGAGGTGACAGACAAGGTAAGCAATCAGAGCTCCGGCTGATTGTTCACCTTCTCCCCATCTTGCAGCAGCATGAAGGATAAAGAGAAGAAAAATGAGAAGAGATGATATGGAATACTTTTGCTTTTGAAGAAGTAACTTTCCACAGGCTAACTCTTGAACTGAGCTGGAGGGTTTTCTGGTTTCCTCCAGAGTATAAGGCCGACTGAAGAATTTGAGGGTCAAAACAAGTCCATCAAATCTAGAGTACGTTCGACCCTGCTGATATGGGATACTTTTGCTTTTGACAGAGTAATGGATGTATCGGCATGTGTGCTGTTACGCTTGTCTCCACATGCTTCCTTGTATCCTTCGCACTTGCCCTATCTGTCCCTCGAGCAGATGCGGTATCTTCCCTGGACACATAAGATGTTGAAGATGAGTACTCGAGAGCAATGCCAGGTAAGTAATCAGGTAAGGGGTTCCAGGCAGTCAGTTCCTGGCTGGTAACTTGATTTCAAGTGCTGACTGATTGCTCTCTTTCTCCTTGTCTTGCAGGTAAAAACAAGGCCAAAGGAAAAGACAGGGAAAAAACATGATATGGGATACTCTTGCTTTTAACCCTGATGATATGAGATATTCTTGCTCTAGTATAGCTTGTTTGCAGAGGTATTATCGGGGGGAAAGAAAGCTGAATATTTCGAAAGGCTTCGTTGGGAGTGCCCTCTCAGATATGAGGAAGGGTTGAGCATTTTTGCAGGTCTGCCTGTCCGTTGGGGATGGAGGTCGACATATATAGGAGTCTCCCTAACAAAAAGTAGTAATGCTATTCCTTTACCCTGCTTGGTCATAGCACGGTAGTGGGAGCTGCCAGCTTCACATGTTTTAACTCTGTCAGAGCACTTTGAAAAAGTGGTATGTGGTATCTGGCTCTCGAGATTCGGAGAACTATGCTTCTTCGATTTTTGAGAAAGCAATCATGCTGGGGGTCTGGCTCTCGAGATTCGGGGAGCAGTGTCTCTTCGATTTTTGAGAAAGTAATCATGTTGGGAGTCTGGCTCTCGAGATTCGGAGGGCGGTGCCTCTTCGATTTTGGAGTAAGCAATCTTGTTGGGAATGTTTTCTCGGATGTAAAGGTTGGGCATGTTTGCTAGTCTATCTTGCCACGAAGCACGGAGGTTGACACACAGGGACTTCAATTATCCAACAGTGGTACTGTTCCTTTACCCTTGTGGGTAATAATATGTTAGCTAGACCTTCAAAATTTATGTGTCTAAACTTTGTTAGTGCTGTTTTTTTGCTATTCTTTTACCTTTCTTGGTCAGAGCGATGTAGTGGGAGCTGCAAGCTTCACGTGCTCAACTTTGGCAGAGACTTTGGCAAAGTTATCTGTGGTACCCATGAGCTATTGTTGCGTGTGGGAAGTGGGTGATTGAACAGTAAGATTCATATGTTTTCTACTTCACCAGAAGTCTTTGACAGAATGCCCATAATTTCCGCTAAGCTGAGTGTGCGTGTGACAGGTGCTGACAAGGCTAGAAAAGTAGGTGCCTCTTCAATTTCTGAGATCGGCCCTCGTGGTCTCTGAGCAGCCCAGCTTTTGAGAAAGCGAGCGCCTCTTCGATTGATTCGGAGAACGATGCCTCTTCGATTTTTGAGAAAGCATCATGCTGGGGGTCTGGCTCTCGAGATTCGGGGAGCAGTGTCTCTTCGATTTTTGAGAAAGTAATCATGTTGGGAGTCTGGCTCTCGAGATTCGGAGGGCGGTGCCTCTTCGATTTTGGAGCAATCAGTCTTGTTGGGGGTGTTTTCTCGAATGTGAGTAAAGGTTGGGCATGTTTGCTAGTCTACCTTGCCACGAAGCACAGAGGTTGACACACAGGGACTTTCCAATTATCCAACAATGGTACTGTTCCTTTACCCTCTCTTCGATTTTTGAGAAAGTAGTCATGTTGGGAGTCTGGCTCTCGAGATTCGGAGGACGGTGCCTCTTCGATTTTGGAGCAAGCAATTTTATTGGGAGTGTTTTCTCGAATGTGAGTAAAGGTTGGGCATGTTTGCTAGTCTACCTTGCCACGAGGCACAGAGGTTGACACACAGGGACTTTCCAATTATCCAGCAGTGGTACTGTTCCTTTACCCTTGTGGGTAATAATATGGTAGCTAGACCTTCAAAATTTATGGGTCTAAATTTTGTTAGTGCTGTTTCTTTGCTATTCTTTTACCCTTCTTGGTCAGAGCGATGTAGTGGGAGCTGCAAGCTTCACGTGCTCAACTTTGGCAGAGGACTTTGGCAAAGTTATCTGTGGTACCCATGAGCTATTGTTGCGTGTGGGAAGTGGGTGATTGGGCAGTAAGATTCATGTGTTTTCTACTTCCCCAGAAGTCTTCGACAGAATACCCATAATTTCCGCAAAGCTGAGTGTGCATGTGACAGGTGCTGACAAGGCTGGAAAAGTAGGTGCCTCTTCGATTTCTGAGATCGGCCCTCGTGGTCTCTGAGGAGCCCAGCTTTTGAGAAAGCGAACGCCTCTTCGATTTCTGAGATCGGCTTTCGTGGTCTTTGAGCAGCCCAACTTTTAAGAAAGCAAACACCTCTTCGATTTATGAGATCAACCCTCGTGGTCTCTAAGCAGCCCAGCTTTTGAGAAAGCAAACGCCTCTTCGATTTCTGAGCAGGCGCCTCTTCGATGTCTGAAGCTCCGTCGAGTGCAGCTTTTTATAGGGCTGGCATTAAGTTCCAAAACACACTTGAATCTCCACCAGTAGAAGCTCCATTCTTGCACTTCTAAGATCTTGATTTGTCCGACCTCTTCTCTCTTCAACACCTTTGAAAATGTCTGGCCCCTCCGACCGTCGTTTTGACTTAAACCTTGTTGAAGAGGCAGCCCCGCCTTCTCCAGACAACATATGGCGCCCATCCTTCGTCTCCCCTACTGGTCCTCTTACCGTTGGGGATTCCGTTATGAAGAATGATATGACCGCTGCGGTGGTGGCCAGGAACCTTCTCACTCCCAAAGATAACAGACTACTTTCCAAACGGTCTGATGAGTTAGCTGTTAAGGATTCGCTGGCTCTCAGTGTTCAGTGTGCAGGTTCTGTGTCTAATATGGCCCAACGCCTATTTGCTCGAACCCGCCAAGTTGAATCATTGGCGGCCGAAGTGATGAGTCTCAAACAGGAGATTAGAGGGCTCAAGCATGAGAATAAACAGTTGCACCGTCTCGCACATGACTATGCTACAAACATGAAGAGGAAGCTGGACCAACTGAAGGAAACTGATGGTCAGGTTTTACTTGATCATCAGAGATTTGTGGGTTTGTTCCAAAGGCATTTATTGCCTTCGTCTTCTGGGGCTGTACCGCGTAATGAAGCTCCAAATGATCAACCTCTGATGCCTCCTCCTTCTAGGGTTCTGTCCAGTACGGAGGCTCCGAATGATCCCTCTCCGGTGCCTTCTCTTTCTGGGGCTCTACCGACTGCTGAGACTTCTCCTAAGCAACCTTTGTGAAGGCTCCCTTTTGTTTGTTTATTTTGACTCATGTATATGTACATATTTGTAGCTTATCGGGGATATCAATAAATAAGCTTTCCTTCATTTCAACGTATTGAGTTAAATACACCAAAGCCTTCTTCGCTAAGTTCTTTGAATTTTCTTTTGTTGGAGCTTTGTGAGTGGAGCATGTAGGTTGAGGTAGTGTTCCCTTAATTTCCTGAGTGAGGAAAACTTCTCGGTTGGAGACTTGGAAAATCCAAGTCACTGAGTGGGATCGGCTATATGAATCTTAGAACGCCATTGTGCTCGGTCCTGTGTCATGTCCTTCGTTAGATCCAAGTACTCTAAGTCTTTTCTTAGAGTCTCTTCCAAAGTTTTCCTAGGTCTTCCTCTACCCCTTCGGCCCTGAACCTCTGTCCCATAGTCGCATCTTCTAATCGGAGCGTCAGTAGGCCTTCTTTGCACATGTCCAAACCACCGTAACCGATTTTCTCTCATCTTTCCTTCAATTTCGGCTACTCCTACTTTACCCCGAATATCTTCATTCCTAATCTTATCCTTTCTCGTGTGAATAAATGATTTTCTTGGGCAAGCCTTCGTTGCATGTAATTTTGGGGGTAATTGTCAAAACGTCATTTCATTTATGATTAAAAAAAAAATTAATGTTGTTAGCGCTCTAAAAATCTTATTAGCTATCCAACCAAATCGGAAATTGGATAAGTAAAAATAGGTAGTACACGTAGGGTATTTTCAATACGAGATTCAAAATGCCTTGAAGTTGGCATTTTACATATTTTTTATTTGCCGAAAAATGTAAATTATCTATCTTCATCGAAAGATTAAATAAAAATATAAATTTACCGTCATTATTACTTCTTTTGGTGCGAGTCTCACTAATTAACGAGTAAATAAGATCTCAAATTTACATTCTTCCCATTGGAGTAGATTTGTCATTACATATGCAGGAAATATAATGTGGGATGTAAATATGTTTATGGCATCTCAAATTGCAATCCCCAATTGGAGATGCCTTATAGCTTAAAGCATCTCCAAGAGAAGTTCTAAATTTTTGTTAAACTAGCAAGTGAATAGTCAAACAACTATTTTTGCTACTCAGTTAATTCAAACTCAACCTGCTCATTTTCTAAAACAGCTACTCTCTCTACCTTTTCTCATTGCTCAACAGTCCACCCTTTCAATATTTAACTAATGAACAGTTGCTCTGTAAATTTAAAGAGTGAGTATTCGTTTTGCTATAATAGACGCTCTTTTCTAGAGTTGGTTGGAGATATATTTTTTATTTTTGTTTAATTTGACTCTTTAAAATAGAGTTTTGGTTGTAAAAATTTTACAGCATCTTTATGAGATGCTCTAAACGAATAAGAGCTGAACGCTTAAAAGTGTACAAGTGCCAGCTTGATACTTTGTAGGAAATGACCATAAAGAAGGTAAGTGAAAGCCAAGGTTGTCACTTCCCCACGAACAAAGTTGCTCGTTGTGTTAGATGGGGATTGTACAGATGGATAACTAACTCCAATCTGATACCTGCAATACAATATAACATATTATACACATGTGTATATGTATGTATATATGTATGTATGTGTGTGTCTCTGTGTGTATACAATATAACATATTATACACGTGTATATGTATGTATATATGTAAGTATGTATGTATGTATATACTATGTGTGTGTGTGTGTAGGGATGGGCAAAATACCCGCGGTTATAAGTATGTATGTATGTATATACTATGTGTGTGTGTGTGTAGGGATGGGCAAAATACCCGCGGTTATGGATAACCGCGGTTACCCGCCCATTTAAACTTCACGGTTACGGTTATGGGTACCCGTTTAGATAATTAAACGGTTATGGGTGTAACCGTTTACCCGTGAAATTTAAATGGGTGGTTATGGGTATTAACCGCGGTTATAAACGGATAACCGTTTACCCATTTATTTTATATATGTAATGTTGAATATTTAAAAAATAAATAAAATATATATATATATATATATATAGACACACACATACGGGGCTGTTTGACAGGGGATGGGAATATATATATATATATATATACACACACACACACACACACAAACACATACGGGGATGTTTGACAGGGGATGGGAAGTTGGGTTATTAACCCAACAATCACCTCTCTTCAATTTGAATACTGCATCTTTCTATTTTTTAATTTTTTTTATGGAAAACTGGAACAACAGAACCTGGGCTAAGAAGCCAACACAAGGCAAACAACAAGCAGAAGCTAGAAAATCCTTGCAGGGATTAATATTATGACAATTTTTTTTTAATTTTCAAGTTGTTAAAAAACATGTAGACGGGTGAAAAAGGGGTTATGGTTAAAAAAAAAAAGGATAAATGGGTGTGTGTGTGTATGTGTGTGTGTGTGTGTGTGTGTAAGAGTATTCTCTTTGAAACCGAGTCAATAACCATTAAACCCATCACTAGTCATACATATGAAAACAACATCCTCTGTGTGTGTGTGTGAGTATTCTCTTTGAAACCGAGTCAATAACCATTAAACCCTTCACTAGTCATACATATGAAAACAACATCCTTTACCATAATTTTCACATTGGAAAAATCATGACAGAAAAGGAATGAGGAATCCCCATTTACAAACACAAGTCCCTTCATACTCAACCACCAAATATTCCAGTATAATTATTATGATTACATCAATGCATGGACCAACATTTTCCTTTATCAGAATGAGGATTCAGTCACTCTTGGTTTATCAACTTCGACAAGAAATTTCAACCAATACTCCTAGCTTGGTTCTCCAAGTGGTGGTCAGTTCATGGCCCAACAACAGTCTCATCCCATAATTGTTCATGCACATTGTCAACCATCTCCAGTCAAGATTTGATAGAAGTTAGTTCAATAAGAAAATACTTCTTTTAATTTTCATTGCCAAATATGAAGTTCCATGATTTCAAAATAGACGTATGAATGAGACAATGAAGAAGTTCATAGAGTCAGATCAGTGAAATGGTGGGACAAGTTCCATGAGCAAAGAATCATCGATCAGGTTCTCAATGAATTCCCTATTAACTCACAACTAGTTGTTGCAACACAATCATTATCAGACATCTCCCCATCTTCCTCACTAAAAGGAAAATCAAAATCTTCCAAGTCATCAACATTGAACCACAAAGTTGTAGAAATTGAAGACCTTGGGCAAAAATTTTTCGTTTAAGCAGCACAGTTACAGTCACAAACAGCTCCATTACCGTTGCAATTAAACCAGCCTAGCTAGTCTGATGAAGACAAAGAATCTTCAAATGCATCATCACAACAACTAGTAAAGCCAAACAGTCAAAATACCAGGTGGGCCGACTACCATAATGCACAAAATCAATTCGAATGATCAAACCATGTGAATCACAAGTTAGCCATCATGTGAAAGTCACCATGTGAAGCACAAGTCAATCATCACATGAAAGACAAGTTAGTCACCATGTGAAACACAGTCAGTCACCACGTGAAGCACTCAGGCCATCATATGAAGCAAAGTTAGTCACCATGTGAAACACAATCAGTCACCACATGAAGCACTCAGTCACCACGAAATTGCAACAATTATTCAGGCATTTTACTATTCATAAGAAAAAAGCAGCAACTCCCCATGATTCAATAGTAAAAAACTTAATTATTCAAGTTTCTTTTCTTAAATCTATAAAAGAAAGGTTCCAAGGAAGAAGTTAAACAAGTTAATTTCCAAATCTTTTCCTTAGTCAAAATTTTCTTTGAGTTCTCATTATATTTAATGAAAACAAACACTACAAACACTTTAATTTTTAGAAGAAGAAGGATGTCTGCGTGCACCAATTTTCAGTCCATTTAGTAAATTGTACCACAGTCAACATTTGGAAGTCTTTCAGATTTACAAAAGAAGTAATTTCAAAAAATCTATTTTCAATAATTATATTGCATCATTAATTTAAATTCATTATTATCATTATAATATAATATGAAGTACAAGTAAATCTGTAGACATGTAAATTTCGTTGCATGCAAATAATGCATCACAAAGCTCTACGTGACATATGACTCATCACAAATGGACAAGTCATCAATGACATGTGGCACAAATCAAGCAAAGGAATCTCAAAAGCATTCCTAAAATGCGGCAAAGGGGAAGAAATCCCCTTAAAATCAGCAAGGGGCCCAAATTGCTCCCAAAACCGAAGTGAAAGCTAAAGCATCTTCATAAAACAAGCAAGAATTGAAGACTGTTTACAAAATAGGTAACAAAGCTCTATAGATTTCGGCCAAGCAAGGGAAAGGGGCTGAAATTAAGACACAAAACATGCCTAAATTCTCCCATGGACAAATCAAGACACAAATAAAAGCCAAATCCATCTAAAGGCAAGCTTTGAGAAGTCTATAAATACAAGGTCCTAGGACAAACAAAGGTCGATAATTTCTACATTCAGAATCTCACACAAGGAGAACCTCTGTTAAATCTTTGAAGACTAATATGTTGCCAAAGCTCTATTCGAATAATGTACAACCAAAGCCGAAACATTCCCCTGAAGAATTAATAAACACTTGTGTCGATTCCTTCAGGACTTTGTTACAAGCTCAAAACTTGTAACGAGGTTCGATTCAAGATCAAGTCGCCAAGACCCTTGAATCAATAAAGTCTACATCAAGATCACCTTTGCCACAACCGTAAACCTGTGGTGAAGACTATCGACGCATTATTTCAAGCTCAAAACTTGAAGCAATCGTTCAATCGTTCGTTCAAGATTAAGTCATCGTGACCCTTTGATCAACAACCTACAATTCAACATCAAATTTGAAGGCTGAATCAAAGGAAAATTGTAAACAGAGATTGTAACTCTACAAATTCATCAATACATATCTACTTACAGATTGCTACACTCGTCAACTACCTAGAGGTGCAGCATGACGAGAAAGCTAACCCAAGGGTTGATTTGCAAAAGGAGGAAACCGACAAGAAAGATGAGCCTCTGGTGGAGAGAGCTGAGGAGAAGCTGGAGGTGGAACGAGCTGCGATGCTGATCGGAGCATATTTATGCGACTTAGTTAGCTTGTTTCTTGGCATTTATGTTGTTAGTTCGTAGTTATTTTAGTATTTTAAGCTATTTTCGTGTGTTTGTAGGTCCAAAGGGTTAATGTGGCAAAGAAATGCATTTTGGAGCATTTTGGAGCATTTTTGGGTATGGAATGGATAACATATGCTTGGAGCAAAAGGAATGGACGAAATTTGAAGTTTGTGCATCATCCTCTCCCTATAAATAACCATTTTAGCACACTCATTTCACCCAACACATCCACTCATTACAACCACCCAACACATTCACCTACCACTACATCCACTCATTACAACCACCCAACACATTCACCTACCACTACATCCGCTCATTTCACCCAACACATCCATTCACCTACCACTACATCCACTCATTTCACCCAACACATTCACCTACCACTACATCCACTCATTACCACCACCCACTACATCCTCTCCCTAGCCTATAAATATATCCATCCAAAGACACATTGGGGAGGACAGTTGAGGGAGAAGGGAGGAAGACACATTTTGCCGTAAGACAGAGTCTTTTCTTCTTAACCATTCTACACATTCCCACAACAAAAACACAATTCCATGCACCTTCATTTCCCTTACCTTGCCGTGGCCTCCATCCAACCTAAACACATTCAGCCATTCCTCCATACAAACAAACCTTCAAACACTTACCAACACCTTGTGCCGTAGCTAAGGAAGGGAAGGAAAGTGCTTGGACGTGCTTGTTGTCCAACTTGGATCGTTGGAGCGTTTAGGTGATTTCTTTCTTTTGTTTCTAATGTTTAAATTCATTTCCTTTCGTTTTGTTGTAAATATGAGTGGCTAAAACCTTCTTGGCTAGGGGTGATTTCAAAGCCATGATTATGTGTGCAATATAATTTGATAAATTCTAGTTATGAACTCTTGAATTGTGAATGCAATTGGCTTAACTATTTGATGGATAACTTATTTGTGTTTCTTAATTAAGGGTCGACACTTAATTGGCATGCATAAATCCGTTGCTAGAATATAAGGAAGTTTCACATAATCGTTACAAACTTATATTCACATGTAGTGAAGGTCGCTTATAAACAATCGCGTTAAGTTCAATTCCTAGCATGAGTGACATGATGTCATAGTTGCAAGTGCTTTGTCAATGCTTATGATTTTCATTAAACGTAATGATCTTTTATTGTATCTCTATTATGATGTCATTTAGGGAACTTTAGAAGAATGTTTTGGGTTGTCGAATGATGTCATCCAATCCAATAAAACAAGGAAAATCTGAGAGTTAACTAGTGATGTCACGGTTAATTTGGAGCATTGTCGTTCATAATTCAATGAAGTAGTAACTGGAAATCGAGTTTTTTGCATACATGTGATGTGTGGAGAAAAAGCCTCTAGCTATCCCATCCATCATCTTATTTCTCAAATATGTTTTACAATCTGTCTAATTTTTCATACTTGTTTGTTTGTTTCAACTTCATCCAAATCAAAACCCCCTTTTAGTTTTTTGTTTCAAAGTGTTTCAAATCTGTTTTAGTTGTGTTCTTAAGTGTTTTGATTCAAGTAAAAGTCAATTTTCGTCCAAAGTCATTCCTAGTGTTTAGTTTAAGTTTATTTGGTTGTTTTAAGTTGTTTTGAGTATTTTAAGTTTGCTTTGAGTCTTGTGAGTCTTGTTAAGTGTTTTTAAATTTAGTTTTATGTTTTTGAATCAGTTTAGAGGTTATTAGCAAGCCCTCCTAATCCCCGGTCCAGAACGATCCCTACTTATACTTGTACTACAATTGTCAAAAGAGGGTTAAATTTGTGTGTTAAGATAATTTTCGCATCAGATGCTCATGGGATTTATCTCTATCCAACAGTTGTAAAAGATGATCACAAGCACAATCAAGGCGTAGTATGAAGGAAGCTCACATGACTCCATGTTGTATTCAAAGCGTTATTCCAAAAAGATTGGCACCTTGAGGATGACAAAGGGTTATTAGCTGCCTAAATTCATGCAATTCGAAGGAAAAGGCAATCCCAAACAACATATTGCCCATTTCATCAAAACTTGCAACAATGTTGGGAAGGAGAGAGACTACCTAGTCAAGTAATTCGTGTGCTCACTAAAAGGTAATGCCTTTGATTGATACTCCGACCTTGAGCTCGAGTTCATCAACAATTAGGATCAGCTTGAAAGAGAATTCCTTAACTGCTTCTATAGCACTTGCCGCACCGTAATCATGTTGGAGCTGATGAGTACAAAGCAGTAGAATGACAAACCTGTCATCGACTACATCAATAGATGGCGTTATTAAGTCTAGATTACAAAGATCGACTTTCTGAAACCTCCGTCATTGAGATGTGTGTTCAAGGCATGCACTGGGGGTTACATTACATTCTCCAAGGCATAAAACCAAGAATTTTTAAAGAATTAGCAACTTGATCCCATGACATGGAGTTGAGTATTGCTAATCATGGGAAGAAAGAGCTGATCACTTACTTAAAAAAGGATAATGTGTTCGCTCCAAAGGTAGACAAGACTCAGAAAAAGCCTGCCAAGGAAGCTTTTCCGTCCATATTACCCCCATTAAGACCTCATATGTGCCCATCAAGATCTCCTCTGAGAACAAAGGGAAGAAGGTACAAAAACACCTTGAGGGCGTACCCTTTTCCTGACTCTGAGGTGGCTGCAATATTAGACGACTTGCTGGAAAAGAAGGTGATCGAGCTACCCGAATGCAAGCGCCCCTAAGAGATGAATCGCATTAACGATCCTAGGTACTGCAAATACCATCGTATCGTGAATCATCTTGTTGGCAAGTGCTTCATCCTTAAGGAGCTCATCATGAACTGATAGGAGCATATTTATGCGACTTAGTTAGCTTGTTCTTGTGCATTTGTGTTGTTATTTTTTAGTTAATTATGTATTTTAAGCTATTTTCGTGTGTTTATAGGTCATAATAACAAAGTTGGCAAGAAAGTGCATTTTGGAGCATTTTAGAGCATTATTTAGCCAAGATTGGATAGTGCAAGCATGGAGACATGAGGATGGACGTTTTTGAAGATTTGAGGGCTAGAAATCAACATGTGTGTGTTCAAGTGTGTTGACCTACAACTCCAAACATCCATCCACTACACCCATTACATCCACTCATTACCAAACATCCACCCACTACACCTATTACATCCACTCATTACCAAACACTCACCCACTACACCCATTACATCCACTCATTACAAACATTCATCCACTACACCCATTACATCCACTCATTACCAAACATCCACCCACTACACCCATTACATTCACTCATTACCACAACACTCACCTACTACACCGATTACATCCAGTCATTACCAAACATCCACCCACTACACCCATTACATCCACTCATTACCACAACACTCACCCACTACACCCATTACATCCACTCATTACAACTCCATACACTCCTCTCCCTAGCCTATAAATACATCCACCCTTCACCATAATTGGGGGGCCATCATCCAAAGACACCACATCATCTACACAACTCTCCACCCTTCACCATAACTCACCTATATCCATCCACCACCACAAGAGACCATCCATTCATCAAACAACACATTGTGCCGCAACAAAGAGAAGAAGGAGGACCTTTAGACGTGCTTGCCATTCAAGTTGGATTGTTGAAGCGTTTTTACGTGTTTTCATTCTTTTGCTTTGAATGTTTACTTTGTTATTTTCTAATTTTGTTGCAATTATGAGTGGCTAAACCCCTATTTAGTTAGGGGGAAGTTTGAAGCCATGAACATGCTTGAGATATGAATTGATTTCTTCCAATTGTGATTTGATAAGTTGTGATTGCAATTCAATTATCTATTTTATTCATAACTGATTCTTGTATGTGATATGATATTAACTAGCACTCAATTTAACCCTCTTTTTATCAATTGTAATAAGTATGTAAGTAGGGATCGTTCTAGGCCGGGGATTAGGAGGGATTGCTAAATCACTTGAAAACTGACTCAAATACGTAAAAACAAGTTTAAAACACTAAACTAAACTCAAAGAATGCAAAACTAAACTTTAAAACACTAAAACAAACCAAAGGACTCAAAACAGAAACAAACACTCAAAACTGCCTTAAAAGCACAATATGGGCAGTTTTGAACAAAAAGCACCAAATTGGACGAATTTGGGTTTTAACTTGTACCAAAACACTTAAAAACACAAACTAACTTGACTTCTAACTAATATGACTCAACAAAGAAAATGGGGATTGATTTTGGACGAATTTAAAAACAAAACAAAACTTTGTAAACTAGAACAGATTTTAAAACGAATTTGGTGAAAGTGAATGGATGGAAGGCTAGCTAAGGTGTTCATCTCCACACATGTTATACTTGCATACGAAACGATTTCCAATTGTTTTTCAATAAACCATGAATTCTCAACGCCCCAAGTTAATTAGGTCCGCTTAAATTAACCTTCAGATTTTCCTAACGTTATTGAATTGGATGATTGCATACGACAACCCAAAGCATTCCCCACAAGTCCCCTACATGATTGCATAATAGAGATACAAGCAAAAATCATTAAGTTTTATGAAAACCATAAGCATTGACGAAGCACTTGTTACTATGATTGCATGAAACTTATGCTAAGAATTTACTTAACGCAATTGAGATCATCAACCTTTACTACTTGTGAATATAATTCCATAACGATTAGGTGAAATTTCCTTATATCCTAGCATTCAATTTATGCATGATAATTAAGCGTGCACTCTCAACCAACACACACAAATCAATGTAATTCACATAGATAAGTAAATTGAATTCACAACTTATGAAACGCAATTAGAAGTAATCAAATCATATCGCAAGCATAAACATGTATTTCGAATCCCCCCCTAGCCAAGGGGGATTTAGTTCCTCATACTCGCAAAGGAAAGATACATAAATTTAGAAATTAAAATCCAAAGAAAGAAAACACCTAGAACGCTCCAACTTGGCAGCAAGCGCATTCAAGAATTCTCCTTCCTCCTTGCTACGGCAGAGAAGTTTAGAACAGGTTTTTGGGGTTATTTGTGGTGTAGAATGGATGGGGAATGGTATGGAAAGGTTTAGGGTTGATGGGGGTACGGCTAGGGATGATTTTGGGCAGAATTTTGGGACTTTGGTGATGGGAAGGTGCGGCAGAAATCAAGGGCAGATTTCTGGCGTGAATGATTGTGTATGGGAGATGATATTTCGGCCAAAAGGGTTTAATGAGTATATATAGGCACTTCAAAACCCTAGCAATCAGATTAGGGTTTCTAGAAGCCCAAATCCACCAGAAAATAGGTTAAAACAATCAGAATTTTAGTGAGAAAAAGGGCCTAGGGTGCGGCTAGGGTTAGGGTTAGAGATGGGCCTTCTAGAATGCCTTGCAAGGCAAGGAAATAAGATATTCTAGAGGCCTAGGTGCGGCAAAGGGTGAAGATCCACAAGGAATTAGGGTTTAGGTCATCTAAAAGCCCAAAGCCAAGAATAGAAACTCTCGAAAATGGAAACCTCCAAGAATAGAAACTTCCAACTTTAGAAACTTTGGTTTCCAAATCTGAATTCTTTGTTCTTCACTTTCATTTCTTCATTTCTTAAGCTCCTTTGACCTTCAAACTCGTCCATTTCTTGTGCTCCATTAGCATACACAACATTCCAACCCAATTTTGCTCTAAAATGCTCCATTTCGCACTTCTTTGCATACTTTGTCTCTAAAACCTGAAATGGCACGAAAATGACTTTAAACACTGAAATAACTAAAGAAAAACAACATAAATGCACAAGAACAAGCCCACTAAGTCGCATAAATATGCTCCTATCAGTATGTTTATTAAGGATGCATACTTAGTTTTTATGCATGAATATGATGCTAGAATATAAATGAGTTTCACCTAATCGTTACAAGTTTATATTCATGAGTAGTGAAGGTTGGTTATCACAATCGCGTTAATTGAATTCTTGGCAAATGTATCATGCATTCATAGTTATAATTGCCTCGTCAACACTTATGATTTTCATTGAAAGTAATGATCTCTGATTGTATCTCTATTATGCATTCATAAGGGGGACTTTTAGAGAATGATTTGGGTTGTTGCATGCATTCATCCAACTCAATGAGTAGAGGAAAATCTGAGGGTTAATTTGTGCATCACGGTTAATCTAGGGTGTTGAGCATCATAGTTTATTGAAAAGCAATTGGAAATCAATTCATGTACAAGTGTGTCATGTGCGAAGAATGGACCTCTAACTAATCCATCCATCATCTCATTTCTTAAATTCGCTTTACAATCTGTCTAATTTTTAAGTTGTTTGTTTGTTTCGAATTCGTCAAAACCGAAATCCCCCTTTTACTTTGTTGTTTCAAAGTGTTAAATTTCTATTTCGTTAGTGTTTTTAAGTTGTTTTGCGTCTTTAGAATCTGTTTTGAGTCCTTTAAGTCTATTCAAATGTTTTTAACGTTGTTTTTATGTTTTTGAGTTAGTTTAGAGGTTTTAGCAAGCCCTCCTAATCCCCGGTTTAGAACGATCCCTACTTGCATTTTTACTACAATTTGACAACAAGAGGGTTTAATTTGAGTTCTTAACTTTCATCGCATCAAATTTTGGCGCCGTTGCCGGGGATTAGCAACTTTGCTAATTCCCTGTTGTTTCTTTTTATTTCTTTTTCGTGTCTTTTGTTTTAGTTACTGACTATGTTTCTTTTCTTGTCTTTTGTTTTTAGTTTCTGATTTTGTTTTGCTTTGTTTATTTTACTTTTGATATTTGATTTAGTTTTCTTTCTTTGATTTTAGGTACTAGAGAAGTAAGACATGGATTTTGCTAGCATTCAAGCTCAATTGGCAAATCTTACTTCTCAAATGTTGCAGTATGCTGAAAGGACCACAATGCAAAGTGTCCCTATATTTGGTGCGTCTTATAGGCAAGGATATAAAGCCAATCAATGTCCACAAAGAGATTGGAGTGATCATTCAAACTCTATGTGGTGGGAAGCTCAACAAGTTCAACATGAAGGATATTGGCAGCCATATGAGGAGTTCTATTCAGGACCTATGTAGCCACCACAACCTCATATACAATATGCCCAATCAAACTCGGATTCGTCAATAGATTACAATCGAATTTTTGATGAATTAAATTCTTTGGTGCAGGGCTCACAAAATCAAGCCAAGGAGGCTCAACAAGATGGATATTGGCAGCAATCTAAGGAGTTTTATTTAACGCCTATGCAGCCACCACAGCTCCCCCTACAACAATTCCAATCAAATTCAAGTATGTCCATGGATAGTGATCAAATTGTTCAAATACTAACCTCTTTGATGCAGGACCTACAAAATCAAGACAAGAAGTTGGGTGAATTAAATAATCAAATGGGAGAGATTGTGGAAGTCATGGCACAAATTCAAGAACAAAGTGAATTCTCCAACGCAAACATCGTAAATTCAATGGAAGATTTTGTAATTGTTGAGGCTATCACTTTGGGAAGTGAAATGGAGGATGAAGCCGTCCCAGAACCATCCAAACATAGCCTGAAAGTGGATGAATTGTTGCTGCAAGAAGAAGAGGAGGAGGACGACATGGGCAATTTAGAAGAACTCTTACCGCAAGCCTCTCAAGTCCTTATGCCATCCAACTTAGATAAGGACGTCCCAATTTCATTTCATTCTAATGTTATTCCTCCGAACGTCCCTTTTCCTCCTAGGTTTTTGATTCCCAAGAAAGAAGAGAGTGAAAAAGACATCATGGAAGCCTTCCCAAAGGTGCAAAATGATATTCCAATTCTTGGTGCAACAAACCAAGTTCCAGATTGTGTTGAAATGTTCAAAGGACTTTGTACACCAAGAAGAATGATTCAAGAGAAAGTAGTGGCTGAAGAAGATGTAGAATGCATAAAAAAGGATGTGCTTGAGACAACCATTCCTAAAGAAGTTGAATTTGATGACACGAGACAACTCACAACCATTGTAGTAAATCTGGCCAAATTCAAAGTCCTTGAAACTTTCAAGGAAGTGGTGTTTTTCATTGAGTTCTTGTTGGACAAAGAAAGTAAGTCATTTTCTCCAATTTCCATTACGTTTTATACTAACATGTTGATTTTGATGATTCAGACACCCACTCTAGAATTTAAGCCATTGCCGGATCATTTCAAGTATCACCTTCCATTCAAGGATCAATTCCATGTCGTGGGCTCCAATAAAGTTTGAATGGAAGTCTTGTCCGGCTCAAAGACGTTAAAGAAAGCGCTTCTTGGAAGGCAACCCATGTATTCAAAAAAAGGAAGATCTATGAATTGCTCTACAATCAGTTTTGCGTTTCTAAAAACCTTCCCTTTTTTGCATTTCTATTTTTCCATGATTGTCATTTTTTTTTATTTTTGTTGTTTATTTAATTATTTTTGGGTGTGGGTTTATTTTTGAAACATTGACAGATATGCAAGATATTATTTCATTCATTTTCATGAAAAAAAAGGAACATTGAGCAGAAAATTACAAGAGGGAGCCTTCACAAAGGCTGCTTAGGAGAAGTCTCAGTAGTCGGCGGAACCTCAGCAGTCGGCGGAGCCCTAGAAGAAGGAGGCAGCGGAGGTTGATCATTTGGAGCTTCAGTACGCGGTGCAGCCCCAGAAGACAAAGGCAAATGCTGTTGGAACAAACCCACAAACCGCTGATGATCAAGTAAAATTTGACCATCAGATTCCTGCATCTGGTCAATCTTCCTCTTCATGTTTGTAGCATAATTATGTACGAGCTGAAGGAAAAATTTTGTCCTAGCTAAGAACAAGTATGAACATTTGAATACATATGCTAGCAATTAACACTTTAAAGTAGGCATGCATCCAAAAACAATTCATAAAACCCATGACTTTCAAAGCCTAGTATATGGTGAACCAAAATAAACTCTTTAACAACATTAAAGAGAAGTAAAGATTTAGAGTTTCTTTACCCTTGAAGCTCATCCTTGTTTACACAAGGGATTCACCCAAGTGGAGGGCCTTCAAGTCACCTCCAAGCTCCTTGAATCCTCCTTGTGTTTTCCTCCCTTTAGTGCTCCTTTGAAGATTTGAGGAAATAAGGATTTGTTCTCCAAAACACCAAAAGCTTGATGTCTCTAAGTCTCTACACCAAGGATGTATTTTGTGAAGATGATATGGATGACTTAAGGAAGAAGAGATTGCTAGATGTCCCTTCCTTTAGTGGCTGCCCTCTTGGAAGAAAATGGAAAAACGTTTTACCCAATTTCAACTAGAAAACACCTTAATGAAATAAAGCTATAAAATTCCTTTTATACTTCATTTCTTTGGTGAGTGGCAAACTTGCAATTAAGCAAACTTGCCCATTCACCCTAAATGGCCGGCCATCCTTATTGTTATTGGGCTATTTGCCCATTTTGTTTTAGTTGTCATACAACTTAAACATAATGGGCCTTTTGGACCAAAACGCTTTTGGGCCCCGAAACCCAAAACCAACATATAAGCCCAATACGAACCTTTCGTATAATTAATTAACTAATTAATTAATCTTGACCATTCTTCAATTAAACCATTTAATTGCTTATCCATTTCATATAATTTCTTCACATACATCCTTACTCGGTGTACGATCCATTAGGTTCCAATTAGCGAGGCAGTGGGCGATGTTACTCTTAACGATCGATTGTGAATTGAAACCACATTTCAATTCTCCCTTTTGTTGATTAGTGTTTGCTAACCATTAGGGCTTCCACAAACCATGAGTGACGCCTAGCAGCATATCATGGTTACCCAAGCTAAGCAGAATTGGTTGGAGAACCTATCCAGTTACAATTACAATGCAATACGGTCCTTCTCTAATACAATACTCTTAATCACAATGTTTAAGTGATAGTTTGTTTCATGTCTACTATCCAATGTGATACTTTCCTATATGATTCCCTTGAATATGATTTGGAACAAACTTCCTAAGTCATATTCATTTGCTTTGGCCAAAGACTTTAGAATCATATCTTAGAGTATTCTCCCTCCACCATGGAAGGTTAGAGATCCCTTGTTGTGCATTCATATGCCTACATGACTAGATAGCTTGACCCCAACAATGCCGTGGACACTCCAAAGGAATGTCGTTGACAGGATCAAAGATCAAGGACCTAACCATTAGACATCGATGATGCCTCAGGTCAAAGGACTACTTTGCATATTGCAACCTTAGAGTTCATACATGACATGTATGTTCGAACTCTCTTTTGATCGTAGTTCAGTGAACTCGAGCACTCTTTCGAGCACCTATGTGTTTGTCTTAGTGTCCAACACCAAATGACTTGAGACTAGTTATACTCACGATTGAGTCAACATAACACATACTAGCCTTAGCGGATCGTCAATGCCCAATTAGCAATCCTATGGCTAGGAACGTTTTAGGAATGAACATAAGAGAAAGGTCTCGATAATCTAACTCATTAGATCACTTATCTCTTAGAACAAATACATTCCTTGGATTCCCTTATTGCTTAAACACATGATACAATAAATAGTGATTAACAATAAGATTTGCCCTCCATTAAACATATAAAAGTTTAACATAATAAGTATTCCAAAAAGCTATTACATCAAATGAGTGGCTTTGTGGGCATACTTCCAACAATCTCCCACTTGCACTCAAAGCCACTTTCCCATGTATCTAATACCCATCTTTTCCATATGACGGTCAAGCTGGTTTTGAGACATTGGCTTTGTCAGTGGATCTGCTACGTTATCAGCTGAAGCAACTTTGAGGATGTTAATTTTCCCCTCGGCAACATATCTTCTAATGATATTAAAGCGTCTGTCAATATGCTTGTTCTTTTGATGTGCCCTGGGTTCCTTGGCTTGAGCTATCGCCCCACTATTATCACAGTACAAAGTTACTGGTGATGTAATGGTTGGAACCACCCCAAGTTCAGTGATGAACTTCTTCATCCAGAACGCTTCTTTGCCGGCTTCAGCTGCAGCGACATATTCAGCCTCTGTCGTGGAATCAGCAATTACACTTTGCTTCTTGCTTTTCCAACTGACAGCCCCACCATTCAGAGTGAATACATATCCGGAGTTGGAACTTCTATCATCGACGTCAGATTGGAAATCTGCGTCTGTATAGCCTTCCACTCGCAACTCTGATGCTCCTCCATACACGAGGAACATTTCCTTAGTTCTTCTTAAGTACTTAAGGACTGTCTTGACAGCTCCCCAGTGTTCTGATCCTGGGTTAGATTGATATCGACTAGTAATGCTCACAGCATATGCAATATCTGGCCTTGTACATATCATGGCATACATGAGACTTCCTATGGCTAAAGCATAAGGAACACAACTCATTTGCCGTATCTCTTCAGGAGTTTTAGGTTCCATGGATTTAGAAAGGTGAATTCCATGTCCAACAGGAAGAAAACCTTTCTTAGATTGTTCCATCTGGAACCTACTTAGCACCTTATCAATGTACATAGATTGGGATAATCCAATTAATTTTCTGGATCTATCACGATAGAGCTTTATCCCAAGTATATAAGATGCATCTCCCAAATCTTTCATGTGGAAGGTTTTGGACAACCACACTTTTACAGAAGAAAGTACTGCAGTGTCATTCCTGAATAGTAATATGTCATCTACATATAACACTAGGAATACAACTGCATCCCCAACGACCTTTTGATAAACATAATTGTCGTCTTCGTTTTGAGTAAAACCAAACGTTTTGATCTCAGTGTCGAAACGAATGTTCCAGCTCCTGGAGGCTTGCTTAAGTCCATAAATGGACCTTTGAAGCTTGCATACCTTAGTCTTTTCAAACTTGGACACGAAACCTTCGGGTTGAGTCATATAGAGCTCTTCCTCTAGGTAGCCATTCAGAAAGGCCGTCTTCACGTCCATTTGCCATATCTCATAATCATGGTACGCAGCTATCGCAAGCAAAATCCGAATGGACTTAATCATGGCTACAGGAGAGAAAGTTTCTTCATAGTCAATCCCTTCTCTTTGCCTGTAACCCTTGGCTACTAGTCTAGCCTTATAAGTCTCCACGTTCCCATCAACGCCTATCTTCCTCTTGAATACCCATTTGTTTCCAACAGGTACAATACCTTCTGGAGGGTCTACAAGAGTCCAGACCTGATTTTGATACATGGATTCCATCTCGGATTTCATGGCCTCTTGCCATCTCTTTGAATCAATGTCGGACATTGCTTCAGAGTAGTCTCTAGGGTCCTCATTTGTTTCATTGTCACCTAGAAGGTACAATTCATCAAAGTCTTTGTCTAAGCCATACCTCTTAGGTGGCTTACTAACCCGTTCAGATCTACGTGGAGCTAGGGGTTCAGGAACAGGATTGTCAATATGTCGTGTGCTTGTTTGTGGTTCATTATTAATCTCATTAATATCCATCTGTTTGCTTATAGTTCCTTTGAGAACAAATTGTTCTTCAAGAAACATAGCATTTCTGGCGACAAAGACTTTCTGGTCGTCAGGATGGTAGAACTCATATCCCATAGTTTCTTTAGGATATCCCAAAAAATAACATCTTACTGATCTCGCTTCAAGCTTAGTAGCTTCAAGCTTCTTGACATATGCTTCACAACCCCAAATCTTAACATGTTTAAGACTTGGCTTTCTTCCATGCCATATCTCATAGGGCGTTTGTGGAACTGACTTGGAAGGTACTCTATTAAGCAAGTAAGCTGCTGTATATAGAGCATATCCCCAGAATGTTACTGGTAGATCAGCAGAACTCATCATAGAACGAACCATGTTCATCAAGGTTCGATTTCTCCTTTCAGAAACTCCATTAAGTTGTGGAGTTCCTGGAGGAGTCCACTGTGATATTATTCCACACTCTTTGAGATAATCTAGGAACTCATTACTCAGATATTCACCCCCTCGATCTGATCTTAGGGTCTTTATCTGTTTCCCAGTTTGCTTCTCAACTTCATTCTTGAATTCTTTGAACTTTTCAAAGGATTCTGACTTGTACTTCATAAGATACACATAGCCAAACCGAGAGTGATCGTCGGTGAATGTGATATAGTATGAGAAGCCTCCTCTCGACGTAGTAGACATAGGTCCACATACGTCAGTGTGGATTAACCCTAGAATTTCAGTGGCACGCTCTCCTTTTCCAGTAAATGGAGATTTGGTCATTTTCCCTTTCAAGCAACATTCACAAGTACCCATTCGGTCATCACCTAATGGGCGGAAATATCCGTCTTTCGACATCTCGCGAATCTTATCAAGGTTCACATGTCCAAGTTTAAGATGCCACATCTTTTCTTGGTTAACTTCTTCTCTAACCCTTTTGGGTTTTGAGGTATTTCTGCTTTCAATACAGTGCAACCCACTATTCATCTCTAGGTGAAAAAGTCCCTCTATCATATTACCATGAGAGATAATACGACCGTTCAAGTATAAAGTGCAACTCATTTTGTCAAACAATACTGAGTGCCCATCTCGTAAAAGCTTAGAGATGGAAATCAAATTCTTTATACATGAAGGAAAATATAAACAATTTTTAAGTTCCAGGACTTCCCCAGAGGGTAGGTTAAGCATGTAGGTGCCTATTGCTTTTACCGAGATTTTAGTGCCGTTCCCAACTCGCACAATCATCTCCCCATTGCTCAGTGACTTGCTCCCCACTAGTCCCTGCATCGTATTACAGATATGTTGACTAGCGCCTGAATCAAATATCCAGGAATTGGAGCTCACTGTAAAAGAACTCTCTATGACAGAAATAGTCTCTTCAAAAGTTCTTGTCATAAGGCTCGCAATGCGCACCCTGTATTTCTTCTTCCAACGTTCATCCTTTCCACAATGAAAGCATGTTCCTTTGGATTTCTTTGCCTTCTTCTTATGCAACCTTTTCCTTATGTTTGCATTCTCACTCCCACTGTCCATTTTGAAACCTTTTTCAAATCTACAGCACATGTCAATCATCTCTTTCAAAGAATGATCGAATCTATTCACTTTATAGTTTACAATAAACTTAGTGAAATCATCCGAGAGAGATGCAAGGAAAAAGTCTTGGGCCATTTTCCCATCGATGGAAGTTCCTAAACTTTTAAGATCTTTAAATATCTTTTCCATCTTTTGTCCATGTTCATGGACCGATGTCCCCTTTGCCATCTTGGCATTCATTAGACTACAAACATTTGAGAATCGTACTTTACTAGTCTCAATGTCATGCATCTTATGCAAACTTTCAACCATGGCACAAGAAGTGTCCATGTGCTTATGTAGCTTCATAAGCTCCTCACTAAGTGAAGTAAGGATTAAGCATTTGGCTTGTAAGTCATCCTCATAGTGTCTAACATAATTTTGACACTCCTCCTTTGAAGCTAGTTTCGTAGAAGGTACATGAGGAGGGGATTGCTTAAGCACATACAATATGTCTTTCACCTTTGAGACATTCTCAATATGGCGATACCAAGCCAGGAAACGTTGGCCCTTAAGGCCCCTTTTGTCAAGTATAATGGTGGGTATAATTTTAGGCATGTCGTTCACTACATAACATAACAGAAATCGCATTAGATTGTTTGTTTAAAACTATTTGATTGGGTCTTTTAATCAAATAGCACCACCCACTATTTTTGGCAAATTCCACATCCCTCAATAGAATTCGAGAGTTATATTGAACTCTTAGCGGGTTATGGGAGACTCACCATTACCAAGCCCACCTCACGATGATACGATATTGGTTAGCAAAAATAATGATGAGAGAATAACGCATTATTCATTTACAACTTTTGTAATTACCCATCCGTTTGGCCTCTAGAGAATGTTGCCTCACGATGATACGATATCGGCACCATTGCACTTAGTTTAAGTTATTCCCACCATGCTTAGTGTGTGAAGGGGTTCAAGAATAGCCTCACAATGATATGATATCGGCTATCCTCGTTGCCTACACTCACCTCATCGTATGTTTATGGACTCCTCCTGGATGTAAGCACATACTTTGTACTCCCCCATGATAGGGTGAAGCCGGTGTATGAGTCACAAATGCTTGGATCCCACCATGGTGGAAGGCCTACGAAGAGATATTCTAAACATCTCTCGCTTATCAACTTAAATCTTCATTTTGAGGGAGTTGTTTTGGGCTACATCAAAACATTTTAATCACATTAAAAGAACTTGGGCCTATCACAACCATTGGTCCAAGTTAATATGAATTAGTAGCATATAATACTCCCACTGTTTCGTTGAAACAAGCGAGACTATATGGAACTACTAACGAATGCATTGCATCCTCATATGGACTATATAGTCATATTAGGTTTTAGGATGATTATGAACCGTTCGATTTGATCCAACACGAGCCTTGTGTTGGACCTTGGGTTTAAGGTAGATAGTTGTTGATTTTAGTTACGCGTTTAATCCAATTAAACCGTTATTTCCTATTGGGCGTTGGACCCAACTATTCCATTTTGCATACATATAAACAAAAAGGAATACATGAAATAATAAGAAGGGCTTATGCCCTTTTACAACATAAATCAAATGATGGACTTATGTCCATTTACAACAACTTGAATTAATCAAATTACATTCAAATCTACACTACTAAAACCCAAACATTCATAATGTTTATCGGCCATTCACATAGCTCAATTATCGTGGCCTTTGGTTCATAATCACCCCTTTTCTTAATCAATCACATTAACTAAGAAAACAACCTTAAACAATTGGTTTTTGGATCCATAGAATTGATTTAAATGGAACTAAATGAAATGAAAATCCAATTCTCATTAAAGAGACAAAACAATTTTGTTCTCATCCTTTTGGGCCAATAGGAAACTATGACCACAACTATTGGGCCATAATGCAAATACAAAAACTTTTGGGGTCACTTTGTAAAAACACAATAGTCCACAACTTCATGTAATTACAACTAGATCCCAAACTTTTAATAATGCAAAAACATCATTAAAGGATCAAAACAATTTGTCCTTTAGAGTTTTAGGGCCTTAACGTAAAAACGTAAACTTTTGGACCAAAATGCAAATACACAAAAGTATCAAAACTTTATGTAATTGCACAAAAGACCCAAAAATACCCCACTTGATGGGGTGGCCGGCCAAGGAGATAAGATAAATGAAAAATTCTAAAAAGTTTTGCAAGTTGATTTTATTAGGTGATGTAAATGTGATAAGGATAAGTTTGTAAGAAATTTTTGTCAAACAATAATGAAATTTTGTCTAACAATTAATATATTTATTATCCTTTATCAATAATCATCACCCATCAAATATAAACCAAAACTTTATGAAAAACATAAAACTTTTGAATCAAAACTTCAAATCTTTATGTTCTTGGCAAGAACTTCAAGAACATTGAAGAACACTCATGAAAACTCATAATAGCCCCATGAATGTTTTCACTCACCAAAACTCAATTTTTCACCACTCAAAAGAGGGCTTATATCCTAGGGTACTTAGGGGTTCCATTAGTCACTTTAAAACCATTTTAACAAGACAAACATGAACCCAAAAAAAAACACCCTTTGGATTTGGCCGAATTTCCCAAAACACATGGCACCAAATTTTAGTTCCAATATTCATGCTTAAATGAAATACATCTACAACACTTGAGATGCAAAATTTTCTAGCAAAATTTATATATTCAAAAGCAAGAACAAAGCTTGTAACATTTACAACATTTAAATCATAAAATATGAACATCACAAAACCCAAAAGGATTCACCATAAACTAGGCCTAGGCTCTGATACCACTTGAAGGAAAAATTTTGTCCTAGCTAAGAACAAGTATGAACATTTGAATACATATGCTAGCAATTAACACTTTAAAGTAGGCATGCATCCAAAAACAATTCATAAAACCCATGACTTTCAAAGCCTAGTATATGGTGAACCAAAATAAACTCTTTAACAACATTAAAGAGAAGTAAAGATTTAGAGTTTCTTTACCCTTGAAGCTCATCCTTGTTTACACAAGGGATTCACCCAAGTGGAGGGCCTTCAAGTCACCTCCAAGCTCCTTGAATCCTCCTTGTGTTTTCCTCCCTTTAGTGCTCCTTTGAAGATTTGAGGAAATAAGGATTTGTTCTCCAAAACACCAAAAGCTTGATGTCTCTAAGTCTCTACACCAAGGATGTATTTTGTGAAGATGATATGGATGACTTAAGGAAGAAGAGATTGCTAGATGTCCCTTCCTTTAGTGGCTGCCCTCTTGGAAGAAAATGGAAAAACGTTTTACCCAATTTCAACTAGAAAACACCTTAATGAAATAAAGCTATAAAATTCCTTTTATACTTCATTTCTTTGGTGAGTGGCAAACTTGCAATTAAGCAAACTTGCCCATTCACCCTAAATGGCCGGCCATCCTTATTATTATTGGGCTATTTGCCCATTTTGTTTTAGTTGTCATACAACTTAAACATAATGGGCCTTTTGGACCAAAACGCTTTTGGGCCCCGAAACCCAAAACCAACATATAAGCCCAATACGAACCTTTCGTATAATTAATTAACTAATTAATTAATCTTGACCATTCTTCAATTAAACCATTTAATTGCTTATCCATTTCATATAATTTCTTCACATACATCCTTACTCGGTGTACGATCCATTAGGTTCCAATTAGCGAGGCAGTGGGCGATGTTACTCTTAACGATCGATTGTGAATTGAAACCACATTTCAATTCTCCCTTTTGTTGATTAGTGTTTGCTAACCATTAGGGCTTCCACAAACCATGAGTGACGCCTAGCAGCATATCATGGTTACCCAAGCTAAGCAGAATTGGTTGGAGAACCTATCCAGTTACAATTACAATGCAATACGGTCCTTCTCTAATACAATACTCTTAATCACAATGTTTAAGTGATAGTTTGTTTCATGTCTACTATCCAATGTGATACTTTCCTATATGATTCCCTTGAATATGATTTGGAACAAACTTCCTAAATCATATTCATTTGCTTTGGCCAAAGACTTTAGAATCATATCTTAGAGTATTCTCCCTCCACCATGGAAGGTTAGAGATCCCTTGTTGTGCATTCATATGCCTACATGACTAGATAGCTTGACCCCAACAATGCCGTGGACACTCCAAAGGAATGTCGTTGACAGGATCAAAGATCAAGGACCTAACCATTAGACATCGACGATGCCTCAGGTCAAAGGACTACTTTGCATATTGCAACCTTAGAGTTCATACATGACATGTATGTTCGAACTCTCTTTTGATCGTAGTTCAGTGAACTCGAGCACTCTTTCGAGCACCTATGTGTTTGTCTTAGTGTCCAACACCAAATGACTTGAGACTAGTTATACTCACGATTGAGTCAACATAACACATACTAGCCTTAGCGGATCGTCAATGCCCAATTAGCAATCCTATGGCTAGGAACGTTTTAGGAATGAACATAAGAGAAAGGTCTCGATAATCTAACTCATTAGATCACTTATCTCTTAGAACAAATACATTCCTTGGATTCCCTTATTGCTTAAACACATGATACAATAAATAGTGATTAACAATAAGATTTGCCCTCCATTAAACATATAAAAGTTTAACATAATAAGTATTCCAAAAAGCTATTACATCAAATGAGTGGCTTTGTGGGCATACTTCCAACACGAGCCTGTGCAATTGTTTATTCTCATGCGTAAGCCCTCTAATTTCCTGCTTGAGACTCATCACTTCAGCCGCCAATGATTCAACTTGACGGGTTCGGGCAAATAGGCGTTGGGCCATATTAGACATGGAACCTGCGCACTGCACATTGAGAGCCAGGGAATCCTTTACAGCCAACTCATCAGACCGTTTGACAAGTAGTCTATTATCTTTGGGAGTGACAAGGTTCCTGGCCACCACCGCAGTTGTCATAACATTCTTCATCACCGAATCCCCAACGGTAAGGGGACCAGTAGGGGATATGAAGGAAGGGGGCCATATTTTTTCTGGAGAAGGCGGGACTGCCTCTTCACCAAGGTTCAAGTCAAAACGACGGTTGGAGGGGCCAGACATTCTTAGAGGTGTTAAAAAAAGAAGAGGTCAGACAAGTCAAGATCGTAGAAGTGCAAGAAGGGAGTTTTTACAGGCAAAAATTCAAGTGTGCTTTGAATATCCTGCGTACCTCTATAAAAATCAGCACGCGATGGGATTTCAGAGATCGAAGAGGCGAGCTCAAAAATCGAAGAGGCCAACTAAAAAAATCAAAGAGGCGCTAGCTTTCTCAAAAGCTGAGCTTGCTCAGAAACCACGGCCAATCTTCTTTTCCAGATTTGTCCGCACTTGTCACAAGCAACTTGACGGGATTTCAAAGATCGAAGAGACAATTCCAGATATCGAAGAGGCATCTGCTTTTGCAGACGTGTCAACATCTGTCACATGCAGAGTAAACTTTGCGGAAATCACGGGCAGTTTGTCGAAGCACCGATTCCAACCATCTGCTTTTCCAGACGTATCAGCATTTGTCATATGTAGAGTAAGCTTTGCGAAAATTGCAGGCAGTTTGTCGAAGCGCCGATTCCAGATATCGGAGAAGCATCTGCTTTTCCAGACGTGTCAACATTTGTCACATGCAGAGTCAGCTTTGCGAAAATTACTGGGCAATCTTTCGAAGATCTCTTGTGAAGTAGAAAGCACGTGAAGTTTACTATTAAATCATCCAACGGTTGCTGACAAGAGTGAAAGAATAGTACCGGTTATTAATTCCTATAAATTTCACCCTTCACCCTCAATCGCAAGGTAGACATACATAACCCTTCTTCTTCTCAGAGAATGCCTTTCCAACAAACCCTCTCGAGTCACTCAGTGTTCCTTATTCCTTGGGGTACCTTTTCAAACAACTCATCCAAAGAAAAAGTATTTCATATCATGAAGGTTGAAAGCAAGAGTATCTCATAACATGCTTTCTCCCTGTCCTTCTCATTGTCTTTGTTTTAGGACAAGGAGAAAGAGAGCAATCAGCCAGCACTTGGTATCAATCTTCCGATCTGGAACCGACTACCTGGAACCCCTTCCTGATTGCTTACCTAGCCTTGCTCTCGAGTACTCATCTTCATTATCTTATGCTTCCTCTTCGTCTACCACATCTGCCTGGGGAACAAATAAGGGAAGTGAAAATGATACCTCGAAGCATGTGGAGACAATATGCCAATTCATCCTCAGCTAGGGACAAGGAGAAAGAAAGCAAGAGGTGGGCACTTGGAAAGATTGAAGAAAGAAACAGACCAACACCTCTACCTTGTGCCTGCCCGCCGTGCAGAAAAAACAAGCAGAGAAGAATGCAGACTGCACAATCAAATCAACCCAGCAGAAGGAGTCTGATTTGAAACCAAGGAACTCTCATATTCCTCGCTCAGAATTCCAAACCAGTTCGAAATCAAAGCTGTGGAAGGATAACAAGATCATCTATCTCCAAAACCAGATTTGTGTTCTTAAACTCTACTCTGTCTAATTTTTACTTTGCCATACTTGTCATGTTTATTCGTTGTTTGTTTATTTGCTTGTTTTTGTGTGAGTTTATGCTTGAAACATTGAGGACAATGTTTGATTTAAGTGTGGGAGGGGGGGTAACCATTGTTTTGCATGAAATTCGTAGGAGTTTATCACCCATTACTTCTAGTGTTGTTCCTTGCTGTTTTTAAGTGTTTTTAAGCTGTTTTGGAGTGTTTTAGTGTGTGTTGACATAAAAATCTGAAAATCTCATAAAAATTTGAAAAATTGTTTTGAAAAACCCAAAAAGAGTTGTTTTTGTGTCTTTATTTGTGTCTTAGGGTACCTTCCAACATAATGATGAGGATTTGGTTTTTATTTACATGACTGTTAAAGAGAGTTATAAACATGGATGAAAAATTGATTTACTCTTTGGTGTATGCTTGGTTGTGGTTATAATTTATGAATTCACATGCAATCATAAAGGAAAAATCAATTTTTGTAACATGCTTGAAGGAAGGAACTCAAATGAACGCTACAACCTTGTGAGACTTGAGCCTAAACATTTATTTGGAGAGTTAATAATCTGTGCACTATTGTTTTCTAAAGTTGTTGCATGATCTCATTATTCTTTGCTTGGTTGCTACTTAGAAGGCGTTTCATCATTTAGTTCCAAATGCTAGAACTCATGCCTATTTTATTCAAAGCATGCTATCGATTTGCATAACACATATTCAAGATGAAGTTGTGTAGTGACCACCACAGCCAAATTGTCGTGCCCTATTTCATTATGTGTTTAAGTTTAACCCCATTGAGCCTTTTGTAGCCTATGTTCTTTGTTAACCCACACTATCCTCACCTAGCCTAGATTAGGACCATCCATACCCTTGTTCTTGAAGCATAGTAAAACATAATTTAGAAGGAATTCCTTTTGTTGAACTTTTGAAGAAAAACAAGTGTGGGGGAAGTGATTCTTATGTGTGTGTGTGCGCGCGCCAAAGTCCTTAATAAGGCACGGGTAGAAAAGAAAAAAAAAAGTGATAGAAAAGAAAAAAAAAAAGTTTGTTAAAAAAGGGTCCAAAACATTGAATTCGGCCCTAAGTGTTGCATAAATCTTCCCCTTGTATTTAAAAGTTGATTCTGCATTCTAAAGTGAATTCCAAGTGTCTATTTCATTGATTTGCTTGCTATCGCTTTAAGAACGTTTGTTATTCCTATCCTTTCTTTATTAGCCATTACCCCCAAGCCCTGTTACAACCCTTGACTTCAATCTTGAGTGTTGTGTGTTTCAATTTGTGGAGTTCAAAATTGGTATGAGCATATGGTGTCACTGGTTCTCGTATCTAAGTAGTAGCATTCCATTCATGAGATCATATCTAAACATGCTTAATAACTCCAGAAAATTGCTTTCTTTATTATAACATATGTGAGTCCTAGTCTTTCGTGTTTACATTAATCTTCTCATATATACTAGTGTAGGGTGTGTAGTCAGAAAATGTGTGTGAAAATAGAGAGTATCTTGTAAGAAATTGAGGGAGTTCTCTAAGGCATGTTATTATATTCAAAATGCTGTTTTAATTGATTAAATCTGAGCTAGTGAATGGTGACTATGATTAAGTATGCTCGAGGGTAAGGAATGCTAAAATCTATGTAAGTGGTGATCTTTGGCATGTCATGTTTCATTGAAAATCCCTGAGGCAAATGTTGGAAGGTTAGGTTGTGTTTTGTTTGTTTTGTTTCGTTCTGTTTCTTTTGTTTTGCTCGAGGACTAGCAAAAGCTAAGTGTGGGGGAATTTGATAGGAGCATATTTATGCGACTTAGTTAGCTTGTTCTTGTGCATTTGTGTTGTTAATTCTTAGTTAATTATGTATTTTAAGCTATTTTCGTGTGTTTTTGAGCCAAGATTGGATAGTGCAAGCATGGAGACATGAGGATGGACGTTTTTGAAGATTTGAGGGCTAGAAATCAACATGTGTGTGTTCAAGTGTGTTGACCTACAACTCCAAACATCCATCCACTACACCCATTACATCCACTCATTACCAAACATCCACCCACTACACCTATTACATCCACTCATTACCAAACACTCACCCACTACACCCATTACATCCACTCATTACAAACATTCATCCACTACACCCATTACATCCACTCATTACCAAACATCCACCCACTACACCCATTACCACAACACTCACCCACTACACCCATTACATCCACTCATTACCACAACACTCACCCACTACACCCATTACATCCACTCATTACCAAACATCCACCCACTATACCCATTACATCCACTCATTACCACAACACTCACCCACTACACCCATTATATCGACTCATTACCAAACATCCACCCACTACACCCATTACATCCACTCATTACCACAACACTCACCCACTACACCCATTACATCCATTCATTACAACTCCATACACTCATCTCCCTAGCCTATAAATACATCCACCCTTCACCATAATTGGGGGGCCATCATCCAAAGACACCACATCATCTACGCAACTCTCCACCCTTCACCATAACTCACCTATATCCATCCACCACCACAAGAGACCATCCATTCATCAAACCACACATTGTGCCGCAACAAAGAGAAGAAGGAGGACCCTTGGACGTGCTTGCCATTCAGGTTGGATTGTTAAAGCGTTTTTATGTGTTTTCATTCTTTTGCTTTCAATGTCTACTTTGTTATTTTCTAATTTTGTTGCAATTATGTGTGGCTAAACCCCTATTTAGTTAGGGGGAAGTTTGAAGCCATGAACATGCTTGAGATATGAATTGATTTCTTCCAATTGTGATTTGATAAGTTGTGATTGCAATTCAATTATCTATTTTATTCATAACTGATTCTTGTATGTTTATTAAGGATGCATATTTAGTTTTCATGCATGAATTAGATGCTAGAATATAAATGAGTTTCACCTAATCGTTACAAGTTTATATTCATGAGTAGTGAAGGTTGTTTATCACAATCGCGTTAATTGAATTCTTGGCAAATGTATCATGCATTTATAGTTATAATTGCCTCGTTAACACTTATGATTTTCATTGAAAGTAATGATCTCTGATTGTATCTCTATTATGCATTCATATAGGGGACTTTTAGAGAATGATTTGGGTTGTTGCATTCATTCATCCAACTCAATGAGTAAAGGAAAATCTGAGGGTTAATTTGTGCATCACGATTAATTTGGGGTGTTGAGCATCATAGTTTATTGAAAAGCAATTGGAAATCAATTCATGTACAAGTGTGTCATGTGCAAAGAACGGACCTCTAACTAATCCATCCATCATCTCATTTCTTAAATTCGCTTTACAATCTGTCTAATTTTATAAGTTGTTTGTTTGTTTCGAATTCGTCAAAATCAAAATCCTCCTTTTACTTTGTTGTTTCAAAGTGTTAAATTTCTATTTCGTTAGTGTTTTTAAGTTGTTTTGCGTCTTTAGAATCTGTTTTGAGTCCTTTGAGTCTATTCAAATGTTTTTAACGTTGTTTTTATGTTTTTGAGTTAGTTTAGAGGTTTTAGCAAGCTCTCCTAATCCCCGGTTTAGAACGATCCCTACTTGCATTTTTACTACAATTTGACAACAAGAGGGTTTAATTTGAGTGCTTAACTTTCATCGCATCATGAACCAAGCACAACATGTAAGAACAAGTTTATAAACTATCATCTAGAAAAATAGGTTCATCTAATATAATCACAACTTGTATAGAGCTACGAATGAAGTAAACACAAGAACAAGGAACCTTGAAAACTTACCTGCAGAACTTGGACCTAATGATGAAGCCATTGCAGCTGCTTGTGTTCAAAAACTTCTCATCTTTTGCAAAAGTAATGGCTCTTCCAATCAATAGGCCTTGGACTAAACCATACCATTGCAAGAGTAGTGGTTGGAACTATATATAGTATTCCTTCGACTATTTGATGCAAAATATATAAGCACACAAATTAAACCCTCTTTTTATCAATTGTAGCAAAGTATGTAAGTAGGTATCATTCTAAGCCGGGGATTATGAGGGATTGCTAAAACACTTAAAACTGACTCAAAAACATAAAACAAAGTTTAAAACACTAAACTAGACTCAAAGAATGCAAAACTAAACTAGAAAACACTAAAACAACTCAAAAGACTCAAAACAGCCCAAAAACACTCAAATCTGCCCAAAAACACAAACTGGGCAGATTTGAACTCTAACACTCCTTTGGACGAATTTTTGGGTTTTCTTGACTCAAAACACTTACAAACACAATCTAAAACATATTCTAACTAGTTAGACACTCTAAAGTAAAGAGGGTTTGGTTTTGGACGAAAATTAAATGAAATTAAACAAGAAAGACTTAAACAGATTTTAAACGAAAATTGGTGAATTAGATGGATGATTGGCTAGCTAGGAGGTTCTTCTCCACACATGTCACACTTGCATACAAAACGATTTCCAATTGCTTTTCAATAAATTATGAATTCTCAACGCCCCAGATTAACCGTGAATTGCACTAATTAACCCTCAGATTTTCCTAAAGTTATTGAATTGGATGATTGCATACAACAACCCAATGCATTCCCCACAAGTTCCCTACATGAATTGCATAATAAAGATACAAGCAAGAATCATTAAGTTCTATGAAAATCATAAGCATTGACGAGGCACTTGTTACTATGAATTGCATGAAACTTTTGCCAAGAATTTACTTAACGCGATTGTGATTAGCAACCTTTACTACTCATGAATATAAGTTCGTAACAATTAGGTGAAACTCCCTTATATCCTAGCATTAGATTTATACATGAAAATTAAGCATGCACTCTCAACCAACACACACAAATCAGTTTTAATTCATATAGATAAGCAAATTGAATTCACAATTTATGAAACGCAACTGAAAGTAATCAAATTATATAGTAAGCATGAACATGGTTTCGAATCCCCCTAGCCAAAGGGGGTTTAGTTCCTCATACGCACAAAGCAAAGATAAATAAGTTTAGACATTGAAATCCAAAGAAAGAGAACACCTAGACACTCCAACTTGGACAGCAGGTGCATCCACGAACTTCCCCTTCCTCCTTGCTGCGGCACAAAGCTTGGGGATAGGGTTTGGGGTTTATGAATGGTGTGGAATGGATGGGGGATAGTATGGTGGTGTTTAGGATGGATGGGTGGTAAGGCAAGGATGATTTTGGTTAGGAATTATGGAAGAATGGTGGTGGTGGCTGCGGCAGGGAATGGGGAGATGTTTCTGGCGTGAATTGATGTGTATGGAAGGTGCTAGTTCGGCCAAGGGCTGAATAAGAGTATATATAAGCACATAAAACCCTAGGGAAATCAGATATGGACTTGTAAAATCCAAATCCACAAGGAAAAAGGCTTAGACAATTAGAATCCCCAAGGGAAAAGGCCAAAAGGTGCGGCAGGTATAGGTAAGACCGGATAAGGCTTCTAGAATGCCTTGCAAGGCAAGGAAAAGAAGTTTCCTTGCTGAAAGTCGTGCGACTGGTATAGGGAGTGTTCTAGAACCTTTTTTGTGTCCAAAAACACTTAGGAAACCTTCAAAATAACTGGAACTTAAGGCCATCTAGGTTTAGGAAAGATCCACCCAAATTAGGAAACTTTAGGCTTAACTTTCCTACTTCAAGTAGGAAACCTTATTTGAGTAGGAATCCTCATTCTTCTAGGAATCCATCTTTGACTAGGACTCCTCCGTTGATTAGGAATCCGACTTCAATTAGGACTCCTTCAATCTCATCCATTCCTTTCGTTCCAAGTATGTGATATCCATTCCAAGCTCAATTTTGCTCCAAAAGGCTCCAAAATGCACTACTTTGCATACTTTGCCCTTAAAACCTGAAAACACATGAAACTAGCTTAAAAGACTAATTCAACTAAGAAAACACAATGTAAATGCACAAGAACAAGCTCACTAAGTCGCATAAATATGCTCCTATCAAAACCTAACCCTTCCAACATTTGCCTCAGGGATTTCCAATGCACATGACATGTTAAAAATCATCATCCCCATATAATTGAGTCATCTTCACACTTGAGCACATACTTAATCAGAGTCACCACTTACTAGTTCACAATTAACCAATTAAAACGATGTTTTGAATGTAGTAACATGCCTTAGAGAATTTACTCAATTCCTTACAAGATAAGCACTCAATTTTCACTCAGATTTTCTAACTACACACCATATACTAGTTATATGTGAGAAGATTGATGTAGACATGAAAACGAACGCTCACATATATGTATAACAAAGAAAGCAGTTTCTGGAGTTAGTAAGCATTTAGATATGATCTCATGAATGGAATGCTACTACTTAAATGTGAGAACCAGTGACACCATATGCTCATACCAAATTCAAACTCCACAAATTGAAACACATAACACTCAAAATAGAAGTCAAGGGTTGTAACGGGGCTTGGGGTATTGGTTAACAAAGGAAGGATAAGGATAACAAACGTTCATAAAGCAATAGCAAGCAAAGGAATGAAATCGAAACTTAGAATTCACTTTAGATTGCAGAAATCAACTTTTAAACACAAAGGGAAAGTCATACAACACTTAGGGCCAAATTTAATGTTTTGGACCCTATCTTCAACAAATAACACTTTAGTGTTCTTTTTCACATCTTTTTCAACTCTTTTTCATACTTTTCTTTTTTTCTTTCTATTTTCCACAAATTTTTTTCTTTTTTTTCTTTTCTACCCGTGCCACATGAAAGTCTTTGGCACACACATACATCCCTTCCCCCACACTTGTTTTCTGCAAAACATTGATCAAAAGGAATTCATCTTGAGTCGTGCTTTACTATGCTTCAAGAACAAGGGTATGGATGGTCCTAATCTAGGCTAGGTGAGGATAGTGTGGGTTAACAAAGAATATAGGCTACACAAGGCTCAACGGGGTTAAACTTAAAACATATAATGAATTAGGGCACACGGCAATTTGGCTTTGGTGGTGGTCACTACACAACTTCATCTTGAATATGTGTTATGTAAATCAATAGCATGCTTTGAATGAATTGGGCATGAGTTCTAGCATTTGTAACTAAATGATGAAACGCCTTCCAAGTAGTAACCAAGCAAAGAATAATGAGATCATGCAACGACTTTAGAAAACAACAATGCACAAATTATTAACTCTCCAAATAAATATTTAGCCTCAAGTCTCACAAGGTTGTAGCGTTAGTTTGAGTTCCTTCATTCAAGCATGTTACAAAAACTAATTTTTCCTTTATGATTGCATGTGAATTCATAAGTTATAACCACAACCAAGCATAAACCAAAGAGGAAATCAAACTTTCATCCATGTTTATAAGTCTCTTTAACAGTCATGTAATTAAAAACTGAATCCTTATCATTGTATTGGAAGGTACCCTAAGACACAAACAAATACACAAGTGATATGATATTAACTAGCACTCAAATTAACCCTCTTTTTATCAATTGTAGTAAGTATGTAAGTAGGGATCGTTCTAGGCCGGGGATTAGGAGGGATTGCTAAATCTCTTAAAACTGACTCAAATACGTAAAAACAAGTTTAAAACACTAAACTAGACTTAAAGAATGCAAAACTAAACTTTAAAACACCAAAACAAACCAAAAGACTCAGAACAGCAAACAAACACTCAAAACTGCCTTAAAACACTTTCTGGGCAGTTTCTGACACTAAGGAAGAATTTGGACGAAAATTGATTATAACTTGACTCAAGACACTTAAAAACACAAACTAAATTGATTTCTAACTAATATGACTCAACAAAGTAAAGGGGGATTGATTTTGGACGAATTTAAAAACAAAACAAAACTTTGTAAACTAGAATAGATTTTAAAACGAATTTGGTTTAAATGAATAGATGGAAGGCTAGCTAAGGGGTTCATCTCCACACATGTCACACTTGCATATAAAACGATTTCCAATTGCTTTTCAATAAACCATGAATTCTCAACACCCCAAGTTAATTAGGTCCGCTTAAATTAACCCTCAGATTTTCCTTAAGTTATTGAATTGGATGAATTGCATACGACAACCCAAAGCATTCCCCACAAGTTCCCTACATGAAAGCGCATAATAGAGTTCAAGCAAGGATCATTAAGTTCTATGAAAATCATAAGCATTAACGAGGCACTCGTAACTATGAATTGCATGAAACTTATGCCAAGAATTTATTTAACACAATTGTGATCAACAACCTTTACTACTTGTGAATATAAGGTCATAACGATTAAGTGAAATTCCCTTATATCCTAGCATCAAATTCATGCATGCAAACTAAGTGGCGACCCTCAATCAACATACAAGAATAAGTTTTAATTCACTTAGATAAGCAAATTGAAATCACAACTTATGAAACGCAATTAGAAGTAATCAAATCATATAGCAAGCATAAACATGGTTTCGAATCCCCCCCTAGCCAAGGGGGGTTTAGTTCGTCATACTCGCAATTACACAAAGATAACTTAAATTAAACATTGAAATCAGAGATAGAAAACACCTAGAAACGCTCCAACACTCCCAATGCTTGGGCATAGGCACGGCACAAGGTTGTTCCTTCTCCTTCCTTCCTTGCAATAGTCACGGCACAAGAGAGATGAATGTGGTTGAGGCATGTATGAATGTAGGAAAATATGGTAGAGGGTGGTGACTAAATGGTGCAGCAAAGGGTGGTATTTATATGCTGAAATTCGCAGCCCCTATGTAGCAAAGGAAAAGGATTTAAAAGCCTAATTTGTATAGGATAATAACACACAATCCTTGAAGGAAAAGGCTAAGGCTTTTAGAAACCAAGGGGGAAAGGAATAATCAGGTTTCTAGAAGTCCTAGAAAGGTTTGGGGCGTCACTTTTGTAGGACAAGGGATAAGGCCTTCTAGAAAGGTTGTTTTGTGGCTGATTTCTAGAGAAACAAGGGATAAGGTGTGGCACCTTTGTAGGAAGGGATAAGGCTTCTAGAAATCAGGTTTTAGGTCTCCAAATAGGAAAAGAAATCCCTTTTGTAGCTGAAATCTTTATGCATTAGGATTAGGGAAAGATAGGATAGGATAAGGTTTGTTTGGATAAGATAAGCTAAGATAAGGTTATGGATAATGTTTTAGATAAGGTTTCTTCACTTGAGCTGATTCTTTGGCTTTAACTTTCCTTCTTCAAGGAGGAAACCTTGTTTGAGTAGGAGTCTTCAATCTTCTAGAAATCCAACTTCAACTAGGAATCATTCTTCAACTAGGAATCCATTGTTGACCAGGATTTCATCTTCAATTAGGCACTTTCCTACTTCAATTAGGAAACTTTGCATCTTCAATTCTTCAACTTTGAAACACATTCCTAGCTTCTTCAATCCTTCAAATTCGTTCATTCTTTGTGCTCCATAAGCATGAACTCCATTCTAGCTCAATTTTGCTCCAAATTGCATCTTTTTATATGCTTTGCCCTTAAAACCTGAAAACACATGGAAATAGCTTAAAAGACTACTTTAACTAAGAAAACATAACGAAAATGCATAAGAACAAGCTAACTAAGGTGCATGAATATGGCCCTATCAACAAGAACAAATCAAAACAACTCTTTTTGGTTTTTTTCAAAACAATTTTTCAAATTTTTTCTGGGATTTTCGGATTTTTATGTAAAACACACTAAAATGCATCAAAACAGTTTAAAAACCACTTAAAAACAGCAAGGAACAACATTGGAAGTTATGGGTGATAAAATCCTACAAATTTGCACAAATTTGCATCAAAAGCACTTATTTACCCCCCCCCCCACACTTAAATCAAACATTGTCCTCAAGGTTTCAAGCATAAACTCACACCAAAAAAACATAAATAAGCACAAACAGCAACGAAACACACTAAACATGGCAGAAACGAAAAAACAACAAAGAGAAGGGTTTGAGGAACGCAAATATGGAATTGGAGTGCTTCCGTGGTCTTCCTTTGTTGAATGCAAGGGTTGCCTCCCAAGAAGCGCTTGCTTTAACATTGTGCAGCCGGACGAAGAACACATTCACTCCCCATTGGAGCCCACGACATGCTCCTCAAAGGTCTCATAATAGGGTTTCAATCGATGCCCATTCACCTTGAATTCGTGTCCCGTTTTCAAGCTTTGGATTTGGACTGCACCATGAACAAAAACATTAGTAATAACAAACGGTCCAATCCACTTAGAACGTAACTTACCGGGAAACAACCGTAAACAGGAATTGAATAATAGCACTTTTTACCCTATGGAGAATGTTTTGCCACGAATCATTTTATCATAAAAAGCTTTGGTCTTCTCCTTGTAAATGCTAGCATTCTCGTATGTCTCATGTTTTATCTCATCAAGTTCATTTAATTGGAATTTTCTATGACTTCCCGCTGCATCTAGATTCATGTTGAACTTCTTGATGGCCCAATGAGCTTTATGCTCCAATTCATCGGGGAGATGGCATGGCTTGCCATAAATGAGCCTAAATGGGGACATCCCAATGGGTGTTTTGTACGCCGTACGATATGCCCACAATGCGTCATCTAAGCGTAAGCTCCAATCCTTCCTTGTTGGCCCAACGGTCTTCTCTAGGATTTTCTTGATCTCTCAGTTAGACACCTCGGCTTGGCCATTTGTTTGAGGATGGTAAGGTGTAGAAACCTTATGGTTGACATTGTATTTCCTTAATAACGCCTCAATGGTCCGGTTGCAAAAATGAGACCCTCCATCACTTATGATTACACGTGGCATGCCAAACCTTGCAAATATGTTAGTTCTAATAAAATCTACAACCACTTTAGAATCATTAGTCCGGGTGGCTTTTGCTTCCACCCACTTCGACACATAATCCACCGCAAGCAAAATATACATGAAACCATATGAGGAAGGGAAGGGACCCATAAAATCAATACCCCAAACATCAAAAATTTCAACATTAAGGATAGAAACTTGCGGCATTTGATCCCTAGCACCTATCTTACCCATTCTTTGGCATTTATCACATGTTAAGCAAAAAGTTGTAGCATCCTTAAAAATACTAGGCCAATAGAATCCACATTGTAACACCTTAAGTGATGTTCTTTGTGTGCCCACAACATGCATGTGTATGACAAAAGCTTAGAATTGAATGAAATTCAGAATCATGCACACATCGACGTACAATCTGATCAGGGCAAAATTTCCATAAATAAGGATCATCCCATACATAAAACCGTGCATCATGCCTTAACTTGTCACGTTGTTGCCTAGTGAAAATGCTAGGAATTGGTTTGGACACCAAAAAATTCACCAAATCGGCATACCAAGGCTCACTTACCTTTATGGACAGCAATTGTTCATCGGAGAATGTCTCGGCAATGGGTATGGACTCCTCATTATGCACCATTCGGCTTAGGTGGTCAGCCACCACGTTTTCACTTCCCTTCTTGTCCCGAATCTCAATGTCGAACTCTTGAAGTAGCAACATCCAACGAATTAGCCGTGGCTTGGCGTCCTTTTTAGTGAGCAAGTACTTTAGAGCTACATGATTAGTAAAAACAATTACTTTAGTACCAATTAGATATGATCTAAATTTATCTAAAGCAAAAACAACGGCAAGAAGTTTTTTTTCCGTAGTGGAATAGTTCAATTGCGCATCATTCAATGTCCGTGGGGCATAGTAGATGACATGCGGCCTCTTGTCTTTCCTTTGTCCTAAAACAGCCCCTAACGCGTAATCGGACGCATCACACATAAGCTCAAAAGGTAGGCTCCAATCAGGTGGAACAATGATTGGTGTCGTGGTCTCCTTGAGTTGGTTGAATGATGCCGTGCATTCCTCATTAAAATCAAACGCCACATCTTTTTGTAGGAGTCAGCAAAGAGGTTGGGCAACCTTGGACAAGTCTTTGATGAACCTACGATAGAAACCTGCATGGCCAAGAAAAGAACGAACCTCTCTAACTGAAGTAGGAGAGGGTAAGTGATGCACAAGTGATAGGAGCATATTTATGCGCCTTAGTTTAGCTTGTTCTTGTGCATTTATAGTGTTTTTCCTTAGTAAAGTAGTCTTTTAAGCTAGTTTTATGTGTTTTCAGGTTCTGAGGGCAAAGTATGCAAAAGGATGCATTTTGGAGCCTTTTGGAGCAAATTAGAGCTTGGAATGGACATCATATGCTTGGAGCCAAGAGGATAGACGAAATTGAAGATTTGAAGATGATGTTTCCTACTTGAGCAAGGTTTCCTACTCGAAGTAGGAAAGATAAATCCAAATGGCATCAAGTTGTAGCTACAAAGAAGATTTCCAAGTCCAAGAAGGAAAAGGTTTCCAAGATGAAGTAGGAGAAGAATTCCAAGTCAAGGGAGGATTGTGACATGTTTTCCTAATGCTAGAAGGACTCCTAAGTGTTGTAGGACACAAATGAGAAGTTTCTAGAAAGCTTACATCCTTGCCGTGGGTTTTATGCAATTCCTATCAGTTTTGGGGCTTTCTAGAAGCCCTATCCTTAATCCCTACATTGGTGCCGCACCCTAGCTTCTAGATACCCTAATTCCTTGCCTTGCAAGGCATTCTAGAAACCTTATCACCTTATCCCATTGCTGCCGCACCCTTATCCCTTTTCCTTTGCAAAATCTGATTGTTTAGACCTATTTCCTTGTGGATTTGGGTTTTTCTAATCCATATCTGATTCCCCTAGGGTTTTAAGTGCCTATATATACTCATATTAACCCCTAAATCAGATGACCACTCACCACAATTCACAATTAATTCCAGAAATTCGTCCAACCCTCTCTACACTCTTGCCGCACCCACCAAACACCATTCCCCCTAGTTTTAAGTCTTGTCGCACCATCCCCATCCTCTAAACACTACTACATCCATCCATAACCATGCATCCATACACCTAAAGTCCCAACCTGTCCCTAAAGTCCTTTGCCGCACCAAGGAGGAGGAGAAGGAAGCTCGGAAGTTCATGCCATTCAGGTTCGCGTCGTTGGAATTTCTAGGTGTTTCTTTTCCTTTGATTTCAATGTTTAAATTCAATTCTCTTTGTTTTGTGCGTATGAGGAACTAAACCCCCCCTTGGCTAGGGGGGGATTCGAAATACATGTTTATGCTTGCGTTATGATTTGATTACTTCTAATTGCGTTTCATAAGTTGTGAATTCAATTTACTTATCTATGTGAATTACATTGATTTGTGTGTGTTGGTTGAGAGTGCACGCTTAATTATCATGCATAGATTGAATGCTAGGATATAAGGAAATTTCACCTAATCGTTATGGACTTATATTCACAAGTAGTAAAGGTTGATGATCTCAATCGCGTTAAGTAAATTCTTGGCATAAGTTTCATGCAATCATAGTAACAAGTGCTTCGTCAATGCTTATGGTTTTCATAGAACTTAATGATTCTTGCTTGTATCTCTATTATGCAATCATGTAGGGGACTTGTGGGGAATGTTTTGGGTTGTCGTATGCAATCATCCAATTCAATAACGTTAGGAAAATCTGAAGGTTAATTTAAGCGAACCTAATTAACTTGGGGCATTAAGAATTCATGGTTTATTGAAAAGCAATTGGAAATCGTTTTGTATGCAAGTATAACATGTGTGGAGATGAACCCCTTAGCTAGCCTTCCATTCACCCATTGAAATCAAATTCGTTTTTACAATCTGTTCTAATTAACAAAGTTTGTTTTGTTTTTAATTTCGTCCAAAACCAATCCCCCTTTGTTTCAAAGTGTCAAATTAGTTAGTAAGTGTTTTACTTTGTGTTTTTAATTGTTTTGGTTCAAGTTAAACCCAAATTCGTCCAATTTGGTGCTTAGTGTCCAAAACTGCCCAGATTGTGTTTTTGAGGCAGTTTTGAGTGTTTTGGTGCTGTTTTGAGTCTTTTGGTTTGTTTTGGTGTTTTAAAGTTTAGTTTTGCATTCTTTGAGTCTAGTTTAGTGTTTTAAACTTGTTTTTACGTTTTTAAGTCGATTCCAAGTGATTTTGCAATCCCTCCTAATCCCCGGTCTAGAACGATCCCTACTTACGTACATTGCTACAATTGATAAAAAGAGGGTTTAATTTGAGTGCTTATATATTTCACATCAACAAGATCTATCTTTGACTTTTCAACCTCAATGCCGTTTTCAGAGATGATATGACCTAAAACTATGCCTTGTTTAACCATGAAATGACATTTTTCCCAATTAAGAACATGGTTAGTTTCAACGCATCGTTTTAAGATCAAACTGAGATTATGCAGACAACCATCAAATGAATCACCAAAAACGCTGAAATCATCCATAAAAACTTCAATAATTTTCTCAACATAATCAGAAAATATGCTCATCATGCATCTTTGAAATGTGGCAGGTGCATTACATAAACCAAAAGGCATGCGACGATAAGCAAATGTACCAAAAGGGCATGTGAATGTGGTTTTTTCTTGGTCCTCAGGTGCTATGACAATTTGATTATAACCAGAATAACTATCAAGAAAACAATAGAAAGCATAACCGGCTAACCTCTCAAGCATTTGATCAATGAATGGCAAGGGGAAGTGATCCTTCCTTGTGGTGGCATTTAGCTTCCTATAGTCAATACACACCGTCCAACCGGTTTGAATGCAAGTAGGCACAAGCTCTTTTTCGGCATTTTCTATGACTATCACTCCAGATTTCTTTGGCACGCAACTGGCGAAACCCACCTACTATCCGAGATTGGATAGATTACTCCATAATCTTAAAGCTTGATGATCTCCTTCTTCACAACTTCCATCATAGGAGGGTTGAGTCGGCGTTGAGCCTTTCGAGATATTTTAGACCCCCTCTCCAAAAGTATGCGATGCATGCATGTAGGGCTAATTCCTTTTATGTCGGCCAATGTCCATCCAATTGCCGTTTTGTACTCCTTTAGCACCCTCACCAACTTACCCTCTTCTTGTGTCGTGAGTGAGCATGAGATAATGACGGGCAACGTCTCATCTTCTCCCAAGAAAACGTACTTCAAATGACTAGGCAATGGCTTAAGTTCAAGTGTAGGTGGCTGCACAACTGAAGGAAGCATCTTGTTAGCCGAAACTGAACTTAAAATTGGGTCAAACAACTTACCAGATTGTGGTGGTAATGATTCAAGGGCAGTCATCATCTCAATGACACCATCACTAGGGGGCACGGCAAGGGAGACTTCATGCATGCCGTGGGTGTGCATGGTTGCTGCTTCCATGTTTTGCATGTCCATTCCTCGTGCAATGACCAATTCAAGTGCATCGTCCTTCAATTAGTCAAAATGGTCCTATGCCAAAGAGTCAATTACATCAATAGCAAAACATGAATGATTCTCCCTAGGATATTTCATAGAATCAGAAAGATTAAAATTAATAACTTCCCCATCAAACTCCATCGTCAACGTTCCATTAAACACATCAATCTTTGTCCGGGCCGTTTTCATGAATGGCCTTCCAAGGAGGATGGGCAATGACGGGGCATGGTCTGACTCGTCCATCTCAAGTACGTAGAAATCCGCGTCGGAAAGATTAAATGATTAACCTGCACTAAAACATCTTCCAAAACTCTCTTTAGATAGGCATTAGATCTATCGGCCAATTGTATAATCACACCATCATTTTTCAACTTTTCTAAGTTCATAGATGCATAAATTGAATATGGCATGACATTTATAGATGCACCTAAATCTAACATGGCAGATTCAAAACGAGTATTACCAATGACACAAGGAATTGTAAAACTACCCTAATCTTTACATTTAGGGGGCAGTTTGCGTTGCAAGATGGCTGAGACGTTTTCACCTACTTTTACAACTTCCTTGGTCGAAATCCTCTTTCTAGTGGTGCAAAGTTCCTTAAAAAACTTGGCATACCTCGGGACTTGCTTAATTGCATCCAAAAGGGGGATATTGACTTGAACTTTTCTAAACGTTTCCAAGATGTCCTTTTCAGCCTCTTCCTTCTTTGATTGCATAAACCTAGGAGGAAAAGGTACATTTGGAAGAACAACATTAGAATTAATCACAATTGGAACTTCCCTACCTGATTTGGATGGATTGGATTGATTATGGGATGTAGGAGGTTGCGGCAAGGGTGCTTCCTTCCTTGCCGTGGTTTTGGCTTGATCCTCCTCTTCGAATTGCAACTTCTTGTCCTCTCTTTGGGCTAATTTAGATGGTGGTGGATCAATTCCAACTTCTTTTCCACTCCTTAGCATGATTGCCTTGGAAGATTCAAAGCCTCCTTTCGGATTCACAACAGTTGAACTAGGAAGTTTTCCTTGTTCTCGGAATTGCCCCATGAACTCCGCAATCTGCCCTACTTGTTTCTCCAACTCGTCCACCTTTTTGTCCCTAGTTTGCATACCCTACGCCATAGAAGTTAGTAATTGAAAAATATGATCATTATCAATAGACGAACCTGATTTGTTTTGGGCAGGTTGTGCTTGAGGTTGTGTGGGTGCAAATGATTTTTGATAGAAACCCGGGGGTTGTTGCCTAAATGCACTTTGTTGTTGGCCTTGTTGGGGTTCTCTCCATTTGAAATTTGGATGATCCCTCCATCCCGGATTGTATGTATTAGAAAATTGGTCATTTCTTTGTTGGTATTGCTGCCCAAAGCCCACGGCATTGAGGGTCTCCCACCCTCCATTCTCAATCAAATGTGGGCTATTATCCGTACATGGAGCACACGCCACAAGCAACCACATTTTGTACTTTTGGTCCCTCCACAACCTGAGAAAGAAGAGTAGTAAGGTTAGCCATTTGATTTTGAAGTTCGAAAATAACACTACACCTTCGTACTGTTGAGCATTCAATGCTCGATTAGCAATCAATGTCTTTGCAGCCGTGGGGGTCTTGTCCACCAAGGCTCCTCCAGCTGATGCATCTAGCATTTGACGTTCAATTGGTAGAAGCCTCTCGTAGAAGTATTGTAGAAGAAGCTCCTCCTTCATTTGATGTTGTGGACAAGAAGCAACAAGAGATTTAAAACGTTCATAATAAGTAGGAAAAGACTCACCCTCATCTTGCTGAATTCCACTTATCCTTTTCCGTAGAAGAATGACTCGAGAAGTTGGGAAAAACTTCTCCAAGAAGGCCCGTTTCATGCTCTCCCAAGATGTGAGAATTCCGGGAGCTAATTCATACAACCAATCTTTCGCCTTTTCCATGAGAGAAAAGGGAAACGCCTTCATCTTCAATATGCTGCCGTCGACGTTGATAGGAATCATGCTTGAACACACCACCTCGAACTCCTTCAAGTGCTTGTTGGGGTCTTCCATGGACAACCCATGGTACTTCGGAATATGGTGCAACAAGCTTGACTTGAACTCGAATTCCTCGGTCTTGCCTAGAGCAGCCGCGGGATATTGGATGCATAAGGGTGTGGCATTATCTAATCCCGAAACGGAAAGCTTTTTGATCGTTCGGTTGTCTGCTGCCATGTCTTGCACTACTTCACCCACCCTTGCCGTGGGTTCTTCCTCCTCAAACTCAGATTCGGCCTCTGAATTTGAACTTGATTCACTAGGTTCTGGATTCTTCCTCTTTCGTCTCAACTCTCGCTCGAAATCATCGTCAAAGTCCAAGATATGTTCACGAACCGGATGAGAGCTTCGAGTCATAAACTAGTACCTAAAACAAGAAAACAAACAAGGTCAGAATCTGGAATTAATTAAAACAAAACAAAATAAAAGATCCAAGGGATTAGCAACTTTGCTAATCCCCGGCAATGGAGCCAAAAAGTTTGATGCAAAATATATAAGCACACAAATTAAACCCTCTTTTTATCAATTGTAGCAAAGTACGTAAATAGGGATCGTTCTAAGCCGGGGATTAGGAGGGATTGCTAAAACACTTAAAACTGACTCAAAAACATAAAACAAAGTTTAAAACACTAAACTAGACTCAAAGAATGCAAAACTAAACTAGAAAACACTAAAACAACTCAAAAGACTCAAAACAGCCAAAAACACTCAAATCTGCCTAAAAACACAAACTAGGAAGATTTGAACTCTAACACTCCTTTGGACGAATTTTTGGGTTTTCTTGACTCAAAACACTTAAAAACACAATCTAAAACATATTCTAACTAGTTAGACACTCTAAAGTAAAAGGGGTTTGGTTTTGGACGAAAATTAAATGAAATTAAACAAGAAAGACTTAAACAGATTTTAAACGAAAATTGGTGAATTAGATGGAGGTTCTTCTCCACACATGTCACACTTGCATACAAAACAATTTCCAATTGCATTTCAATAAATTATGAATTCTCAACGCCCCAAATTAACCGTGAATTGCACTAATTAACCCTCAGAATTTACTAAAGTTATTGAATTGGATGATTGCATACAACAACCCAAAGCATTCCCCACAAGTTCCCTACCTGAATTGCATAATAAAGATACAAGCAAGAATCATTAAGTTCTATGAAAATCATAAGCATTGACGAGGAACTTGTTACTATGAATTCCATGAAACTTATGCCAAGAATTTACTTAACGCGATTGTGATTAGCAACCTTTACTACTCATGAATATAAGTTCATAACAATTAGGTGAAACTCCCTTATATCCTAGCATTAGATTTATGCATGAAAATTAAGCATGCACTCTCAACCAACACACACAAATCAGTTTTAATTCATATAGGTAAGCAAATTGAATTCACAACTTATGAAACGCAACTGAAAGTAATCAAATTATATAGCAAGCATGAACATGGTTTCGAATCCCCCCTAGCCAAAGGGGGTTTAGTTCCTGATACGCACAAAGCAAAGATAAATAATTTTGGACATTGAAATCCAAAGAAAGAGAACACCTAGACACTCCAACTTGGACAGCAGGTGCATCCACGAACTTCCTCTTCCTCCTTGCTGCGGCACAAAGCTTGGGGAAAGGGTTTGGGGTTTATGAATGGTGTGGAATGGATGGGGGATAGTATGTGTTGGAAGTATGCCCACAAAGCCACTCATTTGATGTAATAATAGCTTTTTGGAATACTTAATGTATTAAACTTTTATATGTTTAATGAAGGGCAAAGCTTATTGTTGATCAGTATTTATTGTATCATGTGTTTAAGCAACAAGGGAATCCAAGGGATGTATTTGATCTAAGAGACAAGTGATCTAAGTGAGTTAGATTATCGAGACCATTCTCTTATGTTCATTCCTAAAACGTTCCTAACCATAGGATTGCCAATTGGGTATTGACAATCCGCTAAGGTTAGTATGTGTTATGTTGACTCAAGCGTGAGTATGACTAGTCTCAAGTCATTTAGTGTTGGACACTAAGACAAACACATAGGTGCTCGAAAGAGTAATCGAGTACACTGAACAACGATAAAAAAGGGTTCGAACATACATGTCATGTAAGAACTCGAAAGTTGCAATATGCAAAGTAGTCCTTTGACCTGAGGCATCATAGATGTCTAATGGTTAGGTTCTTGATCTTTGATCATGTCAACGGCATTCCCTCGGAGTGTCCACGACATTGTTGGAGTCAAGCTATCTAGTCGTGTAGGCATATGAATGCACAACAAGGGATCTCTAACCTTCCATGGTGGAAGGAGAATACTCTAAGATATGATTCTAAAGTCTTTGGCCAAAGCATATGAATATGACTTAGGAAGTTTGTTCCAAATCATATTCAAGGGAATCGTAAAGATAAGTATCACATTGGATAGTAGACATGAAACAAACTATCACTCAAACAATGTGATTAAGAGTATTGTATTAGAGAATGACCGTATTGCATTGTAGTTGTAACTGGATAGGTTCTCCAACCACTTCTACTTAGCTTGGGTAACCATGACATACTGCTAGGTGTCACTCATGGTTTGTGGAAGCCCTAAATGATTAGAAAACACTAATCATTAAGGGAGAATTGAAATGTGGTTTCAATTCACAATCGATCATTAAGAGTAACAATCGCCCACTACCTCGCTAATTGGAACCTAATGGATCGTACACCGAGTAAGGATGTATGTGAGGAAATTAAATGAAATGGATAAGCAATTAAATGGTTTAATTGAAGAATGGTCAAGATTAATTAATTAGTTAATTAATTTTACGAAAGGTTCGTATTGGGCTTTTAAGTTTGTTTTGGGCTTCGGGGCACAAAAGCGTTTTGGTCCACAAGGCCCATTATGTTTAAGTTGTATGACAACTAAAACAAAATGGGCAATTAGCCCAATAACAAAGGTAAGGCCGGCCATAAGGGTGAGGGTAGCAAACTTGGATTAATTACAAGTTTGCCACTCACTTAAAATGAAGTATAAAATCAACTTTATAGCTTTATTTCTCATTAGGGTTTTTCTTGAAGAAATTGGGTGAAACACTTTCTCTCACTTTTCTAAAAGAGGCCGGCCACTTAAGGGAGGGACATCTACCAATCTCTTCTTCCCTAAGTCATCCATATTATCTTCACAAGATACATCCTTGGTGTGGAGACTTAGAGACATCAAACATTTGGTGTTTTGGAGAACAAATCCTCAAATCCTCCAAGAAGCAAAGGAGCACTAAAAGGAGGAAAATCACAAGGAATATCCAAGGAGCTTGGAGGTGACTTGAAGGCCCTCCACTTGGGTGAATCCCTTGTGTAAACAAGGATGAGCTACAAGGGTAAAGAAACTCTAAATCTTTACTTCTCTTTAATGTTGTTAAAGAGTTTATTGGTTCACCATATACTAGGCTTTGAAAGTCATGGGTTTTATGAATTGTTTTTTAATGCATGACTACTTTAAAGTTTTAATAGTATGCATATGTATTCAAATGTTCTTACTTGTTCTTAGCTAGGACCAAATTTTTCCTTCAGTATGGTGGTGTTTAGGATGGGTAGGTGGTGCGGCAAGGATGATTTTGGTCAGGAATTATGGAAGAATGGTGGTGGTGGCTGCAGTAGAGAATGGGGAGATGTTTCTGGCGTGAATTGATGTGTATGGAAGGTGGTAGTTCAGCCAAGGGCTGAATAAGAGTATATATAGGCACATAAAACCCTAAGGAAATCAGATATGGACTTGTAAAATCCAAATCCACAAGGAAAAGGCTTAACCAATCAGAATCCCCAAGGGAAAAGGCCAAAAGGTGCAGCAGGTATAGGTAAGAAAGGATAAGGCTTCTAGAATGCCTTGCAAGGCAAGGAAAAGAAGTTTCCTTGCTGAAATTGGTGCAGCAGGTATAAGGAGTGTTCTAGAACCTTTTCTTTGTGTCCAAAAACACTTAGGAAACCTTCAAAATAGCTAGAACTTAAGGCCATCTAGGTTTAGGAAAGATCCACTCAAATTAGGAAACTTTAGGCTTAACTTTCCTACTTCAAGTAGGAAACCTTATTTGAGTAGGAATCCTCATTCTTCTAGGAATCCATCTTTGACTAGGACTCCTCCGTTGATTAGGAATCCTACTTCAATTAGGACTCCTTCAATCTTGTCCATTTCTTTCGTTCCAAGCATGTGATATCCATTCCAAGCTCAATTTTGCTCCAAAAGGCTCCAAAATGCACTACTTTGCATACTTTGCCCTTAAAACCTGAAAACACATGAAAATATCTTAAAAGACTAATTTAACTAAGAAAACACAATGTAAATGCACAAGAACAAGCTCACTAAGTCGCATAAATATGCTCCTATCACTATTCCCTATTTGAATGAGTCTAAGATTCAAACTATATAAACCATAACGACCCATGAGTCCAAATATAACTCAATACTAAATTTTAATCCCAAAAGAATTAGGCTATATCCTATTTTGTTATCCAGCAACCACAAGGATAACCCAAACCGCTTTTACACAAATTAAACTCTAAAACACAAAATTAGACTCAAAACACAAAACTATACTCTTATGACTCAAAACACACTAAGCAGACTCTAAACATCACAATACTAGCAAACAGACTCAAAAGAGACTCTAGGGAGTTATTTGGACGAAATTAAGACTAGTAAGACTCAAAACACTAAATTGGACAGATGTGAACATGTTTCTAACTAATCTAACACACTTAATTAAAGGGGGATTGATTTGGATGAAATTTAACTAAACTAAACAGATTGCAAACCAAAGTAAACTAGATATGAAATTGGGTGATTTGAATGGTGAAAACTTAGCCAGATGATCCTTCTCCACACATGAAACATATGCAACATAAATCGATTTCTAGTATTGTTTCTTTAAACCATGAATGACAATGCCCCAAATTAATTGTGAATGCACTAATTAACTTTCAGATTTTCCTAAATTCATTGAATTAAATGGACAGGCATCGCAACCAAATTATTCTTCTCAAGTTCCCTATATGAACAACATGATAGAGATACATATCAAAGATCATTAAGTTCAATGAAAATCATAAGCATTGACAAGGCAATTGTAACTATGAACTGCATGATACTCTTGCTAAGAATTTACTTAACACGATTGTGACTAGCAATCTCCACTACTTTTAATTATAAGTTTATAACGATTAGGTAAAATTCCCTTATAATTCAGCATCAGATCCCTGCATGCAAACTAAGTATGCATCCTCAATCAACACACAAGAATAAGTTCTCAATAACGCAGATAAGTAAATCACATTCATATTTTACGAAACAATAACTGAAGGTAATCAATTCAATGCATATTAAACATATGTCCATGGCTTCAAATTCACCTCTAACTAAAGAGGAATTTAGTTCCTCATGTTCATAATAATTGAAAAGCAAAGTAAAACAAACATGGAAATGAAACGATGGAAGAAAGAACTCTTAGAAGTCCAATGGTTGCAAGTGGCTTGCGGCACAAGGACCTTCTCCTCCAATGGAAGCCAATGAAAAGTTTCTTCTTCTCCAAGGTTGCGGCTGAATGTGTTTCTATGATGTAGAATGAATTGTGGTAGATGGTGGTGCGAAATATATGAGGGGTGGTGGTCTGAATTGTGCGGCATAATGATGTATTTATATGCTAGGGTTTTCACAAATTTTGAAGAGAAAAGGCTTAGGGTTTACAGCACCAAATTCTTGGATGACAAGGATAAGGCTCAGCCCAATCCAAGAGGGAAAAGAACTAGGGTTTGTGCATATTTTAGGGCTTCTAGAAGGACAAGGATGCGGCACCTATTTAGGGATTCTAGAAGGAATGTCTTATGGAAGGTTCTTAGGCTTCTAGAAGGGAAGAAGGCGCCACCTTTCTAGGGATTCTACAAAGGATGGTTCGGCATGTTTATAGGATAGGGATAATCCTTCTAGAAGGGTATTTAGGTCCCTTTGCAGTTGATTACTCATCTTCCAAGACTTGAACTAATTTCTCCATCTCTTTAGCATGTTCCTAGCTTCACTTGATCTTCAAAAACGTCTATTCCTTGTGCTCCACATGCATGTAATACAATCCAGCCCAAAATTGCTCTAAAATGTTCCAAAATGTACTTTCTTGCCAACTTTGCCAACTGGACCTACAAACACACGAAAATAGCTTAAAGTACTAAACTAACTAGGAACTAACAACATAAATGCAAGAAAACAAGCCAACTAAGTCGCATAAATATGCTCCTATCAAATTCCCCTACACTTAGCTTTTGCTAGTCCTCGAGCAAGACAAAACATAACCTAGACCTTCCAACATTCGCCTCAGGGATTTCCAATGCAACATGACATGCTAAAAATCACTACTCACATAGATTTTAGCTATCCTTACCCTCGAGCGCATACTTAATCGCAGTCACCACTCACTAGCTCTCATTTAATCAATATAAAACATGGTTTTTATGGTAGTAGCATGCCTTAGAGAATCCCTAAATTCCTCACCGGATATACACTCTATTTTCACACAGATTTTCTGACTACACTCCCTATACTAGGTATATGTGAGAAGATTGATGTAAACATGTAGACTAGCCACTCACAAATGTTATAATCAAAGAAGGCATTTTCTGGAGTTATCAATGCCTGTATATATATGATCTCATGAACGGAATGCCACTACTTAGACGCGAGAACCAGGGATACCATATGCTCAAACCAATCTCAAACTCCACATTATTGAAACACATAACACCCAAGATAGAAGTCTAAGGGTTGTAATGGGGCTAAGGCTATTGGCTATTAAAGAAAGGTTAAGGATAAACAAAGGTTCTTAAAACAATAGTAAGCAAAGTAATGAAATTGACACTTAAAATTCACTTTTGAATGCAAAACTCCACTTCAAACACAAAGGGACGATTCACACAATACTTAGGGCCAAATTCAAACTTTTAGACCATTTCTTGAACAACCAATACCTGTGAATTCATTCTCACTTATTTAGAACTCTTTTCCTTTTTTTTTTTTTCCACTTTTTCTTCTTTTTCACGTTTTTTCTTTTTTTCTTTTTTTTTTTCCTTTTCTCTTTCTACTCGTGTACATAACCTTCCCCCACACTTGATTTCTGCAATATGTTTGATCAAAAGGAATTCCCTCTAAGTCATGCTCCACTATACTTTAAGAACAAGGGTATGGATAGTCCTATTCTAGGCTAGGTTGGGATAATGTGGCTAACAAAGAAAATAGGCTAAATAAGGCTCAAAGGGGTTAAACCTACAAAACAAATGCATGGGATGAAGGCTTTTTGGCTATGGCGTTAACTACTAAACATCTTCATCTTGTTATATGTTATGCACTCAATTTTAAGCTTTGAATGAAACGGGCATGGGTTCTAGTATTTGGAACTAAAATGATAAAACACATTCTAAGTAGCAACCAAGCAAAGAATAATGAGATCATGCAACGACTTTAGAAAACAAGAAATATAGATTAATAACTCTCCAAATAAAGTTTAGGCTCAAGTCTCTCAGGGTTGTAGCATTAGTTTAAGTTCCTTCCTTCAAGCATGTTACAAAAACTGATTTTTTCCTTTGTGATTACATGTGAATTCGTTAACGACAACTACAACCAAGCATTAACCAAAGAGCATATCAAACTTCCACCCATGTTTGTAGTGAAGGAAATATTTTGTGAAACATGTTCATTTAAGCAACATCAATAGCATGCTAATAACAATTAAAAGGTGGAATCATGCTTGCATGTACTTAAAAACAAAACATAAACCAAGAAATTCAAAGCCTAGTAGATTGGTGAACCAATAATCAACTCAAAACAAAGTGAGTTGAAATTAATACCTTTGTAGATTCCTCTTTGCATAAGCAAAGGCTAATCACCCAAAGAGATACGGCCTTCATTCCATGCTTCTTAGATCCATGGATTTGGATGGAAGAATAGGTTCTCCAAGTTCCCAAAATTGAGAACCTCTAAGTCTCTTCACCAAGGTTAGATTGTAGAAGAAATGAGTGACCTTGGAGTAGTAGTATTGCTAGATGTACCCTCCAAGGTGTTGGCCTCTTTAGAGAGAAAATGGAGAGACAATTCTCACCAATTTCCCCAAAATAAAACCCTTATTTTTCACTTATTTCATATTAATGAATATTTAGTTATAAAGTCATTTATATAGTCACTTCTTTAAGTGACCTAAACAACCAAAAACCCTAATTCATCTATAATGGCCGGCCACCTAGGGGATTTGGGCTTTTTGGGCTTTAATGAATCTTTATTCATCAAATTGTCATACAACTTAAGTTAATGGGCTTGACGTTCGAAGCCCATTGGGCCTTAAGGTCCAAAACTATCCCGAAGGTCTTTAACGAACTTATTCGTTTGATTAATTAACATATTAATTAATCCTTGCCATAAATAAATGATTAAACCATTTAATCATTCTTTTTAGTTACGCGTTTAATCACATTAAGGCGTGTTGTCTTAGGGGCGTTGGACCCAACTACTTCATTTTCATGCATATCATATAAAGCAAGAAAGAAGTATTTCAAAGTAAAGGTGAGCTTATGCTCATTACAACATTTGCATATAACAAATTACTTTAAAGTAAAGAAGAGCTTAAGCCCTTTTACAACATTTGATCAAATCAAATTACAACCAAAATCTAATCTACACATTCCCATGGTTCAAACAAATTTGAAACGGCCTTTCACATAGCTCAATTATATTAGGCTTAGGTTCATAATCACCCTTTAATTAATTAACACTTTAACTAATTATTGAATGCAACATTTTCAGTTGGTCTTTGTATCCATAAAATTGATTTAAATGGAGCTAAACAAAATGAAAATCCAATTCTCATTTAAAGAGACAAAACAATTTTGTTCTCATCCTATTTGGGCCATTTTGCAATTAACCTCAACGTTTGGGCCATATTGCAATAACAAAAACTTTTGGGGTCACTTTGTATAATACACAAAAGTCACAACTTCATGTAAATACAACTAGAACCCAAACTTTAATCAATGCAAAAACTTCATTAAAGGAACAAAATAATTTGTCCTTTAGCGTTTTTGGACCTAAACGTAAAAACGTAAACTTTTGGGCCAAAGTGCAAATACACAAAAGTATCAAAACTTTATGTAATTGCATAAAAGCCCCAAAAGTACTCCCTTTGAGGGAGTGGCTGGTTTTAGGGGAAGATAAGGTTGGTGTGTGTGTTGATTTGTGAGTTTTGTCAAAAGCATGCAAGTGTATGTAGATAAGTTTATGAAATAATTCACTCACAATTATTTCAATCATCACTTATACAAATATTTAACATTTTAAATACATGATAAATCATTTAAAAATAAATCACATAAACTTTATGAAATAATTCAAAACTTTGAATCAAAACACCAAACCTTTTTGTTCTTGGCAAGAACAACAAGAACAATGAAGAACATTCATGAAAAACCCAAATTTTTCCATGAACGTTTTTCACCCAAAAACATTCCAAAACCATTCTTACTTAAGGGAAATAACATCTAACCAAACTAGGGTACTTAGGGGTTCCAAAGAACACATTAAAACACTTTTAACAAGTCAAACAAGAACCCAAAAAATCACCCTTTGGTTTTGGCCGAATTTTCCCAAAAGCATGGCACCAAATTTTAGCTCCAATATTCATGCTCATATGAACAACATCTACAACATTTGAGATAGCAAATTTTCCAACAAAATTTACTTTCAAAGAAGCAAGAATAAAGCTTGTAACAATTACAACTTTTAAATCACAAACTATGAACTACAAAACCCAAAAGGATTCACCAACTACTAGACCTAGGCTCTGATACCACTTGAAGGAAATATTTTGAGAAACATGTTCATTTAAGCAACATCAATAAGCATGCTAATAACAATTAAAAGGCGGAATCATGCTTGCATGCACTTAAAAACAAAACATAACCAAGAAATTCAAAGCTTAGTAGATTGGTGAACCAATAATCAACTCAAAACAAAGTGAGTTGAAATTAATACCTTTGTAGATTCCTCTTTGCATAAGCAAAGGCTAATCACCCAAAGAGATAGGGCCTTCATTCCTTGCTTCTTAGATCCATGGATTTGGATGGAAGAATAGGTTCTCCAAGTTCCCAAAATTGAGAACCTCTAAGTCTCTTCACCAAGGTTAGATTGTAGAAGAAATGAGTGACCTTGGAGTAGTAGTATTGCTAGATGTACCCTCCAAGGTGTTGGCCTCTTTAGAGAGAAAATGGAGAGACAATTCTCACCAATTTCCCCAAAATAAAACCCTTATTTTCACTTATTTCATATTAATGAATATTTAGTTATAAAGTCATTTATATAGTCACTTCTTTAAGTGACCTAAACAACCAAAAACCCTAATTCATCTATAATGGCCGGCCACCTAGGGGATTTGGGCTTTTTGGGCTTTAATGAATCTTTATTCATCAAATTGTCATACAACTTAAGTTAATGGGCTTGACGTTCGAAGCCCATTGGGCCTTAAGGTCCAAAACTATCCCGAAGGTCTTTAACGAACTTATTCGTTTGATTAATTAACATATTAATTAATCCTTGCCATAAATAAATGATTAAACCATTTAATCATTCTTACTCATTTCCGTTTAATCTCCAATCTACACCTCTTACGGTGTGCGATCCATTAGGTTCCTTTTAGCGAGGCAGTGGGCGATTAAAACCATTTTACATCGATTGTGAATTGAAACAATTTTCAATTCTCCCTTTAGTGTTTACACACGTTTAGGGCTTCCACAAACCATGAGTGACACCTAGCAGCATATCATGGTTACCCAAGCTAATCAGAAGAGGTTAGAGAACCTATTCAGTTCGGGATTACAAATGCAATACGGTCCTTCTCTAATCTAATACTCTTGACCACATTGTTTGGTTTGATAGTTTATTTGATCATGTCTACTATCCAATGTGTGTCTTGTGCTTATATGATTACCTTGAATGTGATTCGGAACGCATTCCCTAATCTCATTCATACTCTGGCCAGAGATTCAAATCATATCATAGAGTATTCTCCCTCAAACGGTTTGAAGGTTAGAGATCCCTTGTTGCGCATTCACTTGTCTCCATAGCTAAGTCACTTGACCCCAACGATGTCGTGGACACCCTCCTGATGGAGTGACTTTGACATAATCAAAGATCAAGGTCTTAACCACAAGACAACTATGATGCCTCAGGTCAAAGGACTAATTTGCATTATCCCAACCATGAGTTCTCATGTGACATGGAATATGAGAACCCTTCGTTGATCGCGTTCAGTGAACTCATTCTCTATTGAGCACCTACCGTACTTGTCTTGATGTCACACACACCAATGACTCGAGACTAATCACTCTCCCTGAGAGAAGACATAGTACGTACTGATCTTAACGGACTGTCAACGCCCAATTGGCAATCCTATGATCACGAACGTTTAGGATGTGTCTACGAAAGAATGGTCTCATGAATCTAACTTCATTAGATTACATTCTTCCAATCACATATTCCTTGGACTTTATCGTTTAAGCATATAACATTTATATGAGACGGCTCAAACAATAATCTTTGCCCTTTATATGTTAAACTAGATTAGTTTAACATGTGAAATGTCCGTAAAGTATCATCACATGATTGGCTTTAGGGCACATTTCCAACATTTAGCTTTCTTTAACAATCATGCAATTAAAAACCAAATCCTCATCATTGTGTTGGAAGGTACCCTAAGACACAAACACAAAAAAATGACTCTTTTTTGATATTTTTCAAAACGTTTTTCGATTTTTTCTTTCTTTTTCTGTTATATGACATAAAAACACTTCAAAACACACTAAAAACATTTCAAAACAGTGAGAAACAACTCTAGTAGTGCTAGGTGGTGAAATCCTACGAATTTTCAAATAAAAACACTTGTTTACCCCCCAACACTTAAACCAAACATTCTCATCAATGGTTCAAACATAAACTCACACTCAAACAATCAAACAACACAACTAACAAACATGACAATCATGGCAAAGTAAAAGCAAGAAAGAGTAGAGTTTAAGAACGCAAATCTGGTTATAGAGCTAGAATTCCATCAAGCCCTCGTTTGAACACATGGGTTGTCTTCTAAGAAGCACTAGCTTTAACGTCTTCCAGCTGGACGATACCTCATTTTAAGCTTCAATAGGGCCAACGGCATGGAGGGGTATGTGATAGGAGCATATTTATGCGACTTAATTAACATGTTTTCTTGCATTTATTAGTTAGTTATTGCTTAAAAGAGTGTTTTAAGCTATTTTCGTGTGTTTGTAGGTCCTAATAACAAAGTTGGAAAGAAAGTTCATTTTGGTGCAATTTGGACCAATTTTGGGCCAAAATGGATTGCATGCATATGGAGCAAGTGGGATGGACGTTTTTGGTGTTTTAAAAAGGGTTTCAACACATGCAAAAATCTGAATAATGAAGTTGAAGTGTGGAAGTGTGCAGATACATACACTTAAGGAACAATTTGAAAGGAAAAAAAGTGAAAGATGCCATTTGTTGGATTGCTTTACAAGATGTATTCACATTTTCAGCAACTACAAACATAATTGCAAGCTGAAATGATGCATAACATGTGTGTAGAGGTGTAAAGTGGCCAAAAGTTGATGTTTGCAAGATGAAATGATGCTAAACATGTGTGTGAAAGTTGTCTAACAGCTAGTACATGTGGAAAAGGGATGGAATACAAGGCAAATGCATCAGAAATTGAAGAATGAAGGCACATGGATAGCTACAAAGGAGTTGAATTAGCAAAAGAGGAATGATTGCCTTTTGTTAAAGGCAAGACACAATGATAAAAGAGCATGTAAACTAGCTGTCTTTGCATCATTTTGATCTTTGTTTGTATTGTTTATTGAAGCCACTTGAGTGATTCTTTGCTTTGGAGCTTCTATAAATAGGGAGTGAAGGGAAGAACACTACACATTACACTACATCAAAAACATAATCAGCCACACCACCCCTCCATATTCAGAATTTTCGCCAGAAATCATTCCCTCTTTTTGCCATAGACTTCCTTCACCATTCTTCCATATTTTTCTGATTTTTTTACCCTAGATGTACCCCCTATCAATCTTAAACCCTTCCATACCATTCCCTACCCATTCTCCCATACAAATACCACCCTAGAACCTGACTTTATACTAAGTGCCGCAGCAAGGAGGAAAGAAGACTTGTGGATGCACCTGCTGTCCAAGTTGGATCATCTAGGTGTTTTCTTTCTTTGGATTTTAATGTCTAAATTTATGTATCTTTGCTTTGTGAGTATGAAAAACTAAACCCCCCTTGGCTAGGGGGGGATTCGAAACCATGTTTATGCTTGCTATATGATTTGATTACTTTCAATTGCATTTCATAAGTTGTGAATTCAATTTACATATCTACATGAATTAAAACAGATTTGTGTGTGTTGGTTGAGAGTGCACGCTTAATTTTCGTGCATAAGTTTGATGCTAGGATATAAGGGAATTTCACCTAATCGTTATGAACTTATATTCAAAAGTAGTAAAGGTTGTTGATCACAATCGTGTTAATTAAATTCATGGCATAAGTTTCATGCAATTCATAGTAACGAGTGCCTCGCCAATGCTTATGATTTTCATAGAACTTAATGATCTTTCCTTGTATCTTTGTTATGCAATTCATGCAAGGAACTTGTGAGGAATGCTTTGGGTTGTCGTATGCAATTCATCCAATTCGATAACTTTAGGAAAATCTGAGGGTTAATTAGTGCAATTCACGGTTAATTTGGGGCGTTGGGAATTCATGGTTTATTGAGAAGCAATTGGAAATCGTTTTGTATGCAAGTGTGACATGTGTGGAGAAGAACCCCTTAGCTAGCTTTCCATCCATTCACTTTTATCAAGTTCGTTTTAGAATCTGTTCAATTTACAAAGTTTATTCTTGTTTTCAATTTTCGTCAAAACTCAATCCCCATTTATTTTGAAGTGTTAGATTAGTTAGAAATCAATTTAGTTTGTGTTTTTAAGTGTCTTGAGTCAAGTCATAACCCAATTTCGTCCAATTTAGTGTTAGGTGTTCAAAACTGCCCAGAAACTGTTTTTAAGGCAGTTTTGAGTGTTTATTTGCTGTTTTGAGTCTTTTGGTTTGTTTTCGTGTTTTATAGTTTAGTTTTGCATTCTTTGAGTCTAGTTTAGTGTTTTAAACTTTGTTTTTACGTTTTGAGTCAGTTTTAAGTGATTTGGCAATCCCTCCTAATCCCCGGCCTAGAACGATCCCTATTTACATACTTTGCTACAATTGATAAAAAGAGGGTTTAATTTGTGTGCTTATATCTTGTGCATTTATGTCGTGTTTCCTTAGTCATTTTAATGTTTAAAGTCATTTTCGTGTGTTTTCAGATTTTAAGGACAAAGTAGGCAAGAAGATGCATTTTGGAGCCTTTTGGAGCAAAATGGAGGTTGGAATACATGTCACATATTTGGAGCCAAGGTTTGGACGAATTTGAAGACTTGAAGATGATGATTCCTACTTGAACAAGGTTTCCTAGTTGAAGTAGGAAAGTGCTTACATGAAGGAGGATTCCTAATCGACGAAGGATTCTTAATCAACGAAGGATTCCTAATCAACGAAGGATTCCTAATTGAAGATGGATTCCTAATCACATGAGGATTCCTAGAAGAACAAGGATTCCTACTCCAACAAGGATTCCTACTTGAAATAGGAAAGTTAAGCCAAAGTTTCCTACTTTGGTTTGATTTTTCCTAAATGTCCCTAAAAGTTCCAGCAATTATGAAGACTTCCTAAGCATTCTAGGACATCAAATACACATCTCTTGCACCTTTTTAACCCTTGCCGCACCCCCCTTGGTATTTCCTCTTCCTTATTTCCTGATTCTAAGCTTTAAAACACCTTCCTTTTGTGTTTTAAACCCTAGCCAAATTTCCCTTGCCCTTTCCTTTAATTTTCTGATTTGTTTCCTTAATTCTAAAGCTTTAGACTTAATTTATGTTTACCTAAATTAACCTAGGGTTTTAATTTCCTAATCCCTTTAAATAAACATCCTTGTGCAGCCACAAACATTCCCATTCATCCAGAAACTCATCATTCATGCCAGAAACTGAACTCCATCTTCAACAGCCCCATTCCTTCACCATTCACCATATTTTCTGACCCAAAACCACCCTAGCCGCACCACCCATCAACCCTAAACACTTCCATACGTTCCCCATCCATTCTACATCATTCAATAACCCAAGAAACCACCAACATCCAATCTGCCGCAAGCAAGGAAAGGGGACAGATTCACTCAATTGTTTGGCTCTTCATTCTGAGTTGTTGAACAATTTTAGGTGTATTCTATCTTATATTTCAATGTCTAATTCATGTAATCTTTGTTTTGCTTTAAGTATGATTGGCTAAATTCGTTTTGGCTAAGGGTGTATTCAAAACCATGATTATATATGTGAAATAAGTTGATTACTTTCAGTTATCGTTGCATAAGTCGTGAATACAATTTGCTTAACCGTTTGATTTAGAACTTATTCTTGTATGTTGATTGAGAGTGCACACTTAATTTGCATGCTTGAATTTGGTGCTAGGATATAAGTTTGTTTCACCTAATCGTTATGAATTTATATTCGCAAGTAGTGAAGGTCGCTAGTCACGATCGTGTTAAGTAGATTCCTGGCAAGAGTATCATGCTTTTCATAGTTACGAATGCCTTGTCAATGCTTATGATTTCCAAAGAACGTAATGATTCTAACTTGTATCTTTATCATGCTGTTCATATAGAGAACTTGTTAGGAATAATTTGTTTGCGATGCATATTCATCCAATTCAATGATTCTAGGGAAATCTGAAGGTTAATTTAAGCGGACCTAATTAACTTGGAGTGTCGAGGTTCACAACTTATTAAATTGATAACTGGAAATCGATTTACGTTGCATATATTTCATGTGTGGAGAAGAACCCCTTAGCTATTCCATCATCCATTGATTCATCATAATTTTGTCTTACAATCTGTTTTCTTTTTTCAATCTGCCCATTTAATTATTTTCGTCCAAAATCAATCCCACATTATTTCTTTGAGTCATATTAACTAGAACTTGTCTTAGAATATGTTTTTAGGTGTTTTAGGTCATTAGAAACCAAAATTCGTCAAATTTGTGTTAGAGTCCCAAAACTGCCCAGAAAGTGGTTTTTAGGCAGTTTTGAGTGTTTGTTTGCTGTTTTGAGTCTTTTGGTTTGTTTTAGTGTTTTAGATTTTAGTTATGCATTCTTTGAGTTTAGTTTAGTATTTTAGACTTTGTTTTACAGATTTGAGTCAATTTAGAGTGTTTTAGCAATCCCTCCTAATCCCCGGTTTAAGAACGATCCCTACTTATCCATACTACAATTGTCAACAAGAGGGTTAATTTGTGTGTTTAGTTATTTTACGCATCACTAGCTTATGACTCGGAGTTCTCATCCGATTCGTGAACATATCTTGGACTTTGACGACGATTTTGAGCGAGAATTAAGACGAAAAAGGAAGAATACAGAACCTAGTGAATGAAGTTCAAATTCAGAAGCCGAAGTTGAGTTTGAAGAAGAGGAACCCACGGCAAGAGTGGGTGGAGTAGAGGAAGCCATGGCACAAGACAATCGTACAATCAACGAGCTTTCGGCTTCGGGATTAGACAATGCCGCATCTCTATGTATTTAATATCCCGCGGCTGCCCAAGGAAAGACCGAGGAATTCGAGTTGAAGTCAAGTTTGCTACACCACATTCCGAAGTACCATAAGTTATCCATGGAGGATCCTAACAAGCACTTGAAAGAGTTTGAGGTGGTGTGTTCAAGCAGGACTCCAATCAATGTTGACGGGAGCATATTGAAGATGAAGGCTTTTCCCTTTTCTCTCATGGAAAAGGCGAAAGATTGGTTGTATGAATTAGCTCCCGGAACGGTCACATCTTGGGAGAGCATGAAACGGGCTTTCTTGGAGAAGTTTTTCCCAACTTCTCGAGTCATCCTTCTACGAAAAAGGATAAGTGGAATTCAACAAGATGAAGGTGAATCTTTTCCTACTTACTATGAACGTTTTAAAACTCTTGTTGCTTCATGTCCATAGCATCAGATGAAGGAGGAACTTCTTCTACAATACTTCTACGAGGGGTTACTACCAATCGAACATCAAATGCTAGATGCCTCGGCGGGAGGAGCCTTGGTGGACAAGACCCCCACGGCAGCCAAGACATTAATCTCCAATAGAGCGTTGAATGCCCAACAATACGAAGGTGTTGGACAAAGGAGCAACCCACGGCAACACCAAGTAAATGAGGTAAGTGCCATAACCGAACTTCAAAATCAAATGGCTAACCTTACTACTTTGCTTTCTCAGGTGGTGGAAGGTCCAAAAGTGCAAAACGTGGCAGCTTGTGGCGTATGCTCCATGCAAGGACACCTGACGGACAAGTGCCCACAATTGATAGAGAATGGAGGTTGGGAGACCCTCAATGTTGTGGGATTTGACAACCAATACCAACCGAGGAATGACCAATTTTCTAATACTTACAATCCCGATTGGCGTGATCATCCAAATTTCAAATGGCGAGACCCCAACAAGGCCAACAACAAAGTACATTTAGGCAACAACCCCCGGGTTTCTATAAAAAGCCTTTTGCACCAACTTAACCCCAAGCACAACCCGCCCAAAAATCAGGTTCTTTTATTGATAATGATTAGATTTTTAATTTACTCACTTCTATGGCGCAGGGCATGCAAACTAGGGACAAGAAGGTGGACGAGTTGGAGAAGCAAGTGGGGCAAATTGCCGAGTTTATGGGGCAGTTTCGAGAGCAAGGCAAGTTGCTTAGCTCAACCGTGGTCAATCCAAAAGGTGGATTCGAATCTGCAAAAGCTATAACTTGGCGAAGTGGGAAGCACGTAGGATCTGACCCCCAACACTCCAAATCACGTTCTAACGAGGTGGAGAAGTTGATGATTGAAGAGGAAGAACAAAAACCACCCATGGAAAAAGTGGAAACACCTTTGCCGCAAGCCATATGTGATCCTAAGTCATCCAATCTGTCCAATAGAGGTAAGAACGTGTCAAATCCAGTTCCTACCAATGTTTTTCCTTCGAATGTTCCTTTTCCAAATAGGTTCAAGCAAACAAAGAAAGAAGAAGCTGAAAAGGACATTCTAGAGACATTTAGGAAAGTTCAAGTCAACATACCCCTTTTGGATGCAATCAAGCAAGTCTCGAGGTACGCTAAGTTCTTGAAGGAACTTTGCACCACTAGGAAGAGGATTTCGACCAAGGAAGTTGTGAAAGTAGGCGAGAACGTGTCAGCCATCTTGCAACGCAAACTGCCCCCTAAATGCAAAGATCCGAGTAGTTTTACGATTCCTTGTGTCATTGGTAATACTAGGTTTGAATTTGCCATGTTAGACTTAGGTGCATCTATAAATGTCATGCCATATTCAATTTATGCATCTATGAACCTAGGAGAGTTAAAAAATGATGGTGTAATCATACAATTGGTCGATAGATCTAATGCCTATCCAAAGGGAGTTTTGGAGGATGTTTTAGTGCAGGTTAATCATTTGATCTTTCCGGTAGATTTCTATGTACTTAAGATGGATGAATCGGACCATGCCCCTTCATTACCCATCCTCCTTGGAAGGCCATTCATGAAAACGGCCCGAACAAAGACTGACGTGTTTAATGGCACTTTAACGATGGAATTTGATGGGGAAGTGATTAATTTCAATCTTTCTGATTCTATGAAGTTTCCTAGTGAAAATCATTCATGTTTTTCTATTGATATAATTGACTCTTTGGCGCAGGACCATTTTGACAATTTGAAGGACGATGCACTTGAATTGGTCATTGCACAAGGAAAGAACATGAAAAACATTGAAACAACCACCAAGGAAACCCACGACATGCATAAGGATTCCATTGCCGTGCCCTCTAGTGAAGATATCATTGAGATGGTGGTTGCCCTTGAGTCATTGCCATCGTAAACTGTCCAAATACAAAGTTTGAAGACACAACAAGAATTCAAGGTAAATGGGCATCGTTTGAAGCCCTATTATGAGGCCTTTGAGGAGCAAGTCGTGGAGAATGTACCCCTCCATGCATTGGGCCCTGTTCAAGCTTAAATGGAGGTATCGTCCGGCTGGAAGACGTTAAAGCAAACGCTTTTTGGGAGGCAACCCATGTATTCAAATGAGGAAGATTTTTGAATCGCTTCATAAGCAGTTTTGCGTTTCTAAAAACCTTCCATTTTCTGCATTTTCATTTTGCCTGATTGTCAATTTTTTTTTTAATTTATTTGGTTGTTGCTTATTTAATTATTTTTGGGTTTGGATTTTTTTTTTGAAACATTGACAGATATGCAAGGTATTTTTACATTCATAAAAAAAAAAGGAACATTAAGCAGAAAAATACAAAAGGAAGCCTTCACAAAGGCTGTTTTGGAGAAGTCTCAGTAGTCGACGGAGCCTCAGCAGTCGGCGGGGCCACAGAAGGAGGAAGTATCAGAGGTTGATCATTTGAAGCTTCAATACGCGGTACAACCCCAGAAGACGAAGGCAAATGCTGTTGGAACAAACCCACAAACCTCCGATGATCAAGTAAAATCTGACAATCAGATTCCTGCATCTGGTCAATTTTCCTCTTCATGTTTGTGGCATAGTTGTGTGCGAGCTTGTGCAACTGTTTATTCTCATGCTTGAGCCCTCTAATCTCCTGTTTGAGACTCATCACTTTAGCCGCCAACGATTCAACTTGACGGGTTCGAGCAAATAGGCATTGGGCCATGTTGGACACATAACCCGCACACTGCACACTAAGAGCTAGAGACTCCTGAACAGCCAACTCATCAGACCGCTTAGCAAGTAGTCTATTATCTTTAGGAGTGACAAGGTTCCTGGCCACCACCGCAGCTGTCATATCATTCTTCATCATTGAATCCCTAACGGTAAGGGGACCAGTAGGGGATATGGAGGATGGGCGCCATATGTTGTCTGGAGAAGGTGGGACTGCCTCTTCACCAAAGTTCAAGTCAAAACGACGGTCGGAGGGGCCAGATATTTTCACAGGTGTTAAAGAAAGAAGAGATCGGACAAGTCAAGATCGTAGAAGTGCAAGAAGAGAGTTTTTACAGGCAGAAATCCAAGTGTGCTTTGACCGTCCTGCGTACCTCTATAAAAATCAACACTCGATGGGATTTCAGAGATAGAAGAGGTGAGCTCAGAAATCGAAGAGGCCAACTCAAAAATCAAAGAGGCGCTAGCTTTCTCAAAAGCTGGGCTTGCTTAGAAACCACGGCCAATCTTCTTTTCCAGATTTGTCAGCATCTGTCACATGCAGAGTAAGCTTTGCGAAAATCACGGGCAGTTTGTCAAAGTGCCGATTCCAACCATCTACTTTTCGAGACGTGTTAACATCTGTCACATGCAGAGTCAGCTTTACGGAAATCACGGACAGTTTGTCGAAGCGTCAATTCCAAATATCGAAGAGGCACTCGCTTTTCCAGACGTGTCAGCGCCAACCACATGCACACTCAGCCTTGCGGAAGTTACGGGCAATCTGTTGAAGATCTCTTGTGAAGTAGAAAGCACGTGAAGTTTACTATTAAATCATCCAACGGTTGCTGACAAGAGTGAAAGAATAGTACCGGTTATTAATTCCTATAAATGTCACCTTCACCCTCCATTGCAAGGCAGACATACATAACCCTCATTTTTCTCCGAGAATGCCTTTCCAACAAACCCTCTCGAGTCACTCAGTATTCCTTATTCCTTGGGGTACCTCTGCAAACAACTCATCCAAAACAAAAGTATTTCATATCATGAAGGTTGAAAGCAAGAGTATCCCATATCATGCTTTCTCCTTGTCGTTGTTTTGGGACAGGGAGAAAGAGAGCAATCAGCCAGCACTTGGTATCAATCTTCCGATCTGGAACCAACTACCTGGAACCCCTTCCTGATTGCATACCTAGCCTTGCTCTCGAGTACTCATCTTCATCATCTTATGCTTCCTCTTCGTCTACCACATCTGCCTGGGGAACAGATAAGGGAAGTGAAAATGATGCCTCGAAGCATGTGGAGACAACGTGCTGATTCATCCTCAACTAGGGACAAGGAGAAAGAAAGCAAGAGGTGGGCACTTGGAAAGATTGAAGAAAGAAACAGACCACCACCTCTACCTCGTGACTACCTGCGATGCAGAAGAAATAAGTAGAGAAGAATGCAGACTGTGCAACTCTCGCTCAGAATTCCAAACCAGTTCGAGATCAAAGCTGTGGAAAGTCAACAAGATCATCTATCTTCAAAACCAGATTTGCGTTCTTAAACTTTACTCTGTCTAGCTTTTACTTTGCCATATTTGTCATGTTTATTTGTTAATTGTTTGTTTGCTTGTTTTTGTGTGAGTTTATGCTTAAAACATTGAGGACAATGTTTGATTTAAGTATGGGGGGGTAACCAAGTTGTTTTGCATAAAATTCGTAGGAGTTTATCACCCATTACTTCTAGTGTTATTCCTTACTGTTTTTAAGTGTTTTTAAGCTGTTTTGGAGTGTTTTAGTGTGTTTTGACATAAAAATCCGAAAATCTCATAAAAATTTGAAAAATTGTTTTGAAAAAAAAAAAAACCCAAAAAGAGTTGTTTTTGTGTGTTTATTTGTGTCTTAGGGTACCTTCCAACACAATGATGAGGATTTGGTTTTTAATTACATGACTGTTAAAGAGAGTTATAAACATGGATGAAAATTTGATTTACTCTTTGGTGTATGCTTGGTTGTGGTTATAATTTATGAATTCACATGCAATCATAAAGGAAAAATCAGTTTTGTCACATGCTTGAAAGAAGGAACTCAAATGTTCGCTACAACCTTGTGAGACTTGAGCCTAAACGTTTAATAAACTGTGCATCATTGTTTTCTAAAGTCGTTGCATGATCTCATTATTCTTTGCTTGGTTGCTGAAGGAAATATTTTGGGAAAACATGTTCATTTAAGCAACATCAATAGCATGCTAATAACAATTAAAAGGCGGAATCATGCTTGCATGCACTTAAAAACAAAACATCAACCAAGAAATTGAAAGCCTAGTAGATTGGTGAACCAATAATCAACTCAAATACAAAGTGAGTTGAAATTAATACCTTTGTAGATTCCTCTTTGCATAAGCAAAGGCTAATCACCCAAAGAGATAGGGGCCTTCATTCCTTGCTTCTTAGATCCATGGATTTGGATGGAAGAATAGGTTCTCCAAGTTCCCAAAATTGAGAACCTCTAATTTTCGACACCAAGGTTCGATTGTAGAAGAAATGAGTGACCTTGGAGTAGTAGGATTGCTAGATGTACCCTCCAAGGTGTTGGCCTCTTTAGAGAGAAATGGAGAGACAATTCTCACCCATTTTCCCCCAAAATAAACCCTTATTTCACTTAATAACACTTAATGAATATTTAGTTATAAAGTCATTTATATAGTCACTTCTTTAAGTGACCTAAACAACCAAAAACCCTAATTCATTTCTTCATGGCTGGCCATTTAATGGGATTTGGGCTTTTGGGCTTTAATGAATCTTTATTCATTAAATTGTCATACAACTTAAGTTAATGGGCTTGACGTTCGAAGCCCATTGGGCCTTAAGGTCCAAAACTATCCCGAAGGTCTTTAACGAACTTATTCGTTTGATTAATTAACATATTAATTAATCCTTACCATAAATAAATGATTAAACCATTTAATCATTCTTACTCATTTCCGTTTAATCTCCAATCTACACCTCTTACGGTGTGCGATCCATTAGGTTCCTTTTAGCGAGGCAGTGGGCGATTAAAACCATTTTACATCGATTGTGAATTGAAACAATTTTCAATTCTCCCTTTAGTGTTTACACACGTTTAGGGCTTCCACAAACCATGAGTGACACCTAGCAGCATATCATGGTTACCCAAGCTAATCAGAAGAGGTTAGAGAACCTATTCAGTTCGGGATTACAAATGCAATACGGTCCTTCTCTAATCTAATACTCTTGACCACATTGTTTGGTTTGATAGTTTATTTTCTCATGTCTACTATCCAATGTGTGTCTTGTGCTTATATGATTACCTTGAATGTGATTTGGAACGCATTCCAAAATCTCATTCATACTTTGGCCAAAGATTCTTAATCATATCATAGAGTATTCTCCCTCAAACAGTTTGAAGGTTAGAGATCCCTTGTTGCGCATTCACTTGTCTCCATAGCTAAGTCACTTGACCCCAACGATGCCGTAGACACCCTCCTGATGGAGTGACTTTGACATAATCAAAGATCAAGGTCTTAACCACAAGACAACTATGATGCCTCAGGTCAAAGGACTAATTTGCATTATCTCAACCATGAGTTCTCATGTGACATGGAATATGAAAACTCTTCGTTGATCGCGTTCAGTGAACTCATTCTCTATTGAGCACCTACCGTACTTGTCTTGATGTCACACACACCAATGACTCGAGACTAATCACTCTCCCTGAGAGAAGACATAGTACGTACCGATCTTGACGGACTGTCAATGCCCAATTGGCAATCCTATGATCAGGAACATTTAGGATGTGTCTACGAAAGAATGGTCTCATGAATCTAACTTCATTAGATTACATTCTCCCAATCACATATTCCTTGGACTTTATCGTTCAAGCATATAACATTTATATGAGACGGCTCAAACAATAATCTTTGCCCTTTATATGTAAAACTAGATTAGTTTAACATGTGAAATGTCCGTAAAGTATCATCACATGATTGGCTTTAGGGCACATTTCCAACAATCTCCCACTTGCACTAGAGCCAATCAGCTTGGTCATCTTGATGATACCTCTTCTGAAGTCATTTCATAAATGGCTGAATAGTAGGCCTAGACAGTGGATATCTATATGTGTTATCCACAGAAGCAACCTTGAGAATAACGACGTCACCATTATACATGATTCTCAATCATGTGGTTCGGTCTCTCATTTGTGTTCGAATCTTGATGAGACCTTGATTCCCAGGCTTAAGCTATTGCCCCATTAGTGTCATACACTTTCTGGTTGGAATCGAATAGAGAGTTCATAAATGAACTTTCCCATCCAAACAACATTGTTGTAAACTTCTATATGGCAATATATCTTGCATTCATAACGGAACACACTAAAGTCATTACTTTAATGTTTCCATCCAAATATCTCTTTAGTCATAATAAAGAGATATCTGTTTATCTCTTCATTCATAATGAAGAAACATACAATAATGGATTAGATTCATAATCTAATACATTTACGCTTCCATTACGTTACTCTTATTCTTCCTCGTTCTTTGAGGAATTTATCCTTTAGTATTTCTTAAATACTTAAGGACTTACTTGACAGTTGCCATGGTTCTGATCCTGGGCTTGCACTGATATCGTCTTGTACCGTTCTAGGTACAACTCATATCAGTGTTTTTCATACAATATGAAATACATAAATCACCTTTCTGCGTATGCATAAAGGATTCTATTTATGCATTATTTCTTTGGGAGTCAAAGGGGCACGTTCCCTTTGAGAAGGGCAACTTGCTAGTCTCACTAGAATCGTCCTTCTATTTGAAGTTTATCATCATATGAGAAACTCCCTAGCATCCATTGTCTATTATTAGGGATTGATATAATCCAATTATATCATGAAATATATCATTATAGATTTCCATCCCATGTATATAGACTATATCTCCCATATACATTCTATCTTCATATAATGTATTAAAGTCATAACTTTAATGAAGAAGTATTCTTTTCATTTCCAAAATTAATATATCATATATATTTAAATTTTAGGAACATGATTAACTCCCACTAATCTTTTGTAAACCTAGTAAACAAAAGATTCATTTACATCTTTATGAGAAATCAAACGATTTGATCCTTTTTCCTCATAAAATGCAAATAGCTCCCACTAACTTGCTAAGATCCATGATGGATGGATCTCTACAACTTACATGTCTTGTGATTTATAATTTTAGACATATATTATCAAGACTATCTTAATAATGGTTTCGGAAACCCATATTATGTCTAAACATTGAATCACCATTTAGTTGTAGCTAGCAATCTTCGAATTAATTGAAACCAAGACTATCTCAAAGATGGTTTCTTCAAAGTCAACCATTCTCTTTGATTGTAGTCACCTTAAGCTACCAATTAGCTATGAAGGTTTCATTATTTCGAGTCAAATGGTACTTTACCATTTCCTTGAGTATATATCATATATGCACTCAATGTAGTCATAAGGATTTTCATTCTTATTTCTTTCGAATTAAGAGGTGCAACTCTATGACATAGTCATAAAGTTCAAAACCATTCAACTGAGACGGTTTATAAATCCTTATCGACTACCTTGGAGCTTGAGGTATAGGAACTAGGTTGTTATATTTGTTGATTACTTTCTTGTCTCTCAAAGAACCCATTCTTTGAGTTCCATCTCTCGTTCATTTGCTTTTAGGCAAATCCCATTGTAGAATTACAATGAACTACCCAACAAAACAACATTTGTTAGTTGGTTTATAGAAGCGATATCCAAAAGTTATTTTAAGGATATCCTACAAGATTGTTATCAAACAAATATTGCTTATTAGCACACAACCCCAAATCTTAACATGCTTTAAGATTTGTCTTTCTTTCCAACTACATCTTATGGAGTTATGAAAATATTGGAAGATCTTCTCATTGACAATCATATTGTTTTAGAAGTATATATCCTATATATGGGTAATAGATAACATCTAACGAACTAAATCTTATTCGAGTTCGTTCTTCTCCTAATGGAGAAATACATTATCTTATGATGCTTATTTCCTTGATATCTTTCAAGGAAACTCATCTAAAGTGTTACCTTTCTTTGGATCAAATCTAAGGAGGTAATTACTTTAGATGTCTTACTCATCAACTTACATTTCTTGAATTCTTTGAAACATTTTGCAAAGTATTCGGACTTGTGTTTATTCAAAATAAACTATAGTCCAACCGAGAGTGATCTTCGGTGAATGTTATCCAACATGAGTAGTATTATGTTTGTGGACAAGTGCCACTAACATCTAAGTGAATTAACCTCAACATCCTTGTGATTCTTTCTTCTTTCCAAAAGAATAAAGATTCGAACATTTCACCTCTATACAATTTTAACAAGAAGGTATTGGATCCGGATCTAACAATCCAAAGCATCCATCTTTCACCAACTCATAACTTATGTTTTTAGAGGTATCACAACTTTAGTTGGGATTAGTCACTACCTTGCAACCTTTTGGGTTTTAAGCATCATATTTTTCTAAACAGTTAACACTACCATATTATCTCTACTATAGAGATAATTAATTAGATTACCGTAATCCAATCATTGATTAATAAAGAACATTGTTTTGTCAAACAAAACATTTATCCATTTCACATAGTGACGGAATTTAGTTCCTTAAAATTGGAATATAAAGACAATCTATGTTTTTCCAATTTCTTTGGTAGTTCATATGAGGAAGTAAGTACCATCTGCTTTCGCAGAGATCTACATTTGATTCACGTTTCGAATGTGAAGTACTTTCTCTTCTCTCATTAATCTTCTACTTCTTATTAGCCACACTTTTACAACGATTGTAAAACATAGTCACTAATATGGAATCAAGCATTCAAGTAGAAGAACCAACTGTTTTGAACTATTCAAGAACATTTACAACACCTTCGAAAGGTGTGTTCTTGACACTTGCAAGACATTTCTTGCAAATACCCCTTCCAATGTCCATCCTTTCATAAAGAAAGTTTGTTCCCTTGGAGTTATTTATCTTCTTAATTTGACTTCTCCTTTGACTACAATAGTCATGGTCCCTAAACTCCCACTAACTCTCTTGAAACCTTTTTCAATTGTGTTATACACATCAAACATTTTTGGAGAGAATGTGGTTATTTTTCACTACATAGTTTACAATAAACTTAGTGAACGATTAGGATAGGGACACAAAGGTGAAGTCCTTGCCTAGTTCCCGTCTCTATAAGTGGTGTAACACTTCAACACTCAATGATTCGCAATCATCATAAGTCCATGTTAATGGACTATTTTTGTCAACCAACCATTATGTTCTAAACATAATTACAAACCTTCAAGAGTTGTACAAGGCAACTCTCATTTCTTCACACAACAAATTGTAAGTGAAAAATTATGGCACATAAAGTGTCCATGCCTTTGTGCTTTCTTCTCAAGTTCCTTGTTCATGTAACAAAGAAACAAGCACTAAGTGTTTGCATTGACCAAGGGTTGTTCAAAGCAACTCCTATTTCTTCATACAACAATTTGTAATTGAAGAATTATGACATTAAAAGTGTTGTCCTCTTCATGATAGACTTTTTCTAACATGTTCTTCCAATGATACATTATCATTAGGAAGATTGTGAGGATGAGACTACTTAGATATGTATGCAATCCTTTTAAGACATTCTTTGGGATTGTGGTACCAAGTCCGGAAACTAAAACATTCGGTTTTGTCAAGTGTTGGATAGCGTTTGCAAATATATTGGTATTCAAATACATAACGAATATAAATTGATTGATTTTTAAACCATTTGATTCGGGTCTTTAAATCAAATAGTACCACCCACTATTTTTGGCAAATTCCATATCCCTCATAGGAATTCGAGAGTTTTGGATGAAACTCCTAGTAGGTTATGGGAGGCTCACTATTACCAAGCCCACCTCACGATGATACGATATCGGCTAGCATTAATAATAATGAGAGAGTACGCTTACTCATTTGCAACTAATGCAAGTACCCATCTTATTTGGCCTCTAGAGAATGTAACCTCACAATGAAATGATATTGGTTCCATTGCACTTAGTTAAGTCATTCCCACCATGCTTAGTGTGTGAAGGGGTTCAAGAATAGCCTCACGATGATACGATATATAGCTATCCTCGTTGCCTACACTCACCTCATCATATGTATATGGATTCCTCCTGAGTATAAGCATGCACTTTGTACTCCCCCATGATAGGGTGAAGCCGGTGTACAAGTCATAAACGATTGGATCCCACCACGGTGGAAGGCCACGAAGAGATATTCTAAACATCTCTCGCTTATCAACTTAATATTGGTTTGGTTGAGGGTTTTAGGTCTCATCACATACAAATATACATTTTAATCTCTATTAAAACAATTTTGGTCCTATTACAACTATTGGTCCATCCCATTGTTTTAGTTGTACATAATACTCCCACTATGCTTTTAAAACGATTTTTAAAGCAAGAGTATATGATACTACTAACATAAACTTTGCATTCATTTGATGGACTACATAGTTGCCTTAGGGCCTTAGGATGATTATGAACCTTTGTTTAGATTCAACACGAGCCTTGTGTTGAATCTCGGTCTAGGGATGGTGATTGATTTTAGTTACGCGTTTAATCACATTAAGGCGTGTAGTCTTAGGGGCGTTGGACCCAACTACTTCATTTTCATGCATATCGTATAAAGCAAGAAAGAAGTACTTCAAAGTAAAAGAGAGCTTATGCTCATTACAACATTTGCATATAACAAATTACTTTAAAGTAAAGAAGAGCTTATGCCCTTTTACAACATTTGATCAAATCAAATTACAACCAAAATCTAATCTACACATTCCCATGGTTCAAACAAATTTGATACGCCTTTCACATAGCTCAATTATTTTAGGCTTAGGTTCATAATCACCCTTTAATTAATTAACACTTTAACTAATTAAATGAATGCAACATTTTCATTTGGACTTTGTATCCATAAAATTGATTTAAATGGAGCTAAACAAAATGAAAATCCAATTCTCATTTAAAGAGACAAAACAATTTTGTTCTCATCCTATTTGGGCCATTTTGCAATTATCCTCAACTTTTGGGCCATATTGCAATAACAAAAACTTTTGGGGTCACTTTGTACAATACACAAAAGTCACAACTTCATGTAAATACAACAAGAACCCAAACTTTAATCAATGCAAAAACTTCATTAAAGGATCAAAACAATTTGTCCTTTAGCGTTTTTGGACCTAAACGTAAAAACGTAAACTTTTGGGCCAAAGTGCAAATACACAAAAGTATCAAAACTTTATGTAATTGCATAAAAGTCCCAAAAGTACTCCCTTTGAGGGAGTGGCTGGTTTTAGGGAGGGATAAGGTTGGTGTGTGTGTTGATTTGTGAGTTTTGTCAAAAACATGCAAGTGTATGTAAAAGGATATGTTTATGATATAATTCAATCATTATTATTTCAATGATCATTTATACCAATAATTAACACTTTAAATACATGATAAAACATTTAAAAACATATCACATAAACTTTATGAAATAAATCAAAACTTTGAATCAAAACACCAAACCTTTTTGTTCTTGGCAAAAACAACAAGAACAAAGAAGAACATTCATGAAAAACCCAAATTTTTCCATGAACTTTTTTCACCCAAAAACATTCCAAAACCATTCTTACTTAAGGGAAATAACATCTAACCAAACTAGGGTACTTAGGGGTTCCAAAGAACACATTAAAACACTTTTAACAAGTCAAACAAGAACCCAAAAATTCACCCTTTGGTTTTGGCCGAATTTTCCCAAAAGCATGGCACCAAATTTTAGCTCCAATATTCATGCTCATATGAACAACATCTACAACATTTGAGATAGCAAATTTTCCAACAAAATTTACTTTCAAAGAAGCAAGAATAAAGCTTGTAACAATTACAACTTTTAGATCACATACTATGAACTACAAAACCCAAAAGGATTCACCAACTACTAGACCTAGGCTCTGATACCACTTGAAGGAAATATTTTGGGAAAACATGTTCATTTAAGCAACATCAATAGCATGCTAATAACAATTAAAAGGCGGAATCATGCTTGCATGCACTTAAAAACAAAACATCAACCAAGAAATTCAAAGCCTAGTAGATTGGTGAACCAATAATCAACTCAAATACAAAGTGAGTTGAAATTAATACCTTTGTAGATTCCTCTTTGCATAAGCAAAGGCTAATCACCCAAAGAGATAGGGGCCTTCATTCCTTGCTTCTTAGATCCATGGATTTGGATGGAAGAATAGGTTCTCCAAGTTCCCAAAATTGAGAACCTCTAATTTTCGACACCAAGGTTCGATTGTAGAAGAAATGAGTGACCTTGGAGTAGTAGGATTGCTAGATGTACCCTCCAAGGTGTTGGCCTCTTTAGAGAGAAATGGAGAGACAATTCTCACCCATTTTCCCCCAAAATAAGCCCTTATTTCACTTAATAACACTTAATGAATATTTAGTTATAAAGTCATTTATATAGTCACTTCTTTAAGTGACCTAAACAACCAAAAACCCTAATTCATTTCTTCATGGCTGGCCATTTAATGGGATTTGGGCTTTTGGGCTTTAATGAATCTTTATTCATTAAATTGTCATACAACTTAAGTTAATGGGCTTGACGTTCGAAGCCCATTGGGCCTTAAGGTCCAAAACTATCCCGAAGGTCTTTAACGAACTTATTCGTTTGATTAATTAACATATTAATTAATCCTTACCATAAATAAATGATTAAACCATTTAATCATTCTTACTCATTTCCGTTTAATCTCCAATCTACACCTCTTACGGTGTGCGATCCATTAGGTTCCTTTTAGCGAGGCAGTGGGCGATTAAAACCATTTTACATCGATTGTGAATTGAAACAATTTTCAATTCTCCCTTTAGTGTTTACACACGTTTAGGGCTTCCACAAACCATGAGTGACACCTAGCAGCATATCATGGTTACCCAAGCTAATCAGAAGAGGTTAGAGAACCTATTCAGTTCGGGATTACAAATGCAATACGGTCCTTCTCTAATCTAATACTCTTGACCACATTGTTTGGTTTGATAGTTTATTTTCTCATGTCTACTATCCAATGTGTGTCTTGTGCTTATATGATTACCTTGAATGTGATTTGGAACGCATTCCAAAATCTCATTCATACTTTGGCCAAAGATTCTTAATCATATCATAGAGTATTCTCCCTCAAACAGTTTGAAGGTTAGAGATCCCTTGTTGCGCATTCACTTGTCTCCATAGCTAAGTCACTTGACCCCAACGATGTCGTGGACACCCTCCTGATGGAGTGACTTTGACATAATCAAAGATCAAGGTCTTAACCACAAGACAACTATGATGCCTCAGGTCAAAGGACTAATTTGCATTATCTCAACCATGAGTTCTCATGTGACATGGAATATGAAAACTCTTCGTTGATCGCGTTCAGTGAACTCATTCTCTATTGAGCACCTACCGTACTTGTCTTGATGTCACACACACCAATGACTCGAGACTAATCACTCTCCCTGAGAGAAGACATAGTACGTACCGATCTTGACGGACTGTCAATGCCCAATTGGCAATCCTATGATCAGGAACATTTAGGATGTGTCTACGAAAGAATGGTCTCATGAATCTAACTTCATTAGATTACATTCTCCCAATCACATATTCCTTGGACTTTATCGTTCAAGCATATAACATTTATATGAGACGGCTCAAACAATAATCTTTGCCCTTTATATGTAAAACTAGATTAGTTTAACATGTGAAATGTCCGTAAAGTATCATCACATGATTGGCTTTAGGGCACATTTCAACCAGTTGCTACTTAGAAGGCGTTTCATCATTTTGTTCCAAATGCTAGAACTCATGCCTATTCCATTCAAAGCATGTTATTGTTTTGCATAACACTTATTCAAGATGAAGTTATTTAGTGATCCAAGAGCCAAAAAGCCTATCCCATACATTATATGTTTAAGTTTAACCCCGTTGAGCCTTGTTTAGCCTACGTTCTTTATTAACCCACACTATCCACACCTAGCCTAGATTAGGACCATCCATACCCTTGTTCTTGAAGCATAGTAAAGTATGACTCAAAATGAATTCCTTTTGATTAATGTATTGCAGAAAACAATTGTGGGGGAAGTGATTCTTGTGTGTGTGTGTGCCAAAGTCATTAATAAGGCACAGGTCGAAAAAAAAAAAAAAAGAAAAGAAAAGTTGTGAAAATGTATGAAAAAGAGTTCTAAAGTGTTGTTTGTTGAAGAACGGGTCCAAAACATTGAATTCGGCCATAAGTGTTGCTTAAATCTTCCATTTGTGTTAAAAAATGATTTCTGCATTCGAAAGTGAATTCTAAGTTTCGATTTCATTACTTTGCTTGCTATTGCTTTAAGACGTTTGTTATCCCTATCTTTCCTTTGTTAACCATACCCCATGCCCCGTTACAACCCTTGACTTCTATCTTGAGTGTTATATGTTTCAATTTGTGGAGTTTGAATTTGGTATGAGCATATGGTGTCACTGGTTCTCGCATCTAAGTAGTAGCATTCCATTCATGAGATCATATCTAAACATGTTTAATAACTCCATAAATTGCTTTCTTTGTAACACATATATGTGAGTGTTTGTTTTCATGTTTACATCAATCTTCTCACATATAACTAGTGTAGGGTGTGTAGTCAGAAAATGTGTGAAAATAGAGAGTATCTTGTAAGGAATTGAGCAAATTCTCTAAGGCATGTTACTACATTCAAAACATCATTTTAATTGGTTAAATGTGAACTAGTAAGTGGTGACTGTGATTAAGTATGTGCTCAAGTGTGAAGATAACTAAAATCTGTGGGAATAATGATTTTTAACATGTCATGTGCATTGGAAATCCCTGAGGCAAATGTTGGAAGGATTAGAATGTGTTTTGTTTACTTTGTTTTGTTTGTTTGTTTCGTTTTGCTCGAGGACTAGCAAAAGCTAAGTGTGGAGGAATTTGATAGGAGCATATTTATGCGACTTAATTAACATGTTTTCTTGCATTTACTTAGTTAGTTATTGCTTAAAAGAGTATTTTAAGCTATTTTCGTGTGTTTGTAGGCCCTCATAACAAAGTTGGAAAGAAAGTGCATTTTGGTGCAATTTGGACCAATTTTGGGCCGAAATGGATTGCATGCATATGGAGCAGGTGGGATGGACGTTTTTGGTGTTTTAAAAAGGGTTTCAACACATGCAAAAATCTGAATAATGAAGTTGAAGTGTGGAAGTGTGCAGATACAAACACTTAAGGAACAATTTGAAAGGAAAAGAAGTGAAAGATGCCATTTGTTGGATTGCTTTACAAGATGTATTCACATTTTCAGCAACTACAAACATAATTGCAAGCTGAAATGATGCATAGCATGTGTGTAGAGGTGTAAAGTGGCCAAAAGTTGATGTTTGCAAGATGAAATGATGCAAAACATGTGTGTGAAAGTTGTCTAACAACTAGTACATGTGGAAAATGGATGGAATACAAGGCAAATGCATCAGAAATTGAAAAATGAAGGCACATGGACAGCTACAAAGGAGTTGAATTAGCAAAAGAGGAATGATTGCCTTTTGTTAAAGGCAAGACACAATGATAAAAGAGCATGTAAACTAGTTGTCTTTGCATCATTTTGATCTTTGTTTGTATTGTTTATTGAAGCCACTTGAGTGATTCTTTGCTTTGGAGCTTCTATAAATAGGGAGTGAAGGGAAGAACACTACACATTACACTACATCAAAAACATAATCAGCCACACCACCCTTCCATATTCAGAATTTTCGCCAGAAATCATTCCCTCTCTTTGCCACAGACTTCCTTCACCATTCTTCCATATTTTTGTGATTTTTTTACCCTAGCCGTACCCCTCATCAATCCTAAACCCTTCCATACCATTCCCTACCCATTCTCCCATACAAATACCACCCTAGAACCTGACTTTAGACCAAGTGCCGCAGCAAGGAGGAAAGAAGACTTGTGGATGCACCTGCTGTCCAAGTTGGATCATCTAGGTATTTTCTTTCTTTGGATTTTAATGTCTAAATTTATGTATCTTGGCTTTGTGAGTATGAGGAACTAAACCCCCCTTGGCTAGGGGGGATTCGAAACCATGTTTATGCTTGCTATATGATTTGATTACTTTCAATTGCGTTTCATAAGTTGTGAATTCAATTTACTTATCTACATGAATTAAAATTGATTTGTGTGTGTTGGTTGAGAGTGCACGCTTAATTTTCATGCATAAGTTTGATGCTAGGATATAAGGGAATTTCACCTAATCGTTATGAACTTATATTCAAAAGTAGTAAAGGTTGTTGATCACAATCGTGTTAATTAAATTCTTGGCATAAGTTTCATGCAATTCATAGTAACGAGTGCCTCGCCAATGCTTATGATTTTCATAGAACTTAATAATCTTTGCTTGTATCTTTATTATGCAATTCATGCAAGGAACTTGTGAGGAATGCTTTGGGTTGTCGTATGCAATTCATCTAATTCGATAACTTTAGGAAAATCTGAGGGTTAATTAGTGCAATTCACGGTTAATTTGAAGCGTTGGGAATTCATGGTTTATTGAGAAGCAATTTGACATCGTTTTGTATGCAAGTGTGACATGTGTGGAGAAGAACCCCTTAGCTAGCTTTCCATCCATTCACTTTTATCAAGTTCGTTTTAGAATCTGTTCAATTTACAAAGTTTGTTCTTGTTTTCAATTTTCGTCAAAACTCAATCCCCATTTATTTTGAAGTGTTAGGTTAGTTAGAAATCAATTTAGTTTGTGTTTTTAAGTGTCTTGAGTCAAGTCATAACCCAATTTCGTCCAATTTAGTGTTAGGTGTTCAAAACTGCCCAGAAAGTGTTTTTAAGGCAGTTTTGAGTGTTTATTTGCTGTTTTAAGTCTTTTGATTTGTTTTGGTGTTTTATAGTTTAGTTTTGCATTCTTTGAGTCTAGTTTAGTGTTTTAAACTTTGTTTTTACGTTTTGAGTCAGTTTCAAGTGATTTGGCAATCCCTCATAATCCCCGGCCTAGAACGATCCCTACTTACATACTTTGCTACAATTGATAAAAAGAGGGTTTAATTTGTGTGCTTATATATTTCGCATCAGTATGTCCTCCACGGCATGCTCCTCAAAAGTCTTATAGTAGGGCTTCAAACAGTGTCCATTGACTTTGAATTCATGTCCCATCTTCAAACTTTGAATTTGGACTGCACCATAAGGGAAAACATTAGTAATAACAAAAGGGCCAACCATTTAGAACGGAACTTACCCGAAAACAAACGAAGGCGAGAATTGAAGAGTACCACTTTCTGCCCTATAAAGAATGTCTTGCCACGAAACATCTTGTCGTGGGCCGCCTTTGTTTTCTCTTTGTAAATGTGAGGGTTTTCATAAGCCTCATTCTGAATCTTTTCAAGCTCATTCAATTGAAGTTTCCTATGAATTCCAGCGACATCAATGTCCATATTGAATGTCTTAACTGCCCAATGTGCACGATGCTCTAACTCAACCAGAAGATGACATGGTTTCCCATAGATGAGCCTAAATGGGGACATCCTAATTGGTGTTTTATAGGCCGTACGATATGCCCACTACGTATCATCCAAATGCAAGCTTCAATCCTTCCGAGTTGGTCCAACCGTCTTCTCCAAAATCTGCTTGATTTCCCTATTAGAAACCTCGGCTTGCCCACTTGTTTGAGGATGATAAGGTGTTGAAACCTTATGCGTGACATTGTACTTCTTAAGTAGCGCCTCAATGATTCGATTGCAAAAATGGGAACCCCCATCACTTATAAGCACTCTTGGCATTCTAAACATTGCAAATATGTTAGTTTTAATAAAATCTGCAACCACTTTAGAATCATTAGTACGGGTGGCTTTTGCTTCCACCCATTTCAACATATAATCCACAACAAGTAATATATAAAGGAAACCATGTGAGGAAGGAAAAGGACCCATGAAATCAATACCCCATACATCAAAGATTTCGACATAATAGATAGGATGCTGCAACATTTGGTCTTTTGCACTTATATTACCCGTTCTTTGACAACGATCACAAGTCATACAAAAAGTTCTTGCATCCCTAAAGGTAGTAGGCCAATAAAATCCACATTCTAAAACCTTATGTGATGTGCATTGTGTGCCAAAATGACTCCTACATGCATAAGTGTGACAGAAAGTTAAAATCGAATGAAACTCGAAATCATGCACACACCTACGTAGAATCTGATCAGGGCAATATTTCCACAAATAAGGGTCATCCCAAACATAAAACTGTTCATCGTTTTAAGTTTATCACGTGGGTGCTTGTTTAGGGTGCTTGGAACTTGTTTAGTCACTAAATAATTCACTAAATCAGCATACCATGGCTCACTTATCTTAATGGATAACAATTGCTTGTCTGGGAATGCTTCTAGAATAGGTAATGGGTCTTCATCATGCACCAAATGACTCAAGTGGTCAGCCACCACGTTTTCACTCCCTTTCTTGTCTCGGATTTCCACGTCAAACTGTTGGAGAAGTAACATCCAACGAATAAGCCTTGGCTTGGCCTCCTTCTTTGTGAGCAAATACTTCAAAGCTGCATGATCAGTGTAAATTATAACTTTAGTTCCAAGTAAATAAGAATGAAACTTATCTAAAGCAAATACAACAGCAAGAAGTTCTTTTTTAGTGGTGGAATAATTCAATTAGGCATCATTCAAGGTCTAGGATGCATAATAGATGATGTGTGGCTTCTTGTCTTTCCTTTGTCCCAAAACAGCCCCTAATGCATAATCTGAGGCATCGCACATAAGTTCAAAGGGAAGGCTCCAATCTGGTGGGACTATGATGGCGGCCGAAATTAGCATCTCCTTGAGGTGATTGAACACATTCTCACACTCATCACTGAACTTGAATGGCACATCCTTTTGTAGAAGTCGGCAAAGAGCTTGGGAAATCTTTGAAAAGTCTTTGATGAATCGCCTATAGAATCCTGCATGGCCAAGAAAAGAACGAACCTCTCTCACCGAAGTAGGAGAGGATAAGTAGCGTACAAGATCTATTTTTGATTTATCAACCTCACTTCCCTTTGCTAAAACTATGTGACCTAAAATTGTGCCTTGTTTAACCCTAAAGTGACATTTTTCCCAATTTAAAACAAGGTTAGTTTCAATGCATCGTTTCAAAATTAAAGTGAGATTATCTAAACACCCATCAAACGAATCACCAAAGACACTAAAATCATCCATGAAAAATTCAATGATGTTCTCAACAAAATCTGAAAAGATACTTACCATGCATCTTTGGAACGTGGTTGGTGCATTACATAAACCGAATGGCATTCAACGATATCCAAAAGTACCAAATGGACAAGTAAAAGTAGTATTTTCTTGATGATCTGGAGCTATAACAATTTGATTATATCCCAAATAACCATCAAGAAAGCAATAAAAAGAATGACCGGCTAACCTTTCAAGCATTTGATCAATGAACAGCAAAGGGAAGTGATCTTTCCTTGTGGTGGCGTTGAGCTTCCTATAGTCAATACAAACTCTCCAACCTATTTGGATACGAGTGGGCTCACGTTCATTCTTTGCATTCTTTACCACGGTGACTCCAGATTTCTTAGAAACAACTTGCACTGGTGAAACCCAACGACTATCCAAAATTAGGTAAATCACTCCACAATCAAGAACCTTGATAATCTCTTTTTTCACAACTTCCATCATTGGAGGGTTAAGTCCCCGTTGAGCCTTTCGAGTTGGTTTAGCCCCCTTCTCTAGAAGTATACGATGCATGCAAGTTGTAGGGCTAATTTCCTTAATGTCGGCCAATGTCCATCCAATGGCTGTTTTGTGCTCTTTCAACACCCGAATCAATTTCTCCTCCTCCATTGCTGTGAGTGATGAAGAGATAATAACAGGCAACGTCTCTTTATCTCCCAAAAAGACATACTTTAAATGATCCGGCAATGGTTTAAGCTCAAGGATAAGTGCCTGAATCACTAAAGGTAACAACTTGTTAGTAGAAATAGGAATTGGAATTGGGATCGGAGGCTTACCAACATGTTATGGCGATGACACAAGGGCAGCAACCATCTCCGCATTTGTTGTAGGGATAGGCTCGGCCAGATTGGGTTTAAGCCCAATTCCTTGTGCTATTGTTGTTTCAAGAGCATCCTCATTCAAGGAATCAACGTAATCCTGCGCCAAAGCATCAAATACATCAATAGAGAAACAAGAATGATCATCTTTAGGATTGATAGGAGCATATTTATGCGACTTAGTTGGCTTCTTCTTGTGCATTTACATTGTTATTTCATAGTTATTTTAGTCTTTAAAGCCATTTTTGTGTGTTTTCAGGTTCTAAGGACAAAGTATGCAAAAAGATGCATTTTGGAGCAGTTTTGGACATCAAATGGATTGCACATGCTTGGAGCTAAGAAGATGGACAAAATTGAAGATCAAATGAGCGTAGGATTGAATGAAGATGTGAAGAATTGTATTCAAGACTGAAGAGTTCAAAATTGGAAGCCAAAAAAGTTGGAAGTTTCTATTCTTGGAGGTTTCCATTCTTGATAGTTTCTATTCTTGGCTTGGAAGTTTCTTAATCTTTCCTCATCTATGTTCCAGCCACAAAGGGATTCCAAAACATGTTAGGGCACTTAATTGGTTGTTCTAGAAGCCCTAAACCTTCCCTAAAGTCCTTGCCGCACAAGGGATCCTCTCCTTTCCTATTTTCTGATTTTAATTCACATTCCCCTTTAGTTCTAGGCATTGCCGCACCTTTCCCCTCTTTCTTACCTATTTTCTAACCCAAAATTACATGCCCCTTTGTTCTAAAGCCTTGCCATGCAAGGGGAGAGGTTTCTTACCTATTTTATGCCTCAAAACACATTCCTAAATCTGCCCAACAATCTTTGCCGAATTTCCCTTCCTTTTCTCTTTAATTCCTGCACCTTACTTGCCTATTTTCCATTGATTTCTGACTTTTAATTATAGGACAAAATAGCTAAGTTATTTCTTTCCCTAAAACTCATAAAAACCGTGCCCTAGCCCTATATAAAACCCCTTTATGCCACAACTATCTTCTCCTCTCTTCTAATCAGCCATTCCAGACTCCACCCTTCACCATAACCAACCTATATCCATCCACCACCACAAATCACCACAAAAACCTTCAACCATCCCTTGTGTCGCAGCAAAGAAGAAGGAAGGAGACCCTTGGACGTGCTTGCCATTCAAGACGTTGGATTGTTGGAGCGTTTCTAGGTGTTTTCATTCTTTGTTTTCAATGTCTAAATTTATGTATCTTTGTTTTGCGTTTATGAGGAACTAAGCCCTTCTTGGTTTGGGGGCTATTCAATACCATGATTATACTTGCATTATGAATTGATTACCTTCAGTTGTTATTTCATAAGTTGTGAATTCAATTTGCTTAACCGTTTGATTGATAACTTATTCTTGTATGTTTATTAAGAGTGCACACTTAGTTTTCATGCAAGGATTTGAAGCTAAAATATAAGGGAGTTTCACCTAATAGTTACAAACTTATATTTGCAAGTAGTGGAGGTCGCTTATAAACGATCGTGTTAAGTGAATTCTTGGCAAAAGTTTCATGCTTTTCATAGTAACAATTGCCTCGTCAATGCTTATAGTTTTCATGAAACCTTTATTGTGCTTTTCACGTAGGGGACTTTTAGAGAATGCTTTGAATTGTTGTATGTGCTTTCCCATCCAATTCATTAACTTAAGGAGAACTTGAAGGTTAAAAAAGTGTTGTCACAGTTAACCTGGAGTACTGAGTTTCATGACTTATTGAGAGAAGCAATTGGAAATCAATTTGAATGCAAGTGTGTCATGTGTGGAGAAGAACCCTCTAGTTACCCCATATCTCATCAATTCACCTAAATTTGCTTAAGAATCTGTTTAAATTGTTCTTGTTGTAATTTACTTATTTTCGTCCAAAATCAACCCCACCATATTTCTTTGAGTCGTATTAGTTAGAACTTGTTTTAGATTGTGTTTTTAAGTGTTTTAAGTCAAGATAAAATCAATTTTCGTCCAAACTTTGTGTTAGTGGCAGAAACTGCCTTAGAGTTGTTTTTAGGCAGTTTTGAGTCTCTATAATCTGTTTTGAGTCTTGTGACTTTGTTGTGAGTCTTGTTAAGTGTTTTTAAGTTTATTTTTGTGTTTCTAAGTCAGTTTAGAGGTTTTAGCAAGCCCTCCTAATCCCCGGTCCAGAACGATCCCTACTTATACATATACTACAATTGTCAACAAGAGGGTTAATTTGTGTGTTTAGTTATTTTACGCATCAAGGATACCTTATAGTTTCGGAAATATTAAAATCAATAATCTCGCCATTAAATTCCATTGTTAATGTCCTTTTAAACATCTCTATCTTGGTGCGAGCTGCTTTCATGAAGGGTCTACCAAGGAGGATCGGCAAGGGTGTAGAATGGGCCGAATCTTCCATCTCAAGCACATAGAAGTCTGCTGGAAATACTAGGTCGTTAACCTACACCAAAACATCTTCCAAAGCCCCTTTTGGATATGCATTAGAATGATCGGCTAATTGAATTATAACACCATCATTTTTAAGCTCTCCTAAGTTCATAGATGCATAAATAGAGTATGGCATGACATTGATGGAAGCAGCTAAATCTAACATGGCATGTTCAAACTTGGTATTTCCAATAACACAAGGAATTGTAAAAGTACCTGGATCTTTGCATTTAGGTGGTAGTTTTCTTTGCAAAACAGCAGATACATTTTCACTTACCTGAACCACTTCTTTGTTCGAAATCCTTATCCATGTTGTACAAAGCTCTTTTAAAAACTTAGCATACCTCGGAACTTGCTTTATTGCCTCAAGCAGTGGGATATTGACTTGTACCTTCCTGAAAGTTTCTAAGATGTCTTTTTCATTCTCTTCCTTCTTAGATTGCATAAACCTGCGAGGAAAAGGCACATTTGGTGGAATTAGATTAGAATTGATCGAATTGGGAACAACCTTACCTGATAGTGATGGTCTAGGGCCCTTGGGAAGCTGCGGTAAGAATGGTTCCACCCTTGCCGTGGCTTTGTCCATCTCCTCCCCTTTGAGCATCAACTTTTTGTCCTCTTTTTGACTTGATTTGGTCATGTTTGGCTTGATTCAAACCTCTTTTCCACTTCTCAACGTGATGGCCTTAGCGGTTTCAAAACCACATTTTGGATTGATAATGGTCGAAGTAGGCAGTTTGCCTTGTTCTCTAAATTGTCCCATGAACTCTGCTACTTGCCCCATTTGTTTCTTTAATTCATCCACCTCTTTAGCTTGATTTTGCATCTCTTTGGTTTGATTTTGTATTCCCTAAGCCAAAGAGGTTATTACTTAAAGAATTTTATCATTGTCCAACGACGTACCTGAATTTGTTGGGGCAGATTGTGGTGGTACTTGTAGTGGTGCGAATGGCCTTTGATAGAGCCCCGGAGGTGGCTGTCTATATCCTCCTTGATGTTGAGGTTGTTGAGGCTCTCTCCACTTGAAGTTTGGGTGATCTCTCCAACCCGGATTGTAGATGTTAGAGTATGGATCATTTCGTGGCTGATTTTGGCGTTAGTAGCCCATCACATTTGCATTTTCCCATCCTCAATTCTCTATCAATTGAAGGCATTAATCATTGAGATACCCCCGCATTGAGCACACTCTACATATGGCCACACCTTGCACTTTGGATCCATCGACAACATGTGACAAAAGAACAGTGAGATTAGCCATTTGAGATTGAAGTTCGGATATTGCACTTACCTCATTCACTTGTTGTTGCTGTGGAGGGGGTCTCTTTGTCCAACTCCTTCATATTGTTGTGCATTCAAGGCTCGGTTTGCAATTAAGATCTTTGGAACCACCGGTGTTTTATCAACCAAAGAACCTCCCGCTGAAGCATCAAGCATTTGTCTCTCAATTGGAATGAGTAATTCGTAGAAATATTGAATCAATAGCTCTTCCTTCATTTAATGTTGTGGGCAGGATGCAACTAACCTCTTAAAACGCTCATAATAGGCTGGAAATGATTCTCCTTGGTTTTGTTGGATTCCACTAATCCTCTTCTCTTGAAGTTGGAAAGAATTTCTCTAGAAATGCTCTCTTCATGCTTTCCCAAGAAGTAACAGTTCCAGGTGCCAATTCGTACAACCAATCCTTAGCCTTTTCCAAAAGAGAGAATGGAAATGCTTTCATTTTCAAAATACTCCCATCAACGTTGATGGGTGTCATGCTTGAGCACACCACTTCAAACTCTTTCAAATGCTTGTTTGGATATTCCATGGACAACCCATGGTATTTGGGAATATGATGCAGCAAGTGATGCGAAATTTAACTTAACACACAAATTAAACCCTATTTTGACAATTGTAGTATATATGTAAGTAGGGATTGTTCTTAAACCAGAGATTAGGAGGGATTGCTAAAACACTTTAAACTAACTCAAATGGATAAAACTAAGCTTTAAAAAACTTAACTAGACTTAAAAGACTCAAAACAAGTTCACAAGACTCAAAATAAGCTAAAAACACTCAAAACTGCCTAAAAACACAAATTGGGCAATTTCTGACTCTAAACACAAATTTGGACGAATTTTAGTTTTAACTTGACTCAAAACACTTAAAAACACAATCTAAAACAGATCCTAGCTAGTTAGACACTCTAAAGTAAAGGGGGGTTTGGTTTTGGACGAAAATAAAGTAAACAAAACAAGAACTAAAACTAAAACTTGGCAGATTTGCACGAATTTGGTGGAATTAGATGGATGATGGGCTAGCTAGGAGGTCTTTCTCCACACATGGCATACTTGCATACAAAACAATTTCTAGTTGCTTTTTCAATGAACCATGAACCTCAACACCCCAAGATAATTAGGTATGCTTAAATTAACCCTCAGATTTTCCTTAAGTCATTGAATTGAATGGAAATAACGCATCGCAATCAAATTATTCCTCAAAAGTTCCCTACATGAAAGCGCATAATAGAGAAACAATCAAAGATCATTAAGTTCTATGAAAATCATAAGTGTTGAAAAGAGATTCGTAACTATGAAAGCGCATGATACTTATGCCAGGAATTTACTTAACATGATTGTGACTAACAACCTTTATTACTTATGAATATAAGTTCATAATGATTAGGTGAAACTCCCTTATATCCTAGCATCAAATTTATGCATGCAAATTAAGTGTGCACTCTCAACTCACATACATAAACAAGTTTTACTTCAAACAGATAAGTAAACTGAATTCACAATTCATGAAATCACAACTGGATGTAATCAAATCATATTTCAAATATAGCCATGGTTCCGAAATTCCCCCTAGCTAAAAGGGGTTTAGTTCCTCATACTCACAAAACAAAGATTATTGAATTTAAACATTGAAAACAAAAGAAAGATTACACGTAAACGTTCCAGCAACTCTAACTTGAATGGCAAGCACGTCCAAAGGCTCTCCTCCTTCTTCCTTGCTGCAGCACAAGGTGTGGTTGGTGGATTTAGGGGTGATGGATGGTGTATTCTCGTGTAGGATGATGAATGATGGCTGATGATGGTGAAAGGTTGCGGCTGAATGTGTATGGAATTGTATGGATCGCAAGAATGGTGAATGAAAGGTGCGGCAAGATGTGTTTCTGATGGTAAGGGATGGTGAATTCAGCCAACTCTTAAACCACATATATATAGGTATGTAAAACCCTCAGAATTAGGTTTAGGGTTTAAAGGGTGCGGCACAATGTGTAAATCCACCAAGGAAAAGGTTTTAAGCCCACTTAGTTTCTGCAAAGGATTTGTATAACCCAAATCCAAAAGGAAAAGGCCTAATAAATCAGAATCCAAAAGGGAAAAGGGATAGAGGGGTGCAGCAAGTATTGGAAGGAAAGGAGAGTGGATTGCAAGGCAAGGCCTTCTAGAAGGGAATAGGCGCCACCTTTGTAGGGTTTCTAGAAACAATGTGTTTGTGGCTGATTTGGGACTTCTAGAAGGGAATGCTTCTAGAAATAGATTCTAGGAATAGATATTTAGGTCCCTTTGCAACTAGATTTAAGGCATGATAAGATTAGGATAGGATAAGATAAGATAAGATTGGTTTGGATAAGATAAGGTTGGATAAGGTTTTGGATAATGTTTCTTCTTTTGAGCTGATTCCTTATCTTCTTTGTTTTGAATTTAATTTCTTCATCTCTTATCAGATTCCTAACCATCTTTGGTCTTCAAATTCATCCATCCATTTGGCTCCGAGCAAGTGATATCCATTTTATGCCCAAAACTGCTCCAAAATGCACTTTCTTGCTACTTTAACCCTTTGGACCTACAAACACACGAAAATAGCTTGAAATACTACATTAACTAAGAAATAACAACACAAATGCACAAGAACAAGCTAACTAAGTCGTATAAATATGCTCCTATCAAATTCCCCCACACTTAGCTTTTACTAGTCCTCGAGCAAAACAAATAAAGAAAAGAAACAAAACAAACAATCTACGCCTTCCAACATTTGCCTCAGGGATTTCCAATGAAACATAACATGTCAAAGATCACCACTCACATAGATTTAAGCAATCCTTACCCTTAAGCATACTTAATCATAGTCACCATTCACTAGCTCACATTTAATCAATTAAAACAACATTTTGAATGTAGTAACATGCCTTAGAGAATTCCCTCAATTCCTTACTAGATATTGTGACAGCTCGTCCCTGATTTTAAGAATTTTAAAGTTTTAATAAAGGATTTTACAAAAATGCCCTTTGAGGCACGTGCATTATTCGAGGTTAATCAATGTGTCGTGCCATCTAAGATTTGTTTCTTGACATATCCTCATAGTACTCGTCGCTGCGGACGCGTGGGAGCAGATAGTGCGTGATTTGGAGTTATATCGAAGAATTTATTAACGTTGAAATTTGGGATTTTTAAGGAATTATAATTTTAGTAAAACCTAGAATTTCTTTTATGAAAATGGACGGCCTAGATTTAATGAAGAATTAAATGGATGGTTGGGATGAGAGAAAGAAGGTTTTGTGTGTGTGTGTGCGTAAGAAGAAGAAAGAAAAAGGCCTCGAGAGGAAAAGAAAGTAGAGTAAAAAGACAGATTGGGCAAAGCTGCCCAATCGGAGAAGAAGGAGGAGAGGCCGAATGGGGAGATGAAAGAGGAAGCTGACTGGCCAACCGGAAGAAGGAAATGAGGGAAATGAGGAGGAAGGAAAAACAAGGGATTGGTCGGGTCCATTTGACCCCCGCGGCGACCCACTCCCGCAAGGCCATTTGTCGACGGTTTTCCGTCCAAATTTTTGGTTTCTTCAACCTCCTATCAACCCTAAACACCAGCAAGATATCCTAGAATCCTAATTGACCCAAAAATCAATGAATTTCGTGGTGATTTCACGAAGAACACCCACACGGGTGCTGCGACTTTCTTGTTCAAATTCACCCAATCCCGAAGCAATTTCTTTCAATTGCCACCACCCATACACTTCTCTTGAGGCCTAGAACAAAGCCCAAGCATTAGTTGGAGCATCATAGTTGATTTGAGGACAAATTGGAACTCACCCAATTCTAGGGTTCCGCACTGATTTTGGTGAAATTAAAGTGTTTCCAGGCAAAATTGGCCTTGGCCTCAGGTATAAACTTTACTCTACTCATTGAGATCTTCAATTTTGTATTTTTTTAGAATTTTTGGAAATAGTTGGATTTTCCGACGAGCCAGGGCGGCCTGTGCGGCGACACGTGGCCAATGGCCCGCAAATGTCATTCTTAGCATGTGTTTAAGGTTCTAGGTTTAGTTTTGATAATTGATGGACGTAAATTGAGTAATTGAACCTAAGTTCGTTACGATTCGTGGTTAGGCTAAAAGGTGAATCGACGATCCAACCGTCGGATCGTCACCAAACTTTGATACTTTGTAATACATAATATTTGAGGATTACAGGAACTTACGGATTGGGAATCCGATTCACGGATCTTTCGGAATTGGAGTTGTAATTTCATAAAATAGAATGTTAACCGTCACTTGGTTTTGGAAATTGACGGAGATCCAACCGTTGGATGGTAATGAAATTTTTGGATGTTGTCCTAGAGGTATATTGTGGACCTCTGGAAATTATGGATTTGAAATCTGAGATGCAAATTGATGTGATAAAAGTTAAGCACACAAATTAAACCCTCTTTTGACAATTGTAGTATATGTATAAGTAGGGATCGTTCTGGACCGGGGATTAGGAGGGATTGCTAATCTAATTGAAAGTGACTTAAAAACACAAAAATAAACTTAAAAACACTTAACAAGACTCAAAACTAAGTTAAAACACTCAAAACAGCAAATAACAATAAAAAAGACTCAATTCTAGACCTAACAAGTGATTTGGACGAAAATAAAACTTAAAAGACTCAAACAACTAAAAGAAAACAAGTTTTGACTCTAAAAACAAGACTTAAGAACAAGGGGTTTGGTTTTGACGAAATTGAATTTTTTAAAACATAAACTTTGTAAACAAACTTAAAGACTCACGAAATTGATGAAATAGAGTGGTGAAAGCCTAGTTAGAGATTTCCTTCTCCACACATGAAACATATGCATACGACTCGATTTCCAGTTACTCTTTCAACAAACCATGAATGACAATGCCCCAAATTAACTAGATTGCACCAATTAATTCTCAGATTTCCCTATATTCATTGAATTGAATGGAATACGCATTACAACCAAATTATTCTTATCAAGGACCCTAACTATGGAATACGCATGATAAAGACACATATCAAAGATCATTAAGTTCAATGGAAATCATAAGCATTGACGAGGCATTCATAACTATGGAATACGCATGTTACTCTTGCCAAGGATTTACTTAACACAATCGTGACTAGCGACTTTTACTACTTATGAATATAAGTTAATAACGATTAGGTGAAATTCCCTTATATTCTAGCATCAAATTCATGCATGCAAACTAAGTATGCATCCTTAATCAACACACAAGAACAAGTTATCAATCAAATAGATAAGTAAACCACATTCACTATTTATGAAATCATAACTGGAGGAAATCAAGTCATATAAAACATATGATCATGGCTTTGAATTCCCCTCTAACTATAAAGAAATTAGTTCCTCATGTTCGCAAATAAACAAAGATAAATAAATTTAAACATTAAAACAAAGATAGAAAACACCTAGAAACGGTCCAACAATCCAAGCTTCTTGAATGGCAAGCACGGCTCCAGATTTCTTCCTTCTTCTCCTTGCAAAACTCACGGCACAATGAGAGTGAATGGTGTAGTAAATTATGGTAGAGGATGGTCGTTTAATTCCTGCACAAAGGGTTGTATTTATAGGGCTAGGGAAACCCACGAATTTCTGAAGGAAAGGAATGTGTATTTGGCACAATTCATGAAGGAAAAGGACTAGGGTTCACCAAAATCTGAAGGGAAAAGGATTGCACAATGCTAAGGGAGAAGGATTGCAGGTTCTTGGGCTTCTAGAAAGGTTTGGGGCGCCACTTTTATAGGACAAGGGATAACGCCTTCTAGAAAGGTTGTTTTGTGGCTGATTCCTAGAAAAACAAGGGATAAGGTGTGGCTGATATGATAAGGCTTCTAGAAACCTATTTTAATGTGACCTAATCTGAAAATAAATCCCCCATGCAACTGGAATTAAATTACGATAGGATTAGGATAGGATAAGATAAGATAAGGTTGGATAAGGTTTTAGATAATGTTCCTTCTTTTGAGCTATTTCTTATCTTCCTTGACTTGGATTTATTTCTTCACTCTTTTCAGCACATTCCTAACCTCTTGAACTTCAAATTCGTCAACCCATCTTGCTCCATTCATAAGCTATCCATTTGGTGCCCAAAACTGCCTAAAAATGCTCCAAAATGCACTTTCTTGCCAACTTTGTCATATGGACCTACAAACACACGAAAATAGCTTAAAACACTATAATAAACACAAACAAACTATGAAAATGCAAGAAAACAAGCTAACTAAGTTGCATAAATATGCTCCTATCACAAATCTTTTAGATTGAACTACGTAGTGACGTGTTTTATATAAGTTATATATTATATCGATATGATTTCTGAGGTTGGATTTGATTATTGTTCTAGGCGCCTATCGTCATGACGCCTTGATGTGTTGTGCTAGGGAGTTGTTGGGCGAACTCCAGGTGAGTGGGCAATATTTCTGTTTATACCTATATACTATTGATATTTTTCCCAGAAATTGAGTTTAAATGAAAGTACGTTTTAAAATGCCATGCATGCATATTATGAGATATATGAATTGATAATTGATGCATATATATATATATATATGTGTGTGTGAATTGGTGTTGTGGACGCACATGTGAGTATCAGGTGAGTTTTATGTTATTCATGTGAATCATTGATGATGTGAATTGTGTTGAGAGCTCATAACCTGAACCCCTGGTGTTAGTGCTTATATTATTCACCGCACCGCACGCTCACCTTGGATCCAAATAGGTGCATGTCGTACAGACCATGAGAGGGTTCCGACATGCTAGTCGTACAGACCACTAGAGGTGGTTCCGACTGGTAGGTGACCTTAGATTATGTGCACAGATGATTGATTAGAGAAGCACTAGAGCGTATTATTACACCATTCTTGTCGTACATACTACTTCGAGTAGTTCCGAATTATGTGCAGGGTCTCCAGTTGATTCCTTATTTCACCTGTTATATTGATGCATCCATATTCTGTTTTTGACATTATGGCATGGCATACTTTCTGGTTTTGATAAAGATTGATGATCTTCCTTATTTCACCTGTTATATTGATGCATCCATATTCTGTTTTTGACATTATGGCATGGGATACTTTCTGGTTATGTTATTTTCTGGGAAAGTATACAGGTTTTACAACGAGGGGTTAGAAATGTTTTATATGAAATATTTTCGAAAAACTTTGTTTTACTGACCCACTCAATTTTGTTTTGCGCCCCTCCAGGTTCTAGATAGAAGAGCTTTGGTGGTCACGAGGAATCCAATGGTGTTCTGACAGAATTCACAAAAGTAGGACTCACCCTCGGGTGTTTCATCTTAGTAATTGTATTTTTTAAAGCTTCCGAGCTGTGTAAATGGTTACGTCACTCTCACGTGATGGCCAACATGCCCTCCTTCGGGACAGGGTGTGTCAGTAGATATGCACTCCATTTTCACTCAGATTTTCTGACTACACACCCTACACTAGGTATATGTGAGAAGATTGATGTAAACATGAAAACTAGTACTCACATATGTTTTAAACAAAGAAAGCAATTTCTTGAATTACTAATGCATGTATATATATGATCTCATGAACGGAATGCTATTACTGAGAAGCGAGAACCATGGATTCCATATGCTCATACCAATTCCAGACTCCACATATTGAAACACACAACACTCAAGATGGAAGTCAAGGGTTGTAACGGGGCTAAGGTATTGGCTAACAAAGAAAGGTAAGGATAGACAAACGTTCTTAGAGCAATAGTGAGCAAAGTAATGAAATTGACACTTAGAATTCACTTTAGAATGCAGAAATCCACTTTAAAACGCAAAGGGAAGGTTCATGCAACACTTAGGGTCAAATTCAAACTTTTGGACCCTTTCTTCAACAATCAACACTTGTGAGTTCATTCTCACTTATTTTCAACTCTTTTTCTTTCTTTTCTTCACATATTTTTGTTTTGTTTTCTTTTTCTTTTATTTCTACCTGTGCCTTTCCTTTCTTTTGGCACACTAACCATACGTATTTCTCATGAAACACCTTTCCCCCACACTTGATTTCTGCAATAACGTTCATCAAAAGGAATTCCTTCTAAGTTATGCTCCACTATACTTTAAGAACAAGGGTATGGAAAGTCCTATTCTAGGCTAGGTAGGGACAGTGTGGTTAACAAAGGAAATAGGCTAAACAAGGCTCAACGGGGTTTGAACATACAAAACAAATGACAAGGGTGGATGATGTGAGAATTACTTGACACACAAATTAAACCCTCTTTTTGACAATTGTAGTATAGATGTAAGTAGGGTATCGTTCTAGGCCGGGGATTAGGAGGGATTGCTAATCTATTCTAAATTAATTTAAAAATATTAAACAAGACTCAAGGACACAAAACTAGGCTAAAAACTCTAATAACTCGAAACACACTTAGAATGACTCAAAATAATGAAAACAATCAAATTAGACACTAGGAACTGAAATGGACGGAAATTGAATTAAAAGACTAACAACAATGAAAACTAACTAAATAATATAATTTAATAATGGGGGGTGTTTGGTTTTGACGAGAAGTAAATTAAACTTAAATAAATTACAGAATTGACAAAAGCATGAAATTAAGGTGAGAGGATAGGTGACGGACTAGTTAGAGGGTTCCTTATCCACACATGAACATATGCATATAATTTGATTCCCAGTTATGACTTCAACAAACGATGAATGACAATGTTCCAAGTTAATTAGGTCCGCTTAAATTAACTCTTAGATTTCCCTAGATTCATTGGATTGAATGGAATACGCATTACAACCAAATTATTCCTCATCAAAGTCCCTAACTATGGAATACGCATGATAGAGACATTCAACAAAGATCATTAAGTTCAACGGAAATCATAAACATTGACTAGGCATTCATAACTATGGAATACGCATGTTAATCCAGCCTAGGGTTTACTTAAACACAATCGTGACTAGCGATCTTTACTACTCATGAATATAAGTTCATAACGATTAGGTGAAATTCCCTTATATCCTAGCATCAAGTTTAGGCATGCAAATTAAGTGTCGACCCTCAACCCACATACATAAACAAGTTCTTAATCAAAACAGAAAAGTAAACCACATCTAAAGTTCATGAATTCATAACTGGAGTAAATCAAATCATAACCAACGTATGTCCATAGCTTCAAATTTGCCTCTAACTAAAAAGAAATTAGTTCCACATGTTTAACATAATTGAACAGCAAGTTAAATTAAACATGAACATAGAATTAAAAGAAGAAAGAATTCCAAACACTCTAATAGTTGCAGGTTGCATAGGCACGGCACTACTCCTCCTCTCCTTCAATGGTGGCGGCACAAGGTGGTTATGGTGGTTGAATGGTTGGTTATATGGAGGAATGGATGGGGAAGGTTTAGATATGTAGGGAGAGGCATGGGAAGGCTTGGAGAATGGTTAATTTCTGGAGGATTTGAATGAGGTTGCTGCCATGGTATTTATAGGAAGAGGATGGACTTGTTTAACACAAAATTCTGGTGGAATTGAGTAGGTGAGCATGGCAAAGAGTGGGAATTGTTGGTGGGTTAGGTATTGAGTCATCCATTCACATGTGATGGTGATTTAAGCATTGCATCATCCACTCACATGTCATGGTGATTTAAGCATTGCATCATCCACTGTCTCTCCACTCCCTCTGCTGGTAAAGGCAGCTTTTTATTCCTTTTTCTTCTCCCACCGACGCTCTCCCTCCTTTTCTTCTTTATTTTCTCCTTCTTTGCCGTTCCTTTCTTCTTCTACAAAACATGAATCATGATGATGTTTCAAACATCATCATGACTTATCATTATTATTATTTTTATTAATTTTATTTAAAAGCTGATCTACACAGACAGTTTTGACGAATTTATTACATAAAATTTCACTTGTTCTATTTTTATTTTCTTTGCTAGACAAATCCTATAATACGCAAAAACAAAGTAAATAGCTCAAAAATATAAGGAACTAACTAAGAAAAGACGAGTGAATTCGAAGTAAAAATATATATAAATATGATCCAATCAGTGGATTCGGCTATTTGGCTTTGGTTCACTAAACAACTTCATCTTGAATATGAGTTATGCAAATCATTGTCAAGCTCTGAATGGAACGAGCATGAGTTGTAGTATTTGGATCTATAATGATGAACGCATTCTAAGTAGCAACGAAGCAAAGAATAATGAGATCATGCAACGACTTTAGAAAACATGAAGGCATAGATTAATAACTCTTCAAATAAACGTTTAGGCTAAAGTCTCTCTGGGATGTAGCGTTTATTTGAGTTCCTTCCTTCAAGTATGTTACAAAAACTTATTTTATCCTTTGTGATTACATGTGAATTTGTAAACTGTAAGTACAACTAAGCATAAACCAAAGAGCATATCAAGCTTCCACCCATGTTTGTAACTTTCTTTAACAATTATTGATAAGAGCATATTTATGCGACTTAGTTAGCTTGTTCTTGTGCATTTATGTTGCTATTTCTTAGTCAATTATGTATTTAAAGCTATTTTCGTGTGTTTGTAGGTTCAAATAACAAAGTTAGCAACAAAGTGTTATTTAGAGCATTTTGTAGCATATTTGGGCCAAGATTGGATAGTGCAAGCATGGAGACATGAGGATGGACGTTTTTGAAGATTTGAAGGCTAGAAATCAGCATGTGTGTTGACCTATAACTCCAAACATCCATCCTGTACACCCATTACATCCACTCATTACCAAACATTCACCCACTACACCCATTACATCCACTCATTACCACAACACTCATCCACTACACCCATTACATCCACTCATTACCACAACATACACCACTACCACCTTAATTAGATGGTGGTCCTCTCCCTAGCCTATAAATACATCCACCCTTCACCATAACAAAGAGAGGAAGGAGGGAGGAGAAAAGATTCGTCCAAAGACACTACATTCACATCTCACAACTCCATACACTTACACTTTCATTCCTTGGCCGTGAGCACCATCCATTCCTCCATACAACCAACCCTTCAAACATTCACCAACACCTTGTGCCGTAGCAAAGGAAGGGAAGGAAAGTGCTTGGACGTGCTTGCTGTCCAACTTGGATCGTTGGAGCGTTTAGGCGTTTTCTTTCTTTTGTTTTCAATGTCTAAATTTGTTTATCTTTGCTTTGTAAGTATGAGGAACTAAACCTCCCTTAGCTAGGGGGAATTCGAAACCATGTTCATGCTTGCAAAATGATTTGATTACCTTCAGTTGTGAATTCCTAAGTTATGAATTCAATTTGTTTAACTGCTTGATTGATAACTTATTCGTGTATTTATTAAGAGTGCACACTTAGTTTGCATGCATGAATATGATGCTAGAGTATAAGGGAGTTTCACCTAATAGTTACAAACTTATATTCACAAGTAGTGGAGGTCGCTTATAAACGATCGCGTTAAATAAATTCTTGGCAGGAGTTTCATGTTCATCATAGAACGAATGCCTTGTCAATACTTATAGTTTTCATAATGCTTAATGATCTTTGATTGTATCTTTATTGTGTTGTTCACGGAAAGAACTTTTGAAGAATGCTTGAATTGTTGTATGCATTTTCCCATCCAATTCAATAACTTAAGGAGAACTTGAAGGTTAATTTAAGCGGACTTAATTAACCTGGGGTGTTGAGTTTCATGATTGATCGAAAGAACAACTGAAAATTGGTTTATGTGCAAGTATGTCATGTGTGGAGAAGAACCTCCTAGCTAGCCTTCTATTAATTCAATTTACTCAAATTCGTGCAGATTTCATTAGTTCTTTAATTTACTTGTTTTGTTTTCAAATTTGTCAAAACCAAAACCCCCTTTACTTTAAAGTGTTTTATTAGTCAAAATCTATTTTGATTTGTGTTTTTAGGTGTCCCAAAAGTGTGTTAGAGTCCAAATCTGCCCAGTTTATGTTTTTAGGCAGATTTGAGCGTTTTTAGCTTGTTTTGAGTCCTTTGAGTTTGTTTTAAGTTCTTTGAGTCTAGTTTAGTGTTTTTAACTTTGTTTATATGTTTTTAAGTCAGTTTAGAGGTTTTAGCAAGCCCTCATAATCCCCGGTTTAGAACGATCCCTACTTGCATTTATACTACATTTGACAACAAGAGGGTTTAATTTGTGTGTTAAGTTAATTTTCGCATCAAATTTTTGGCGCCGTTGCTGGGGATATGGGACTTGGGCAGATTTGGTGTTTTAAGAGTTATGACTTGTCCTGTGTCATAAAATCCAACTTCTTTGGGAATTTTTGTCTCAAGTGTATCTTCTTTGATGAATTCTAGATATTCCCCATCCACTTCTTGCTCTTGATTCTTTGGAAAGGTTTCGAAGATGCCTCTCTCACCCTCTTCTTCCTTGGATTGCATGATCCTGCAAGGAATAAAGACATTTGGTGAAACGGGGTCAGGACAAATTGAATTTTGGCTTACCTTGGTTGTAGTGGATGGCATAGAGGGCATATGGGGTTGCGGCAAGGGTGGTTCTTCCCTTGTCGTGGCCTTGTTATTCTCCTCTTCTTCGAGCAGCAGCTGTTCATCCATGTTTTAGCTTGGTTTGGATGTCTTGGGTTCACCTCCAACCTCCATAGCACTTCCCAAAGTGATAGCATCATGGATTTCAAAATCTTCCTTCAAATTTTCAATAGTTGAGTTGGAGAGTTCACTTTGCTCTTGAATTTGTGCCATGAACTTCATAATCTGCCCAATTTGCTTCTCCAATTCACCCGTCTTCGTGGCTTGATTTTGCATCTCTTTGTTTCGATTTTCTACTTCCTGGTTCAAAAAGGTGAGTAACTTATTAAACATATCATTATCCAAAGACATACCTGAATTGAATTGGGCATATTGTTGTGATGGTTCATATGGCCAGTGATAGAACTCATCTGATGGCGGCAAATATTCTTCTTGTTGTGAGCCCTGCGTCAACGAGGTTAGTACATCAAGAATTTCATCATAACTCATAGGTATACTTGAATTTGATTGGAATTGTTGTGGAAAAGGTTGTGGTGGTTGCATAGGTCTTGAATAGAACTCCTCTTCTTGTTGCCAATATCCATCTTGTTGGAATTGTTGAGGTTCTCCCCACATGTAATCTGAATAATCTCTCCAATCCAAATTGTAAGCGTTGGAAAACATGTTGTCCCATGATTGGCTATGGCCTTGATAACCCCAAGCATCTTCATTCGCAGCGAATTAAGAACATTGATGAGTTGGATATCCTTGCCCATAGGACACGCCATATGTAGGGACACTTTGCATTGTGGTCCTTTCGGGATATTGTGACAATTGAGAAGTAAGTTTCGCCAATTGAGCTTGAATGGTAGCAAAATCCATGTCTTACTTCTCTAGGACCTGAAATCAAGGAAACAAAACTAAATCAAATATCATAAGTAAAAATAAAAGACACAAATAGAAACAAAGTCAGTTACTAAAACAAAAAACATGAAAAAGAAACAACGGGGGATTAGCAAAGTTGCTAATCCCTAGCAACGGCACCAAAAATTTGGTGTGAAAATTAACTTAACACACAAATTAAACCCTCTTGTTGTCAATGGTAGTATAAATGCAAGTAGAGATCGTTCTAAACCGGGGATTAGGAGGGCTTGCGAAAACCTCTAAACTGACTTAAAAACATATAAACAAAGTTAAAAACACTAAACTAGACTCAAAGAACTTAAAACAAACTCAAAGGCCTCAAAACAAGCTAAAAATGCTCAAATTTGCCTAAAAACATAAACTGGGCAGATTTGGACTCTAACACACTTAAGCACAAATTCAAGTGTGCTTTGAAATGAACTGCGTGCCTGTATAAAAATCATCACTCGATGGGATTTCAGATATCGAAGAGGCGAGCTCAGAATTCAAAGAGGCCAATTCAAAAATTGAAGAGGCACTAGCTTTCTTAAAAGTTGGGCTTACTTAGAAACCACGGGCCATCCTCTGTTCCAGATTTGTCCACACTCGTCACATGCAACCTCTACACTCGACGGAGCTCAGAACTCGAAGAGGCAAACTCAGAAATCGGAGAGCCATCTGCTTTCCAGACGTGGCAACATCTCTCACATGCACGCTCAGCTTTGCGAAATTCACGAGCAGTTTGTCGAAGCGCCGATTCCAGATATCGAAGAGGCATCTGCTGTATCCAAACGTGTCAGCATCTATCACATGCACACTCAGCTTTGCAGGAATCACGGGCAATCTGTCGAAGATTGCTGGTGAAGTAGAAAGCACGTGAAGTTTACAGTTCAATCATCCAACGGTTGCCAACAAGAGTGAACGAATAGTACCGGTTATTATTTCCTATAAATGTCGACCTTCACCCTCCATAGCAAGGCAGACATACATAACCTTTCGTTATCTCCGAGAATGCCTTCCCAACGAAGCCTCTCGAGTCACTCAGTGTTCCTTATTCCTTGGGGTACCTCTGCAAACAACTCATCCAAAGCAAAAGTATTTCATATCATGAAGGTTGAAAGCAAAAGTATCCCATATCATGCTTTCTCCCTATCCTTCTTCTCCTTGTCGTTGTTTTCATCCACGGGACAAGGAGAAAGAGAGCAATCAGCCAGCACTTGGTATCAATCTTTCGATCTGGAACCGACTGCGTGAAACCCCTCCCTGATTGCTTACCTAGCCCTGCTCTCGAGTACTCATCTTCAACATCTTATGCTTCCTCTTCATTTACCACATCTACTTGGGGAACAGATAAGGGAAGTGAAAATGATACCTCGAAGTATGTGGAGACAAGGTACTAATTCATCCTCAGCTAGGGACAAGGAGAAAGAAAGCAAGAGGTGGGCACTTGGAAAGATTGAAGAAAGAAGCAAATCATCACCTCTACCTCGTGTCTACCTGCCGTGCAGAAGAAACAAGCAGAGAAGAATGCAGATTGCACAATTAAATCAACCCAGCAGAATGAGTCTGATTTGAAACCAAGGAACTCTCGCTCAGAATTCCGAACCAGTTCGAGATCAAAGCTGTGGAAAGACAACAAGATCACATATCTCCGAAACCATATTTGCGTTCTTAAACTCTACTATGTGTGAGTTTATGCTTGAAACATTGAGGACAATGTTTGATCTAAGTGTGGGGGGGGGGGGTAACCATTATTTAGCATGAAATTCGTAGGAGTTTATCACCCATTACCTCTAGTGTTGTTCTTTGCTGTTTGAAGTGTTTTTAAGCTGTTTTGGAGTGTTTTAGTGTGTTTTGACATAAAAATCCGAAAATCTCATAAAAATTTGAAAAAAAAAACCCAAAAAGAGTTGTTTTCGTGTGTTTATTTGTGTCTTAGGGTACCTTCTGATAGGGGCATATTTATGCACCTTAGTTAGCTTGTTCGTGTGCATTTGCATTGTTTTTCCTTAGTTAAAGTAGTCTTTTAAGCTAGTTTTATGTGTTTTCAGGTTCTAAGGGTAAAGTATGCAAAAGGATGCATTTTGGAGCCTTTTGGAGCACATTAGAGCTTAGAATGGACATCATATGCTTGGAGCCAAGAGGATGGACGAAATTGAAGATTTGAAAAGATGTTTTCCTACTTGAACAAGGTTTCCTAGTTGAAGTAGGAAAGTCCCTAATTGAAGATGGAATCCTAGTGGAATTAGGATTCCTAGTTGAAATAGGTTTCCTAGTGAAATTGGGATTCCTAGAAGATGAAGATTCCTACTCAAACAAGGTTTCCTACTTGAAGTACGAAAGTTAAATCCAAATGGCATCAAGTTTCAGCAACAAAGAAGTTTTCCAAGTCCAATAAGGAAAAGGAATCCAAGATGAAGAAGGATTGACAAAGACAAACTTTCCTAATCCTAGTGTACAAAGATTTCAGATCCAAAACACTTTAGGACATCTTATCCCTTCACAATCAACCTTATCCTCTCCTTGCCGCACCTAACCTTCTAGAAAATCTGATTTCCTTGCCTTGCAAGGCTTTCTAGAAGCCTTATCCACCCTATCCCTTACCTGCCGCACCTAGGAGGCCTTTTCCCTTGCAAAATCTGATTGTTTAAACCTATTTCCCTGTGGATCTGGGTTATCCAAGTCCATATCTGATTACCTTAGGGTTTTAGGGGCCTATATATACTCATATCTCAGCCCTAGCCAAACCACCACATCTCATAATTCACAATTCACGCCAGAAATTGATCCTTGCTCTCTGCCACACCCTTCCACCACCATTCTTCCAAATTTCTGCCAAAAATCACCCCTAGCCGCACCACCCATCAACCCTAAACACTTCCATACACCCCCCATCCATTCTACACCATTTAAATAACCCAAAAACCTGCCCAAAGTCCCTGTGTCGCAGCAAGGAGGAATGAGGGATTGTGGATGCACCTGCTGCGAAGTTAGAGCGTTTTAGGTGTTCTCTTTCTTGTATTTCAATGTCTAAACTTATTTATCGTTGCTTTGTGCATATGAGGAACTAAAACCCCCTTGGCTAGGGGGGGATTCGAAACCATGTTTATGCTTGCTATTTGATTTGATTACTTCTAATTGCGTTTCATAAGTTGTGAATTCAATTTACTTTTCTACAAGAATTAAAACTGATTTGTGTATGTTGGTTGAGAGTGCACGCTTAATTTTCATGCATAAGTTTGATGCTAGGATATAAGGGATTTTCACCGAATCATTATGAACTTATATTCACAAGTAGTAAAGGTTGTTGATCACAATCGTGTTAAGTAAATTCTTGGCATAAGTTTCATGCAATTCATAGTAACAAGTGCTTCGCCAATGCTTGTGATTTTCATTGAACTTAATGATTCTTGCTTGTATCTCTATTATGCAATTCATGTAGGGAACTTGTAGGGAATGCTTTGGGTTGTCGTATGCAATTCATCCAATTCAATAACTTATGGGAAATCTGAGGGTTAATTAGTGCAATTCAAGGTTAATCTGGGGTGTTGGGAATTCATAATCTATTGAAAAGCAATTGGAAATCATTTCGTATGCAAGTGTGACATGTGTGGAGAAGAACCCCTTAGCTAGCTTTCCATCCATTCAATTAAACAAAATTCGTTTTAGAATGTGTTCAAATTAGAAAGTTTGTTTTTGTTTTCAATTTTCGTCAAAACTCAATCCCCACTTAGTTTAAGGTGTTAGATTAGTTAGAAATCAATTTAGTTTGTGTTGTTAGGTGTTTTGAGTCAAGTTAAAACCAATTTTCGTCCAAATTCTTCCTTAGTGTTCAAAACTGCCCATAAAGAGTTTTTAAGGCAGTTTTGAGTGTTTGTTTGTTGTTTTGAGTCTTTTGGTTTGTTTTGGTGTTTTAGAGTTTAGTTTTGCATTCTTTGAGTCTAGTTTAGTGTTTAAACTTTGTTTTTACGTTTTGAGTCAGTTTCCAAGCGATTTGGCAATCCCTCATAATCCCCGGCCTAGAACGATCCTTACTTACATACTTTGCTACAATTGATAAAAAGAGGGTTTAATTTGTGTGCTTATATATTTCGCATCACCTTCCAACACAATGATGAGGATTTGGTTTTTAATTGCATGACTGTTAAAGAGAGTTATAAACATGGATGAAAATTTGATTTACTCTTTGGTGTATGCTTGGTTGTGATTATAATTTATGAATTCACATGCAATCATAAAGGAAAAATCAGTTTTGTAACATGCTTGAAAGAAGGAACTCAAATGTACGCTACAACCTTGTGAGACTTGAGCCTAAACGTTTATTTGGAGAGTTAATAATATGTGCATCATTGTTTTCTAAAGTCATTGCATGATCTCATTATTCTTTGCTTGGTTGCTACTTAGAAGGCGTTTCATCAGTTAGTTCCAAATGCTAGAACTCATGCCTATTTCATTCAAAGCATGCTATTGATTTGCATAATACATATTCAAGATGAAGTTGTGTAGTGACCACCACAGCCAAAATGCCGTGCCCTATTTCATTATGTGTTTAAGTTTAACCCCGTTGAGCCTTGTGTAGCCTATGTTCTTTGTTAACCCACACTATCCTCACCTAGCCTAGATTAGGACCATCCATACCCTTGTTCTTGAAGCATTGTAAAACATAATTTAGAAGGAATTCCTTTTGTTGAACTTTTGCAGAAAAACAAGTGTGGGGGAAGTGATTCTTGTGTGTGTGTGTGTGTGTGTGCCAAAGTCCTTAATAAGGCACGGGTAGAAGAGAAAAAGAAAAAAAAATATTCGTGGAAAATAGAATGAAAAGAAGAAAAGTCGTGAAAAAGGGCCCTAAGTGTTGCTTGAATATTCCTGTTGTGTTTAAAAGTTAATTTCTGCATTATTGAGTGAATTCCGAGCGTCTATTTCAGTACTTTGCTTGCTATTGCTTTCAAAACGTTTATTATCCCTATCCTTTCTTTGTTAGCCATTACCCCCAAGCTCCGTTACAACCCTTGACTTCTATCTTGAGTGTTATGTGTTTCAATTTGTGGAGTTTGAATTTGGTATGAGCATATGGTGTCACTGCTTCTCGCATCTAAGTTGTAGCATTCCATTCATGAGATCATATCTAAACATGCTTATTAATACCAGAAAATGCTTTCTTGTTATATATATATGTGAGTACTAGTCTTCCATGTTTACATCAATCTTCTCGCATATAACTAGTGTAGGGTGTGTAGTTAGAAAATGTGTGTGAAAATAGAGAGTATCTAGTAAGGAATTGAGGGAATTCTCTAAGGCATGTTACTACATTCAAAATGTTGTTTTAATTGATTAAATGTGAGCTAGTGAATGGTGACTATGATTAAGTATGCTCAAGGGTAAGGATTGCTTAAATCTATGTAAGTGGTGATCTTTGGCATGTCATGTTTCACTGAAAATCTCTGAGGCAAATGTTGGAAGGTCTAGGTTATGTTTTGTTTGTTTCGTTTGTTTTGTTTTCCTCGAGGACTAGCAAAAGCTAAGTGTGGGGGAATTTGACAAGAGCATATTTATGCGACTTAGTTAGCTTGTTCTTGTGCATTTATGTTGCTATTTCTTAGTCAATTATGTATTTTAACCTATTTTCGTTTGTTTGTAGGTTCAAGTAACAAAGTTAGCAACAAAGTGCTATTTAGAGCATTTTGGAGCATTTTTGGGCCAAGATTGGATAGTGCAAGCATGGAGACATGAGGATGGACGTTTTTGAGGATTTGAAGGCTAGAAATCTGCATGTGTGTTAACCTACAACTCCAAACATGATAGGAGCATATTTATGCGACTTAGTGGGCTTGTTCTTGTGCATTTATGTTGTTTTTCTTTAGCTATTTCAGTGTTTAAAGTCATTTTCGTGCCATTTCAGGTTTTAGAGACAAAGTATGCAAAGAAGTGCGAAATGGAGCATTTTAGAGCAGAATTGAGCTGGAATGTTGTGTATGCTAATGGAGCACAAGAAATGGACGAGTTTGAAGGTCAAAGGAGCTTAAGAAATGAAGAAATGAAAGTGAAGAACAAAGAATTCAGATTTGGAAACCAAAGTTTCTAAAGTTGGAAGTTTCTATTCTTGGAGGTTTCCATTTTCGAGAGTTTCTATTCTTGGCTTTGGGCTTTTAGATGACCTAAACCCTAATTCCTTGTGGATCTTCACCCTTTGCCGCACCTAGGCCTCTAGAATATCTGATTTCCTTGCCTTGCAAGGCATTCTAGAAGGCCCATCTCTAACCCTAACCCTAGCCGCACCCTAGGCCCTTTTTCTCACTAAAATTCTGATTGTTTTAACCTATTTTCTGGTGGATTTGGGCTTCTAGAAACCCTAATCTGATTGCTAGGGTTTTGAAGTGCCTATATATACTCATTAAACCCTTTTGGCCGAATATATCATCTCCCATACACAATCATTCACGCCAGAAATCTGCCCTTGATTTCTGCCGCACCTTCCCATCACCAAAGTCCCAAAATTCTGCCCAAAAATCATCCCTAGCCGTACCCCCATCAACCCTAAACCTTTCCATACCATTCCCCATCCATTCTACACCACAAATAACCCTGAAAACATGTTCTAAACTTCTATGCCGTAGCAAGGAGGAAGGAGAATTCTTGGATGCGCTTGCTGCCAAGTTGGAACGTTCTAGGTGTTTTCTTTCTTTAGATTTTAATTTCTAAATTTATGTATCTTTGCTTTGCGAGTATGAGGAACTAAACCCCCCTTGGCTAGGGGGGGATTCGAAATACATGTTTATGTTTGCGTTATGATTTGATTACTTCTAATTGCGTTTCATAAGTTGTGAATTCAATATACTTATCTATGTGAATTACATTGATTTGTGTGTGTTGGTTGAGAGTGCACGCTTAATTATCATGCATAAATTGAATGCTAGGATATAAGGAAATTTCACCTAATCGTTATGGACTTATATTCACAAGTAGTAAAGATTGATGATCTCAATCGCGTTAAGTAAATTCTTGGCATAAGTTTCATGCAATCATAGTAACAAGTGCTTCGTCAATGCTTATGGTTTTCATAGAACTTAATGATTCTTGCTTGTATCTCTATTATGCAATCGTGTAGGGGACTTGTGGGGAATGCTTTGGGTTGTCGTATGCAATCATCCAATTCAATAATGTTAGGAAAATCTGAAGGTTAATTTAAGCGGACTTAATTAACTTGGGGCGTTGAGAATTCATGGGTTATTGAAAAGCAATTGGAAATCGTTTTGAATACAAGTATAACATGTGTGGAGATGAACCCCTTAGCTAGCCTTCCATCCATTCACTTTCACCAAATTCGTTTTAAAATCTGTTTCGATTTACAAGTTTATGTTTTGTTTTCAATTTCGTAAAAACCAACCCCCCTTTGTTTTCAAGTGTCAAATTAGTTAGAAAGTGTGTTAGTTTGTGTTTTTAAGTGTTTTGAGTCAAGTTAAAACCTATTTTCGTCAAAATCTTGTTTAGAGTTCAACACTGCCCAGAAAGTGGTTTTAAGGCAGTTTTGAGTGCTTTTGTGTTATTTTGAGTCTTTTGGATTGTTTTGGTGTTTTAAGTTATAGTTTTACATTCTTTGAGTCTAGTTAGTGTTTTAAACTTGTTTTTTACGTTTTTGAGTCAATTCCAAGTGATTTTGCAATCCCTCCTAATCCCCGGCCTAGAACGATCCCTACTTACGTATTTTGCTACAATTGATAAAAACAGGGTTTAATTTGAGTGCTAGTTAATATCATATCAAAACATCCATCCTCTACCCCCATTACATCCACTCATTACCAAACATTCACCCACTACACCCATTACATCCACTCATTACCACAACACTCATCCACTACACCCATTACATCCACTCATTACCAAACATCCATCCACTACACCCATTACATCCACTCATTACCAAACATTCACCCACTACACCCATTACATCCACTCATTACCACAACACTCATCCACTACACCCATTACATCCACTCATTACCACAACATACACCACTACCACCTTAATTAGATGGTAGTCCTCTCCCTAGCCTATAAATACATCCACCCTTCACCATAACAAAGAGAGGAAGGAGGGAGGAGAAAAGATTCGTCCAAAGACACTACATTCACATCTCACAACTCCATACACTTACACTTTCATTCCTTGGCCATGAGCACCATCCATTCCTCCATACAACCAACCCTTCAAACATTCACCAACACCTTGTGCCGTAGCAAAGGAAGGGAAGGAAAGTGCTTGGACGTGCTTACTGTCCAACTTGGATCGTTGGAGCGTTTAGGTGTTTTCTTTCTTTTGTTTTCAATGTCTAAATTTGTTTATCTTTGCTTTGTAAGTATGAGGAACTAAACCTCCCTTAGCTAGGGGGGAATTCGAAACCATGTTCATGCTTGCAATATGATTTGATTACCTTCAGTTGTGATTTCCTAAGTTATGAATTCAATTTGTTTAACTGCTTGATTGATAACTTATTCGTGTATTTATTAAGAGTGCACACTTAGTTTGCATGCATGAATATGATGCTAGAGTATAAGGGAGTTTCACCTAATAGTTACAAACTTATATTCACAAGTAGTGGAGGTCGCTTATAAACGATCGCGTTAAATAAATTCTTGGCAGGAGTTTCATGCTCATCATAGTAACGAATGCCTTGTCAATACTTATAGTTTTCATAATGCTTAATGATCTTTGATTGTATCTTTATTGTGCTATTCACGTAAAGAACTTTTGAAGAATGCTTGAATTGTTGTATGCGTTTTCCCATCCAATTCAATAACTTAAGGAGAACTTGAAGGTTAATTTAAGCGGACTTAATTAACCTGGGGTGTTGAGTTTCATGATTGATCGAAAGAACAACTAAAAATTGGTTTATGTGCAAGTATGTCATGTGTGGAGAAGAACCTCCTAGCTAGCCTTCCATCAATTCAATTTACTAAAATTCGTGCAGATTTCATTAGTTCTTTCATTTACTTGTTTTGTTTTCAAATTTGTCAAAACCAAAACCCCCTTTACTTTAAAGTGTTTTATTAGTCAAAATCTGTTTTGATTTGTGTTTTTAGATGTCCCAAAAGTGTGTTAGAGTCCAAATCTGCCCAGTTTATGTTTCTAGGCAGATTTGAGCGTTTTTAGCTTGTTTTGAGTCCTTTGAGTTTGTTTTAAGTTCTTTGAGTCTAGTTTAGTGTTTTTAACTTTGTTTATATATTTTTAAGTCAGTTTAGAGGTTTTAGCGAGCCCTCCTAATCCCCGGTTTAGAACGATCCCTACTTGCATTTATACTACAATTGACAACAAGAGGGTTTAATTTGTGTATTAAGTTAATTTTCGCATCAGTTATGCACAAACAAACAAACACACAAAAACAACTCTTTTTGGCTTTTTCAAAAAACTTTTTTCAAATTTCAAATTTTCGGATTTTTACTTCAAAACACACCAAAACAGCTCAAAATTCACTAAAAACACTTAAAAACAGTGAGAAACAACATTAGAAGTGATAGGTGATAAAAGCCCACGAATTTTCATAAAAACACTTGTTTACCCCCGCCACACTTAAATCAAACATTGTCCTCAATGTTTCACACGAAGACTCACAGAAAAGCAAACAAACAACAAACAACTAAGCATGATAAAATAAATCAGCAAAGAGAAGGGTTTAGAAACACAAATTTGGGTTTGGAGTGGAAGTTCCATCTTCTCCTTTTTGAATGCATGGGTTGCCTCTCAAGAAGCGCTTGCTTTAACGTCTTCCAGCCGGACGAATCTACCATGTTAAGCTTCACTAGTACCCACGAGATGGAGGGGTACATCCACCACAACATGTTCCTCAAAATTCTCATAGTAGGGCTTTAACCGATGGTCATTCACTTTGAATTCTTGTCCTGTTTTCAAGCTTTGAAGTTGGACTGCACCATAAGGAAAGACATTAGTAATAACAAACGGGCCAACCCACTTAGAACGCAACTTACCAGGAAACAAGCGAAGGCAAGAATTAAAGAGTAGCACTTTCTGCCCAATGGAGAATGATTTGCCTCGAATCATCTTATCATGAAAAGCTTTCGTCTTCTCCTTGTAAATTCGAGCGTTCTCATAAGCCTCATGCCTAATCTCTTAAAGTTCATTCAATTGGAGCTTTCTATGAATTCCAACAGCATCAAGGTCCATGTTGAATGTTTTGACAGCCCATTGCGCCTTGTGCTCCAATTCTATGGGAAGATGGCATGGTTTTCCATAGATGAGCCGAAATGGGGACATGCCAAGGGGTGTTTTATATGCCGTGCGATATGCCCACAATGCATCCTCCAAACTTACTGATAGGAGCATATTTATGCGACTTAGTTAGCTTGTTCTTATGCATTTATGTTGTTATTTCTTAGTTAAATTAGTACTTTTAGCCAATTTCGTGTGTTTGTAGGTCTAAAGGATTAAAGAAGCAAAGAAGTGCTTTTTGGAGTAGTTTTGGGCATGGAATGAATATCATATGCTTGGAGAAAGGGAGATGGATGAAATTGAAGACCTAAAGATGCAAGGATTCCTAATTGAAGATGGATTCCTTGAAGAATGAGGATTCCTACTCATACAAGGTTTCCTACAAGAAGAAGGAATGTTAAGCCAAGGTTTCTTGCTTTGGTTTAATCTCTCCTAATTTTAAAAGTCCCTAAGTTCCAACAACTAAAAAGACTCCTAATCACATTAAGACTCTAAATAAGAACTTCTAGAAGTCCTAAAACCCTATGCTGCACCCTTTTCCCTTTCCTTTTTCCTTTCCCTTGCACGGCAAGGGATTCTCCTTTCCTATTCTTCATTGCCGCATATCCCCTTACCTTTTCCTTAGGATTTTGACTTTAATTCCTATTTCTCTTTAAGTTTTGGTTTAATTTCTGTTACCTATTTTATTTCTTAGCTTCATTTTCCCAAAAGCCTTAAAATACACACCTAGCCGCACCTATTGGGGACCATTTCACCATTCTACACTCACCTTCTCTAAATCCATCCATTCACTCACCTATTCATGCTAGAAATCATCTCTCACTCTTTGCCGCACCGATCCTTCCCCATTCTTCATAATTCCTGACCTAAACAAACCTTTGCCGCACCATACATCTATCCTAACCATAAACCCATCCTTCTACACTATCCATAACCCCCAAAACTCACCATCACGCCTTGTGCTGCAACAAAGGAAAGGAAGGAAATTGCCTGGATGTGCTTGTTGTCCAATTTGGATCATTGGAGCGTTTTAGGTGTTTTCTTTCTTTTGTTTCTAATGTATAAATTTGTTTATTTTTGTTTTGCGATTATGAGGAACTAAGCTTTTCTTGGCTAGGGGGCTATTCAAAACCATGATTATACTTGCGTAATGAATTGATTACCTTTGATTGTTTTTTCATAAGTTGTGAATTCAATTTGCTTAACCGTTTGATTGATAACTTATTCTTGTATGTTTATTAAGAGTGCACACTTAGTTTTCATGCAGGGATTTGAAGCTAAAATATAAGGGAGTTTCACCTAATAGTTACAAACTTATATTTACAAGTAGTGGAGGTCGCTTATAAACGATCGCGTTAAGTGAATTCCTGGCAAGAGTATCATGCTCATCATAGTTATGAATGCCTCGTCAATACTTATAGTTTTCATGAAGCTTAATGATCTTTGATTGTACCTTTATTGTATTTTTCACGTAGAGGACATTTAGAGAATGTTGTGAATTGTTGTATGTGCTTGCCCATCCAATTCATTAACTTAAGGAGAACTTGAAGGTTAAAAAAGTGTTGTCACAGTTAACCAGGAGTACTGAGTTTCATGGTTTATTGAAAGAAGCAATTGGAAATCAATTTGAATGCAAGTGTGCCATGTGTGGAGAAGAACCCTCTAGCTAGCCCATCATCCCTCTAAGGATCCCTACTTATCCATACTACAATTGTCAACAAGAGGGTTAATTTGTGTGTTAATTTATTTTTCACATCAAATTTTGGCACCGTTGCCGGGGATTAGCAACTTTGCTAATCCCTTGTTACTTCTTTTTGTTTATTTTCGTTTGTATTTGTTTCTAGTTACTGACCTTGTTTGTTTTCTTGTTTTAGGTACTAGTTTATGACTCGGAGTTCTGATGCGAAAATTATCTTAACACACAAATTTAACCCTTTTTTGACAATTGTAGTACAAGTATAAGTAGGGATCGTTCTGGACCAGGGATTAGAAGGGCTTGCTAATAACCTCTAAACTGACTCAAAAACATAAAACTAAACTTAAAAACACAAGATTCACAAGACTCAAAGCAAACTTAAAATACTCAAAACAGCTTAAAACAACCAAATAAACTTAAACTAGACACTAGGAATGACTTTGGTGAAAATTGACTTTTACTTGAATCAAAACATTTAAAAACACAAACTAAAACAGATTTGAAACACTTTGGAACAAGAAACTAAAAGGGGGGTTTTATTTGGATGAAGTTGAAACAAAAAATAAGTATGAAAAACTAGACAGATTGTAAAACAAATGTGAGAAATAAGATGATGCATGGGATAGCTAGAGGCTTTTTCTCCGCAGATGACATGTATGCAAATAACTCGACTTTCAGTTACTACTTTATTGAATTATGAATGACAATGCCCCAAATTAACCGTGACATCACTAGTTAACTCTCAGATTTTCCTTATTTTATTGGATTGGATGACATCATTCGACAACCCAAAACATTCTTCAAAAGTTCCCTACATGACATCATAATAGAGATACAATCAAAGATCATTACGTCTAATGAAAATCATAAGCACTTGCAACTATGACATCATGTCACTCATGCTAGGAATTGAACTTAATGCGATCGTTTATAAGCGACCTTCACTACATATGAATATAAGTTTGTAACGATTATGTGAAACTTCCTTATATTCTAGCAACGGATTTATGCATGCCAATTAAGTGTCGACCTTTATTTAACAAGTACAAATAAGTTATCAATCAAATAATTAAGCCAATTGCATTCACGATTCAAGAGTTCGTAACTGGAATTTATCAAATTATATTGCACACATAGTCATGGCTTTGAAATCACCCCTAGCCAAGAGGGGTTTAGCCACTCATATTTACAACAAAACAAAAGGAAATGAATTTAAACATTAGAAACAAAAGAAAGAAAACACCTAAACGCTCCAACGATCCAAGTTGGACAGCAAGCACATCCAAGCACTTTCCTTCCCTTCCTTTGCTACGTCACAAGGTGTTGGTGAGTGTTTGAAGGTTTGTTTGTATGTGATAAGAGCATATTTATGCGACTTAGTTAGCTTGTTTCTTGGCATTTATGTTGTTAGTATGTAGTTATTTTAGTATTTTTAAGCCATTTTCATGTGTTTGTAGGTCCAAAGGGTTAATGTGGCAAAGAAGTGTATTTTGGAGCCTTTTGGAGCAGTTTTGGTCATGGAATGGATAGCTTATGTTTGGAGCAAGGTGGATGGACAAAATTGAAGATCAAAGGAGGCTAGGAATGAATAATGAGATGAAAGAAATGAAGAACAAAGAGTTCAGAATTGGAAGCCAAAGTTTCTAAAGTTGAAAGTTTCTATTCTTGGAGGTTTCCATTTGTTAAGGTTTCCATCTGTGGCTCTAAACTTTCCTAATCCTAATTCACCTATGTTCCAGCTGCAATGAGGCTTCCTAAATATGTTAGGTTGCCTAATTACATATTTCTAGAAGCCCTAAACCTTCCCTAAAGTCCATGCCACACCAAATCTGCAAGGATCCTTCCTTGCCGCAATTCCCTTTCCCTTTCCCTTCCAAAATCCGCACATATCCCTCTTTCTTACCTATTTTCTGACCCAAAATTGCATTACCCTTTTGTCTCAATCCTTGCCGCACAAGGGGAGAGGATTCTTACCTATTTTGTGACCCAAAACACATTCCTAAATCTGTCCTACAATTTATGCCAAATTTCCCTTTCCTATTCTCTTTAATTCCTGCACCTTTCTTGCCTATTTTCCATTGATTTCTGACTTTTAATTATTGGACAAGATAGCTAAGTTATTTCTTTCCCTAAAACACATCAAAACCTTGCCTTAGCCTATATATACTACCTTTTGTCGCAAGTTCTAGGGGCTCTTCTCTTCAGCCACTCCACCCTTCACCATAACCAACCTACATCCATCCACCACCACAAAAACCTTCAACCATCCCTTGTGCCGTAGCAAAGAAGAAGGAAGGAGCCCTTGGACGTGCTTGCCATTCAAGACGTTGGATTGTTGGAGCGTTTCTAGGTGTTTTCATTCTTTGTTTTCAATATCTAAATTTATGTATCTTTGTTTTGCGTTTATGAGGAACTAAGCCCTTCTTGGCTAGGGGCCTATTCAATACCATGATTATACTTGCATTATGAATTAATTACCTTCAGTTGTTATTTCATAAGTTGTGAATTCAATTTGCTTAACCGTTTGATTGATAACTTATTCTTGTATGTTTATTAAGAGTGCACACTTAGTTTTCATGCAAGGATTTGAAGCTAAAATATAAGGGAGTTTCACCTAATAGTTCCAAACTTATATTTGCAAGTAGTGGAGGTCGCTTATAAACGATCGTGTTAAGTGAATTCTTGGCAAAAGTTTCATGCTTTTCATAGTTACAATTGCCTTGTCAATGCTTATAGTTTTCATGAAACTTAATGATCTTTTATTGTACCTTTATTGTGCTTTTCACGTAGGGGACTTTTAGAGAATGCTTTGAATTGTTGTATGTGCTTTCCCATCCAATTCATTAGCTTAAGGAGAACTTGAAGGTTAAAAAAGTGCTTTCACAGTTAACCTGGAGTATTGAGTTTCATGACTTATTGAGAGAAGCAATTGGAAATCAATTTGAATGCAAATGTGTCATGTGTGGAGAAGAACCCTCTAGTTACCCCATATCTCATCAATTCACCTAAATTTGCTTAAGAATCTGTGTAAATTGTTCTTGTTTTAATTTACTTATTTTCGTCCAAAACCAAACCCCCTTTACTTTATTGAGTCATATTAGTTAGAACTTGTTTTAGATTGTGTTTTTAAGTGTTTTGAGTCAATATATAATCAATTTTCGTCCAAAACTTGTGTTAGTAGCAGAAATTGCCTTAGTGTTGTTTTTAGGCAGTTTTGAGTCTTTTAAGTTTGTTTTGAGTCTTATGAGTCTTGTTAAGTGTTTTTAAGTTTATTATTGTGTTTCTAAGTCAGTTTAGAGTAGATTAGCAATCCCTCCTAATCCCCGGTCCAGAACGATCCCTATTTATCCATACTACAATTGTCAGCAAGAGGGTTTAATTTGTGTGTTAAGTTAATTTTCACATCAGTATGGAGGAATGGATGTGAAGATGAAGGGATGTGTTTGGATGAAGGTTGTGTTGAAATGGGAGTGAATGATCTAGCAAAGTATCCACTAAATTTATGTTACACACACTTCCTTTTATAGAGGAAGTGCATGGCAATGGAGGGGAACATGTTGTGGTGTAGCAATTGAGTGCAATGATGCATGAAATCTGAAATGATGGATGAAATCTGAAATGATGGAGGGAACAAGGAATGGTGTAGCAATTGAGTGCAATGATTCAATGTAATGATGCATGAATCTGAAATGATGGAGGGAACATGGAGTGGTGTAGCAATTGAGTGCAATGATGCATGAAATCTGAAATGATGGAGGGAACAAGGAATGGTGTAGCAATTGAGTGCAATGATTCAATGTAATGATGCATGAATCTGAAATGATGAAGGGAACAAGGAATGGTGTAGCAATTGAGTGCAATGATTCAATGTATTGATGCATGAAATCTGAAATGATGGAAGGAACAAGGATGATTATGCATGGCATGGGTGGAAAGGTGAGTAAGTGGTGAATCAATGAGTGCAAGGAGGTGAAAGGATATTGTGCATATGGTAGAGAAAGGAAAGAAAGTGGAATGATGCAACAAATGAGTCAATGGAGGGAACATGGATGATGATGCACGGCATAGGAATCCAAAGGGAGTGCAATTGTGGTGCACGAAAATGATGGAACGGTGAATGGTGGAGTGACACCCCTTTGTGGCTGAGCTCTTTGTCTTTTTTACATTAATTCTTCTTTCTCTTTAACACATTCCTGGCCTCTTTAGTCTTCAATTTCATCCATCCACCTTGCTCCATGCATGTGCTATTCATTCCAAGCCCAAAACTGCTCCAAAATGCATCTTATTGCTTTATAAGGCCTATGGACCTACAAACACACGAAAATAGCTTAAAATACATAATTAACTAAGAAATAACAACATAAATGCATGAGAACAAGCTAACTCAGTCGCATAAAAATGCTCCTATCAAATTACCCCACACTTGGCTTTTGCTAGTCCTCGAGCAAAACAAAACAAACAAAACAAACAAAACACAACGTAGATCTTCCAACATTTTCCTCAGTGATTTTTAATGAAACATGACATGTTAAAAATCATCATTCCCACAGATTTTGGTCATCTTTACACTTTAGCACATACTTAATCATAGTCACAACTTACTAGTTCACAATTAACCAATTAAAACAATGTTTTGAATGTAGTAACATGCCTTACAGAATTTTCTCAATTCCTTACAAGATACTCTCTATTTTCACACACATTTTCTGACTACACACCCTACACTAGTATATGTGAGAAGATTGATGTAAACATGAAAGACTAGGACTCACATATGTTATAACAAAGAAAGCAATTTGTGGAGTTATTAAGTATGTTTAGATATGATCTCATGAATGGAATGCTACTACTTAGATGCGAGAACCAGTGACACCATATGCTCATACAAATTTCGAACTCCACAAATTGAAGCACACAACATTCAAGATTGAAGTCAAAGGTTGTAACAGGGGTTGGGGGTAATGGCTAATAAAGAAAGGATAGGAATAACAAACGTTCTTAAAGTGATAGCAAGCAAAGCAGTGAAATAGACACTTGGAATTCACTTTAGAATGCAGAATCAACTTTTAAATACAAAGGGAAGATTCATGCAACACTTGAGCTCTTTTTCATACTCTTTTCAATTCTTTGTTTTCTTTTCACTCTTTTTTTTTTCTTTTCTACCTGTGCCTTATTAAGGACTTTGGCACACACACACACACATAAGAATCATTTTCCCCACAATTGCTTTCTGCAATACATTGATAAAAAAGGAGTTCGTTTTAAGTTATGCTTTACTATGCTTCAAGAATAAGGATATGGATAGTCCTAAAACTAGGCTAGGTAAGGATAGTGTGGGTTAACAAAGAACATAGGCTTAACACGGTTCAACGGGGTTAAACTTAAACACATAATGAAATAAGGGCACGGCAATTTGGCTTTGGTGGTCACTACACAACTTCATCTTGAATATGTGTTATGCAAATCAATAGCATGCTTTGAATGAAATAGGCATGAGTTCTTGTGCCGTAGCAACACCTTGTGCCGTAGCAAAGGAAGGGAAGGAAAGTGCTTGGACGTGCTTACTGTCCAACTTGGAGCGTTTAGGTGTTTTCTTTCTTTTCTTTCTAATGTTTAAATTCATTTCCTATCGTTTTGTTGTAAATATGAATGGCTAAACCCCTCTTGGCTAGGGGTGATTTCAAAGCCATGATTATGTGTGCAATATAATTTGATAAATTCAAGTTATGAACTCTTGAATCATGAATGCAATTGGCTTAACGATTTGATTGATAATTTATTTGTATTTGTAAATTAATGGTCGACACTTAATTAGCATGCATAAATCCATTGCTAGAATATAAGGAAGTTTCACATAATCGTTACAAACTTATGTTCACATGTAGTAAAGGTCGCTTATAAACGATGACGTTAAGTTCAATTCCTAGCATAAGCGACATGATGTCATAGTTGCAAGTGCTTTGTCAATGCTTATGATTTTCATCAAACGTAATGATCTTTGATTGTATCTCTATTATGATGTCATGTAGGGAACCTTTGAAGAATGTTTTGGGTTGTAGAATGATGTCATCCAATCCAATAAAAGAAGGAAAATCTGAGAGTTAACTAGTGATGTCACGGTTAATTTGGAGTATTGTCATTCATAATTTAATGAAGTAGTAACTCGAAATCAAGCTATTTGCATACTTGTCATGTGTGAAGAAAAACCCTCGAGCTATCCCATCTATCATCTTACTTCTCAAATTAGTTTTACAATATGTCTAGTTTTTCATACTTGTTTGTTTGTTTCAACTTCATCCAAATCAAAACCCCCCTTTTAGTTTCTTGTTTCAAAGTATTTCAAATCTGTTTAGTGATGCGTAAATTAACTAAACACACAAATTAACCCTCTTGTTGACAATTGTAGTATGGATAAGTAGGGATCGTTCTTAAACCGGGGATTAGGAGGGATTGCTAAAACACTCTAAACTGACTCAAATCTGTAAAACAAAGTTTAAAATACTAAACTAGACTCAAAGAATGCAAAACTAAACTCTAAAACACTAAAACAAACCAAAAGACTCAAAACAGCAACCAAACACTCAAAACTGCCTAAAAACCACTTTCTGGGCAGTTTTGGGACTCTAACACAACTTGGACGAATTTTGGTTTTCTAATGACCTAAAACACTTAAAAACATATTCTCAGACAAGTTCTAGTTAATATGACTCAAGGAAATAAGATGGGGTTGATTTTGGACGAAAATAAATAAAACAAAGCAAGAACAATGTAAACAGATTTTTAGACAAAATTAAGTAAATTGATGGGTGATAAACTAACTAGAGGGTTCTTCTCCACACATGATTGATAGACGCATATTTATGCGACTTAGTTAACTAGTTTTCTTGCATTTACGTTATTAGTTCTTAATTATTTTAGTACTTTAAGCCATTTTCGTGTGTTTGTAGGTCCAAAGGGCTAAGGTAGCAAGAAAGTGCATTTTGGTGCATTTTGGAACAGTTTTGAGCTTGGAATGGATTACATATGATATGAGCAAGATGGATGGACGAATTTGAAGATAAAAGAGGCTAAGTACATGCTAAAAATGTGGTGAAACAAATACAAAGTGCAAGAAGGGATAGGTTTCTAGAAGGATTGGCCAAATCTTCACTCAAAAAAAAACCTCAATGCCGTGGCTTTTACTTCAAAGCAACCAGAAATTTGAGTGATAATGCAATGCCTAACTCACCATGACATGTGAGTGGATGATGCAATGCTTAGCTCACCATGACATGTGAGTGGATGACTCAAAACCTACCCCAACAACAATTCTCCACCATTCCCGTGAGTTTACCTACCCATTCCACCAAAAATTTGTGCTTAAACAAGTCCATCCTCTCCCTATAAATACCATGCAGCAACCTCATTCAATTCATCCAGAAATTAACCATTCTCCAAGCCTTTCCTTGCCTCTCCTACATATCTAAACCCCTTCCCATCCATTCCTCCAAATAACCAACCCTTCAACATCATTCCAACCTTGTTGTTGTGGCAAAGAGAAGGAGAAAAGTCCTTAGACGCACTTGCTATCCAACATGGATCGTTGGAACGTTTAGGTGCTTTCTTTCCTTTGTTTTTCAATGTTTAAATTTGTTTATCTTTGTTTTGTAATAATGAGGAACTAAACCCCCCCCTTGGCTAGGGGGGGATTCGAAACCATGTTAATGCTTGCAATATGATTTGATTACTTTTAATTGCGTTTCATAAGTTATGAATTCGATTTACTTATCTATTTGATTGATAACATGTTTATGTATGTTGATTAGGGATGCATACTTAGTTTGCATACATAAATATGATGCTAGAGTATAAGGGAATTTCACCTAATCGTTATGAACTTATATGCATGAGTAGTAAAAGTCGCTAGTCACGATTGTGTTAAGTAAATCCTTGGCATAAGTTTCATGCAAATCATAGTAACGAGTGCCTCGTCAATGCTTATGTTTTTCATAGAACTTAATGATTCTTGCTTGTATCTCTATTATGCAATTCATGTAGGGAACTTGTAGGGAATGTTTTGGGTTGTCGTATGCAATCATCCAACCCAATAACTTGTGGAAAAATTGAGGGTTAATTAGTGCAATTCACGGTTAATTTGGGGCGTTGAGAATTAATAAGTTATTGAAATGCAATTGGAAATCATTTTGTATGCAAGCAAGACATGTGTGGAGAAGAACCCCTTAGCTAGCCTTCCATTATCCATTCAACCCAAATTTGTTTAAAATCTATTTAAGTTTTTAGTTTATTCGTTTTTACTTTCAACTTCACCAAACTCAAATCCCCCTTTTACTTTCTTGTTTTAAAATCTTTTGTTTACATTTTTAACTTTGTTTTTATGTTTTTAAATTAGTTTTCAAGTGATTTAGCAATCTCTCCTAATCCCCGGCCTAGAACGATACCCTACTTACATCTATACTACAATTGTCAAAAAGAGGGTTTAATTTGTGTGTCAAGTAATTCTCGCATCAATGATTAATAGGAGCATATTTATGCGCCTTAGTTAGCTAGTTCTTATGCATTTATGTTGTGTTTTCTTAGTTAAGTTAGTCTTTTAAGCTATTTTCATGTGTTTTCAGGTTTTAGAGACAAAGTGAGCAAAAAGATGCAATTTGGAGCATTTCGGAGCAAAATTGGGCTAGAATGGAGTTCATGCACATGAAGCACAAGGGATGGACGAAATTGAGGGATTGATGAAGCTAGGAAGGTGTTTCAAAGTTGAAGAATTGAAGATACAAAGTTTCCTAGTTGAAGTAGGAAAAGGCTTACATGAAGGAGTCCTAATCAATGTAGGAGTCCTAATTGAAGATGGATTCCTAGACGAATGAAGTTTCCTACTCAAACAAGTATTCCTACATGAAGAAGAAGAATTAAAGTCAAAGAACCAGCCCAAGATAAGGATTTTATCCAAAACCTCTTCCATAACCTTATCTTAGCTTATCTTATCCAAACAAACCTTATCCTATCCTATCTTATCCTTATCCTAAACTATCCACATTTCAGCCGATTAGGGGGGTTTCTAACTAGATTAGGATGCTTAAAATGGGATTTCTAGAAGACCTAACCTTATCCTACACAAAGGGCGCCTAGAACCTTTCTAGAAGCCCCTAAAACTCTGCCTTGTATTATCCTTCTAGAACCCTAGCTTTGTGCCGAATTTTCTACCCTATTTCCTTTGGGATTTTGGTTTCTAGAAGCCTTATCATTTCACACTCTTTGTGCTGCACCTTATTTCCCATTCCCTTTGGGTTTTTGACTTGTTTTCCTTATAGGATTGTGTTTTATTTTCCTATGCAACTTAGGCCTTTAAAACCTTGTCCTTTGCTACCTAGGAGATGGGATTTTCAGCCTATAAATACAAGCATTGCCGCACCCTTTCATTCACCATCCTCTACCATAATTTACTACACCATTCACCCATCCACACCTCATTGTGCCATGAGTTTGCAAGGAGAAGAAGGAAGAACTCTTGGAGCTGTGCATGCCATTCAAGGAGCTTGGATTGTTGGAGCGTTTCTAGGTGTTTTCTATCTTTGTTTTAATGTTTAAATTTATTTATCTTTGTTTATTTGCGAACATGAGGAACTAATTTCTTTATAGTTAGAGGGGAATTCAAAGCCATTATCATATGTTTTATATGACTTGATTTCTTCCAATTATGATTTCATAAATCGTGAATGTGGTTTACTTATCTATTTGATTGATAACTTGTTCTTGTGTGTTGATTAAGGATGCATACTTAGTTTGCATGCATGAATTTGATGCTAGAATATAAGGGAATTTCACCGAATCGTTATTAACTTATATTCATAAGTAGTAAAAGTCGCTAGTCACGATTGTGTTAAGTAAACCCTAGGCAAGAGTAACATGCGTATCTCATAGTTATGAATGCCTCGTCAATGCTTATGATTTCCATTGAACTTAATGATCTTTGATATGTGTCTCTATCATGCGTATTCCATAGTTAGGGTCCTTGATAAGAATAATTTGGTTGTAATGCGTATCCCATTCAATTCAATGAATCTAGGGAAATCTGAGAATTAATTGGTCGATCTAGTTAATTTGGGGCACTGTCATTCATGGTTTGTTGAAAGAGTAATTGGAAATCGAGTCGTATGCATATGTTTCATGTGTGGAGAAGGAACCTTCTAACTAGCCTTTCACCACCTTAATCTACATCAAATCGTTTTTGTCAAGTTTGTTTTAAAAGTTTTTGTTTTAAAAGTTAAATTCGTTCAAATCAACCCCCTTGCTTTTAGATCTTGTTTTTAGAGTCAAAACGTGTTTCTTTTAAGTCTTTTGAGTCTTTGAAGTTCTATTTTCGTCCAAATCACTTGTTAGGTCTAGAATTGAGTCTTTTTGAGTGTTTCTTGCTGTTTTTAGTGTTTTAAGTTAGTTTTGAGTCTATAGAGTCTAGTTTAGTGTTTTTGAGTCTTATTTGTGTTTATTAGCATCCCTAGTTAATCCCCGGTTTAGAACGATCCCTACTTGCATCATTACTACAATTGTCATCAATAGGGTTTAATTTGTGTGTCAATATAATTTTCACATCAATGATACACTTGCATTCAACTTTGATTTCCAATTGCTTCTTTCAATAAACTATGAATCTCAACGCCCTAGGTTAACTGTGATAGCACTTTTTTAACCTTCCAGTTTTCCTAAAGTTAGTGAATTGGATGGGAATGCACATGCAACAACTCAAAACATTCTCTAAAAGGCCCTTACGTGAAAAGCACAATAAAGGTACAATCAAAGATCATTAGGCTTCATGAAAACTATAAGCATTGACGAGGCAATTGTTACTATGAAAAGCAAGAAACGTTTGCCAAGAATTCACTTAACACGATCGTTTTTAAGCGACCTCCACTACTTGCAAACATAAAGTTGCAACTATTAGGTGAAACTTCCTTATGTTTTAGCTTCAAATTCCTGCATGAAAACTAAGTTGGCCACCTTAATTAACACACAAAAATAAGTCATCAATCAAACGGTTAAGCAAATTGCATTCACAATTCATGAAATAACAATTAGACGTAATCAATTCATCTTGCAAGCATAATCATGGTATTGAATAACCCCCTAGCCAAAAAGGCTTAGTTCCTCATGTTCACAAAAGAAAGGAAAACAGATTTATACATTGTAAATATAAGAAAAGGAACACCTAAATATTCCAACGATTCGATGTTGAACAACTAGAATCTTCAAGTACTTCTTCTTCCTCTCCTTTGATGCGGCACAGGGACTTTGGGCAGGTTTTTGGGTTATTAAATGGTGTAGAATGGATGGGGGACGTATGGAAGTGTTTAGGGTTGATGGGTGGTGTGGCTAGGGGTGATTTGTGGCAGAAATTTGGGTGAATGGTGGTAGAATGGTGCGGCTGAAAGTGGAGTGGTGTTTCTGGCGTGAATGGGCAGTGTATGGATGTTTTGTGGCTGCAAAAAAGAGTTTATTTAAAGGGTTTAGGAAATTAAAACCCTAGGTTATTTAGGTAATCAGAAATTAAGTCTAAGACTTCTAGAAATAGGAAACAAAATCAGAAAATTAAAGGAAAGGCAAGGGGATATGCGGCAAGGTCCTAAAACACATTAGGAATGTATAATGTGTTTTAAAGCTTAGAATTAGGAAATAACCTTCTCCCTTGCACGACAAGGAAGAGGAAATACCAAGGGGGTGCGGCAAGGGTTCATAATGTGCAAAGGATGTGTATTTGATGTCCTCGAATGCTTAGGATGCCTTCAAAGTTGATAAAACTTAGGAACATTTAGGAAAGGCCAAACCAAAGTAGGAAACCTTGGCTTAACTTTCCTATTTCAAGTAGGAATCCTTGTTGGAGTAGGAATCCTTGTTCTTCTAGGAATCCTCATGTGATTAGGAATCCATCTTCGATTAGGAATCTTTCGTCGATTAGGAATCCTTCGTCGATTAGGAATCCTAATTTCTTCAAGTCTTCAATTACGTCCATTCCTTGTGCTCCGAGCATGTGATAATCATTCCAAGCTCCATTTCTCTCCAAAAGGCTCCAAAATGCAACTTCTTGCATACTTTGTCCTCGGAATCTGAAAACACACAAAAGTGACTTTAAACACTAAAATAACTAAGGAAACACAACGTAAATGCACGAGAACAAGCCAATTAAGTCGCATAAATATGCTCCTATCATTTAGTTTGTGTTTTTAAGTGTTTTGATTCAAGTAAAAGTCAATTTTTGTCCAAAGTCATTTCTAGTGTCTAGTTTAAGTTTATTTGGTTGTTTTAAGCTGTTTTGAGTATTTTAAGTTTGCTTTGAGTCTTCTGAGTCTTGTTAAGTGTGTTTAAGTTTAGTTTTATGTTTTTGAGTCAGATTAGAGGTTATTAGCAAGCCCTCCTAATCCCCGGTCCAGAACGATCCCTACTTATACTTATACTACAATTGTCAAAAAAGGGTTAAATTTGTGTGTTAAGTTAATTTTCGCATCAAAGTTTTGGCGCCGTTGCCAGGTATTAGCAACTTTGCTAATCCCTTGTTATTTCTTTTTGTATATTTTCGTGTCTTTTGTTTTTAGTTACTGACTTTGTTTCTGTTTGTGTTTTTTTTTGTTTTACTTTTGATATTTGTTTTGGTTTTGTTTCCTTGATTTCAGGTACTAGAGAACCAAGACATGGATTTTGCTACCATTCAAGCTCAATTGGCGAAACTTACTTCTCAATTGTCACAGTATCCCGAAAGGACCACAACGCAAAGTGTCATTACAGATGGTGTGTCCTATGGGCAAGGATATCCAACTCATCAATGTTCTCAATTCGCTGCGAATGAAGATGCTTGGGGTTATCAAGGCTGTAGCCAATCATGGGACAACATGTTTTCCAACGCTTACAATTCGAATTGGAGAGATTATTCAGATTACATGTCGGGAGAACCTCAACAATTCCAACAAGATGGATATTGGCAACAAGAAGAAGAGTTATATTCAAGACCTATGCAGCCACCACAACCTCCTCCACAACAATTCCAATCAAATTCAAGTATGCCTATGAGTTATGATGAAATTCTTGATGTACCAACCTCATTAACGCAGGGCTCACAACAAGAAGAATATTTGCCACCATTGGATGAGTTCTATCACTGGCCATATGAACCATCACAGCCACCACAACAATCTGCCCAATTCAATTCAGGTACGTCTTTGGATAATGATATGTTTAATAAGCTACTCACCTTTTTGAACCAGGAAGTAGAAAATCGAAACAAAGAGATGCAAAATCAAGCTCAGAAGACGGGTGAATTGGAGAAGCAAATTAGGCAGATTATGAAGTTCATGGCACAAATTCAAGAGCAAAGTGAACTCTCCAACTCAACTATTGAAAATTTGAAGGAAGATTTTGAAATCCATGATGTTATCACTTTGGGAAGTGCTATGAAGGTTGGAGGTGAACCCAAGACATCCAAACCAAGCCAAAACATGGATGAACAGCTGCTGCTCGAAGAAAAGGAGAATAACAAGGCCACGACAAGGGAAGAACCACCCTTGCCGCAGCCCCATATGCCCTCTATGCCATCCACTACAACCAAGGTAAGCCTAAATTCAATTTGTCTTCGCCTCGTTTCACCAAATGTCCTTGTTCCTTGCAGGATCATGCAATCCAAAGAAGAAGAGGGTGAGAAAGGCATATTCGAAACCTTTCCAAAGAATCAAGAGCAAGAAGTGGATAGGGAATGTCTAGAATTCATCAAAGAAGATACACTTGAGACGAAAATTCCCAAAGAAGTTGGATTTTATGACACAGGAAAAGTCATAACTCTCAAAACACCAAATTTGGCCAAGTCCCATATCCATGATGTGGTGTTCGTAATTGAGTTTGTGTTGGAGCAAGCAAGTAAGTCATATTTTCCAACTTCAATTTTATTATATACTAACTTGCTGATTTTGATAATTCAGGCACTTACACTACAATTTAAACCATTGCCAGATCACGTCAAGTATCACCTTCCATTCAAGGATCAATTCCATGCTATGGGCCCTATCTAAGTTTAGAAGGAAGTTTCGTCCGTCTGGAAGACGTTAAAGCAAGCACTTCTTGGGAGGCAACCCATGTATTCAAATAAGGAAGATTTTTGAATTGCTCCATGATTGGTTTTGCGTTCCTAAAAACCTTCCCTTTTTTGCAGTTTTATTTTGCCATGATTGTCATTTTTATCTGTTGCTTGTTTAATTGCTTTTGGTGTGGGTTTATTTTTGAAACATTGATAGATATGCAAGGTATTTTACATTCATTTTCATAAAAAAAAGGGAACATTAAGAAGAAAAATACAAGAGAGAGCCTTCACAAAGGCTGCTCAGGAGAAATCTCAGTAGTCGGCGGAGCCTCAGCAGTCGGTGGAGCCCCAGAAGGAGGAGGCATCGGAGGTTGATCATTTGGAGCTTCATTACGCGGTACAGCCCTAGAAGACGAAGGCAAATGCTGTTGGAACAAACCCACAAACTGATGTGAAAATTAACTTGACACACAAATTAAACCCTATGGATGGCAATTGTAGTATATGAGCAAATAGGGATCGTTCTAGACCGGGGATTAACTAGGGATGCTAATCAATGTGAAACTGACTCAAAATGTAAAAACATAATGTAGAACACTAAACTAGACTCAAAGAATGCAAAACTAAACTCTAAAACACTAAAACAAACCTAAAGATTCAAACAGCCCTCAAAACACTCAAAACTGCCTTAAAAACACTTTCTGGGCAGTTTTGAGCACCTAACACTAATTTGGACGAAATTGGACTATAACTTGACTCAAGACACTTAAAAACACAAACTAAATGAATTTCTAACTAATCTAACACTTTAAAATAAATGGGGGATTGATTCTTACGAAATTGAAATTAAAACAGAAACTTGTAAACAAACTTCAAACAAAACAAATTGTGATGAAATAGAATGATGAGAAGCTTAGTTAGAGGGTTCCTTATCCACACATGAACATATGCATATAATTTGATTCCCAGTTATGACTTCAACAAACAATGAATGACAATGCTCCAAGTTAATTAGGTTCGCTTAAATTAACTTTCAGATTTCCCTAGATTCATTGGATTGAATGGGATACGCATTACAACCAAATTATTCCTCATCAAAGTCCCTAACTATGGAATACGCATGATAGAGACATTCAACAAAGATCATTAAGTTCAACGGAAATCATAAACATCGACTAGGCATTCATAACTATGGAATACGCATGTTAATCCAACCTAGGGTTTACTTAAACACAATCGTGACTAGCGATCTTTACTACTCATGAATATAAGTTCATAACGATTAGGTGAAATTCCCTTATATTTTAGCATCACGTTTAGGCATGCAAATTAAGTGTCGACCCTCAACCCACATACATAAACAAGTTCTTAATCAAAACAGAAAAGTAAACCACATCTAAAGTTCATGAATTCATAACTGGAGTGAATCAAATCATAACCAACATATGTCCATGGCTTCAAATTCGCCTCTAACTAAAAAGAAATTAGTTCCACATGTTTAACATAATTGAACAGCAAGTTAAATTAAACATGAAAACAGAAACAAGAGAAGAAAGAACTCCAAGCACTCCACTAGTTGCAGATTGCATGTGCAAGGTTTCTTCCTTCCTTTGGAGTGCACGGCACTCCTCTTCCTCTCCTTCAATGGTGGCGGCATAAGGTGGTTATGGTGGTGGGAAGGTGCGGCTATGGTGGATGAATGGTTATTTGGATGGAAGGTTGCGGCAAGGTTGAATTTGGGCAGAAAGTTGGGAGTTTGGGGGTGGAAGGCTGCGGCAAGAACTAGAACTAGGGTTTGTGGAATTTTGAATGAATGTAGCAGGTTATAGTTCGGCCTAGGGGTTAAAACACATGTATATAAGCACTACAAACCCTAGGGCAAACAGATTAGGGCCTCTAAAACCCAAATCCATCAGAAATTAGGTTAAAACAATTAGAATTTATGTGGGAAAAGGGCCTAGGGTGCGGCTGGTTAGTAGGGTAAAGGAATAGGCCTTCTAGAATGCCTTGCAAGGCAAGGAAATCAGATTTCTAAAGCCCTAGGTGCGGCAAGGTTTAGGGGGGAAAGGCTAGGTCATCTAAAAGCCCAAAGCCAAGAATAGAAACTCTCGAAAATGGAAACCTCCAAGAATAGAAACTTCCAACTTTAGAAACTTTGGTTTCCAATTCCGAATTCTTTGTTCTTCACTTTCATTTCTTCCTTTCTTAAGCTCATTTGACCTTCAAACTCGTCCATTCCTTGTGCTCCATTATCATACACAACATTCAAGCTCAGTTTTTGCTCTAAAATGCTCCATTTTGCTTCTTTTTGCACACTTTGTCTCTAAAACCTGAATGGCACAAAACAGACTTTAAACATTGAAATAACTCAAGAAAAACAACATAAATGCATGAGAACAAGCCCACTAAGTCGCATAAATATGCTCCTATCACAAACCTCTAATGATCATGTAAAATTTGACCATCAGATTCTTGCAGCTGGTCAATCTTCCTCTTCATGTTTGTAACATAGTTATGTGCGAGCCTGTGTAACTATTTATTCTCATGCTTGAGCCGTCTAATCTCCTGTTTGAGAGTCATCACTTCAGCTGCCAATGATTCAACTTGACGGGTTCGAGCAAATAGGCGTTAGGCCATATTGGACACAGAACCTGCACACTGCACACTGAGAGCCAGAGAATCCTTAATAGCCAACTCATCAGATCGTTTGGAAAGTAGTCTGTTATCTTTGGGAGTGACAAGGTTCCGGGCCACCACCGCAACGGTCATATCATTCTTCATTACCGAATCCCCAATAGTAAGAGGACCAGTAGGGGATATGAAGGATGAGTGCCATATGTTTTCTGGAGAAGGCATGGATGCCTCTTCACCAAGGTTCAAGTCAAAATGACGGTCGAAAGGGCCAGACATTTTCAAAGGTGTTGAAGAAAGAAGAGGTCGGACAAGTTAAGATCGAAGAAGTGCAAGAAGGGAGTTTCTACAAGCAGAAATTCAAGTGTGCTTTGAAACATACTGCATACCGCTATAAAAATTAGCACTCGACGGGATTTCAAAGATCAAAAAGGCGAGCTCAGAAATCGAAGAGGCCAATTCAAAAATCGAAGAGGCGCTAGCTTTCTCAAAAGCTGGGCTTACTCAAAGACCACGGGCCAATCTTCTTTTCCAGATTTGTCCGCACTTGTCTCATGCAAGCTCTGCATTTGACAAAGCTCAGAACTCGAAGATGCAAGCTCAAAAATCGGAGAGGCATCTGCTTTTCCAGATGTGTCAACGCCTGTCATATACACACTCAGCTTTGCAGAAATCATGGGTAGTTTGTCGAAACGCCAATTCCAGATATCGAAGAGGCATCAGCTTTATCTAGACGTGTCAGCATCTGTCACATACACACTCAGCCTTGCGGAAATTACGGGTAATCTGTGCGTCCACCGCACCATTTCATACATATGCATCATAAATCAATTCTTACCTGTGCGTCCACCGCACCATTTCATACATATGCATCATATATTAATTCATGCATGGCATTTCAACTCACATTTCTATATACTTTTCATATCAATTCTATGCATGGTATTTCACTTCCCGTTTTTCCACATAACTCATATGCATTTCATTTTAAACATATTTTCATTTCAATTCAATTTCTGGGAAACGTCAAGTATATATATATACGAAAAACAAAACTGCCCACTCACCTGGAGTTCGTCCAACAACTCCCTAGCACCACACATCAAGGCGTCACGACGATCGCCGCCTAGAATAGTAATCAAATCCAACCTCAGAATTCATGTCGATAGAATATATATCTTATATAAAATACGTCACTACGTAGATCGATCCGGAAGATCTGCCACTCAGATTTTAAATCCATAACTTCCAGAGGTCCACAATATATCTTTAGGACAACATCCTAAATTTCATCACCATCCAACGGTCGGATCTCCGTCAATTTCCAAACTAAGTGACGGTTAACATTTTATATTATGGACTTACAACTCCAATTCCGGAAGATCCGTAAATCGGATTCCCAATCCGTAAGTTCCTATAATCCTCAAATATTACGTATTACAACGTATCAAATTTTGGTGACGATCCAACGGTCAGATCATCAATTCACATTTTCACCTAAATGTAAAAACTATAAAACGTTATTTGAACACCTAACCAACAATCCTCAATAAATTTCTCATATGGTGTTCAATTTGGGTATATGAATATACCACAGTGATCTACTCGACGTCACGGACGTCGACATATTTTTAAAATAATTTTTTTTACTGTAGCACGCACACCTTCTTCTTCCTTGGGTCGCCGGACTGGTTTTTCCGGCGGCCGTTTTCTGGGCAGTTTTTCAAATTGCCATAACTTTGTCATTTCTCAACAAAATCGAGTGATTCAAAAACGAAAGTTGTAGCCCTTGAAGAGACAAAGAGAACGGTACCTTGCACAACACCTAGTTCGCCGTGGTTTGGCCGGAAACGTCCTCGAAATCCTCGGAGGTCGCCGGAAACTGGGTAAGATTCAAATGAGTATAACTTCTTTAATACTCAACGAAATTGGGTGAAACAAAAACGAAAGTTGTAGTTCTCGAAGAGACGAAGAGAATGGTATCTCGCACGACGTCTTACTCTCTGTGGTTTGGCCGGAAAACGCCTCGAAAGTTTCGGCCAGACATTGAACTTTCCGATCTCTATGTTTTTAAGTCCAAAAACTTCCAACGAACTACTCCAAGCCTCCTAAGGACCTCAAGAAGCTTCCTATGAGCTTAAAAACCCCTAAAAATCAACCAATAAAAAGTTGATGAATAGTACCTAAACCGGAGTTCGTATTTTAGACGTGAAAACGTTATAGTTCTTACCTGAAATTGGTATGGTTGAACTCGTATCGTCGAGATGAAGATGATGGTGGTTTTACTTTCGTCAATCTGTGAAGTTTCCGAAAAACTTGTGTGTTTGCCGTGTATGTGTGTTGAGGGAGAGGGAGAGAGAATGAAGCTTGACAGAAGAGAGAGTGAGAGACAGAGTGGAGAGATTCACGGAAAAACAAAAGAAAAAAGAAGGAAACGTGAAATCCGTTGAATGCACAGTACTTTGCCTTTAATCATTCTCATTCATCACAAACGGCCGAAAACGTCTATGTCTAACTTTAATAAGGATTTAGGGTAATTAAACACACTTCACACTTATAAAATTGTTAATTCGGGACGGGCTGTCACAGGAGCCGTGCACTCCTTGTGCTCTACTCCAAGTTCCTTCTCGGTGGTAGTTCGAAAAACATCCCTCTTGATCTTTGTTGAACATTCTGTCCCTATGTGTTTAATTACATTAATGGCACAACAAGAACGAACATCATTAGTATTCTCAATCGATTCAGGAATCTTAAAGTTAATCATATCACCACCAAAGGCCATAGTTACTGCTCCCTTGGCCACGTCAATCTTGGTTTGAGCCGTTTTCATGAATGGTCGTCCAAGTAAGAGTGGTGATGGTGGAGAGTGGGTTGAGTCCTCCATATCAAGCACATAGAAATCTACAGGAAAAATCAAGTGGTCTACCTGCACCAAAACATCTTCCAATACTCCCTTGGGATATGCATTAGATCGATCGGCTAATTGAATAATAACGCCATCATTTTTAAGTTCGCCTAAATTCATAGATGCATAAACAGAATATGGCATGACATTAATTGATGCACCTAAATCTAGCATAGCATGCTCAAATCTTGTATTACTAATTACGCAATGGATTGTGAAACTACCCGGATCTTTGCATTTAGGTGGTAGCTTTCTTTGCAACAATGCATATACATTCTCACTTACATGTACCACCTCATTCTCCTGAATCCGCTTCCTTGTTGTACAAAGCTTCTTCAAGAACTTGGCATACTTCGGGATTTGCTTTATAGCATTGAGGAGTGGGATATTGACATGCACCTTTCTAAACGTCTCAAGAACGTCTTTTTCCTCTTCTTCGTTCTTGGCTTGCAAAAATCTGCTAGGAAAGGGTACATCCGGAGGAATGACATTAGAATTAATTGGAATAGAACCTTTCTTACCTATGGTGGACGGATTGAATGCATTAGGTGGGTACGGCAAGGATTGTTCAATCCTTGCCGTGGCTTTTGCTTGCTCTTCCTCTTTAATTTGAAACTTCTCGTCCTCCTCAGGGGCAGATTTGGATGGTGTTGGCTCGGTTCCAACTTCTTTCCCACTTCTTAGCGTAATGGCCTTGGCAGTTTCAAATCCACCCTTTGGATTCACCACGGTTGAGCTAGGCAACTTCCCTTGCTCACGAAACTGCCCCACAAACTCGGCAATTTGTCCCACTTGCTTCTCCAACTCGTCCATCCTTTTGTCTCTACTTTGCATACCCTGCGCCATAAAAGTTAGTAACTGAAAAATCTGATCATTATCAATGGACGAACCTGAATTAGTTTGGGTGGTTTGTGCTTGAGGTTGAGTTGGTGCAAACGGCTTTTGATAGAAACCCGGGGATTGTTGCCTAAATCCGTTTTATTGTTGGCCTTGTTGGGGTTCTCGCCATTTGAAATTTGGATGATCACGCCAACCGGGATTGTAAGTATTGGAAAACGGGTCATTCCTCGGTTGGTATTGGTTGCCAAATCCCACGGCATTGAGGGTTTCCCACCCTCCATTTTCTATCAACTGTGGGCACTTGTCCGTAAGATGGCCTTGCATGGAGCATACGCCACAAGCTGCCATGTTTTGCACTTTTGGACCTTCCACCACCTGAGAAAGCAAAGTAGTAAGGTTAGCCATTTAATTTTGAAGTTCGGTTATGGCACTTACCTCATTGACTTGATGTTGCCGTGGGTTACTCCTTTGTCCAACGCCTTCGTATTGTTGAGCATTCAACGCACGGTTGGAAATCAAAGTCTTTGCTGCCGTGGGGGTCTTGTTCACTAAGGCTCCTCCCGCTGAGGCATCTAGCATTTGACGTTCGATAGGTAATAGCCCCTCGTAGAAGTAGTGTAGCAGAAGCTCCTCCTTCATTTGATGTTGTGGACAAGAAGCAACAAGAGATTGAAAACGTTCATAATACGTAGGAAAAGACTCACCTTCTTCTTGTTGAATTCCACTTATCCTTTTTCGTAGGAGGATGACTCGAAAAGTTGGGAAAAACTTCTCCAAGAAGGCTCGCTTCATGCTCTCCCAAGATGTGACCGTTCCGGGGGCTAATTCATATAACCAATCTTTCGCCTTGTCCACGAGAGAAAAGGGAAAGGCCTTCATCTTTAATATACTCCCGTCGACATTGATTGAAGTCATGCTTGAACACACCACCTCGAACTCTTTCAAGTGCTTGTTAGGCTCCTCCATGGACAACCCATGGTACTTCGGAATATGGTGTAGTAAACTTGACTTCAATTCGAACTCGGTAGTTTTGTCCGGAGCTGCCCTAGGGTATTGGATACATAGAGGTGCAGCGTTATCCAATCCCGAAGCAGAAAGCTCCTTGATCGTTCGGTTGTCCGCTGCCATGTCTTCCACTTCCTCTTCAAATTCAGAAACGGACTCAGAACTTGCACTTGATTCACTAGGTTCCGAGTTCTTCCTCTTTCGTCTCAACTCTCGTTCAAAATCGTCGTCAAACTCCAAAATGTGTTTACGAACCGGATGAGAACTCCGAGTCATAAACTAGTAGCTAAAACAAGAAAACAAAACAAACTCAGAATCTGGAACGAATTAAAACAGAAATAAAATAATCCAAGGGATTAGCAAAGTTGCTAATCCCCGGCAACGGCGCCAAAATTTGATATGATATTAAATAGCACTCAAATTAGCCCACTTTTTATCAATTGTAGTATGGAATGTAAGTAGGGATCGTTTTAGGCCGGGGATTAGGAGGGATTGCAAAATCACTTGGAATTGACTCAAAAACGTAAAAACAAGTTTAAAAACACTAACTAGACTCAAAGAATGTAAAACTATAACTTAAAACACCAAAACAAACCAAAAGACTCAAAATAACACAAAAACACTCAAAACTGCCTTTAAACCACTTTCTGGGCAGTTTTGGACTCTAAACAAGATTTGGACGAAAATAGGTTTTAACTTGACTCAAAACACTTAAAAACACAAACTAAAGTGATTTCTAACTATTATGACTCAACAAAGTAAAGGGGGATTGATTTTGGACGAAATTAAAAACAAAACAAACTTTGTAAACTAGACAGATTTTAAAAACGAAATTGATTTAAATGAATGGATGGAAGGCTAGCTAAGGGGTTCATCTCCACGCATGTTATACTTGCATTCAAAACGATTTCCAATTGCTTTTCAATAAACCATGAATTCTCAACGCCCCAAGTTAATTAGGTCCGCTTAAATTAACCCTCAGATTTTCCTTAAGTTATTGAATTGGATGATTGCATACGACAACCCAAAGCATTCCCCACAAGTCCCCTACATGATTGCATAATAGAGATACAAGCAAGAATCATTAAGTTCTATGAAAACCATAAGCATTGACGAAGCACTTGTTACTATGATTGCATGAAACTTATGCCAAGAATTTACTTAACGCGATTGAGATCATCAACCTTTACTACTTGTGAATATAAGTTCATAACGATTAGGTGAAATTTCCTTATATCCTAGCATTCAATCTATGCATGATAATTAAGCGTGCACTCTCAACCAACACACACAAATCAATGTAATTCACATAGATAAGTAAATTGAATTCACAACTTATGAAACGCAATTAGAAGTAATCAAATCATAACGCAAGCATAAACATGTATTTCGAATCCCCCCTAGCCTAGGGGGGGTTTAGTTCCTCATACGCACAAAACAAAGAGAATTGAATTTAAACATTGAAAGCAAAGGAAAAGAAACACCTAGAAATTCCAGCGACGCGAACTTGAATTGCATGAACTTCCGAGCTTCCTTCTCCTCCTCCTTGGTGCGGCAAAGGACTTTGGACAGGTTCTTTGGGGTTATGGATGGTGGAGAATGGTTATGGATGCATGTAGTAGTGTTTAAGGGAAGGGAATGGTGCGGCAAAGGTGTGGAGAAGTGTTTGGACGAATTTCTGAATTTATGGGATGAATGAATGTGTATGAGAGGTGGTGATCTGATTTAGGGGTTAATATGAGTATATATAGGCACTTAAAACCCTAGGGTAATCAGATATGGACTTGGATAACCCAAATCCACAAGGAAATAGGTTTAAACAATCAGATTTTGCAAAGGAAAATGGATAAGGGTGCGGCAGCAATGGGATAAGGTGATAAGGTTTCTAGAATGCCTTGCAAGGCAAGGAACTAGGGTATCTAGAAGCTAGGGTGCGGCACCAATGTAGGGATTTAAGGATAGGGCTTCTAGAAAGCCCCAAAACTGATAGGAATTGCATGAAACGCACGGCAAGGATGGAAATCTTCTAGAAACTTCTCATTTGTGTCCTACAACACTTAGGAGTCCTTCTAGCATTAGGAAAACATGTCCCAATCCTCTCTTGACTTGGAATTCTTCTCCTACTTCATCTTGGAAACCTTTCCTTCTTGGACTTGGAAATCTTCTTTGTAGCTGCAACTTGATGCCATTTGGATTTAACTTTCCTACTTCGAGTAGGAAACCTTGTTTGAGGAGGAATCTTCATTCTTCTAGGAATCCATCTTCAACTAGGAATCCCTCGTTGATTAGGAATCCTTCTTCAATTAGGAATCCTCTGTTGACTAGGATTTCATCTCTTGATTAGGCGTTTTCCTACTTCGACTAGGAAACCTTGTTCAAGTAGGAAACATCATCTTCAAATCTTCAATTTCGTCCATCCTCTTGGCTCCAAGCATATGATGTCCATTCCAAGCTCAAATGTGCTCCAAAAGGCTCCAAAATGCATCCTTTTGCATACTTTACCCTTAGAACCTGAAAATACATCAAACTAGCTCAAAAGACTACTTTAACTAAGGAAAAACAATGTAAATGCACAAGAACAAGCTAACTAAGGCGCATTAATATGCTCCTATCATGCACTCTCAACCAACACACACAAATCAGTTTTAATTCATGTAGATAAGTAAATTGAATTCACAACTTATGAAACGCAATTGAAAGTAATCAAATCATATAGCAAGCATAAACATGGTTTCGAATCCCCCCTAGCCAAGGGGGGTCTAGTTCCTCATACTCACAAAGCAAAGATACATAAATTTAGACATTAAAATCCAAAGAAAGAAAACACCTAGATGATCCAACTTGGACAGCAGGTGCATCCGCAAGTCTTCTTTCCTCCTTGCTGCGGCACTTGGTCTAAAGTTAGGTTCTAGGGTGGTATTTGTATGGGAGAATGGGTAGGGAATGGTATGGAAGAGTTTAGGATTGATGGGGGGTACGGGGTACGGCTAGGGTGAAAAAAATCAGAAAAATGTGGAAGAATGGTGAAGGAAGTCTGCGGCAAAGAGAGGGAATGATTTCTGGCGAAAATTCTGAATATGGAGGGGTGGTGTGGCTGATTATGTTTTTGATGTAGTGTGGTCTCTAGTGTTCTTCCGTTCACTCCCTATTTATAGAATCTCCAAAGCAAAGAATCACTCAAGTGGCTTCAATAAACAATACAAACAAAGACCAAAATGATGCAAATACAGCTAGTTTACATGCTCTTTTATCATTGTGTCTTGCCTTTAACAAAAGGCAATCATTCCTCTTTTGCTAATTCAACTCCTTTGTAGCTGTCCATGTGCCTTCATTCTTCAAATTCTGATGCATTTGCCTTGTATTCCATCCCTTTTCCACATGTACTAGCTGTTAGACAACTTTCACACACATGTTTTGCATCATTTCATCTTGCAAACATCAACTTTTGGCCACTTTACACCTCTACACACATGCTATGCATCATTTCAGCTTGCAATTATGTTTGTAGTTGCTCAAAATGTGAATACATCTTGTAAAGCAATCCAACAAATGGCATCATTCACTTCTTTTCCTTTCAAATTGTTCCTTAAGTGTATGTATCTGCACACTTCCACACTTCAACTTCATTATTCAGATTTTTGCATGTGTTGAAACCCTTTTTAAAACACTAAAAACGTCCATCCTACTTGCTCCATATGCATGCAATCCATTTTGGCCCAAAATTGCTCCAAATTGCACCAAAATGCACTTTCTTTCCAACTTTGTTATTAGGACCTACAAACACACGAAAATAGCTTAAAACACTCTTATAAGCAATAACTAACTAAGTAAATGCAAGAAAACATGTTAACTAAGTCGCATAAATATGCTCCTATCAGTGGGCTCCAATGAGGAGTGAATGAGTTCTTCGTCCGGCTGCAAGACGTTAAAGCAAGCGCTACTTGGGAGACAACCCATGTATTCAAATGAGGAAGATTTTTGAATCGCTCCACAAGCAGTTTTGCGTTTCAAAAAACCTTCCCTTTTATGCATTTTCATTTTGCCTGATTGTCAATTTTTATTTTATTTTATTTGGTTGTTGCTTATTTAATTATTTTTGGGTTTGTATTTCTTTTTTTGAAACATTGACAGATATGCAAGGTATTTTTACATTCATAAAAAAACAAAAGGAACATTAAGCAAAAAATACAAGAGGAAGCCTTCACAAAGGTTGTTTAGGAGAAGTCTCAGTAGTCGGCGGAGCCTAAGCAGTCGGCGGGGCCACAGAAGAAGGAGGCATCGGAGGTTGATCATTTGGAGCTTCACTGCGTAGTACAGCCCCAGAAGACGAAGGAAAATGCTGTTGGAACAAACCCACAAACCTCCGATGATCAAGTAAAATCTGACCATTAGATTCTTGCATCTGGTCAATTTTCCTCTTCATGTTTATGGCATAGTTGTGTGCGAGCTTGTGCAACTGTTTATTCTCATGCTTGAGCCCTCTAATCTCCTGTTTGAGACTCATCACTTCAGCCGCCAACAATTCAACTTGACGTGTTCGAGCAAATAGGCGTTGGGCCATGTTGGACACAAAACCCGCACACTGCACACTAAGATTCAGAGGCTCCTTAACAGCCAACTCATTAGACCGTTTGGAAAGCAGTCTGTTATCTTTAGGAGTGACAAGGTTCCGGGCCACCACCGCAGCGGTCATGTCATTCTTCATTACCGAATCCCCAACGGTAAGAGGACCAGTAGGGGATATGAAGGATGGGTGTCATATGTTGTCTGGAGAAGGCGGGACTGCCTCTTCACCAAGGTTCAAGTCAAAATGACGGTCGGAGGGGCCATACATTTTTAGAGGTGTTAAAGAAAGAAGAGGTCGGACAAGTCAAGATCGTAGAAGTGCAAGAAGGGAGTTTCTACAAGCAGAAATTCAAGTGTGCTTTGAACGTCCTGCGTGCCTCTATAAAAATCAGCACTCGATGGGATTTCAGAGATCGAAGAGGCAAGAAGATATATTTAAGTTGTGTTTCCTTAGTTATTTTAGTGTTTAAAGTCACTTTTGTGTGCTTTCAGATTCTAAGGTCAAAGGATGCAAGAAGATGTATTTTGGAGCCTCTTAAAGCAAAATTGAGCTTGGAATGGTTATCAGATGTTTGGAGCAAAAGGAATGGACGTAATTGAAGATGTGAAGAAGTTAGGATTCCTACTCAATAGAATTCCTAATCAACGAAGGATTCCTAATCGACGAAGGATTCCTAATTGAAGATGGATTCCTAATCACACAAGGATTCCTACTTGAAGTAGGAAAATTAAGCCAAAGTTTCCTATTTTGGTTTAACCTTTCCTAAGTCTAAAAGCACTTATGTTCCAGCCACTTTGAAGACCGACCTCATACACACTTTAGGACATAAAACAAAGATTCCTTGCACCATTCAAGGTAGTGCCACACCTCACATACCCTTTCCACACTTTCCCTAACCCTTATCTTCCTTGCCGTGCAAAAGAAAGCCCACCTTCCCTATTTCCTTGCATTTAAACCATATTCCCTTTTAGTTTAAGGAGTGCCGCATATTTCCTTGCCTTTTCCCTTAGTTTCTGACCTTGTTTTCCTTTTCCCTCTAGGTTGTGACTTCAATATTTGTTACTTAAAATATTTCCTAGCCTAAAAACATTCTAAACTTTCTGAATAAATACCCTAGCCGCACCTTTAGTCAATTTCCCTTAAGTTTCTGATTTTGTTTCCTAATTTTAGAAACTTTAAACTTAATTCTTGATTACCTAATTAGCCTAGGGTTTTTAATTTCCTAAATCCCTTTAAATAAACATCCTTGTGCAGCCACAAACATCTCGATTCATCCAGAAACTCATCATTCACGCCAGAAACTGAACTCCATCTTCAACAGCCCCATTCCTTCACCATTCACCATATTTTCTGACCCAAAACCACCCTAGCCGCACCACCCATCAACCCTAAACACTTCCATACGTCCTCCATCCATTCTACATCATTCAATAACCCAAGAACCTGCCCATAGTCCCTGTGTCGCAGCAAAGGAGAGGAAGAAGAAGTACTTGAAGTTTCTAGCCGTTGAACATCGAATCGTTGGAATACTTAGGTGTTCTCTTTCTTATATTTACAATGTATAAATCTGTTTTTCTTTGCTTTGTGAACATGAGGAACTAAGCCTTTTGGCTAGGGGGTTATTCAATGCCATGATTATGCTTGCAAGATGATTTGATTACGTCTAATTGTTATTTCATGAATTGTGAATGCAATTTGCTTAACCGTTTGATTGATGACTTATTTTTGTGTGTTAATTAAGGTGGCCAACTTAGTTTTCATGCAAGAATTTGAAGCTAAAACATAAGGAAGTTTCACCTAATAGTTACAACTTTATGTTTGCAAGTAGTGGAGGTCGCTTATAAACGATCGTGTTTAGTGAATTCTTGGCAAACGTTTCATGCTTTTCATAGTAACAATTGCCTCGTCAATGCTTATAGTTTTCATGAAGCTTAGTGATCTTTGATTGTACCTTTATTGTGCTTTTCACGTAAGGGACTTTTAGAGAATGTTTTGAGTTGTTGCATGTGCATTCCCATCCAATTCACTAACTTTAGGAAAACTTGAAGGTTAAAAAAGTGCTATCACAGTTAACCTAGGGCGTTGAGATTCATAATTCATTGAAAGAAGCAATTGGAAATCAAAGTTGAATGCAAGTGTATCATGTGTGGAGAAGAACCCTCTAGTTGATCTATCACCCATCAAATTACTTAACTTTGTCTAAAAATCTGTTTATTTTGTTCTTGTTTTGTTTTATTTATTTTCGTCCAAAATCAATCCCACCTTATTTCTTTGTGTCATATTAACTAAAACTTGTCTTAGAATATGTTTTTAAGTGTTTTAGGTCATTAGAAAACTAAAATTCGTCCAAATTATGTTAGAGTCCCAAAACTGCCCAGAAAGTGGTTTTTTGGCAATTTTGAGTGTTTGGTTGCTGTTTTGAGTCTTTTGATTTGTTTTAGTGTTTTAGAGTTTAGTTTTACATTCTTTGAGTCTAGTTTAGTATTTTAAACTTTGTTTTACAGATTTGAGTCAGTTTAAGAGTGTTTTAGCAATCCCTCCTAATCCCCGGTTTAAGAACGATCCCTACTTATCCATACTACAATTGTCAACAAGAGGGTTAATTTGTGTGTTTAGTTATTTTACGCATCAGCCAGCACTTGGTATCAATCTTCCGATCTGGAACCAACTACCTGGAACCCCTTCCTGATTGCTTACCTAGCCTTGCTCTCGAGTACTCATCTTCATCATCTTATGCTTCCTCTTCGTCTACCACATCTGCCTGGGGAACAGATAATGGAAGTGAAAATGATACCTCGAAGCATGTGGAGACAACGTGCTGATTCCTCCTCAACTAGGGACAAGGAGAAAGAAAGCAAGAGGTGGGCACTTGGAAAGATTGAAGAAAGAAATAGACCACCACCTCTACCTCGTGACTACCTGCCATGCAGAAGAAGCAAGCAGAGAAGAATGCAGACTGTGCAACTCTCGCTCAGAATTCCAAACCAGTTCGAGATCAAAGCTGTGGAAAGTCAACAAGATCATCTATCTCCAAAACCAGATTTGCGTACTTTGCCATATTTGTCATGTTTATTCGTTAATTGTTTGTTCGCTTGTTTTTGTGTGAGTTTATGCTTAAAACATTGAGGACAATGTTTGATTTAAGTATGGGGGGCGTAACCAAGTTGTTTTGCATAAAATTCGTAGGAGTTTATCACCCATTACTTCTAGTGTTGTTCCTTACTGTTTTAAGTGTTTTTAAGCTGTTTTGGAGTGTTTTAGTGTGTTTTGACATAAAAATCCGAAAATCTCATAAAAATTTGAAAAATTGTTTTGAAAAAAAAAAAAAACCCAAAAAGAGTTGTTTTTGTGTGTTTATTTGTGTCTTAGGGTACCTTCCAACACAATGATGAGGATTTGGTTTTTAATTACATGACTGTTAAAGAGAGTTATAAACATGGATGAAAATTTGATTTACTCTTTGGTGTATGCTTGGTTGTGGTTATAATTTATGAATTCACATGCAATCATAAAGGAAAAATCAGTTTTGTAACATGCTTGAAAGAAGGAACTCAAATGTTCGCTACAACCTTGTGAGACTTGAGCCTAAACATTTATTTGGAGAGTTAATAAACTGTGCATCATTGTTTTCTAAAGTCGTTGCATGATCTCATGATTCTTTGCTTGGTTGCTACTTAGAAGGCGTTTCATCATTTAGTTCCAAATGCTAGAACTCATGCCTATTTCATTCAAAGCATGTTATTGATTTGTACAACACTTATTCAAGATGAAGTTGTTTAGTGATCCAAGAGCCAAAAAGCCTATCCCATACATTATATGTTTAAGTTTAACCCCGTTGAGCCTTGTTTAGCCTACGTTCTTTGTTAACCCACACTATCCACACCTAGCCTACATTAGGACCATCCATACCCTTGTTCTTGAAGCATAGTAAAGTATGACTCAAAATGAATTCCTTTTGATTAATGTATTGCAGAAAAACAAGTGTGGGGGAAGTGATTCTTGTGTGTGTGTGCCAAAGTCATTAATATGGCACGGGTCGAAAAAAAAAAAAAAAAAAAGAAAAGTTGTGAAAATATATGAAAAAGAGTTATAAAGTGTTGTTTGTTGAAGAAATGATCCAAAACATTGAATTCGGCCCTAAGTGTTGCTTAAATCTTCCATTTGTGTTAAAAGTTGATTTCTGCATTCTAAAGTAAATTCTAAGTTTCGATTTCATTACTTTGCTTGCTATTGCTTTAAGAACGTTTGTTATCCCTATCTTTCCTTTGTTAGCCATTACCCCAAGTCCCGTTACAACCCTTGACTTCTATCTTGAGTGTTATATGTTTCAATTTGTGGAGTTTGAATTTGGTATGAGCATATGGTGTCACTGGTTCTCGCATCTAAGTAGTAGCATTCCATTCATGAGATCATATCTAAACATGCTTAATAACTCCAGAAATTGCTTTCTTTGTAACACATATATGTGAGTGTTCGTTTTCATGTTTACATCAATGTTCTCACATATAACTAGTGTAAGGTGTGTAGTCAGAAAATGTGTGACAATAGAGAGTATCTTGTAAGGAATGGAACAAATTCTCTAAGGCATGTTACTACATTCAAAACATCATTTTAATTGGTTAAATGTGAACTAGTAAGTGGTGACTGTGATTAAGTATGTGCTCAAGTGTGAAGATAACTAAAATCTGTGGGAATAATGATTTTTAACATGTCATGTGCATTGGAAATCCCTGAGGCAAATGTTTGAAGGATTAGAATGTGTTTTGTTTACTTTGTTTTGTTTGTTTGTTTCATTTTGCTCGAGGACTAGCAAAAGCTAAGTGTGGGGGAATTTGATAGGAGCATATTTATGCGACTTAATTAACATGTTTTCTTGCATTTACTTAGTTAGTTATTGCTTATAAGAGTGTTTTAAGCTATTTTCGTGTGTTTGTAGGTCCTAATAACAAAGTTGGAAAGAAAGTGCATTTTGGTGCAATTTGGAGCAATTTTGGGCCAAAATGGATTGCATGCATATGGAGCAAGTGGGATGGACGTTTTTGGTGTTCTAAAAAGGGTTTCAACACATGCAAAAATCTGAGTAATGAAGTTGAAGTGTGGAAGTGTGCAGATACATACACTTAAGGAACAATTTGAAAGGAAAAGAAGTGAAAGATGTCATTTGTTGGATTGCCTTACAAGATGTATTCACACTTTCAGCAACTACATACATAATTGCAAGCTGAAATGATGCATAGCATGTGTGTAGAGGTGTAAAGTGGCCAAAAGTTGATGTTTGCAAGATGAAATGATGCAAAACATGTGTGTGAAAGTTGTCTAACAACTAGTACATGTGGAAAAGGGATGGAATACAAGGCAAATGCATCAGAAATTGAAGAATGAAGGCACATGGACAGCTACAAAGGAGTTGAATTAGCAAAAGAGGAATGATTGCCTTTTGTTAAAGGCAAGACACAATGATAAAAGAGCATGTAAACTAGCTTTCTTTGCATCATTTTGGTCTTTGTTTGTATTGTTATTGAAGCCACTTGAGTGATTCTTTGCTTTGGAGCTTCTATAAATAGGGAGTGAAGGGAAGAACACTACACATTACACTACATCAAAAACATAATCAGCCACACCACCCCTCCATATTCAGAATTTTCGCCAGAAATCATTCCCTCTCTTTGCCACAGACTTCCTTCACCATTCTTCCATATTTTTCTGATTTTTTTTACCCTAGCCGTACCCCCCATCAATCCTAAACCCTTCCATACCATTCCCTACCCATTCTCCCATACAAATACCACCCTAGAACCTGACTTTAGACCAAGTGCCGCAGCAAGCAGGAAAGAAGACTTGTGGATGCACCTGCTGTACAAGTTGGATCATCTAGGTGTTTTCTTTCTTTGGATTTTAATGTCTAAATTTATGTATCTTTGCTTTGTGAGTATGAGGAACTAAACCCCTCTTGGCTAGGGGGGGATTCGAAACCATGTTTATGCTTGCTATATGATTTGATTACTTTCAATTGCGTTTCATAAGTTGTGAATTCAATTTACTTATCTACATGAATTAAAACTGATTTGTGTGTGTTGGTTGAGAGTGCACGCTGAATTTTCATGCATAATTTGATGCTAGGATATAAGGGAATTTCACCTAATCGTTATGAACTTATATTCAAAAGTAGTAAAGGTTGTTGATCACAATCGTGTTAATTAAATTCTTGACATAAGTTTCATGCAATTCATAGTAACGAGTGCCTCGCCAATGCTTATGATTTTCATAGAACTTAATGATCTTTGCTTGTATCTTTGTTATGCAATTCATGCAAGGAACTAGTGAGGAATGCTTTGGGTTGTCGTATGCAATTCATCCAATTCGATAACTTTAGGAAAATCTGAGGGTTAATTAGTGCAATTCACGGTTAATTTGGGGTGTTGGGAATTCATTGTTTATTGAGAAGCAATTGGAAATCGTTTTGTATGCAAGCGTGACATGTGTGGAGAAGAACCCCTTAGCTAGCTTTCCATCCATTCACTTTTATCAAGTTCGTTTTAGAATCTGTTCAATTTACAAAGTTTGTTCTTTTTTGCAATTTTCGTCAAAACTCAATCCCCATCTATTTCGAAGTGTTAGATTAGTTAGAAATCAATTTAGTTTGTGTTTTTAAGTGTCTTGAGTCAAGTCATAACCCAATTTCGTCCAATTTAGTGTTAGGTGTTCAAAACTGCCGAGAAAGTGTTTTTAAGGCAGTTTTGAGTGTTTATTTGTTGTTTTGAGTCTTTTGGTTTGTTTTGGTGTTTTATAGTTTAGTTTTGCATTCTTTGAGTCTAGTTTAGTGTTTTAAACTTTGTTTTTACGTTTCGAGTCAGTTTCAAGTGATTTGGCAATCCCTCCTAATCCCCGGCCTAGAACGATCCCTACTTACATACTCTGCTACAATTGATAAAAAGAGGGTTTAATTTGTGTGCTTATATATTTCACATCAAGTTTATCACCCATTACTTCTAGTGTTGTTCCTTGCTGCTTTTAAGTGTTTTTATGCTATTTTGGAGTGTTTTACTGTGTTTTGACATAATAATCCGAAAATCTAATAAAAATTTGAAAAATTGTTTTAAAAGACCCAAAAAGAGTTATTTTTGTATGTTTGTTTGTGTCATAGGGTACCTTCCAACACAAGGATGAGGATTTGGTTTTTAATTACATGATTGTTAAAGAGAGTGATAAACATGGATGAAAATTTGATTTACTCTTTGGTGTATGCTTGGTTGTGGTTATAATTTATGAATTCACATGCAATCATAAAAGGAAAAATCAGTTTTTGTAACATGCTTGAAAGAACGAACTCAAATGAACACTACAACCTTGTGAGACTTGAGCCTAAAAGTTTATTTGGAGAGTTAATAATTTGTGCATCATTGTTTTCTAAAGTCGTTGCATGATCTCATTATTCTTTGGTTGGTTGCTACTTAGAAGGCGTTTCATCAATTAGTTCCAAATGCTAGAACTCATGCCTATTTCATTCAAAGCATGCTATTGATTTGCATAACACATATTCAAGTTGAAGTTGTGTAGTGACCACCAAAGCCAAATTGTCGTGCCCCTATTTCATTATGTGTTTAGGTTTAACCCCGTTGAGCTTTGTTAAGCCTATGTTCTTTGTTAATCCACACAATCCTTACCTAGCCTAGTTTTAGGACCATCCATAACCTTGTTCTTGAAGCATAGTAAAGCATGACTTAAAATGAACTCTTTTTTTATCAATGTATTGCAGAAAGCAAGTGTGGGGGAAATGATTCTTGTGTGTGTCTGTGTGCCAAAGTCCTTAATAAGGCACAGGTAGAAAAGAAAAAAAAAAGAGTGAAAAGAAAAAAGTTTGTTAAAAAAGGGTCCAAAACATTGAATTCGGCCCTAAGTGTTGCATGAATCTTCCCTTTGTATTTAAAAGTTGATTCTGCATTCTAAAGTGAATTCCAAATGTCTATTTCATTGCTTTGCTTGCTATCACTTTAAGAACGTTTGTTATTCATATCCTTTCTTTATTAGCCATTACCCCTAAGCCCTGTTACAACCCTTGACTTCAATCTTGAGTGTTGTGTGTTTCAATTTGTGGAGTTCGAAATTGGTATGAGCATATGGTGTGACTGGTTCTCGCATCTAAGTAGTAGCATTCCATTCATGAGATCATATCTAAACATGCTTAATAACTCCAGAAAATTGCTTTCTTTGTTATAACATATGTAAGTCCTAGTCTTTCGTATTTACATTAATCTTCTCACATATACTAGTGTAGAGTGTGTAGTCAGAAATTGTGTGTGAAAATAAAGAGTATCTTGTAAGAAATTGAGCAAATCCTCCAAGGCGTGTTACTACATTCAAAACATCGTTTTAATTGGTTAATTGTGACCTAGTAAGTGGTGACTGTGATTAAGTATGTGCTCAAGTGTAAAGATGACCAAAATTTGTGGGAATGATGATTTTTATCATGTCATGTTTCATAAAAATCCCTGAGGCAAATGTTCGAAGGTCTAGGTTGTGCTTTGTTTGTTTCGTTTGTTTTGTTTTGCTCGAGGACTAGCAAAAGCTAAGTGTGGGGCAATTTGATAGGAGCATATTTATGTGACTGAGTTAGCTTGTTCTCATGCATTTATGTTGTTATTTCTAAGTTAATTATGTATTTTAAGCTATTTTCGTGTGTTTGTAGGTCCATAGGCCTTATAAAGCAATAAAGATGCATTTAGGTGCATTTTGGAGCAGTTTTGGGCTTGGAATGAATAGCACATGCATGGAGCAAGGTAGATGGACGAAATTGAAGACTAAAGAGGCTAGGAATGTGTTAAAGAGAAAGAAGAATTAATGTAAAAATGACAAAGAGCTCATCCACAGAGGGGTGTCACCACCATTGCACTCCCTTTGGCTTCCTATGATGTGCATCATCATCCATGTTCCCTCCATTGACTCATTTGTTGCATCATTCCACTTCCTTTCCTTTCTCTACCATGTGCACAATCATTCATGTTCCCTAGCTGTAACACCACTCCATTTTACCCCCATGCTTTGCATCATCACTTCACTTTCACCTTTGAATCATTTCAAACACCACTTATTGCACTCAATTGCTACACCATTCCTTGTTCCCTCCATCATTTCAGATTTCATGCATCATTACATTGAATCATTGCACTCAATTGCTACACCATTCCTTGTTCCCTCCATCATTTCAGATTTCATGCATCATTGCACTCAATTGCTACACCACTCTATGTGTTGGAAATGTGCCCTAAAGCCAATCATCTGATGATACTTTGCGGACATTTCACATGTTAAACTAATCTAGTTTAACATATAAAGGGCAAAGATTATTGTTTGAGCCGTTTCATATAAATGTTATATGCTTAAACGATAAAGTCCAAGGAATATGTGATTGGGAGAATGTAATCTAATGAAGTTAGATTCATGAGACCATTCTTTCGTAGACACATCCTAAATGTTCCTGATCATAGGATTGCCAATTGGGCATTGACAGTCCGTTAAGATCAGTACGTACTATGTCTTCTCTCAGGGAGAGTGATTAGTCTCGAGTCATTGGTGTGTGTGACATCAAGACAAGTACGGTAGGTGCTCAATAGAGAATGAGTTCACTGAACGCGATTAACGAAGAGTTCTCATACTCCATGTCACATGAGAACTCATGGTTGGGATAATGCAAATTAGTCCTTTGACCTGAGGCATCATAGTTGTCTTGTGGTTAAGACCTTGATCTTTGATTATGTCAAAGTCACTCCATCAGGAGGGTGTCCACGGCATCGTTGGGGTCAAGTGACTTAGCTATGGAGACAAGTGAATGCGCAACAAGGGATCTCTAACCTTCAAACCGTTTGAGGGAGAATACTCTATGATATGATTTGAATCTCTGGCCAGAGTATGAATGAGATTAGGGAATGCGTTCCAAATCACATTCAAGGTAATCATATAAGCACAAGACACACATTGGATAGTAGACATGATCAAATAAACTATCAAACCAAACAATGTGGTCAAGAGTATTAGATTAGAGAAGGACCGTATTGCATTTGTAATCCCGAACTGAATAGGTTCTCTAACCTCTTCTGATTAGCTTGGGTAACCATGATATGCTGCTAGGTGTCACTCATGGTTTGTGGAAGCCCTAAACGTGTGTAAACACTAAAGGGAGAATTGAAAATTGTTTCAATTCACAATCGATGTAAAATGGTTTTAATCGCCCACTGCCTCGCTAAAAGGAACCTAATGGATCGCACACCGTAAGAGGTGGAGATTGAAGATTAAACGGAAATGAGTAAGAATGATTAAATGGTTTAATCATTTAATTATGGCAAGGACTAATTAATATGTTAATTAATCAAACGAATAAGTTCGTTAAAGACCTTCGGGATAGTTTTGGACCTTAAGGCCCAATGGGCTTCGAACGTCAAGCCCATTAACTTAAGTTGTATGACAATTTGATGAATAAAGATTCATTAAAGCCCAAAAAGCCCAAATCCCCTAGGTGGCCGGCCATTATAGATGAATTAGGGTTTTTGGTTGTTTAGGTCACTTAACGAAGTGACTATATAAATGACTTTATAACTAAATATTCATTAATGTGAAATAAGCAAAAATAAGGGTTTATTTTGGGGGGAAAATGGGTGAGAATTGTCTCTCCATTTCTCTCTAAAGAGGCCAACACCTTGGAGGGTACATCTAGCAATCCTACTACTCCAAGGTCACTCATTTCTTCTACAATCGAACCTTGGTGTCGAAAATTAGAGGTTCTCAATTTTGGGAACTTGGAGAACCTATTCTTCCATCCAAATCCATGGATCTAAGAAGCAAGGAATGAAGGCCCTATCTCTTTGGGTGATTAGCCTTTGCTTATGCAAAGAGGAATCTACAAAGGTATTAAATTCAACTCACTTTGTTTTTGAGTTGATTAATGGTTCACCAATCTACTAGGCTTTGAATTTCTTGGTTATGTTTTGTTTTTAAGTGCATGCAAGCATGATTCCGCCTTTTAATTGTTATTAGCATGCTTATTGATGTTGCTTAAATGAACATGTTTTCTCAAAATATTACCTTCAAGTGGTATCAGAGCCTAGGTCTAGTAGTTGGTGAATCCTTTTGGGTTTTGTAGTTCATAGTATGTGATCTAAAAGTTGTAATTGTTACAAGCTTTATTCTTGCTTATTTGAAAGTAAATTTTGTTGGAAAATTTGCTATCTCAAATGTTGTAGATGTTGTTCATATGAGCATGAATATTGGAGCTAAAATTTGGTGCCATGCTTTTGGGAAAATTCGGCCAAAACCAAAGGGTGATTTTTTGGGTTCTTGTTTGACTTGTTAAAAGTGTTTTAATGTGTTCTTTGGAACCCCTAAGTACCCTAGTTTGGTTAGATGTTATTTCCCTTAAGTAAGAATGGTTTTGGAATGTTTTTGGGTAAAAAAAAAGATCATGGAAAAATTTGGGTTTTTCATGATTGTTCTTCATTGTTCTTGTTATTTTTGCCAAGAACAAAAAGGTTTGGTGTTTTGATTCAAAGTTTTGATTTATTTCATAAAGTTTATGTGATTTGTTTTTAAATGATTTATCATGTATTTAAAGTGTTAATTATTGGTATACATGATGATTGAAATAATTGAGTTTGAATTATTTCAAAACTTATCTTACATACACTTGCATGCTTTTGACAAAACTCACAAATCAACACACACACCAACCTCATCCTTTCCCCTAAAACCGGCCACTCCCTCAAAGGGAGTACTTTTGGGGCTTTTATGCAATTACATAAAGTTTTGATACTTTTGTGTATTTGCACTTTGGCCCAAAAGTTTACGTTTTTACGTTTAGGTCCAAAAACGCTAAAGGACAAATTGTTTTGATCCTTTAATGAAGTTTTTGCATTGATTAAAGTTTGGGTTCTAGTTGTATTTACATGAAGTTGTGACTTTTGTGTATTATACAAAGTGACCCCAAAAGTTTTTGTTATTGCAATATGGCCCAAAAGTTGAGGTTAATTGCAAGATGGCCCAAATAGGATGAGAACAAAATTGTTTTGTCTCTTTAAATGAGAATTGGATTTTCATTTTGTTTAGCTCCATTTAAATCAATTTTATGGATACAAAAACCAAATGAAAATGTTGCATTCATTTAATTAGTTAAAGTGTTAATTAATTAAAGGGTGATTATGAACCTAAGCCTAAAATAATTGAGCTATGTGAAAGGCGTTTCAAGTTTGTTTGAACCATGGGAATGTGTAGATTAGATTTTGGTTGTAATTTGATTTGATCAAATGTTGTAAAAGGGCTTAAGCTCTTCTTTACTTTAAAGTAATTTGTTATATGCAAATGTTGTAATGAGCATAAGCTCACCTTTACTTTGAAGTACTTCTTTCTTGCTTTATACGATATGCATGAAAATGAAGTAGTTGGGTCCAACGCCCCTAAGAGAACACGCCTTAATGTGATTAAACGCGTAACTAAAATCAATCAACATCCCTAGACCGAGATTCAACACAAGGCTCGTGTTGAATCTAAACAAAGGTTCATAATCATCCTAAGGCCCTAAGGCAACTATGTAGTCCATCAAATGAATGCAAAGTTTATGTTAGTAGTATCATATACTCTTGCTTTAAAAACCGTTTTAAAAGCATAGTGGGAGTATTATGTACAACTAAAACAATGGGATGGACCAATAGTTGTAATAGGACCAAAATTGTTTTAATAGAGATTAAAATGAATGTTTATATGTGATGAGACCTAAAACCCTCAACCAAAACAATATTAAGTTGATAAGCGGAGAGTGCTTAGAATACTCTTCGTGGCCTTCCACCGTGGTGGGATCCAATCGTTTATGACTTGTACACCGGCTTCACCCTATCATGGGGGAGTACAAAGTGCATGCTTATACTCAGGAGGAATCCATATACATATGATGAGGTGAGTGTAGGCAACGAGGATAGCTATACATCATATCATCGTGAGGCTATTCTTGAACCCCTTCACACACTAAGCATGGTGGGAATGACTTAACTAAGTGCAATGGAGCAAACATCATATCATTGTGAGGCTACATTCTCTAGAGGCCAAATAAGATGGGTACTTGCATTAGTTGCAAATGAGTAAGCGTACTCTCTCATTATTATTAATGCTAGCCAAACATCGTATCATCGTGAGGTGGGCTTGGTAATAGTGAGCCTCCCATAACCTACTAGGAGTTTCATCCAAAACTCTCGAATTCCTATGAGGGATATGGAATTTGCCAAAAATAGTGGGTGGTACTATTTGATTTAAAGACCCGAATCAAATGGTTTAAAATCAATCAATTTATATACGTTATGTATTTGTTTACCAATATATTTGCAAACGCTATCCAACACTTGACAAAACCGAATGTTTTAGTTTCCGGACTTGGTACCACAATCCCAAAGAATGTCTTAAAAGGATTGCATATGTACCTAAGTAGTCTCATCCTCACAATCTTCCTAATGATAATGTATCATTGGAAGAACATGTTAGAAAGGTCTATCATAAAGAGGACAACACTTTTAATGTCATAATTCTTCAATTACAAATTGTTGTATGAAGAAATAAGAGTTGCTTTGAACAACCCTTAGTCAATGCAAACACTTAGTGCTTGTTTCTTTGTTACATGAACAAGGAACTTGAGAAGAAAGCACAAAGGCATGGACACTTTATGTGCCATGATTCTTCACTTACAATTTGTTGTGTGAAGAAATAAGAGTTGCCTTGAACAACTCTTTAAAGTTTGTAATTATGTTTAGAACATAATGGTTGGTTGACAAAAATAGTCCATCAACATGGACTTATGATGATTGCGAATCATTGAGTGTTAAAGTGTTACACCACTTATAGAGACGGGAACTAGGCAAGGACTTCACCTTTGTTTTCCCTATCCTAATCGTTCACTAAGTTTATTGTAAACTATGTAGTGAAAATAAACCACATGCTCTCCAAAATTGTTTGATGTGTATAACACAATTGGAAAAGGTTTCAAGAGAGATAGTGGGAGTTTAGGGACCATGACTAATGTAGTCAAAGGTGAAAGTCAAATAAAGAAGATAAATAACTCCAAGGGAACAAACTTTCTTTATGAAAGGATGGACATTGGAAGGGGTATTTGCAAGAAATGTCTTGCAAGTGTCAAGAACACACCTTTCGAAGGTGATGTAATATGTTCTTGAAAAGTTCAAAACAGTTGGTTCTTCTACTTGAATGTTTGATTCGGTATTAGTAACTATGTTTTACAATCGTTGTAAAAGTGTGGCTAATAAGAAGTAGAAGATTAATGAGAGAAGAGAAAGTACTTCACATTCGGAAAGTGAATAAAATATAGATTTCTGCGAAAGCAGTTAGTACTTACTTCCTCATATGAACTACCAAAGAAATTGGAAAAACATAGATTGTCTTAATATTCCAATTTTAAGGAACTAAATTCCGTCACTATGTGAAATGGATAAATGTTTTGTTTGACAAAACAATGTTCTTTATTAATCAATGATTGGATTATGGTAATCTAATTAATTATCTCTATAGTAGAGATAATATGGTAGTGTTAACTGTTTAGAAAATAATGATGCTTAAAACCCAAAAGGTTGCAAGGAAGTGACTAATCCCAACTAAGTTGTGATTCCTCTAAAAACATAAGTTATGAGTTGGTGAAAGATGGATGCTTTGGATCGTTAGATCCGGATCCAATACCTTCTTGTTAAAATTGTATAGAGGTGAAATGTTCGAATCTTTATTCTTTTGGAAAGAAGAAAGAATCACAAAGTTGTTGAGGTTAATTCACTTAGATGTTAGTGGCACTTGTCCACAAACATAATACTACTCATGTTGGATAACATTCACTGAAGATCACTCTCGGTTGGACTATAGTTTATTTTGAATAAACACAAGTCCGAATACTTTGCAAAATGTTTCAAAGAATTCAAGAAATGTAAGTTGATGAGTAAGACATCTAAAGTATTTACCTCCTTAGATTTGATCCAAGGAAAGATAACATTTTAGATAAGTTTCCTTGAAAGATATCAAGGAAAATGGCATCATAAGATAATGTATTTCTCCATTAGGAGAAGAACGAACTTGAATAAGATTTAGTTCGTTAGATGTTATCTATTACCCATATATAGGATATATACTTCTAAAACAATATGATTGTCAATGAGAAGATCTTCCAATATTTTCATGACTCCATAAGATGTAGTTGGAAAGAAAGACAAATCTTAAGCATGTTAAAATTTGGGGTTGTGTGCTAATAAGCAAAATTTGTTTGATAAACAATCTTGTAGGATATCCTTAAAATAACTTTTGGATATCGCTTCTATAAACCAACTAACAAATGTTGTTTTGTTGGGTAGTTCATTGTAATTCTACAATGTGATTTGCCTAAAAGCAAATGAACGAGAGATAGAACTCAAAGAATGGGTTCTTTGAGAGACAAGATAGTAATCAACAAATATAACAACCTAGTTCCTATACCACAAGCTCCAAGGTAGTCGATAAGGATTTATAAACCGTCTCAGTTGAATGGTTTTGAACTTTATGACTATGTCATAGAGTTGCACCTCTTAATTCGAAAGAAATAAGAATGAAAACCCTTATGACTACATTGAGTGCATATACGATATATACTCAAGGAAATGGTAAAGTACCATTTGACTCGAAATAATGAAACCTTCAAAGCTAATTGGTAGCTTAAGGTGACTACAATCAAATAGAATGTTTGGACATAATATGGGTTTCCGAAACCATTATTAAGATAGTCTTGATAATATATGTCTAAAAATATAAATCACAAGACATGTAAGTTGTAGAGATCCATCCATCATGGATCTTAGCAAGTTAGTGGGAGCTATTTGCATTTTATGAGAAAAGGATCAAATCGTTTGATTTCTCATAAAGATGTAAATGAATCTTTTGTTTACTAGTTTTACAAAAGATTAGTGGGAGTTAATCATGTTCCTAAAATTTAAATATATATGATATATTAATTTTGGAAATGAAAAGAATACTTCTTCGTTAAAGTTATGACTTTAATACATTATATGAAGATAGAATGTATATGAGAGATATAGTCTATATACATGGGATGGAAATCTATAATGATATATTTCATGATATAATTGGATTATATCAATCCCTAATAATAGACAATGGATGCTAGGGAGTTTCTCATATGATGATAAACTTCAAAAAGAAGGACGATTCTAGTGAGACTAGCAAGTTGCCCTTCTCAAAGGGAATGTACCCTTTGACTCCCAAAGAAATAATGCGTAAATTGAATCCTTTATGCATACGCAGAAAGGTGATTTATGTATTTCATATTGTATGAAAAACATTGATATGAGTTGTACCTAGAACGGTACAAGACGATATCAGTGCAAGCCCAGGATCAGAACCATGGCAACTGTCAAGTGAGTCCTTAAGTATTTGAGAAATACTAAAGGTTAGATTCCTCAAAGAATGAGGAAGAATCAAAGTAACGTAATGGAAGCGTAAATGTATTAGATTATGAATCTAATCCATCATTGGATGTTTCTTCATTATGAATGAAGAGATAAACGAATATCTCTTTATTATGACTAAAGAGATATTTGGATGGAAACATTAAAGTAATGACTTTAGTTTGTTCCATTATGAATGCAAAATATATTGCCATATAGAAGTTTACAACAATGTTGTTTGGATGGGAAAGTTCATTTATGAACTCTCTATTCGATTCCAACCAGAAAGTGTATGACACTAATGGGGCGATAGCTCAAGCCTGGGAATCAAGGTCTCATCAAGATCCGAACACAAATGAGAGACTGAACCACATGATTGAGAATCATGTATAATGGTGACGTCGTTATTCTCAAGGTTGCTTCTGTGGATAACACATATAGATATCCACTGTCTAGGCCTACTATTCAGCCATTTATGAAATGACTTCAGAAGAGGTATCATTAAGATGACCAAGCTGATTGGCTCTAGTGCAAGTGGGAGATTGTTGGAAATGTGCCCTAAAGCCAATCATCTGATGATACTTTGCGGACATTTCACATGTTAAACTAATCTAGTTTAACATATAAAGGGCAAAGATTATTGTTTGAGCCGTTTCATATAAATGTTATATGCTTAAACGATAAAGTCCAAGGAATATGTGATTGGGAGAATGTAATCTAATGAAGTTAGATTCATGAGACCATTCTTTCGTAGACACATCCTAAATGTTCCTGATCATAGGATTGCCAATTGGGCATTGACAGTCCGTTAAGATCAGTACGTACTATGTCTTCTCTCAGGGAGAGTGATTAGTCTCGAGTCATTGGTGTGTGTGACATCAAGACAAGTACGGTAGGTGCTCAATAGAGAATGAGTTCACTGAACGCGATTAACGAAGAGTTCTCATACTCCATGTCACATGAGAACTCATGGTTGGGATAATGCAAATTAGTCCTTTGACCTGAGGCATCATAGTTGTCTTGTGGTTAAGACCTTGATCTTTGATTATGTCAAAGTCACTCCATCAGGAGGGTGTCCACGGCATCGTTGGGGTCAAGTGACTTAGCTATGGAGACAAGTGAATGCGCAACAAGGGATCTCTAACCTTCAAACCGTTTGAGGGAGAATACTCTATGATATGATTTGAATCTCTGGCCAGAGTATGAATGAGATTAGGGAATGCGTTCCAAATCACATTCAAGGTAATCATATAAGCACAAGACACACATTGGATAGTAGACATGATCAAATAAACTATCAAACCAAACAATGTGGTCAAGAGTATTAGATTAGAGAAGGACCGTATTGCATTTGTAATCCCGAACTGAATAGGTTCTCTAACCTCTTCTGATTAGCTTGGGTAACCATGATATGCTGCTAGGTGTCACTCATGGTTTGTGGAAGCCCTAAACGTGTGTAAACACTAAAGGGAGAATTGAAAATTGTTTCAATTCACAATCGATGTAAAATGGTTTTAATCGCCCACTGCCTCGCTAAAAGGAACCTAATGGATCGCACACCGTAAGAGGTGGAGATTGAAGATTAAACGGAAATGAGTAAGAATGATTAAATGGTTTAATCATTTAATTATGGCAAGGATTAATTAATATGTTAATTAATCAAACGAATAAGTTCGTTAAAGACCTTCGGGATAGTTTTGGACCTTGAGGCCCAATGGGCTTCGAACGTCAAGCCCATTAACTTAAGTTGTATGACAATTTGATGAATAAAGATTCATTAAAGCCCAAAAAGCCCAAATCCCCTAGGTGGCCGGCCATTATAGATGAATTAGGGTTTTTGGTTGTTTAGGTCACTTAAAGAAGTGACTATATAAATGACTTTATAACTAAATATTCATTAATGTGAAATAAGCAAAAATAAGGGTTTATTTTGGGGGGAAAATGGGTGAGAATTGTCTCTCCATTTCTCTCTAAAGAGGCCAACACCTTGGAGGGTACATCTAGCAATCCTACTACTCCAAGGTCACTCATTTCTTCTACAATCGAACCTTGGTGTCGAAAATTAGAGGTTCTCAATTTTGGGAACTTGGAGAACCTATTCTTCCATCCAAATCCATGGATCTAAGAAGCAAGGAATGAAGGCCCTATCTCTTTGGGTGATTAGCCTTTGCTTATGCAAAGAGGAATCTACAAAGGTATTAAATTCAACTCACTTTGTTTTTAAGTTGATTAATGGTTCACCAATCTACTAGGCTTTGAATTTCTTGGTTATGTTTTGTTTTTAAGTGCATGCAAGCATGATTCCGCCTTTTAATTGTTATTAGCATGCTTATTGATGTTGCTTAAATGAACATGTTTTCTCAAAATATTACCTTCACTATGTTCCCTTCCATTGCCATGCACTTCCTCTATCAAAGGAAGTGTGTGTAACATAAATGGAGTTCATACTTGGTTAGATCATTCACTCCCACTTCAACACAACCTTCATCTAAACACATCCATTCATCTTCACATCCATTCCTCCATACAAATAAACCTTCAAACACTCACCAACACCTTCTGCAGTAGCAAAGGAAGGGAAGGAAAGTGCTTGGATGTTCTTGCTGTCCAACTTGGATCGTTGGAGCATTTAGGTGTTTTCTTTCTTTTGTTTCTAATGTTTAAATTCATTACCTTTCGTTTTGTTGTAAATATGAGTGGCTAAACCCCTCTTGGCTAGGGGTGATTTCAAAGCCATGATTATGTGTGCAATATAATTTGATAAATTCCAGTTATGAACTCTAGAATCATGAATGCAATTGGCTTCACTATTTGATTGATAACTTATTTGTATTTGTTAATTAAGGGTCGACACTTAATTGGCATGCATAAATCTGTTGCTAGAATATAAGGAAGTTTCACATGATCGTTACAAACTTATGTTCATCAAACGTAATGATCTTTGATTGTATCTCTATTACGATGTCATGTAGGGAACTTGATAGGAGCATTTTTATGCGACTTAATTGGCTTGTTCTCATGCATTTATGTTGTTTTTCCTTAGTTAAGTTTAGTGTTTAAAGTCATTTTCGTGCAATTTCAAGTTTTATTGTCAAAGTATGCAAAAAGGAGCATTTTAGAGCTTTTAGGAGCAAAATTGGGCTTGGAATGAAGTGCATATGCATGGAGCAAGGAGTTTGGACGAAATTGAAGATCAAATGAGGCTAGGAACATGCTAAAAATCTGGTGAAACAAATACAAGTTGCAAGAAAGGATAGGTTTCTAGAAGGATTGACCAAAATTTCACTCAAAACCATGCCTACCCCAGAAATTCATCAATGTCATGGGTATTGACTCACTTCCACCAGAAATTTGAGTGATTGTTCAACACCTAAAACACTAGGAAATTGAGTAGATGATTCATCCCTAAAATCACAGAAATTCACATCCTTGTCGTGGCTTCCTTGTTGCTTTCCACCAGATTTTTAAGTGATGATGCAATGCCTATCTCACCATGACATTTGAGATGATGCAATGCCTAGCTCACCATGACATTTGAGTGGATGATTCATCCCCAACTCAACAGAAATTTGAGTGATTGTTCAATGCCTAACCCACTAGGAATTGAGTGGATGATTCAAGACCTAACCCACCATTACTCTCCACTTCCTTGTCGTGTGCTTCCTTGATGTTTTCCACCAGAAAATTGAGTTAAACAAGTCCATCCTCTCCCTATAAATACCCATGGCAGCAGCCTCATTGAAATCATCCAGAAATTAATCATTCTACAAGTCTTTCCTTGCCTCTCCCTACATATCTAAACCCCTTCCCATCCATTCCTCCACATAACCAACCCTTCAAAACATCACTCCAACCTTGTGTTGCAGCAAAGAAGAAGAAGAAAGTTCTTGTACGTGCTTGCCATCCAACATGGATCGTTGGAACGTTTAGGTGTTTTCTTTCTTTTGTTTTCAATGCATAATTCTATTTATCTTTGTTTTGTGAACATGAGGAACTAAACCCCTATTTAGTTAGGGGGAAGTTTGAAACCATGAACATGCTTGTGATATGAATTGATTTCTTCCAATTGTGATTTGATAAGTTGTGATTGCAATTCAATTATCTATTTTCTTCATAACTGATTCTTGTATGTTTATTAAGGATGCATACTTAGTTTTCATACATGAATTAGATGCTAGAATATAAATGAGTCTCACCTAATTGTTACAAGTTTATATTCATGAGTAGTGAAGGTTGCTTGTCACAATCGCGTTAATTGAATTCTTGGCAAACGTATCATGCATTCATAGTTACAATTGCCTCGTCAACACTTATGATTTTCATTGAACGTAATGATCTCTGATTGTATCTCTATTATGCATTCATATAGGGGACTTTTAGAGAATAATTTGGATTGTCGCATGCATTCATCCAATTCAATAAGTAAAGGAAAATCTGAGGGTTAATTTGTGCATCACGGTCAATCTGGGGTGTTGAGCATCATAGTTTATTAAAAAGCAATTGGAAATCGATTCATGTACAAGTGTGTCATGTGTGAAGAACGGACCTCTAACTAATCCATCCATCATCTTATTTCTCAAATTCGTTTTACAATCTGCCTAGCTAAAAATCTATTTAAGTTTTAGTTTATTTGTTTTACTTTCAACTTCACCAAACCCAAATCCCCCTTTGACTTTCTTGTTTTAAAAGTCTTTTGTTTACATTTTTAACTTTGTTTCTTTTGTTTTTGAGTCAGTTTAGAGGTTTTAGCAAATCCTCCTAATCCCCGGTTTAGAACGATACCCTACTTACATCTATACTACAATTGTCAAAAAGAAGGTTTAATTTGTGTGCTTATATATTTCGCATCAAATTTTGGCGCCGTTGCCGGGGATTAGCAACTTTGCTAAATCCCCATTGTTTCTTTTTATTTCTTTTTTGTGTGTTTTAATTTTAGTTTTAATTTTATTTGATTTTGTTTATTTCAGGTACTAGTTTATGACTCGTAGTTCTCAACCAGTTCGTGCACATATATCGGAGTTTGACGACAATTTTGAACGAACTTTGAGAAGGAAAAGGAAAGTACCAGAACCTAGTCCACCTAGTTCTAGTTCTGAATCCGAATTTGAAGAAAAGGAGGAGACAAAAAAAGACATGGAAGTGGACAATCGAACAATCAAAGAACTTTCAGCCTCGGGATTGGACAATGCTGCGCCTCTATGCATCCAATACCCCGCAGCAGCCCGAGGAAAGACAGAAGAATTTGAATTGAAGTCAAGCTTGTTACACCACATTCCGAAGTACCTGATAGACGCATATTTATGCGACTTAGTTAACTAGTTTTCTTGCATTTACGTTATTAGTTCTTAGTTATTTTAGTACTTTAAGCCATTTTCGTGTGTTTGTAGGTCTAAAGGGCTAAGGTAGCAAGAAAGTGCATTTTGGTGCATTTTGGAGCAGTTTTGAGCTTGGAATGGATTACTTATGATATGAGCAAGATGGATGGACGAATTTGAAGACAAAAGAGGCTAGGAACATGCTAAAAATCTGGTGAAACAAATACAAGTTGCAAGAAGGGATAAATTTCTAGAAGGATTGGCCAAAACTTCACTCAAAACCATGCATACCCCATAAAATTCATCAATGCCGTGGCCTTCCCTTTGTTTCACTTCCACCAGATTTTTTAGTGATGATGCAATGCCTATCTCACTATGACATTTGAGTGGATGATGTAATGCTTAACTCACCATGACATTTGAGTGGATGATGCAATGCTTAACTCACCATGACATGTGAGTGGATGACTCAAAACCTACCCTCACCAACAATTCTCCACCTTGCCATGCCTTACCTACTTCATTCCACCAGATTTTTGCATTAAACATGTCCATCCTCTTCCTATAAATACCATGGCAGCAACCTCATTCAAATCATCCAGAAATTAACCATTCTCCAAGCCTTTCCTTGCCTCTCCTACATATCTAAACCCCTTCCCATCCATTCCTCCAAATAACCAACCCTTCAACATCATTCCAACCTTGTTGTTGCGGCAAAGAGAAGGAGAAAAGTCCTTAGACGCAATTGCTATCCAACATGGATCGTTGGAACGTTTAGGTGCTTTCTTTCCTTTGTTTTTCAATGTTTAAATTTGTTTATCTTTGTTTTGTAATAATGAGGAACTAAACCCCCCCTTGGCTAGGGGGGGGTTCGAAACCATGTTAATGCTTGCAATATGATTTGATTACTTTTAATTGCGTTTCATAAGTTATGAATTCGATTTACTTATCTATTTGATTGATAACATGTTTATGTATGTTGATTAGGGATGCATACTTAGTTTGCATGCATAAATATGATGCTAGAGTATAAGGGAATTTCACCTAATCGTTATGAACTTATATTCATGAGTAGTAAAAGTCGCTAGTCACGATTGTGTTAAGTAAATCCTTGGCATAAGTTTCATGCAAATCATAGTAACGAGTGCCTCGTCAATGCTTATGTTTTTCATAGAACTTAATGATTCTTGCTTGTATCTCTATTATGCAATTCATGTAGGGAACTTGTAGGGAATGTTTTGGGTTGTCGTATGCAATCATCCAACCCAATAACTTGTGGAAAAACTGAGGGTTAATTAGTGCAATTCACGGTTAATTTGGGGCGTTGAGAATTAATAAGTTATTGAAATGCAATTGGAAATCATTTTGTATGCAAGCAAGACATGTGTGGAGAAGAACCCCTTAGCTAGCCTTCCATTATCCATTCAACCCAAATTTGTTTAAAATCTATTTAAGTTTTTAGTTTATTCGTTTTTACTTTCAACTTCACCAAACTCAAATCCCCCTTTTACTTTCTTGTTTTAAAATCTTTTGTTTACATTTTTAACTTTGTTTTTATGTTTTTAAATTAGTTTTCAAGTGATTTAGCAATCCCTCCTAATCCCCGGCCTAGAACGATACCCTACTTACATCTATACTACAATTGTCAAAAAGAGGGTTTAATTTGTGTGTCAAGTAATTCTCGCAGCAGTACCATGGGTTGTCCATGGAAGATCCTAACAAACACTTGAAAGAATTTGAGGTGGTGTGTTCGAGCATGACCCCCGTCAATGTCGATTGGAGTATTTTGAAGATGAAAGCCTTCCCTTTTTCTCTCTTGGAAAAGGCGAAGGATTGGTTGTACGAATTGGCGCCCGGAACCGTCACATCATGGGAAAGCATGAAACGGGCCTTCTTGGAGAAGTTTTTCCCAACTTGTCGAGTCATCCTCCTACGGAAAAGGATAAGTGGAATTCAACAAGAGGAAGGTGAATCTTTTCCTACTTATTATGAACGTTTTAAATCTCTTGTTGCTTCTTGTCCACAGCATCAGATGAAGGAGGAACTTCTTTTGCAATACTTCTACGAGGGGCTATTACCTATCGAACGTCAAATGCTAGATGCCTCGACAGGAGGAGCCTTGGTGGACAAGACCCCCACGGTAGCAAAGACTTTAATTTCCAACCGTGCGTTGAATGCTCAACAATACGAAGGCGTTGGACAAAGGAATAACCCACGACCACATCAAGTCAATGAGGTAAGTGCCATAACCGAACTTCAAAATCAAATGGCTAACCTTACTACTTTGCTTTCTCAGGTGGTGGAAGGTCCAAAAGTGAAAAACGTGGCAGCTTGTGGCGTGTGTTCCATGCAAGGCCACCTTACGGACAAGTGCCCACAGTTGATAGAAAATGGAGGGTGGGAGACCCTCAATGCCGTGGGATTTGGCAACCAATACCAACCAAGGAATGACCCCTTTTCCAATACTTACAATCCTGGTTGGCGTGATCATCCAAATTTCAAATGGCGAGAACCCCAACAAGGCCAACAACAAAGCGGATTTAGGCAACAACCCCCGGGTTTCTATCAAAAGCCGTTTGCACCAACTCAACCCCAAGCACAACCTGCCCAAAAGTCAGGTACTTCTAGTGATAATGATCAGATTTTGAATTTACTAACTTCTATAACGCAGAGCATGCAAACTGGGGACAAGAAGGTGGATGAGTTGGAGAAGCAAGTGGGACAAATTGCCGAGTTTATGGGGCAGTTTCGTGAGCAAGGCAAGTTGCCTAGCTCAACCGTAGTGAATCCAAAGGGTGGTTTCGAATCTGCAAAAGCCATAACTTTGCGGAGTGGGAAGCAAGTAGGATCTGACCCCCAACCTTCCAAATCACATTCTAACGAGGTGGAGGAGTTGATAATTGAAGAGGAGGAACAAGGGAAAGCCACGGCAAGGGTGGACACACCAATGCCGCAAGCTTTAAGTGGGCCTAAACTATCCAATTCGTCCAAGGAAGGTAGAACGTGTCCAATTCAGTTCCTACTAATGTTTTTCCATCGAATGCTCCTTTTCCAAATAGGTTTAAGCAAACAAAGAAAGAAGAAGCTGAAAATGACATTCTAGAGACATTTCGGAAAGTTCAAGTCAACATTCCCCTTTTGGACGCAATCAAACAAGTCCCGAGGTACGCCAAGTTCTTAAAGGAACTTTGCACCACAAGAAAGAGGATTTCGACCAAGGAAGTTGTGAAAGTAGGTGAGAATGTGTCGGCCATTTTGCAACGCAAATTGCCCCCCAAATACAAAGATCCGGGTAGTTTTACGATTCCTTGTGTCATTGGTAATACTAGGTTTGAATCTGCCATGCTAGACTTAGGTGCATCAATAAATGTTATGCCATATTCAATTTATGCATCTATGAACCTAGGAGAGTTGAAAAATGATGAGGTAATCATACAATTGGCCGATAGATCTAATGCCTATCCAAAAGGAGTTTTGGAAGATGTTTTGGTGCAGGTTAATGAAGGAAATATTTTGTGAAAACATGTTCATTTAAGCAACATCAATAGCATGCTAATAACAATTAAAAGGCGGAATCATGCTTGCATGCACTTAAAAACAAAACATAACCAAGAAATTCAAAGCCTAGTAGATTGGTGAACCAATAATCAACTAAAAAACAAAGTGAGTTGAAATTAATACCTTTGTAGATTCCTCTTTGCATAAGCAAAGGCTAATCACCCAAAGAGATAGGGGCCTTCATTCCTTGCTTCTTAGATCCATGGATTTGGATGGAAGAATAGGTTCTCCAAGTTCCCAAAATTGAGAACCTCTAATTTTCGACACCAAGGTTCGATTGTAGAAGAAATGAGTGACCTTGGAGTAGTAGGATTGCTAGATGTACCCTCCAAGGTGTTGGCCTCTTTAGAGAGAAATGGAGAGACAATTCTCACCCATTTTCCCCCAAAATAAACCCTTATTTCACTTAATAACACTTAATGAATATTTAGTTATAAAGTCATTTATATAGTCACTTCTTTAAGTGACCTAAACAACCAAAAACCCTAATTCATTTCTTCATGGCTGGCCATTTAATGGGATTTGGGCTTTTGGGCTTTAATGAATCTTTATTTATTAAATTGTCATACAACTTAAGTTAATGGGCTTGACGTTCGAAGCCCATTGGGCCTTAAGGTCCAAAACTATCCCGAAGGTCTTTAACGAACTTATTCGTTTGATTAATTAACATATTAATTAATCCTTACCATAAATAAATGATTAAACCATTTAATCATTCTTACTCATTTCCGTTTAATCTCCAATCTACACCTCTTACGGTGTGCGATCCATTAGGTTCCTTTTAGCGAGGCAGTGGGCGATTAAAACCATTTTACATCGATTGTGAATTGAAACAATTTTCAATTCTCCCTTTAGTGTTTACACACGTTTAGGGCTTCCACAAACCATGAGTGACACCTAGCAGCATATCATGGTTACCCAAGCTAATCAGAAGAGGTTTAGAGAACCTATTCAGTTCGGGATTACAAATGCAATACGGTCCTTCTCTAATCTAATACTCTTGACCACATTGTTTGGTTTGATAGTTTATTTTCTCATGTCTACTATCCAATGTGTGTCTTGTGCTTATATGATTACCTTGAATGTGATTTGGAACGCATTCCAAAATCTCATTCATACTTTGGCCAAAGATTCTTAATCATATCATAGAGTATTCTCCCTCAAACGGTTTGAAGGTTAGAAATCCCTTGTTGCGCATTCACTTGTCTCCATAGCTAAGTCACTTGACCCCAACGATGCCGTGGACACCCTCCTGATGGAGTGACTTTGACATAATCAAAGATCAAGGTCTTAACCACAAGACAACTATGATGCCTCAGGTCAAAGGACTAATTTGCATTATCTCAACCATGAGTTCTCATGTGACATGGAATATGAGAACTCTTCATTGATCGCGTTCAGTGAACTCATTCTCTATTGAGCACCTACCGTACTTGTCTTGATGTCACACACACCAATGACTCGAGACTAATCACTCTCCCTGAGAGAAGACATAGTACGTACCGATCTTGACGGACTGTCAATGCCCAATTGGCAATCCTATGATCAGGAACATTTAGGATGTGTCTACGAAAGAATGGTCTCATGAATCTAACTTCATTAGATTACATTCTCCCAATCACATATTCCTTGGACTTTATCGTTCAAGCATATAACATTTATATGAGACGGCTCAAACAATAATCTTTGCCCTTTATATGTAAAACTAGATTAGTTTAACATGTGAAATGTCCGTAAAGTATCATCACATGATTGGCTTTAGGGCACATTTCCAACAATCTCCCACTTGCACTAGAGCCAATCAGCTTGGTCATCTTGATGATACCTCTTCTGAAGTCATTTCATAAATGGCTGAATAGTAGTACTAGATAGTGGATATCTATATGTGTTATCCACAGAAGCAACCTTGAGAATAACGAAGAAGTATTCTTTTCATTTCCAAAATTAATATATCATATATATTTAAATTTTAGGAACATGATTAACTCCAACTAATCTTTTGTAAACCTAGTAAACAAAAGATTCATTTACATCTTTATGAGAAATCAAACGATTTGATCCTTTTTCGTCATAAAATGCAAATAGCTCCCACTAACTTGCTAAGATCCATGATGGATGGATCTCTACAACTTACATGTCTTGTGATTTATAATTTTAGACATATATTATCAAGACTATCTTAATAATGGTTTCGGAAACCCATATTATGTCTAAACATTGAATCACCATTTAGTTGTAGCTAGCAATCTTCGAATTAATTGAAACCAAGACTATCTCAAAAATGGTTTCTTCAAAGTCACCTTAAGCTACCAATTAGCTATGAAGGTTTCATTATTTCGAGTCAAATGGTACTTTACCATTTCCTTGAGTATATATCATATATGCACTCAATGTAGTCATAAGGATTTTCATTCTTATTTCTTTCGAATTAAGAGGTGCAACTCTATGACATAGTCATAAAGTTCAAAACCATACGGTTTATAAATCCTTATCGACTACCTTGGAGCTAGAGGTATAGGAACTAGGTTGTTATATTTGTTGATTACTTTCTTGTCTCTCAAAGAACCCATTCTTTGAGTTCTATCTCTCGTTCATTTGCTTTTAGGCAAATCACATTGTAGAATTACAATGAACTACCCAACAAAACAACATTTGTTAGTTGGTTTATAGAAGTGATATCCAAAAGTTATTTTAAGGATATCCTACAAGATTGTTATCAAACAAATATTGCTTATTAGCACACAACCCCAAATCTTTAACATGCTTAAGATTTGTCTTTCTTTCCAACTACATCTTATGGAATCATGAAAATATTGGAAGATCTTCTCATTGACAATCATATTGTTTTAGAAGTATATATCCTATATATGGGTAACAGATAACATCTAACGAACTAAATCTTATTCGAGTTCGATCTTCTCCTAATGGAGAAATACATTATCTTATGATGCTTATTTCCTTGATATCTATCAAGGAAACTCATCTAAAGTGTTACCTTTCCTTGGATCAAATCTAAGGAGGTAAATACTTTAGATGTCTTACTCATCAACTTACATTACTTGAATTCTTTGAAACATTTTGCAAAGTATTCGGACTTGTGTTTATTCAAAATAAACTATAGTCCAACCGAGAGTGATCTTCGGTGAATGTTATCCAACATGAGTAGTATTATGTTTGTGGACAAGTGCCACTAACATCTAAGTGAATTAACCTCAACAACTTTGTGATTCTTTCTTCTTTCCAAAAGAATAAAGATTCGAACATTTCTCCTCTATACAATTTTAACAAGAAGGTATTGGATCCGGATCTAACGATCCAAAGCATCCATCTTTCACCAACTCATAACTTATGTTTTTAGAGGAATCACAACTTAGTTGGGATTAGTCACTACCTTGCAACCTTTTGGGTTTTAAGCATCATTATTTTCTAAACAGTTAACACTACCATATTATCTCTACTATAGAGATAATTAATTAGATTACCATAATCCAATCATTGATTAATAAAGAACATTGTTTTGTCAAACAAAACATTTATCCATTTCACATAGTGATGGAATTTAGTTCCTTAAAATTGGAATATAAAGACAATCTATGTTTTTCCAATTTCTTTGGTAGTTCATATGAGGAAGTAAGTACTAACTGCTTTCGCAGAAATCTATATTTTATTCACTTTCCGAATGTGAAGTACTTTCTCTTCTCTCATTAATCTTCTACTTCTTATTAGCCACATTTTTACAACGATTGTAAAACATAGTTACTAATACGGAATCAAACATTCAAGTAGAAGAACCAACTGTTTTGAACTATTCAAGAACATTTACAACACCTTCGAAAGGTGTGTTCTTGACACTTGCAAGACATTTCTTGCAAATACCCCTTCCAATGTCCATCCTTTCATAAAGAAAGTTTGTTCCCTTGGAGTTATTTATCTTCTTTATTTGACTTTCACCTTTGACTACATTAGTCATGGTCCCTAAACTCCCACTATCTCTCTTGAAACCTTTTTCCAATTGTGTTATACACATCAAACATTTTGGAGAGCATGTGGTTATTTTCACTACATAGTTTACAATAAACTTAGTGAACGATTAGGATAGGGAAAACAAAGGTGAAGTCCTTGCCTAGTTTCCGTCTCGTTAAGTGGTTTAACACTTCAACACTCAATGATTCGCAATCATCATAAGTCCATGTTGATATACTATTTTTGTCAACCAACCATTATGTTCTAAACATAATTACAAACTTTAAAGAGTTGTACAAGGCAACTCTTATTTCTTCACACAACAAATTGTAAGTGAAGAATCATGGCACATAAAGTGTCCATGCCTTTGTGCTTTCTTCTCAAGTTCCTTGTTCATGTAACAAAGAAACAAGCACTAAGTGTTTGCATTGACTAAGGGTTGTTCAAAGCAACTCCTATTTCTTCATACAACAATTTGTAATTGAAGAATTATGACATTAAAAGTGTTGTCCTCTTTATGATAGACCTTTCTAACATGTTTTTCCAATGATACATTATCATTAGGAAGATTGTGAGGATGAGACTACTTAGATATGTATACAATCCATTTAAGACATTCTTTGGGATTGTGGTACCAAGTCCGGAAACTAAAACATTCGGTTTTGTCAAGTGTTGGATAGCGTTTGCAAATATATTGGTATTCAAATACATAACGAATATAAATTGATTGATTTTAAACCATTTGATTCGGGTCTTTAAATCAAATAGTACCACCCATTATTTTTGGCAAATTCCATATCCCTCATAGGAATTCGAGAGTTTTGGATAAAACTCCTAGTAGGTTATGGGAGGCTCACTATTACCAAGCCCACCTCACGATGATACGATATCGGCTAGCATTAATAATAATGAGAGAGTACGCTTACTCATTTGCAACTAATGCAAGTACCCATCTTATTTGGCCTCTAGAGAATGTAACCTCACAATGATATGATATTGGTTCCATTGCACTTAGTTAAGTCATTCCCACCATGCTTAGTGTGTGAAGGGGTTCAAGAATAGCCTCACGATGATACGATATATAGCTATCCTCGTTGCCTACACTCACCTCATCATATGTATATGGATTCCTCCTGAGTATAAGCATGCACTTTGTACTTCCCCATGATAGGGTGAAGCCGGTGTACAAGTCATAAACGATTGGATCCCACCACGGTGGAAGGCCACGAAGAGATATTCTAAACATCTCTCGCTTATCAACTTAATATTGGTTTGGTTGAGGGTTTTAGGTCTCATCACATACAAATATACATTTTAATCTCTATTAAAACAATTTTGGTCCTATTACAACTATTGGTCCATCCCATTGTTTTAGTTGTACATAATACTCCCACTATGCTTTTAAAACGATTTTTAAAGTAAGAGTATATGATACTACTAACATAAACTTTGCATTCATTTGATGGACTACATAGTTGCCTTAGGGCCTTAGGATGATTATGAACCTTTGTTTAGATTCAACACGAGCCTTGTGTTGAATCTCGGTCTAGGGATGGTGATTGATTTTAGTTACGCGTTTAATCACATTAAGGCGTGTTGTCTAAGGGGCGTTGGACCCAACTACTTCATTTTCATGCATATCGTATAAAGCAAGAAAGAAGTACTTCAAAGTAAAGGTGAGCTTATGCTCATTACAACATTTGCATATAACAAATTACTTTAAAGTAAAGAAGAGCTTAAGCCCTTTTACAACATTTGATCAAATCAAATTACAACCAAAATCTAATCTACACATTCCCATGGTTCAAACAAATTTGAAACGCCTTTCACATAGCTCAATTATATTAGGCTTAGGTTCATAATCACCCTTTAATTAATTAACACTTTAACTAATTATTGAATGCAACATTTTCATTTGGTCTTTGTATCCATAAAATTGATTTAAATGGAGCTAAACAAAATGAAAATCCAATTCTCATTTAAAGAGACAAAACAATTTTGTTCTCATCCTATTTGGGCCATCATGCAATTAACCTCAACTTTTGGGCCATATTGCAATAACAAAAACTTTTGGGGTCACTTTGTATAATACACAAAAGTCACAACTTCATGTAAATACAACTAGAACCCAAACTTTAATCAATGCAAAAACTTCATTAAAGGATCAAAACAATTTGTCCTTTAGCGTTTTTGGACCTAAACGTAAAAACGTAAACTTTTGGGCCAAAGTGCAAATACACAAAAGTATCAAAACTTTATGTAATTGCATAAAAGCCCCAAAAGTACTCCCTTTGAGGGAGTGGCTGGTTTTAGGGAGGGATAAGGTTGGTGTGTGTGTTGATTTGTGAGTTTTGTCAAAAACATGCAAGTGTATGTAAAAGGATATGTTTATGATATAATTCAATCATTATTATTTCAATGATCATTTATACCAATAATTAACACTTTAAATACATGATAAAACATTTAAAAACATATCACATAAACTTTATGAAATAAATCAAAACTTTGAATCAAAACACCAAACCTTTTTGTTCTTGGCAAAAACAACAAGAACAAAGAAGAACATTCATGAAAAACCCAAATTTTTCCATGAACTTTTTTCACCCAAAAACATTCCAAAACCATTCTTACTTAAGGGAAATAACATCTAACCAAACTAGGGTACTTAGGGGTTCCAAAGAACACATTAAAACACTTTTAACAAGTCAAACAAGAACCCAAAAATTCACCCTTCGGTTTTGGCCGAATTTTCCCAAAAGCATGGCACCAAATTTTAGCTCCAATATTCATGCTCATATGAACAACATCTACAACATTTGAGATAGCAAATTTTACAACAAAATTTACTTTCAAAGAAGCAAGAATAAAGCTTGTAACAATTACAACTTTTAGATCACATACTATGAACTACAAAACCCAAAAGGATTCACCAACTACTAGACCTAGGCTCTGATACCACTTGAAGGAAATATTTTGTGAAAACATGTTCATTTAAGCAACATCAATAGCATGCTAATAACAATTAAAAGGCGGAATCATGCTTGCATGCACTTAAAAACAAAACATAACCAAGAAATTCAAAGCCTAGTAGATTGGTGAACCAATAATCAACTCAAAAACAAAGTGAGTTGAAATTAATACATTTGTAGATTCCTCTTTGCATAAGCAAAGGCTAATCACCCAAAGAGATAGGGGCCTTCATTCCTTGCTTCTTAGATCCATGGATTTGGATGGAAGAATAGGTTCTCCAAGTTCCCAAAATTGAGAACCTCTAATTTTCGACACCAAGGTTCGATTGTAGAAGAAATGAGTGACCTTGGAGTAGTAGGATTGCTAGATGTACCCTCCAAGGTGTTGGCCTCTTTAGAGAGAAATGGAGAGACAATTCTCACCCATTTTCCCCCAAAATAAACCCTTATTTCACTTAATAACACTTAATGAATATTTAGTTATAAAGTCATTTATATAGTCACTTCTTTAAGTGACCTAAACAACCAAAAACCCTAATTCATTTCTTCATGGCTGGCCATTTAATGGGATTTGGGCTTTTGGGCTTTAATGAATCTTTATTCATTAAATTGTCATACAACTTAAGTTAATGGGCTTGACGTTCGAAGCCCATTGGGCCTTAAGGTCCAAAACTATCCCGAAGGTCTTTAACGAACTTATTCGTTTGATTAATTAACATATTAATTAATCCTTACCATAAATAAATGATTAAACCATTTAATCATTCTTACTCATTTCCGTTTAATCTCCAATCTACACCTCTTACGGTGTGCGATCCATTAGGTTCCTTTTAGCGAGGCAGTGGGCGATTAAAACCATTTTACATCGATTGTGAATTGAAACAATTTTCAATTCTCCCTTTAGTGTTTACACACGTTTAGGGCTTCCACAAACCATGAGTGACACCTAGCAGCATATCATGGTTACCCAAGCTAATCAGAAGAGGTTTAGAGAACCTATTCAGTTCGGGATTACAAATGCAATACGGTCCTTCTCTAATCTAATACTCTTGACCACATTGTTTGGTTTGATAGTTTATTTTCTCATGTCTACTATCCAATGTGTGTCTTGTGCTTATATGATTACCTTGAATGTGATTTGGAACGCATTCCAAAATCTCATTCATACTTTGGCCAAAGATTCTTAATCATATCATAGAGTATTCTCCCTCAAACGGTTTGAAGGTTAGAGATCCCTTGTTGCGCATTCACTTGTCTCCATAGCTAAGTCACTTGACCCCAACGATGCCGTGGACACCCTCCTGATGGAGTGACTTTGACATAATCAAAGATCAAGGTCTTAACCACAAGACAACTATGATGCCTCAGGTCAAAAGACTAATTTGCATTATCTCAACCATGAGTTCTCATGTGACATGGAATATGAGAACTCTTCATTGATCGCGTTCAGTGAACTCATTCTCTATTGAGCACCTACCGTACTTGTCTTGATGTCACACACACCAATGACTCGAGACTAATCACTCTCCCTGAGAGAAGACATAGTACGTACCGATCTTGACGGACTGTCAATGCCCAATTGGCAATCCTATGATCAGGAACATTTAGGATGTGTCTACGAAAGAATGGTCTCATGAATCTAACTTCATTAGATTACATTCTCCCAATCACATATTCCTTGGACTTTATCGTTCAAGCATATAACATTTATATGAGACGGCTCAAACAATAATCTTTGCCCTTTATATGTAAAACTAGATTAGTTTAACATGTGAAATGTCCGTAAAGTATCATCACATGATTGGCTTTAGGGCACATTTCCAACAGTTAATCATTTGATCTTCCCGGCGGATTTCTATGTACTTGAGATGGACGAATCGGACCATGCCCCGTCATTGCCCATCCTCCTTGGGAGGCCATTTATGAAAACTGCTCGTACAAAGATTGACGTATTTAATGGCACTTTGACGATGGAATTTGATGGGGAAGTTATCAATTTCAATCTCTCTGATTCTATGAAGTTTCCTAATGAAAATCATTCATGTTTTGCTATTGACGTAATTGATTCATTGGCGCAGGACCATTTTGACAATTTGAAGGACGATGCACTTGAATTGGTCATTGCACAAGGAATGGACATGAAAAACATTGAAACAGCCACCAAGGAACCCCACGGCAAGAATGAGGAGTCTATTGCCGTGCCCCCTAGTGAGGAAGTCATTGAGATGGTAGCTGCCCTTGAGTCATTGCCACCTCAATCCGGTAAGCTTTTGAAACCTATTTTAAGTTCAGTTTCGAGTAATAAACTGCTTCCCTCAGTTGTGCAGCCACCGACACTTGAACTTAAGCCGTTGCCTAGTCACTTGAAATACGTTTTCTTGGGAGAAGATGAGACATTGCCCGTCATTATCTCATCCTCACTCACGGCACTAGAAGAGAGCAAGTTAGTGAGGGTGCTAAAGGAGTACAGTCTTGTTTAAATTGTTTAGTTTCTGTTTTGTTTTTGTGCCGTGTATAGGCACCTTATTTCCTTACTTGTGCCGAGTCTATTAAGTTGGTTACTAACCTTGTTTGCTCTTGTGTGCAGGTACTAGTGTATGACCCGTAGCTCACAACCTGTTTGTGAGCATATCTTCGACTTTGACGGTGATTTTGAGAGGACGTTGAGAAGGAAAAAGAAATTGCACAAGTCTAATCCTCCTAGTCCCGAACCTGAATTAGAATAGCAAGAAGTTGAGGTTGAAGAGGAGGCCACAGCAAGAGTTGAAGAAGAAGTACCAACCATGGCAGTCGACAATCGAACCATCAAGGAGCTTTCTGCCTCGGGTTTGGCCAATGCAGCCCCTCTTTGCATCCAATACCCTAGGGCAGCCCCTGATAAGACCGATGAATTTGAGTTGAAGTTAAGTTTGCTACATCATATACCCAAGTTCCATGGGTTATCAATGGAGGACCCCAATAATCATTTAAAGGAGTTCGAAGTAGTATGCTCGAGTATGACACCGGTGAACGTGGACAGCAACATATTGAAGATGAAGGCCTTTCCCTTTTCTTTGTTGGAGAAGGCCAAGGACTGGTTGTATGAGTTGGCTCCCGGCACTGTCACATCATGGGAGAGCATGCAGCGAGCTTTCTTAGAGAAGTTCTTCCCTACATCACGAGTCATTCTTCTTCGCAAGAAGATTAGTGGAATTCAGCAAAGCCCAGGTGAATCTTTTCCATCTTATTATGAACGATTTAAATCACTTGTTGCTTCTTGTCCACAGCATAAGATGAAGGAGGAGCTACTTCTTCAATACTTTTACGAAGGTCTTTTACCACTTGAACGACAAATGTTGGATGCATCTGCGGGAGGAGCTCTAGTGGACAAGATACCTAGGGATGCCAAAACTCTCATTGCGAATCGAGCACTCAATGCACAACAATATGAAGGTGTTGGGCAAAAAGACACCCCACGACCACATCATGTAAATGAGGTAAGTTCTATTTCTGAGTTATAATCCCAAATGGCTAACCTTACGTCTATGTTATCGCAGTTGGTTGAAGGCCCCAAAATGCAAGGAACTACAATCTGCGGTGTATGCTCCATTCAATGACACCAATCTGATCAATGCCCTCAATTAATTGAGAATGGAAGATGGAAATCTGCCAATGCTGTGGGTTATGGGAATCAAAACCAACCAAGGGGTGATCCTTCCTCCAACACATACAATCAGGGATGGCGAGACCACCCCAATTTCAGATGGAGAGATGCATCACAATATGGCCAACAAAGTGGATTCCGACAACCCCCGGGTTTCTTTCCAAGGCCAATTGCACCACAACCACCTTCTCAAGCACAATCATCCCAAACCAACCCAGGTACGTCTATGAATGAAGATAAAACATATCAGTTACTAACCACAATGGCGCAGGGAATGTAGAACCAAGCAAAGGAGGTTAATGAGCTAAAGAAGCAAATGGGCCAAATGGGCCAAATGGGCCAAATGGGCCAAATGAAGATAAAACATATCAGTTACTAACCACAATTCCGTGAAAATGGTAAGTTACCAAGCACTACGGTGGTCAATCCCAAGGGTGGTTTCGAATCTGCGAAGGCTATCACACTACGAAGTGGAAAAGAGGTGAGAAACAAGGAAGATGAGAAGATACAACTCGAAGAAGAGGAGCACACCTACCCCACGACAAGGGTAGCATCACCCATGCCGCAGCCACCTAAGACATCCCATCCGTCCACCTCAGGTAAGAATGTCCCAAATGTTGTGATTTCGAACACTAATATGCCCAATGTTCCTTTCCCTCGCAGATTTGCACAATCGAAGAAGGAAGAAAGCGAAAAGGACATTTTGGATACCTTTTGAAAAGTCCAAGTAAACATTCCTTTACTTGATGCTATTAAGCAAGTGCCCAGGTACACAAAGTTTTTAAAAGAGTTATGCACAACTAGGAAAAGAATTTCAAACAAAGAAGTTGTGAAAGTAAGTGAAAATGTATCCGCGGTTTTGCAACGAAAGTTACCTCCAAAGTGTAAGGATCCAGGGAGCTTTACTATCCCATGCGTAATTGGAAACACTAGATTTGAAGAATGCATGTTAGATTTAGGTGCTTCTATTAATGTTATGCCATATTCCATTTATGCATCAATGAACCTTGGTGAGTTAAAACAAGATGGCGTTATAATTCAATTGGCCGATCGTTCTAACGCTTATCCCAAGGGAGTCCTTGAGGATGTTTTAGTGCAGGTAAATCATCTTATCTTTCCTGCAGATTTTTATGTCTTAGAAATGGAGGATTCGAGCCATGCTCCATCATTGCCAATCTTGCTAGGCCGACCATTCATGAAAACAGCGAGAACAAAGATAGACGTGTTTATGGGAACATTAACCATGGAGTTTGATGGGGACATTATTCGTTTTAATCTTTCTGAAACCATTAAATATCCAATGGAGGACCATTCTTGTTTCGCTATTGACATTATTGATTCTTTGGCACAGGTACACTTGGATCGAATGAACAACGATGCACTAGAAATGGCCTTAGTGCACGGCATAGGAGCAAGAAACAAGTGTGGGGGAATCCATGTAACCCACGACATGGACTTTAACCCTATTGTCGTGCCCCCTTGTGATGAAGTGGTTGAAATGGTCGCGGCCCTCGAGTCATTGCCATCACATTCTGGTAAGTCTCCACTCTCAATTTTAGATTCGGTTTTGGCTAACAAGTTACTTCCATCCATTGTGCAGCCACCCACACTTGAGTTGAAGCCATTACCTAGTCACTTGAAGTATGTTTTCTTGGGAGAAGATCAAACACTACCCGTCATCATATCTAGCTCACTCACGGCCCAAGAAGAAGACAAGTTGATAAGGGTGTTAAAGGAGCACAAATCTGCCATTGGATGGACCTTGGCGGATATTAAAGGCATTAGTCCCACCACGTGCATGCATCGCATCCTTTTGGAGGAGGGAGCCAAGCCATCTCGGGAGGCTCAAAGTCGCCTTAATCCGCCTATGTTGGAAGTAGTCAAAAAGGAGGTTATAAAATTGCTTGATTGTGGTGTTATATATCCTATTTCTGATAGTCGGTGGGTGTCCCCTGTGCAGGTTGTTCCAAAGAAGTCCGGAGTCACGGTGGTGAAGAATGAAGAACAAGAGCTTGTACCCACTCGTGTTGTGACCGGTTGGCGTGTTTGTATTGTTTACAGGAAGTTAAATGCCATGACCAGGAAGGATCACTTTCCTTTGCCATTCTTGGACCAAATGTTAGAAAGGTTAGCTGGTTATCAATTTTATTGCTTTCTTGATGGATATTCTGGATATAACCAAATTCTGATAGCTCCGGAGGACCAGGAAAAGACAACCTTCACGTGCCCATTTGGCACCTTTGCATATAGGCGCATGCCATTTGGTTTGTGCAATGCCCCTGCGACATTTCAACGTTGCATGGTAAGTATATTTTCTGATTATGTGGAGAAGATTATTGAGATATTCATGGATGATTTTAGCGTGTTTGGTAATTCATTTGATCATTGCTTGAATAATCTGACCTTAATTTTGAAACGTTGTGTTGAAACGAATCTTGTGCTTAATTGGGAAAAATGTCACTTCATGGTTAAGCAAGGTATTGTTCTAGGACATATTATTTCTGAAAAAGGCATTGAAGTGGATAAATCTAAGGTAGACCTTGTTCGTCACTTACCCTCTCCAACTTCGGTTAGAGAGGTTCGTTCGTTTCTTGGTCACGCAGGTTTTTATAGGCGTTTCATAAAGGATTTCTCCAAGATTGCACAGCCACTATGCCGATTGCTTCAAAAAGAGGTGGCTTTCGAGTTTGATGATGCATGTTCCACGGCATTCAAGCACTTGAAGGAGGCTCTCACTTCGGCCCCCATTATCACACCTCCAGATTGGAGCCTTCCATTTGAGTTGATGTGCGATGCTTCGGACTATGCGATTGGTGCTGTTTTGGGGCAGCGAAAGAACAAACAAACTCATGTTATTTATTATGCATCTAGGACACTAAATGATGCTCAATTAAATTACTCAACCACTGAAAAAGAATTACTTGCTGTGGTATTTGCATTAGATAAGTTCCGATCATACTTACTTGGTACTAAAGTTATTATTTTTACTGATCATGCAGCTCTCAAGTATTTGCTCACGAAAAAGGAGGCCAAGCCTAGACTAATTCGTTGGATGTTGCTTCTACAAGAGTTTGACATTGAGATTCGGGATAAGAAGGGCGTGGAGAATGTGGTGGCTGACCACCTAAGTCGAATGGTGCATGAGGACGCATCACCAATTTCTGAAACCTTCCCCGATGAGCAACTAATGTTTATCCAGGTAAGTGAGCCTTGGTATGCATATTTAGTGAACTTTTTGGTGGCTAAACATATCCCTAGCACACTTAATAGGAATCAACGTGATAAGCTTAAAAAGGATGCTAGGTTTTATGTTTGGGATGATCCATACCTTTGGAAATTCTGTCCCGATCAGATTGTACGCCGTTGTGTGAATGACTCTGAGTTTCAATCTATTTTAACATTATGTCATTCATATGCATGTGGGGGACATTTTGGCACCCAACGCACTGCCCTTAAAGTCTTAGAATGTGGGTTTTATTGGCCAACCATTTTTAGGGATGCTCGAACATTTTGCCTTGCATATGATCGTTGTCAACGAATGAGTAATATAAGTGCTAAGGATCAAAAGCCACAAAACCCTATACTTTCTGTTGAAATATTTGATGTGTGGGGCATTGATTTTATGGGTCCTTTTCCTTCATCACATGGTTTTCTCTATATCTTGTTGGCGGTGGATTATGTTTCCAAATGGGTGGAAGCAAAAGCCACCCGGGCTAACGATTCCAAAGTGGTTGCAGATTTTGTGAAGTCTAACATTTTTGCTAGGTTTGGAATGCCCCGAGTCCTTATCAGTGATGGCGGTTCACATTTTTGTAATTGCACAATCGAGGCACTGCTCAAGAAGTACAAAGTCACACATCGGGTTTCGACACCCTATCATCCTCGAACAAGCGGGCAAGCCGAGGTGTCGAATCGGGAGATAAAACAGATTCTTGAGAAGACAGTTGGGCCAACAAGAAAAGATTGGAGCTTAAGGTTAGAAGATGCATTGTGGGCTTATCGGACCGCCTACAAAACACCCATCGGAATGTCTCCCTTTCGGCTTGTGTATGGTAAACCATGTCACTTACCTGTGGAGTTGGAGCACAAGGCTCATTGGGCCATGAGGAAGTTCAACATGGATGTAGATGAGGCGGGACTTCATCATAAGCTACAATTGAATGAACTTGAGGAAATCCGGAATGAAGGTTACGAGAATGCTCATGGTGCAGTCCAAGTTCGTAGTTGGACAAAAAGTTTTGTTGTTTAATTCTCGTCTTCGTCTATTTCCGGGTAAGTTACGTTCACGTTGGATTGGACCCTTTGTTATTACTGATGTTTTTCCTCATGGTGCAGTCCAAGTTCGTAGTTTCAAAACAGGTCAAGAGTTCAAGGTGAATGGGCATCGCTTTAAGCCATACTACGAGAGCTTTGTAGAACATGATGTGGAGGAGACAACCCACTATGCCGTGGGTTCACATGAAGGTTGATCAATGTGGCATTGTCCGGCTGCACGACGTTAAAGCAAGCGCTACTTGGGAGGCAACCCATGCATTCGACAAAGGAAGACCTAGAGAGCACTCCAATTCCAGATTTGCGTTCCTAAACCCTTCTCTTTGTTTTTATTTCGTTTCTGCCATGTTAGATTGTTTAGTTGCTGTTTTCTTTGCTTGTTGGTTATTTGTGTTAGTTATGCTTGGAACATTGAGGACAATGTTTGATTTAAGTGTGGGGGGGTAACCAAAGTGTTTTGATACAAATTCGTAGGGTTTTATCACCCATAATTTCAAATGTTGTTCCTTGCTGTTTTTAGGCTGTTTTGATGTGTTTTAGTATATGTTGTTCTAAAAATCCGAAAATCCCAGAAAAAATTGAAAAAATTGTTTTGAAAACCCAAAAAGAGTTGTTTTTAAGTTGTTTTTGTGTGTTTGTTTGTGTCTTAGGATACCTTCCAACACAATGATGAGGATTCGGTTTGTAATTGCATGACTGTTAAAGAGAATGATTAACATGGATGAAAGTTTGATTTACTCTTTGTTTATGCTTAGTTGTGGTTATAACTTATGAATTCACATGTAATCATAAAGAAGAAAAAATTAGTTTTTGTAACATGCTTGAAGGAAGGAACTCAAACAAACGCTACAACCTTGTGAGACTTGAGCCTAAACGTTTATTTGGAGAGTTAAAATCTGTGCATTGTTGTTTTCTTAAGACGTTGCATGATCTCATTATTCTTTGCTTGGTTATTACTTAGAATGCGTTTCATCATTTAGTTCCAAATGCTAGAACTCATGCCCATTTCATTCAAAGCATGTTATTGATTTGCATAACACATATTCAAGATGAAGTTGTGTAGTTACCACCACCTTAGCCAAATTGTCGTGTATCCCATATCAGTTTATGTTTAAGTTTAACCCCGTTGAGCCTTGTGTAGCCTATGTTGTTTGTTAACCCACATTATCTTTACCTAGCCTAGTTTAGGACCATCCATACCCTTGTTCTTAATGTTTGGCAGAAAACAAGTGTGGGGGAAGTGTGAATTAGTGTGCCATAGGCACGGCATGAAAGAAAAGAAAAAAAAAAAAAAAAAAAAAAGAGAAAAGTTGTGAAAAGAATGGAAAAAAAAGAGAGTTGGAAAAAGATGTGAAAAAGAGTTCTAAGATATGTTCGTTGAAGAAAGGGTCCAAAACATCAAATTCGGCCCTAAATATTGCTTGAATCTTCCCTTCGTGTCTAAAAGTTGATTTCTGCAATCTAAGTGAATTCTAAGTTTCAATTTCATTACTTTGCTTGCTATTGCTTTAAGAACGGTTGTTATCCTTATCCTTCATTTGTTAGCCAACACCCCAAGCCCCGTTACAACCTTTGACTTCAATCTTGAGTGTTATGTGCTTCAATTTGTGGAGTTTGAATTTGGTATGAGCATATGGTGTCACTGGTTCTCGCATCTAAGTAATACCATTCCATTCATGAGATCATATCTAAACATGCTTATTAACTCCAGAAAGTGCTTTCTTTGTGATACATATATGTGAGCATTCGTATTCATATTTACATCAATCCTCTCACGTATAACTAGTATAGGGTGTGTAGTCAGAAAATCTGTGTGAAAATTGAGTGCATATCTAGTAAGGAATTGAGCAATTTCTCTAAGGCATGTTACTACATTCAAAATCATGTTTTAAATGGTTAAATGTGAACTAGTAAGTGGTGACTATGATTAAGTATGTGCTTAAGTGTGAAGATGACCAAAATCTGTGGGAGTGATGATTTTTAACATTGGAAATCCCTGAGGCAAACGTTGGAAGGTTTAGGTTATGTTTTCATTGCTTTGTTCCGGTTCGTTTTTCCTTTGTTTCTTTGTTTTGCTCGAGGACTAGCAAAAGCTAAGTGTGGGGGAATTTGATAGGAGCATATTTATGCGACTTAGTTGGCTTGTTCTTAAGCATTTATGTTGTTTTTCTTTAGTTATTTTAGTGTTTAAAGTCATTTTCGTGCAATTTCAGGTTTAGAGACGAAGTATGCAAAGAAGTGCGAAATGGAGCATTTTAGAGCAAAATTGAGTGCTTATGGAGCACAAGGAATGGACGACTTTGAAGGTCAAAGGAGCTTAAGAAATGAAGAAATGAAAGTGAAGAACAAAGAATTCAGATTTGGAAACCAAAGTTTCTAAAGTTGGAAGTTTCTATTCTTGGAGGTTTCCATTTTCGAGAGTTTCTATTCTTGGCTTTGGGCTTTTAGATGACCTAAACCCTAATTCTTTGTGGATCTTCACCCTTAGCCGCACCTAGGCCTCTAGAATATCTGATTTCCTTGCCTTGCAAGGCATTCTAGAAGGCCCATCTCTAACCCTAACCCTAGCCGCACCTTAGGCCTTATTCCCACTAAAAATCTGATTGTTTTAACCTAATTCCTTGTGGATTTTAACCCTAGCCGCACCTAAACCCTAGCATATTGCCTAATCTGATTTTTCTAGGGTTTGTGGTGCCTACATATATGTGTTTTCATTCTATGCCGAAAAGATCATCTCCCATTCACATAATTCACGCCAGAATTTGTTCCTTACTCTTTGCCGCACCTTTCCATCACCAAATTCCCTAATTTCTGCCCAAAAACAACCCTAGCCGCACCACCCATCAACCCTAAACCTTTCCCTACCATTCCCCATCCATTCTACACCATAAATACCACCCAAAACCTGTTTTAAAGTTCTCTGCCGCAGCAAGGAGGAAGGAGAATTCGTTGATGAGCTTGCTGCCAAGTTGGAACGTTCTAGGTGTTTTCTTTCTTTGGATTTTAATTTCTAAATTTATGTATCTTTGCTTTGCGAGTATGAGGAACTAAACCCCCCTTGGCTAGGGGGGGATTCAAAACCATGATTATATATGTGAATTGAGTTGATTACTTTCAGTTATCGTTGCATAAGTCGTGAATACAATTTGCTTAACCGTTTGATTTAGAACTTATTCTTGTATGTTGATTGAGAGTGCACGCTTAATTTGCATGCTTGAATTTGGTGCTAGGATATAAGTTTGTTTCACCTAATCGTTATAAATTTATATTCGCAAGTAGTGAAGGTCGCTAGTCACGATCGTGTTAAGTAGATTCCTGGCAAGAGTATCATGCTTTTCATAGTTACGAATGCCTTGTCGATGTTTATGATTTCCAAAGAACGTAATGATTCTAACTTGTGTCTTTATCAGGTTGTTCATATAGAGAACGTGTTAGGAATAATTTGTTTGCGATGCATATTCATCCAATTCAATGATTCTAGGGAAATCTGAAGGTTAATTTAAGCGGACCTAATTAACTTGGAGTGTCGAGGTTCATAACTTGTTAAATTGATAACTGCAAATCGATTTAGTTTGCATATATTTCATGTGTGGAGAAGAACCCCTTAGCTATTCCATCATCCATTAATTCATCATAACTTTGTCTTACAATCTGTTTATTTTATAATCTGCCATTTAATTTATTTTCGTCCAAATCAAATCCCCATTTATTTTGAAGTCCTAGATTAGTTAGGAAGTGTGTTGGTTTATGTTTTTAAGTGTTTTGGTACAAGTTAAAACCCAAATTCGTCCAATTTGGTGCTTTGTGTTCAAAACTGCCCAGAAAGTGTTTTTAAGGCAGTTTTGAGTCTTTTGGGTGCTGTTTTGAGTTTTTGGTTTGTTTTAGTATTTTAAACGTTAGTTTTGCATTCCTTGAGTCTAATCTAGTGTTTTAAACTTTGTTTTTATGTTTCTAATTCAGTTTTCAAGTGATTAGTACCCCTAGTTAATCCCCGGTTAGAACGATCCCTACTTACATCATTACTACAATTGTCACAAATAGGGTTTAATTTATGTGTCAACATAATTTTCACATCAGTTGGGTGAAATGAGTGGATGTAGTGGTATGTGAATGGATGTGTTAGGTGAAATGAGTGTGCTAAAATGGTTATTTATAGGGAGAGGATGATGCACAAACTTCAAATTTCGTCCATTCCTTCTGCTCTAAGCATATGCTATCCATTCCATGCCCAAAAATGCTCCAAAATGCACTTCTTTGCCACATTAACCCTTTGGACCTACAAACACACGAAAATAACTTAAAATACTAAAGTAACTACGAACTAACAACATAAATCCAAGAAACAAGCTAACTAAGTCACATAAATATGCTCCTATCAAATTCCCCCACACTTAGCTTTTGCTAGTCCTCGAGCAAAACAAAACAAACAAAACAAAATAAAACACAACCTAGACCTTCCAACAATTGCCTCAGGGATTTTTAATGAAACATAACATGTTAAAAATCATCATTCCCACAGATTTTGGTCATCCTTACACTTGAGCACATAGTTATAGTCACCACTTACTAGTTCACAATTAACCAATTAAAACGATGTTTTGAATGTAGTAACATGCCTTGGAGAATTCACTCAATTCCTTGCAAGATATTCTCTATTTTCTCACACATTTTCTGACTACACACCCTACACTAGTTATATGTGAGAAAATTGATGTAAACATGAAAACGAACACTCATATATATGTATAACAAAGAGGGCAATTTTATGGAGTTATTCATCATGTTTAGATATGATCTCATGAATGGAACACTACTACTTAGATGCGAGAATCAGTGACACCATATGCTCATACCAATTTCAAACTCCACAAATTGAAACACATAACACTCAAGATAGAAGTCAAGGGTTATAACGGGGCTTGGGGTATTGGCTAATAAAGAAATTATAGGAATAACAAATGTTCTTAAAGCGATAGCAAGCAAAACAATGAAATAGACACTTGGGAATTCACTTTAGAATGCAGAATCAACTTCTAAATACAAAGGAAAGATTCATGCAACACTTAGGGCTCTTTTTCACAACTTTTCTTCTTTTCATTCTATTTTCCACAAATGTTTTTTTTTCTTTTTCTTTTCTACCCGTGCCTTATTAAGGACTTTGGCACACACACACACACAAGAATCACTTCCCCCACACTTGTTTTTCTGGAAAAGCTCAACAAAAGGAATTCCTTCTAAATTATGTTTTACTATGCTTCAAGAACAAGGGTAGGGATGGTCCTAATCTAGGCTAGGTGAGGATATTGTGGGTTAACAAAGAACATAGGCTACACAAGGCTCAACGGGGTTAAACTTAAACACATAATGAAATAGGGCACAACAATTTGGCTGTGGTGGTCACTACACAACTTCATCTTGAATATGTATTATGCAAATCAATAGCATGCTTTGAATGAAATAGGCATGAGTTATAGTATTTGGAACTAACTGATGAAACGCCTTCTAAGTAGCAACCAAGCAAAGAATAATGAGATCATGCAACGACTTGAGAGAACAATGATGCACAAATTATTAACTCTCTAAATAAACGTTTAGGCTCAAGTCTCAGAAGGTTGTAGCGTATATTTTAGTTCCTTCTTTCAAGCATGTTACAAAACTGATTTTTCCTTTATGATTGCATGTGAATTCATAAATTATAACCACAACCAAGCATACACCAAAGAGTAAATCAAATTTTCATCCATGTTTATAACTCTCTTTTAACAGTCATGCAATTAAAAACCAAATCCTCATCGTTGTGTTGGAAGGTACTCTAAGACACAAATAAACATACAAAAACAACTATTTTTGGGTTTTTCAAAACAATTTTTCAAATTTTTATGAGATTTTCGGATTTTTATGTCAAAACACACTGAAACACTCCAAAACAGCTTAAAAACACTTCAAACAGCAAGGAACAACACTAGAAGTAATGGGTGATAAACTCCTACGAATTTCATGCAAAACAATGGTTACCCCCCCCCTCACACTTAAATCAAACATTGTCCTCAATATTTCAAGCATAAACTCAGACAAACAAACAACGAATAAACATGACAAGTATGGCAAAGTACAAATTAGACAGAGTAGAGTTTAAGAACGCAAATCTGGTTTTGGAGATAGATGATCTTGTTATCTTTCCACAGCTTTGATCTCGAACTGGTTTGGAATTCTGAGCGAGGAATATGAGAGTTCCTTGGTTTCAAATCAGACTCCTTCTGCTGGGTTGATTTGATTGTGCAGTCTGCATTCTTCTCTGCTTGTTTCTTCTACACGGCGAGCAGGCACAAGGTAGAGGTGTTAGTCTGTTTCTTTCTTCAATCTTTCCAAGTGCCCACCTTTTGCTTTCTTTCTCCTTATCCCTAGCTGATGATGAATTAGTACTTTGTCTCCATATGCTTCGAGGTATCATTTTCACTTCCCTTATATGTTCCCCAGGCAGATATGGTAGACGAAGAGGAAGCATAAGATGTTGAAGATGAGTACTCAAGAGCAGGGCTGGGTAAGCAATCAGGAAGGGGTTCCAGGCAGTTGGTTCTAGATCGGAAGATTGATACCAAGTGTTGGCTGATTGCTCTCTTTCTCCTTGTCCCGCAGATGAAAACAACGACAAGGAGAAGGACAGGGAGAAAGCATGATATGAGATACTCTTGCTTTCAACCTTCATGATATGAAATACTTTTGCTTTGGATGAGTTGTTTGCAGAGGTACCCCAAGGAATAAGGAACACTGAGTGACTCGAGAGGCTTCGTTGGGAAGCCATTCTTGGAGATGACAGAAGGTTATGTATGTCTGCCTTGCAATGGAGGGTGAAGGTCGACATTTATAGGAAATCATAACCGGTACTATTCTTTCACTCTTGTTGGCAACTGTTGGATGATTGAACAGTAAACTTCACGTGCTTTCTACTTCACCAAAAATCTTCGACAGATTGCCCGTGATTTCCGTAAAGCTGAGCGTACATGTGACAGATGTTGACACGTCTAGATAAAGCAGATGCCTCTTCGATATCTAGAATCGGCGCTTCGACAAACTGCCCGTGATTTCCACAAAGCTTAGCATGCATGTGAGAGATGCTGACACGTAAGGAAAAGTGCTTCGACAAACTGCCTGTGATTTCCACAAAGCTGACTCTACATGTGACAGATGCTGACACGTCTGGAAAAACAGATGCCTCTCCGATTTCTGGGCTTGCCTCTTTAATCTTTGAAATCCCGTCGAGTGTAGAGGTGAGGCGTAAAATAACTAAACACACAAATTAACCCTCTTGTTGACAATTGTAGTATGGATACGCAGGGATCGTTCTTAAACCGGGGATTATGAGGGATTGCTAAAACACTCTAAACTGACTCAAATCTGTAAAACAAAGTTTAAAATACTAAACTAGACTCAAAGAATGCAAAACTAAGCTCTAAAACACTAAAACAAACCAAAAGACTCAAAACTGCCTAAAAACCACTTTCTAGGCAGTTTTGGGACTCTAACACAACTTGGACGAATTTTGGTTTTCTAATGACCTAAAACACTTAAAAACATATTCTCAGACAAGTTCTAGTTAATATGACTTAAGGAAATAAGATGGGGTTGATTTTGGACGAAAATAAATAAAACAAAGCAAGAACAATGTAAACAGATTTTTAGACAAAATTAAGTAAATTGGTGGGTGATAAACTAACTAGAGGGTTCTTCTCCACACATGATACACTTGCATTCAACTTTGATTTCCAATTGCTTCTTTCAATAAACTATGAATCTCAACGCCCTAGGTTAACTGTGATAGCACTTTTTTAACCTTCAAGTTTTCCTAAAGTTAGTGAATTGGATGGGAATGCACATGCAACAACTCAAAACATTCTCTAAAAGTCCCTTACGTGAAAAGCACAATAAAGGTACAATCAAAGATCATTAAGCTTCATGAAAACTATAAGCATTGACGAGGCAATTGTTACTATGAAAAGCATGAAACGTTTGCCAAGAATTCACTTAACACGATCGTTTATAAGCGACCTCCACTACTTGCAAATATAAGGTTGTAACTATTAGGTGAAACTTCCTTATATTTTAGCTTTAAATTCCTGCATGAAAACTAAGTTGGCCACCTTAATCAACACACAAAAATAAGTCATCAATCAAACGGTTAAGCAAATTGCATTCACAATTCATGAAATAACAATTAGACGTAATCAATTCATCTTGCAAGCATAATCATGGTATTGAATAACCCCCTAGCCAAAAAGGCTTAGTTGCTCATGTTCACAAAACAAAGGAAAACAAATTTATACATTGTAAATATAAGAAAGAGAACACCTAAATATTCCAACGATTCGATGTGAACAGCTAGAACCTTCAAACACTTCTTCTTCCCCTCCTTTGCTGCGGCACAAGGACTTTGGGCAGGTTTTTGGGTTATTAAATGGTGTAGAATGGATGGGGGACATATGGAAGTGTTTAGGGTTGATGGGTGGTGCGGCTAGGGGTGATTTGTGGCAGAAAATAGGGTGAATGGTGGTAGAATGGTGCTGCAGAGAGTGTAGACTGGTTTCTGGCATGAATGGGCAGTGTATGGATGTTTTGTGGCTGCAAAAGAGAAGTTTATTTAAAGGATTTCAGGAATTAAAACCCTAGGTTATTTAGGTAATCAGAAATTAAGTCTAAGGCTTCTAGAAATAGGAAACAAAATCAGAAAATTAAATGAAAGACAAGGGAATATGCGGCAAGGTCCTAAAACACATTAGGAATGTGTTTTAATGCATAAAATCAGGAAACACCCTCTCCCTTGCACGGCAAGGAAGAGGAAATGTCAAGGGGGTGCGGCAAGGGTTCACAATGTGCAAGGGATGTGATGCGAAAATAGATAAGCACACAAATTAAACCCTCTTTTTGTCAAATTGTAGTAAAGATGTAAGTAGGGATCGTTCTAGACCGGGGATTATGAGGGATTGCTAAACACTTGGAAACTGACTTAAAAACTCAAAAACAAAGTTTAAAACACTAAACTAGACTCAAAGAATGTAAAATTAAAAGTTAAAACACCAAAACAAAGCAAAGGAACCAAAACAGCAAATAAACACTCAAAACTGCCTTAGAAGCACAATCTGGGAAGTTTTGAGTACTAACACAAATTTGGACGAATTTATGTTATAACTTGACTCAAAACACTAGAAAACATAAACTAACACACTTTCTAACTAATCTAGGACTCTAAAATAAAGGGGGATTTTGTTTTGACGAAAATTAAAATAAAGAAAACAGATTGGAAATAGGGCAGATTGTAAAAACGATTTTGGTGAAATAGATGGGTAGAAGGCTAGTTAGGAGGTTCTTCTCCACACATGACACACTTGCAAACAAAACGATTTTCAGTTGGTCTTCCAATAAATTATGAAACTCAACACCCCAAGTTAATTAGATACGCTTAAATTAACCTTCAAGTTCTCCTTAAGTTAATGAATTGGATGGGAAAGCGCATACAACAATTCAAAGCATTCCTCAAAGGTTCCTTACGTGATGAGCACAATAAAGATACAATAAAGAATCATGAAGCACAATGAGAACTATAAGTGTTGACGAGGCATTCGTTACTATGATGAGCATGAAACTAGTGCCAAGAATTCATTCAACGCGATCGTTTTCAAGCGACCTTCACTACTTGTGATTATAAGATTGTAACTATTAGGTGAAACTCCCTCATAATCTAGCATCATATTCATGCATGAAAACTAAGCGTGCACTCTCAATCAACATACACAAATAAGTTATCAATCAAGCAGATGAATGAATTGAATCCACAACTTATGAAATAACAACTGAATGTAATCAAATCATATTACAAGCATGTACATGGTTTCGAATCACCCCCCAACTAAGGGGGTTTAGTTCCTCATACTCACAACACAAAGTTTATTGAATTGAAACATTGAAAACATAAGAAAGATTACACCTAAAAGTTCCAGTAATCTGCAATAGACTAGCAAGCACATTCAAGAGCGCTCCTTCTTCCTTCTTGCTGCGGCACAAGGTATGGAGATGGTTTGGATGGGTTTTGGATGATGTAGAATGGTGAAAAAATGTCTAGGATGGGTGTATGGCACGGCTAGGGGGGTTTGGGGTCAGAAAATATGAATTTGGGTGAAGGTTAGGTGCGGCTAAGGTAGGGAGATGAAATCTGGCGTGAATGAAAGTGTATGGATGTGAATGGATTTGAATGGGGATGTTTGTGGCTGCACAAGGATGTTTATTTAAAGGGATTAGGAAATTAAAAACCCTAGACTATTTTGGTAAACAGAAATTAAGTCTAAAGCTCTAGAATTAAGGAAACAAATCAGAAAATTAAAGGAAAGGGCAAGGGAAATTCGGCTAGGGCATAAAACACAAAAGGAAAGTGTTTTAAAGCTTAGAATCAGGAAATAAGGAAGAGGAAATACCAAGGGGAGTGCGGCAAGGGTTCAAAAGGTGCAAGAGATGTGTATTTGATGTCCTAGAATGCTTAGGAAGTCTTCATAATTGCTGGAACTTTTAGGGACATTTAGGAAAAATCAAGCCAAAGTAGGAAACTTTGGCTTAACTTTCCTATTTCAAGTAGGAATCCTTGTTCTTCTAGGAATCCTCATGTGATTAGGAATCCATGTTCAATTAGGAATCCTTCGTTGATTAGGAATCCTTCGTCGATTAGGAATCCTTCGTCGATTAGGAATCCTCCTTCATGTAAGCACTTTCCTACTTCAACTAGGAAACCTTGGTCAAGTAGGAATCATCATCTTCAAGTCCTCAAATTCGTCCAAACCTTGGCGCCAATTATGTGATAATCATTCCAAGCCCAATTTTGCTCTAAAAAGCTCCAAAATGCATCTTTTTGCATCCTTTGGCCTTAAAACCTGAAAACACATAAAACTAGCTTAAAAGACTATTTTAACTAAGAAAACACCATGGAAATGCATAAGAACTAGCTAACTAAGGCGCATAAATACGCTCCTATCAGGATGCGTATTTGATGTCCTAGAATGCTTAGGATGCCTTCAAAGTTGATAAAACTTAGGAACATTTAGGAAAGGTCAAACCAAAGTAGGAAACCTTGGCTTAACTTTCCTATTTCAAGTAGGAATCCTTCTTGGAGTAGGAATCCTTGTTCTTCTAGGAATCCTCATGTGATTAGGAATCCATCTTCAATTAGGAATCCTTCGTCGATTAGGAATCCTTCGTTGATTAGGAATCCTAACTTCTTCAAATCTTCAATTACGTCCATTCCTTGTGCTCCGAGCATGTGATAATCATTCCAAGCTCCATTTTGCTCCAGAGGCTCCAAAATGCAACTTCTTGCATACTTTGTCCTCAGAATCTGAAAACACACCAAAATGACTTTAAACACTAAAACAACTAAGGAAACACAACATAAATGCACGAGAACAAGCCAATTAAGTCGCATAAATATGCTCCTATCAGTTCCAAGCATGTGTTATTCACTCCAAGCTCACTTTTGCTCCAAAAAGCTCCAAAATGCATCATTTTGCATAATATGCCCTTAAAACCTGAAAACACATAAAACTAGCTTAAAAGACTACTTAAACTAAGAAAACATAACGAAAATGCATAAGAACTAGCTAACTAATGCGCATAAATATGCTCCTATGAAATTCCCCCACACTTAGCTTTTGCTAGTCCTCGAGCAAAACAAAAAACAAAAGACAAACGAAACAAAACAAACAAACAAAACATAACCTAAACCTTCCAACGTTTGCCTCAGGGATTTCCAATGCACATGACATATTAAAAATCATCATCCCCACAGAACTTAGTCATATTCACACTTAAGCACATACTTAATCATAGTCACCACATACTAGTTCACATTTAACCAATTAAAACGATGTTTTGAACGTAGTAACATGCCTTAGAGAATTTGCTCAAATCCTTACAAGATATGCACTCAATTTTCACTCAGATTTTCTAACTACACACCCTATACTAGTTATATGTGAGAAGATTGATGTAGACATGAAAACGAACACTCACATATATATATAACAAAGAAAGCATTTTCTGGAGTTAATAAGCATTCTAGATATGATCTCATGAATGGAATGCTACTACTTAGATGCAAGAACCAGTGACACCATATGCTCATACCAATTCTAAACTCCACAAATTGAAACACACAACACTAAAGATTAAAGTCGAGGGTTATAACGGGGCTTGAGGTATGGCTAACAAAGAACGGATAGGGATAACAAAAGTTCTTTAAGCAATAGCAAGCAAAGCAATGAAATCGAAACTTAGAATTCACTTTAGAATGCAGAAATCAACTTTTAAACACAAGGTAGGATTCATGCAATACTTAGGGTCAAATTCAATGTTTTGGACCCTTTCTTCAACAAACAACACTTTAGAACTCTTTTTCTTTTTTTACATCTTTTCAACTCTTTTCTTTCTTTTTTTTTCTTTTTTTTTTCTTTTGTCGTGCCTTATTATGAACTTTGAAACACACACACATATCAAATCCCTTCCCCCACACTTGTTTTCTGCAATACATTGATCAAAAGGAATTCAATTGAGTCATGCTTTACTATGCTTCAAGAACAAGGGTATGGATGGTCCTAATCTAGGCTAGGTGAGGATAGTGTGGTTTAACAAAGAAAAGGCTAAACAAGGCTCAACGAGGTTAAACTTAAACATATAATGAATTAGGGCATACAGCAATTTGGCTTATGTGGTGGTCACTACACAACTTCATCTTGAATATGTGTTATGCAAATCAATAGCATGCTTTGAATGAAATGAGCATGAGTTCTAGCATTTGGAACTAAATGATGAAACGCCTTCTAAGTAGTAACCAAGCAAAGAATAATGAGATCATGCAACGACTTTAGAAAACAACAATGCACAGATTTTTAACTCTCCAAATAAACGTTTAGGCTCAAGTCTCACAAGGTTGTAGCGTTAGTTTGAGTTCCTTCCTTCAAGCATGTTACAAAAACTAATTTTTTTCTTTTGTGATTACATGTGAATTCATAAGTTATAACCACAACCAAGCATAAACCAAGGAGTAAATCAAACTTTCATCCATGTTTACAACTCTCTTTAACAGTCATGCAATTAAAAACCGAATCCTCATCATTGTGTTGGAAGGTACCCTAAGACACAAACAAACACACAAAACAACTTTAAAACGACTCTTGTTGGCTGTTTCAAAACATTTTTTTTTCAAATTTTTTCTGGGATTTTCGAATTTTTAAGTAAAACACACTAAAATGCATCAAAATAGCCTAAAACACCTAAAAGCAGCAAGGAACAACATTGGAAGTTATGGGTGATAAAACCCCACGAATTTGCATCAAAACAGGTATGTTACCCCCCCACACTTAAATCAAACATTGTCCTCAATGTTTCAAACATAAACTAACACAAATAACAAACAAACACACAAAACAGCAACTAAACAACCTAACATGGCAGAAACGAAATAATCAACAAGGAGAAGGGTTTAGGAACGCAAATCTGGAATTGGAGTGCTCCCTAGGTCGTCATTTGTTGAATGCATGGGTTGCCTCCCAATAGTGCTTTCTTTAATGTCTTGCAGCCGGACGATGCTCCATTGAAGGTTTATGGAACCCCACGGCAGGGAGGGGTTTTCCCACAACCTGTCCTACAAAATACTTCATTTTTTGGTCTTTGAATGGGATGGGATAATGATCCTTTCTTATTTTCGTGTTTTGCTTCTCTAAATCAACACGAACTCTCCCACTACGTTGACTTCGATTAGGTACCTACACCATACAAGGTAACAACCTATTAGTTGAAATGGGAATCGAAATTGGAATAGGTGGCTTACCTTTGTACGGCAAAGAAGTGGTAGCACTATCGACACATGCACAAGGGGTGCACTCTGCCAGATTTGGTGATTTCAAGGTTGGGGCCGTGCACTCTTTGTTGTTCACTCCAATTCCTTCCTCGATGATGGGTTGTGGTACATTCTTTTTTACTAGTGTTGAACATTCCTGCCCTATATGTTCAATTACATTAATAGCACAACAAGAACGAACATCATTAGTATTCTCCACCGATTCAGAAATCTTAAAGTTAATCATATCACCACCAAAGGCCATAGTTACTGCTCCCTTGGCCACGTCTATCTTGGTTTGAGCCGTTTTCATGAATGGTCGTCCAAGTAAGAGTGGTGATGGTGGAGAGTGGGTTGAGTCCTCCATATCAAGCACATAGAAATCTGCAGGAAAAATCAAGTGGTCTACCTGCACCAAAACATCTTCCAACACTCCTTTGGGATATGCATTAGATCGATCGGCTAATTGAATAATAACACCATCATTTTTAAGCTTTCCTAGATTCGTAGATGCATAAACAAAATATGGCATGACATTTATAGATGCACCTAAATCTAACATAGCATGATCAAACCTCGTATTGCCAATAACACAAGGGATATTGAAACTACCTGAATCTTTGCATTTAGGTGGTAACCTTCTTTGCAACAATGCAGATACATTCTCACTTACGTGTACCACCTCTTTCTCCCGAATCCGTTTCCTTGTTGTACAAAGCTTCTTCAATAACTTGGCATACTTCGGGATTTGCTTTATAGCATCAAGGAGTGGGATATTGACATGCACCTTCCTAAACGTCTCAAGAACATCTTTCTCCTCTTCTTCGTTCTTGGCTTGCAAAAATCTGCTAGGAAACGGTACATTCGGAGGAATGACATTAGAATTAACTTGAATTGGACCTTTCTTACCTATGGTGGCCGAATTGGAATGCTTGGGTGGTTGCGGCAAGGGTGTTTCTACCCTTGCCGTGGCTTTTGCTTGGTCCTTCTCCTCAATTTGCAACTTCTCGTCCTCCTTGGGGGCAGATTTCGATGGTTGTGGCTCAGTTCCTACTTCTTTCCCACTCCTTAGCGTGATGGCCTTGGCAGTTTCGACTACTCCCCTCGGATTGACAACGGTTGAACTTGGCAACTTGCCTTGCTCTCGAAATTGGCCCATGAACTCCGCAATCTGCCCTACTTACTTCTCCAACTCATCCATCCTTTTGTCTCTATTTTGCATACCCTACGCCATAGAAGTTAGTAATTGAAAAATCTGATCATTATCAATGGACGAACCTGAATTGGTTTGGGTAGGTTGTGCTTGAGGTTGTGTGGGTGCAAAAGGCTTTTGATAGAAACCCGGGGGTTGTTGCCTAAATGCGCTTTGTTGTTGGCCTTGTTGGGGTTCTCGCCTTTTGAAATTTGGATGATCCCTCCATCCCGGATTGTATGTATTCGAAAAAGGATCATTTCTTTGTTGGTATGGCTGCCCAAAACCCACGGCATTGAGTGTCTCCCATCCTCCGTTCTCAATCAATTGTGGGCACTTGTCCGTGAGATGTCCTTGCATGGAGCACATGCCACAAGCACTTACATTTTGTACTTTTGGTCCTTCCACAACCTTAGAAAGAAGAGTAGTAAGGTTAGCCATTTGATTTTGAAGTTCGGAGATGGCACTTACCTCATTCACTTGGTGTTGTCGTGGGGTGCTTCTTTGCCCAACACCCTCGTATTGTTGAGCGTTCAATGCTCGATTAGCAATCAAAGTCTTTGCAGCCGTGGGGGTCTTGTCCACCAAGGCTCCTCCCGCTGAGGCATCTAGCATTTGGCGTTCGATTGGTAGAAGTCCCTCATAGAAGTATTCTAGAAGAAGCTCCTCCTTCATTTGGTGCCGTGGACAAGAAGCAACAAGAGATTTAAATCGTTCATAATACGTAGGAAAAGACTCACCTTCATTTTGCTTAATTCCACTTATCCTCTTTCGTAGGAAGATGACTCGATAGGTTGGGAAAAACTTCTCCAAGAAAGCCCGTTTCATGCTTTCCCAAGATGTGATTGTTCCGGGAGTTAATTCATACAACCAATCTTTCGCCTTTTCCAAGAGAGAAAAGGGAAAGGCCTTCATCTTCAATATGCTCCCATCAACGTTGATTGGAGTCATGCTTGAACAGACCACCTCAAATTCTTTCAAGTGCTTGTTAGGATCCTCCATGGACAACCCATGGTACTTCGGAATGTGGTGTAGCAAACTTGACTTTAACTCAAGGAAGAAAATATCGGTAATATCGGAAATATCGGTAGTCCGAAAACACGGAAATATCGATGGAAATATCGGGATAATATCGATATCGATAAAAATTACATGGAAACCACGGAAATTGTAAGAAAAACTTGGAAATTTTTATTGAAACTTTGCAGGATGTTTATTTAGTCAATTATCTATTAGTTTAACACAAAAAATTGGAAGAAATGCATTACATGATGGATTTAACTGATTTAAGTTGATTATACAGCGAGCTGGCAAACACTGTGAGTGAATAAAATATATAGTAATTAATGAAAAAAAAATTAAACACACCATAATCATTTATATATAATGATTTACTACAACTTTCAAGTAAAACTCATATTTTAGTTTTTAAATCTACCCTAATTCTGACATACTGCCGCACCCATCAAATCTCTACTACCTTTCTTCCTTCTTCACATGGGATGTACTACCTCCCTCATTTTCTATTATTTCTTTCCTTTCCACACACACACACACGCATAAACACACCCCACTCCCTCATTTTCTATTATTTCTTTCCTTTCCACACACACACACACACACGCACAGACACACACTTCTACACACACACACACGCACAGACACACTTCAAAGTGCAAATCCACACCAGGGACCAAGCCATTTCCTTCTCTCTCACTTCGACTCTCTCTCTCTCTTCTCTGAACTGTCTCTCTCTCTCTTTCTCCCAAAATCCTCTTACCTCTCTCCCTCTCTTGCCGTGACCACACACACACACAGCAGCAGCACCATCTGCTCGACTCGAGCAGCTCGAGGATGACACCACCATCATCACACATCATCAGTTTTCTCTCTCCATCCTCTGCGAGAATGGCGGATGACATCGTGACCTCCACCGTGGCGCACACTCCGGCGAGCACCATCACCACCTGTGAGAGGCGCAGATCTTGGCAGCTGCGACGACGGAGCTCGGCTACCGTTCCGACGACGGAGAGAGAGAGCGATATTATCGATATTATTGATAATATCACGATATTATCGATAATATCGCAATATTATCACGATAATCAATTGGAATACTCTTAAAATATCGCTGTTGGAAAAAAATGATATTATCGGCGATATTTCACCGATAATATCGATATTTAATTCCTTGCTTCAACTCAAATTCCTCGGTCTTTCCTTGGGCAGCCGCGGGGTATTGGATGCATAGGGTGCGGCATTGTCCAATCCCGAAGCCGAAAGCTCCTTGATTGTACGATTGTCTTGTGCCATAACTTCCTCTACTTCACCCACTCTTGCCGTGGGTTCCTCTTCTTCACGCTCAACTTCGGCTTCTGAATTTGAACTTTATTTACTAGGTTCTGGATTCTTCCTTTTTTTCGTCTCAAGTCTCGCTCAAAATCGTCGTCAAAGTCCAAGATATGTTCACGAATCGGATAAGAACTCCGAGTCATAAACTAGTACCTAAAAACAAGAAAACAAAACAAACTCAGAATCTGGAACGAATTAAAACAAACAGAATTAAAATAATCCAAGGGATTAGCAAAGTTGCTAATCCCCGGCAACGGCGCCAAAAATTTGATGCGAAATATATAAGCACAAAAATTTAACCCTCTTTTTATCAATTGTAGCAAAGTATGTAAGTAGGGATCGTTCTAGGCCGGGGATTAGGAGGGATTGCTAAATCACTTGAAAACTGACTCAAATACGTAAAAACAAGTTTAAAACACTAAACTAGACTCAAAGAATGCAAAACTAAACTTTAAAACACTAAACTAGACTCAAAGAATGCAAAACTAAACTTTAAAACACCAAAACAAACCAAAAGACTCAAAACAGCGAACAAACACTCAAAACTGCCTTAAAAACACTTTCTGGGCAGTTTCTGACACCAAGGAAGAATTTGGACGAAAATTGGTTATAACTTGACTCAAGACACTGAAAAACACAAACTAAATTGATTTCTAACTAATATGACTCAACAAAGTAAAGGGGGATTGATTTTGGACGAATTTAAAAAACAAAACAAGTAAACTAAACTAAACAGATTTTAAAACGAAATTAGTTAAAGTGAATGGATGGAAGGCTAGCTAAGGGGTTCTTCTCGACACATGTCACACTTGCATACAAAATGATTTCCAATTGCTTCTCAATAAACCATGAATTCTCAACGCCCAAAGTTAATTAGGTCCGCTTAAATTAACCCTCAGATTTTCCTTAAGTTATTGAATTGGATGAATTGCATACGACAACCCAAAGCATTCCCCACAAGTTCACTACATGAAAGCGCATAATAGAGATTCAAGCAAGGATCATGAAGTTCTATGAAAATCATAAGCATTCACGAGGCACTCGTAACTATGAAAGCGCATGATACTTATGCCAAGAATTTACTTAACGCGATTGTGATCAACAACCTTTACTACTTGTGAATATAAGTTCATAACAATTAATTGAAATTCCCTTATATCCTAGCATCAAATTCATGCATGCAAACTAAGCAGGCCCTCTTAACCAACATACACAAATCAGTTTTAATTCATATAGATAAGTAAATTGAATTCACAACTTATGAAACGCAATTAGAAGTAATCAAATCATATAGCAAGCATAAACATGGTTTTGAATCCCCCCTAGCCAAGGGGGGTTTAGTTCCTCATATGCACAAAGCAAAGATAAATAAGTTTAAACATTGAAATCCAAAGAAAGAAAACACCTAGATACTCCAACTTGGACAGCAAGTGCATCCACGAAGTTCCTCCCTTTCTCCTTGCTGCAGCACAAAGGTTGTGGACAGGTTTTGGGGTTATGAATGGTGTAGAATGGATGGGGGATGTGTGGTGGTGTCTAGGGTTGATTTTGGGCAGAAATTATGGAATATGGTGGTTGAAGGGTGCGGCAGAGAGTAAGGGATGATTTCAGGCGTGAATTGATGTATATGAGAGGTGGTAAATTCAGCCAAGGGGGTTAATGAGTATATATAGGCCCCTAAAACCCTAGGGTAATCAGATATGGACTTGGATAACCTAAATCCACAAGGAAATAGGTTTAAACAATCAGATTTTGCAAGGGAAAAGGCCTCCTAGGTGCGGCAGGTAAGGGATAGGGTGGATAAGGCTTCTAGAAAGGCTTGCAAGGCAAGGAAATCAGATTTTCTAGAAGGCTAGGTGCGCCATGGATTAAGGAATAAGGATAGGGCTTTTAGAAAGCCCAAAACCAAGAGAAAATAGGGCCTAACCCACGGCAAAGATGAGAAAATGTTCTAAAACCTTCCATTGTGTCATCAAACGCTTAGGAACCTTCCAATGTTGTTGAAACATAAGGCCAACTAGGTTTAGGAAAGATCAACCCAAAGTAGAAACTTTTAGGCTTAACTTTCCTACTTCAAGTAGGAAACCTTGTTTGAGTAGGAATCTTCATTCTTCTAGGAACTCATCTTCAACCAGGAATCCCTCGTTGATTAGGAATCCTTCTTCAACTAGGACTCCTTCGTTGATTAGGAATCCTTCTTGGACTAGGAATCCTCAAATCTTCAAATATTCAAATCTTCAATAACGTCCAAACATTTTGTTCCAAGCATGTGCTATTCACTCCAAGCTCACTTTTGCTCCAAAATGCTCCAAAATGCATCCTTTTGCATAATACGCCCTTAAAACCTGAAAACACATAAAACTAGCTTAAAAGACTACTTAAACTAAGAAAACATAACGAAAATGCATAAGAACTAGCTAACTAATGCGCATCAATATGCTCCTATCACAGAGTGAACTCCCCAACTCAACTATTGAAAATTCGAAGGAAGATTTTGAAATCGATAGCACTTTGAGAAATGCTATGGAGGTTGGAGCTAACCTAAAAACATCCAAACATAGCCTAGAAGTGGATGAGGAGCTGCTGATCAAGGAGGTGGAAGATTTCAAAAAACAAATGGGACAAATGGCTGAATTCATGGGGCAATTTAGTAGAGAACAAGGCGAGTTACCAAGTTCAACAAATGTGAATCCAAAGGGCGGATTCGAATCCGCCAAAGCCATCATGTTGCGTAGTGAAACAAAAGTTGGAAGTGACTCCGACACTCCTAAATCTGCCCAAAAAGAGGATGAAAAGCTGTAAAACAAGGAGGGGAGCACTAGCACACCCACAGAAAGAGTGAATCAACCGTTGTCCCAGGCCCCTATCATTCCTAAATCGGCCAAACAAGGTAAGTTGAGTTCAAATTCACTTAATACTAATCTGACTCATGTTCCTTTTCCTCGTAGGTTCATGCAATCAAAGAAGGACGAGAGTGAGAAGGACATTCTTGAAACATTCCGGAAAGTGCAAGTAAACATTCCACTCCTTGAGGCAATTAAACAAGTCCCGAAATATGCCAAATTTCTCAAAGAGTTATGCACAACCAAGAGAAGAATGTCGAACAAAGAGGTAGTTAAGGTAAGTGAAAATGTTTCAGCCGTATTGCAACGTAAACTGCCCACTAAATGCAAAGACCCCGGAAGTTTTACGATTCCCTGTGTGATTGGCAATACTCGATTTGAAAATGCAATGCTAGATTTAGAAGCATCTATAAATGTCATGCCTTACTCTATATATGCATCTATGAACTTGGGTGAATTGAAAAAGGATGGTGTGATTATACAATTGGCTGATCGTTCTAACGCATACCCAAAAGGTGTTTTGGAGGATGTTTTAGTACAGGTGAACCATTTGATCTTTCCAGCTGATTTTTACATTTTAGACATGGAAGATTCAGTCCATTCCACCTCTTTGCCGATTCTTCTTGGTAGGCCATTCATGAAGACAGCCCGTACAAAGATTGATGTATACAAGGGAACTTTGACGATGGAATTCGATGGGGAAGTTATCAATTTTAATATTTCTGAAACTATGAGATATCCCATTGATGATCACTCTTGCTTTTCTATTGATGTTATTGATTCTTTGGCGCAGGAGTATCTTGAGGAATTGAATGAGGATGCCCTTGAAATAGCCATTACGAAGGGCATAGAACTAAAAAACCAAGAACTTGGGGCAATGCAAACCCACGACCAAATTGGGGAGCCCAATGTCGTGCCCTTTATTGAGGAAGTTATGGAGGTTGTGGCGGCCCTTGAGTCACTTCCACGACAATATGGTAAGGTTCCGCTTTCAATTTCAAGTTCAGTTTCTACTAAGATGTTACCTTCTGTTGATCAGGCACCTACTCTTGAACTTAAGCCGTTGCCGGACCATTTGAAATATGTGTTTTTGGGAGATGATGAGACATTGCCCGTCATTGTTTCTTCAAGTCTCACGACACATGAGGACGAAAAGCTTGTGAGGGTGCTACGAGAGCATAAAACAGCCATGGGGTGGACCTTGGCCGACATTAGGGGAATTAGCCCCACCATTTGCATGCACCGCATACTTCTTGAGGAGGGGACTAAACCATCCCGAGAGGCTCAACGCCGTCTCAACCCTCCTATGATGGACGTTGTGAAGAAGGAAATAATCAAGCTCTTAGATTGTGGCGTGATCTATCCTATCTCCGATAGCCATTGGGTTTCACCAGTTCAAGTCGTTCCCAATAAATCTGGAGTTACCGTTGTCAAGAATGATGAGAACGAGTTGGTACCTACACGAATTCAAACCGGATGGCGTGTTTGTATTGACTATAGGAAGCTAAACGCTACAACGAGGAAAGATCACTTTCCTTTGCCATTCATTGACCAAATGCTTGAAAGGTTAGCCGGTCGTGCTTTTTATTGTTTTCTTGATGGATATTCTGGATATAACCAAATTGTAATAGCACCGGATGACCAAGAGAAGACCACATTCACATGTCCCTTTGGAACTTTTGCCTATCGTTGCATGCCATTAGGCCTATGCAATGCACCTGCCACTTTCCAAAGGTGTATGGTAAGTATATTCTCCGATTATGTTGAGAAGATAATTGAGGTATTTATGGATGATTTCAGTGTATTTGGGGAGTCTTTTGATAATTGTTTGGATAATCTGACCTTGATCTTGAAACGATGTGTTAAAACTAACCTTGTGTTGAATTGGGAAAAATGCCACTTTATGGTTAAACAAGGTATAGTTTTAGGCCATATTGTTTCAGAAAAAGGAATTGAAGTAGATAAATAAAAAATAGACCTTGTACGTCACTTACCCTCTCCTACTTCGGTTAGAGAGGTTCGTTCGTTTCTTGGCCATGCAGGGTTCTACAAGCGTTTCATCAAGGATTTTTTCAAAATATCTAACCCCCTTTGCCGATTGCTTCAAAAAGATGTGCCCTTCCAATTTGATGAGGAATGTGAATCAGCATTCAAGCAGCTCAAAGAGAAGCTCACTTCGGCCCCTATCATTGTTCCTCCCGATTGGAGCCTTCCTTTCGAGCTTATATGCGACGCATCCGACTATGCATTAGGCGCTGTTTTGGGGCAAAGAAAAGACAAGCAGCCGCATGTTATATACTATGCCTCTCTGACTCTCAATGATGCCCAATTGAACTACTCCACAACGGAAAAATAACTTCTAGCTGTTGTCTTTGCTTTAGATAAATTTTGATCTTACTTAATTGGAACTAAAGTGATTGTTTATACTGATCATGCAGCTTTAAAGTACTTACTAACGAAGAAGGAAGTAAAACCGAGGCTCATTGGTTGGATACTTCTTCTTCAAGAGTTTGACATCTAAATCCGAGACAAGAAAGGAAGCGAGAATGTGGTGGCTGACCACTTAAGCCGAATGGTCCATGAGGAGCATGAGCATAACGTGCCTATCCCTGAAACTTTCCCCGATGAGCAGCTGTTGTCCATTGAGGTAAGTGAACCATGGTATGCCGATCTAGTGAATTACTTAGTGTCTAAACAAGTTCCTAGCACTCTCACCAAGCACCAATGTGATAAACTTCGAAAATATGCACGTTTCTATGTTTGGGATGATCCCTATTTGTGGAAGTATTGCTTTGATTAGATTTTGTGTAGATGTATGCATGATTGTGAATTTCTTTCGATCCTAAGATTTTGTCATACTTATGCTCGTGGTGGACATTTTGGCACTCAAAGAACGGCATTAAAAGTTCTTGAATGTGGATTTTATTGGCCCACATTGTTTAAAGATGCTAGAACTTATTGTCTAACGTGTGATCGGTACCAAAGAATGGGAAAAATATGTACCAAGGATCAAATGCCGAAGCAACCCTTATCCTTTGTTGAAATTTTTGACGTTTGGGGTATTGATTTCATGGGTCTTTTCCCTCCATCTTATGGTTTCACTTATATCTTGCTAGCTGTTGATTACGTTTCAAAATGGGTGGAAGCAAAAGCCACTCGTACTAACGATTCTAAGTTTGTTGCAGATTTTGTGAAAACTAACATTTTTGCTAGGTTTGGAATGCCTAGAGTTCTCATTAGTGATGGAGGCTCCCACTTTTGTAATCGAACCATTGAGGCTTTGCTCAAAAAGTACAACGTTACACATAAGGTTTCAACACCTTATCATCCTCAGACCAATGGGCAAGCAGAGGTTTCAAGCAGAGAGATTAAGCAAATCCTTGAGAAAACTGTAGGGCCAACAAGGAAGGATTGGAGCTTGCGCTTAGACGATGCATTGTGGCCTTATCGTACGGCCTACAAAACTCCCCTTGGCATGTCCCCTTTTTGGCTCATCTATGGTAAGCCATGTCATTTGCCTGTCGAGTTAGAGCACAAAGCACATTGGGTTGTGAAAACCTTCAACATGGATATAGATGCCGCCGGGGTGCATAGAAAGCTCCAGTTAAATGAACTCAAGGAGATTAAGCACGAGGCGTATGAGAATGCTCAGATTTACAAGGATAAGACCAAGTCGTATCATGACAAGATGCTTCGTACAAAGACATTCACCAAGGGGCAGAAAGTGCTCCTTTTTGATTCTCGCCTTCGGTTATTCCCCGGTAAGTTACGCTCTCAGTGGATTGGACCCTTTGTTATTACTAATGTTTTTTCCCATGGTGCAGTCCAAGTCCAAAGCATGAAAACCGCCCATGAATTTAAGGTGAATGGGCATCGTTTGAAGCCCTATTACGACCTGTTTTTGGAGCATATTGTGGAGGAAATACCCCTCCATGCCGTGAGCCCTAATGGAGCTTAAAAAAAGGTATCGTCCGGCTGCAAGACGTTAAAGAAAGCGCTTTTTGGGAGGCAACCCATGTATTCAATTAAGGAAGATCTATAAATCGCTCCACAATCAGTTTTGCGTTTCTAAAAACCTTTCCTTTTCTGTAGTTTTATTTTGCCATGATTGTCATTTTTATTTGTTGCTTGTTTAATTGTTTTTGGTGTGGGTTTATTTTTGAAACACTGAAAGTTATGCAAAATATTTTTACATTCATAAAAAAGAAAGGAACATTAAGCAGATAAATACAAGAGAGAGAGCTTTCACAAAGGCCGCTTAGGAGAAGTCTCAGTAGTTGGCGGAGCCTCAGCAGTTGGCGGAGCCCCAGAAGAAGGAGGCAGCGGAGGTTGATCATTTGGAGCTTCAGTACGCGGTGCAGCCCCAGAAGACGAAGGAAAATGCTGTTGGAACAAGCCCACAAACCGCTGATGATCAAGTAAAATCTGACCATCAGATTCCTACATCTGGTCAATCTTCCTCTTCTTGTTTGTAGCATACTTATGTGCGAGCCTATGCAATTATTTATTCTCATGCTTAAGCCCTCTAATCTCCTGCTTGAGACTCATCACTTCAACCGCCAATGATTCAACTTGACGGGTTCGGGCAAATAGGCATTGGGCCATATTAGACACGGAACCTGCGCACTGCACACTGAGAGTCAAAGAATCCTTTACAGCCAACTCATCAGACCGTTTGGCAAGTAGTTTATTATCTTTGGCAGTGACAAGGTTCCTGATAGGAGCATATTTATGCGCCTTAGTTTAGCTTGTTCTTGTGCATTTATAGTGTTTTTCCTTAGTAAAGTAGTCTTTTAAGCTAGTTTTATGTGTTTTCAGGTTCTGAGGGCAAAGTATGCAAAAGGATGCATTTTGGAGCCTTTTGGAGCAAATTAGAGCTTGGAATGGACATCATATGCTTGGAGCCAAGAGGATAGACGAAATTGAAGATTTGAAGATGATGTTTCCTACTTGAGCAAGGTTTCCTAGTCGAAGTAGGAAAGCGCCTAATTAGAAGATGAAATCCTAGTCAACAAAGGATTCCTAATTGAAGAAGGATTCCTAATCAACGAGGGATTCCTAGTTGAAGATGGATTCCTAGAAGAATGAAGATTCCTACTCAAACAAGGTTTCCTACTCGAAGTAGGAAAGATAAATCCAAATGGCATCAAGTTGCAGCTACAAAGAAGATTTCCAAGTCCAAGATGGAAAAGGTTTCCAAGATGAAGTAGGAAAAGAATTCCAAGTCAAGGGAGGATTGTGACATGTTTTCCTAATGCTAGAAGGACTCCTAAGTGTTGTAGGACACAAATGAGAAGTTTCTAGAAAGTTTACATCCTTGCCGTGGGTTTTATGCAATTCCTATCAGTTTTGGGGCTTTCTAGAAGCCCTATCCTTAATCCCTACATTGGTGCCGCACCCTAGCTTCTAGATACCCTAATTCCTTGCCTTGCAAGGCATTCTAGAAACCTTATCACCTTATCCCATTGCTGCCGCACCCTTATCCCTTTTCCTTTGCAAAATCTGATTGTTTGGACCTATTTCCTTGTGGATTTGGATTTTTCTAATCCATATCTGATTCCCCTAGGGTTTTAAGTGCCTATATATACTCATATTAAACCCTAAATCAGATCACCACTCACCACAATTCACAATTAATTCCAGAAATTCGTCCAACCCTCTCTACACTCTTGCCGCACCAACCAAACACCATTCCCCCTAGTTTTAAGTCTTGCCGCACCATCCCCATCCCCTAAACACTACTACATCCATCCATAACCATGCATCCATACACCTAAAGTCCCAACCTGTCCCTAAAGTCCTTTGCCGCACCAAGGAGGAGGAGAAGGAAGCTCGGAAGTTCATGCCATTCAAGTTCGCGTCGCTGGAATTTCTAGGTGTTTCTTTTCCTTTGATTTCAATGTTTAAATTCAATTCTCTTTGTTTTGTGCGTATGAGGAACTAAACCCCCCCTTGGCTAGGGGGGATTCGAAATACATGTTTATGCTTGCATTATGATTTGATTACTTCTAATTGCGTTTCATAAGTTGTGAATTCAATTTACTTATCTATGTGAATTACATTGATTTGTGTGTGTTGGTTGAGAGTGCACGCTTAATTATCATGCATAGATTGAATGCTAGGATATAAGGAAGTTTCACCTAATCGTTATGGACTTATATTCACAAGTAGTAAAGGTTGATGATCTCAATCGCGTTAAGTAAATTCTTGGCATAAGTTTCATGCAATCATAGTAACAAGTGCTTCGTCAATGCTTATGGTTTTCATAGAACTTAATGATTCTTGCTTGTATCTCTATTATGCAATCATGTAGGGGACTTGTGGGGAATGTTTTGGGTTGTCGTATGCAATCATCCAATTCAATAACGTTAGGAAAATTTGAAGGTTAATTTAAGCGGACCTAATTAACTTGGGGCATTAAGAATTGATGGTTTATTGAAAAGCAATTGGAAATCGTTTTGTATGCAAGTATAACATGTGTGGAGATGAACCCCTTAGCTACCCTTCCATTCACCCATTTAAATCAAATTCGTTTTTACAATCTGTTCTAATTAACAAAGTTTGTTTTGTTTTTAATTTCGTCCAAAACCAATCCCCCTTTGTTTCAAAGTGTCAAATTAGTTAGTAAGTGTTTCACTTTGTGTTTTTAAGTGTTTTGGTTCAAGTTAAACCCAAATTCGTCCAATTTGGTGCTTAGTGTCCAAAACTGCCCAGATTGTGTTTTTGAGGCAGTTTTGAGTGTTTTGGTGCTGTTTTGAGTCTTTTGGTTTGTTTTGGTGTTTTAAAGTTTAGTTTTGCATTCTGTGAGTCTAGTTTAGTGTTTTAAACTTGTTTTTACGTTTTTAAGTCGATTCCAAGTGATTTTGCAATCCCTCCTAATCCCCGGTCTAGAACGATCCCTACTTACATACATTGCTACAATTGATCAAAAGCTGAGCTTGCTTAGAAACCACGGCCAATCTTGTTTTCCAGATTTGTCTGCACTTGTCACATGCAACTCGACGGGATTTCAGAGATCGAAGAGGCAATTCTAGATATCGCAGAGGCATCTGCTTTTGCAGACGTGTCAACATCTGTCACATGCAGAGTAAGCTTTGCAAAACTCACGGGCAGTTTGTCGACGCGCCGATTCCAACCATCTGCTGCTTTTGTAGACGTGTTAACATCTGTCACGTGCAGAGTAAGCTTTGCGGAAATCACGGGCAGTTTGTCGAAGCGCCGATTCTAGCCATCTGCTTTTCCTGACGTGTCAACATCTGTCACTTGCAGAGTCAGCTTTACGGAAATTACGGGCAATTTGTTGAAGATCTCTTGTGAAGTAGAAAGCACGTGAAGTTTACTATTAAATCATCCAACGGTTGCTGACAAGAGTGAAAGAATAGCACCGGTTATTAATTCCTATAAATGTCATTCTTCACCCTCAATTACAAGGCAGACATACATAACCCCCTTTCTTCTCAGAAAAAATGTCTTTCCAACACACCCTCTCGAGTCACTCAGTGTTTCTTATTCCTTGGGGTACCTCTGCAAACAACTCATCCAAAGGAAAAGTATTTCATATCATGAAGGTTGAAAGCAAGAGTATCTCATATCATGCTTTCTCCTTGTCCTTCTCCATGTCTTTGTTTTAGGACAAGGAGAAAGAGAGCAATCAGCCAACACTTGGTATCAATCTTCCGATATGGAACCGACTGCCTGGAAACCCTTCCTGATTGCTTACCTAGCCTTGCTCTCGAGTACTCATCTTCATCATCTTATGCTTCCTCTTCGTCTACCACATCTGTCTGGGGAACAGATAAGGGAAGTGAAAATGATACCTAGAAACATGTGGAGACAATTTACCAATTCATCCTCAGCTAGGGACAAGGAGAAAGAAAGCAAGAGGTGGGAACTTGGAAAGATTGTAGAAAGAAAGAGACCAACACCTTAATCTCATGCCTGCCTGCTGTGCAGAAGAAACAAGCAGAAAAGAATCCAGACTGCACAATCAAATCAACCCAGCAGGAGTCTGATTTGAAACCAAGGAACTCTGATATTCCTCGCTCAGGATTCCAAACCAGTTCGAGACTAAAGCTGTGGAAAGTCAACGAGATCATCTATCTCCAAAACCAGATTTGCGTTCTTAAACTCTACTCTGTCTGTTTTTTTTTTTTTTTTTTACTGTACTATACTTGTCATGTTTATTCGTTGTTTGTTTATTTTCTTATTTTTGTGTGAGTTTATGCTTGAAACATTGAGGACAATGTTTGATTTAAGTGTGGGGGGGGGGGGATAACCATTGTTTTGCATGAAATTCGTAGAAATTTATGATATGATATTAACTAGCACTCAAATTAACCCTCTTTTTATCAATTGTAGTAAGTATGTAAGTAGGGATCGTTCTAGGCCGGGGATTAGGAGGGATTGCAAAATCACTTGGAATTGACTCAAAAACGTAAAAACAAGTTTAAAAACACTAACTAGACTCAAAGAAGGTAAAACTATAACTTAAAACACCAAAACAAACCAAAAGACTCAAAATAACACAAAAACACTCAAAACTACCTTAAAACCACTTTCTGGGCAGTTTTAGACTCTAAACAATATTTCGACAAAATAGGTTTTAACTTGACTCAAAACACTTAAAAACACAAACTAACACACTTTCTAACTAATTTGACACTTGAAAACAAAGGGGCATTGGGTTTTGACGAATTTGAAAACAAAATCAAAACTTTGTAAAACGAACAGATTTTAGAACGAATTTGGTTTAAATGAATGGATGGAAGGCTAGCTAAGGGGTTCATGTCCACACATGTCACACTTGCATATAAAACGATTTCCAATTGCTTTTCAATAAACCATGAATTCTCAACGCCCAAAGTTAATTAGGTCCGCTTAAATTAACCCTCAGATTTTCCTAACGTTATTGAATTGGATGATTGCATACGACAACCCAAAGCATTCCCCACAAGTCCCCTACATGATTGCATAATAGAGATACAAGCAAGAATCATTAAGTTCTATGAAAATCATAAGCATTGACGAAGCACTTGTTACTATGATTGCATGAAACTTATGCCAAGAATTTACTTAACGCGATTGAGATCATCAACCTTTACTACTTGTGAATATAAGTTCATAACGATTAGGTGAAATTCCCTTATATCCTAGCATCAAATTCATGCATGGAAACTAAGTGTCGACCCTCAATCAATATACAAGAATAAGTTTTAATTCACATAGATAAGCAAATTGAAATCACAACTTATGAAACGCAATTAGAAGTAATCAAATCATATAGCAAGCATAAACATGGTTTCGAATCCCCCCCTAGCCAAGGGGGGTTTAGTTCCTCATACTCGCAAATAAACAAAGATAAATAAATTTAAACGTTAAAACAAAGATAGAAAACACCTAGAAACGCTCCACAATCCAAGCTCCTTGAATGGCATGCACGGCTCCAAGAGTTCTTCCTTGTTCTCCTTTGCAAACTCACGGCACAAGAGGTATATTTGGGTGAATGGTGTAGTGAAAATATGGTAGAGGATGGTGACTAAATGGTGCAGCCAAGGGTGGTATTTATAGGCTGAAATTCGCAGCCCCTATGTGGCAAAGGAAAAGGATTTAAAAGCCTAATTTGTATAGGATAATAACACACAATCCTTGAAGGAAAAGGCTAAGGCTTTTAGAAACTAAGGGGGAAAGGAATAATCAGGTTTCTAGGAGTTCTAGAAAGGTTTGGGGCGTCACTTTTGTAGGACAAGGGATAAGGTCTTCTAGAAAGGTTGTTTTGTGGCTGATTTCTAGAAAAATAAGGGATAAGGTATGGCACCTTTGTAGGAGTGGATAAGGGCTTCTAGAAACCAATTTTAATGTGCCATAATCTAGTTAGAAAGCCTCCTAAGTGGCTGAAATGTGGATAGTTTAGGATTAGGATAAGATAGGATAGGATAAGGTTTGTTTGGATAAGATAAGCTAAGATAAGGTTATGGATGAGGTTTTGGATAAGATTCCTTATCTTGAGCTGATTCTTTGGCTTTAATTCTCCTTCTTCATGTAGGAATACTTGCTTGAGTAGGAAACTTCATTCGTCTAGGAATCCATCTTCAATTAGGACTCCTTTATTGATTAGGAATCCTTCTTTGTTTAGGAATCCTTCATGTAAGCCCTTTCCTACCTCAACTAGGAAACTTTGTATCTTCAATTCTTCAACTTCAAAACACATTCCTAGCTTCATCAATCCCTCAAATTCGTCCATCCCTTGTGCTTCACGTGCATGAACTCCATTTTAGCCCAATTTCGCTCCAAAATGCTCCAAATTGCATCCTTTTGCTCACTTTGTCTCTAAAACCTGAAAACACATGAAAATAGCTTAAAAGACTAACTTAACTAAGAAAACACAACATAAATGCATAAGAACTAACTAACTAAGGCGCATAAATATGCTCCTATCAAATTCCCCCACACTTAGCTTTTGCTAGTCCTCGAGCAAAACAACGAAACAAAACATAACCTAAACCTTCCAACAATCGCCTCAGGGATTTCCAATGGTACATGACACACCAAAGATCACTACTTACATAGATTTTAGCCCTCCATACTCTCGAGCACATACTTAATCATAGTCATCACTTACTAGCTCACAATTAATCAATTAAAACAATGTTTTGAATGTAGTAACATGCCTTAGAGAATCCCTCAATTCCTCACTAGATATGCACTCATTTTTCACTTAGATTTTCTGACTACACACCCTACACTAGTTATATGTAAGAAGATTGATGTAAATATGAAAACTAATGCTCACATATGTTATGACAATAAAAACATTTTCTGGAATTATGAATGTATGTATATGATCTCATGAATGGAATGCTACTACTTAGACGCGAAAACCAAGGATATCATATGCTCATACCAACTCCAAACTCCACATATTGAAACACATAACAATCAAGATAGAAGCAAAGGGTTGTAACGGGGCTAAGGTATTGGCTAACAAAGAAAGGTAAGGATAAACAAACATTCTTAAAGAATAATAAGCAAGTTATGAAATTGACACTTAGAATTCACTTTTGCATGCAAAAATCAATGTTTAAACCCAAGGGAAAGACTCATGCAACACTTAGGGTCTAATTGAACTTTTTGAACCCTTGCTTCAACAACCAACAACTTAGAGCTCATTTTATGCTCTTTCAACTCCTTTTCATACTTTTCACACTTTTCTCTTTTTTTTCTTTCTTTTTCTACGAATTTTCTTTTTTTTCTTTTTTCTTTCTTTCTCTAACCCGTGCCCTCCTTACTTCTTTTGGCACACAAACTTTCCCTTCCCCCACACTTAGTTTTCTGCACAACGTTGATCAAAAGGAATTCCCTCTAAGTCATGCTTTATTATCCTTTAAGAACAAGGGTATGGATAGTCCTACTCTAGGCTAGGTAAGGATAATGTGGCTAACAACAAAAATAGGCTAAATAAGGCTCAAAGGGGTTAATCCTACAAAACAATATGCATGGGATGAAGGCTTTTTGGCTCTAGTGATAACTACTAAACAACTTCATCTTGTTATATGTTATGCACTCAATTTTAAGTTTTGAATGAAATGCGTATGAGTTCTAATATTTAGATCTATAATGATGAAACGCCTTCTAAGTAGCAACCAAGCAAAGAATGATGAGATCATGCAACAACTTTAGAAAACAACAATTTCACAGATTTATTAACTTTCCAAAGAATGTTAAGGCTCAAGTCTCACAAGGTTGTAGCGTTAGTTTGAGTTACTTCCTTCAAGCATGTTACAAAAACTGATTTTTTTTCTTTGTGATTACATGTGAATTTGTAAACTATAATTATAACCAAGCATAAACCAAAGAGCATATCAAACTTCCATCCATGCTTGTAACTTTCTTTAACAGTCATGCAATTAAAAACCAAATCCTCATCATTGTGTTGGAAGGTATCCTAAGACACAAACACACAAAAACAACTTTAAAACGACTCTTTTTGGGTTTTTTCAAAACTTTTTCGAATTTTTTCTTGAATTTTCGTATCTTCTGGTAAAGCCATATAAAAACACATCAAAACATTCTAAAAACACTCAAAAACAATGAAAAACAACCTTTGAAATGGTAGGTGGTAAAATCCTCCGAATTTGACACAAAAACACTTTGTTTACCCCCCCCACACTTAAACCAAACATTGTCCTCAATGTTTCAAACATAGACTCGCACAAAAACAAGCAAATAACACAACTTGCAAACATGACAAATATGGCAAAGTAAAAACAATAAAGAGTAGGGTTTAGAAACACAAATCTGATTATGATGCCGGAGCTTCCTAGGTTATTTGCATGGGTTGCCTCCCAAGAAGCGCTTTCTTTAACGTCTTGCAGCCGGACGATGCTCCATTGAAGGTTTATGGAACCCTACGGCATGGAGTGGTTTTTCCACATCCTGTCGTACGAAATACGTCATTCTTTGGGTCCTTGAATGGGATGGGATAATGATCATTTCTTATTGTCATGTTTTGTTTCTCTAAATCAACACGAACTCTCCCACCACGTTGTCTTCGATTAGGTACCTGCACCATACAAGGTAACAACCTATTAGTTGAAATGGGAATCGAAATTGGAATAGGTGGCTTACCTTTGTACGGCAAAGAAGTGGTAGCACTATGGACATATGCACAAGGGTTGCTCATGGCCAATTGTGGTGCTTCCAAGGTTGGAGCCGTGCACTCCTTGTGCTCTACTCCAAGTTCCTTCTCGGTGCTAGTTCGAGAAACATCCTTCTTGATCTTTGTTGAACATTCTGTCCCTATGTTTTCAATTACATTAATAGCATAACAAGAACGAACATCATTAGTATTCTCAATCGATTCAGGAATCTTAAAGTTAATCATATCACCACCAAAGGCCATAGTTACTGCTCCCTTGGCCACGTCAATCTTGGTTTGAGCCATTTTCATGAATGGTCGTCCAAGTAAGAGTGGTGATGGTGGAGAGTGGGTTGAGTCCTCCATATCAAGCACATAGAAATCTGCAGGAAAAATCAAATGGTCTACCTGCACCAAAACATCTTCCAACACTCCCTTGGGATATGCATTAGATCGATCGGCTAATTGAATAATAACGCCATCATTTTTAAGCTTTCCTAGATTCATAGATGCATAAACAGAATATGGCATGACATTTATAGATGCACCTAAATCTAACATAGCATGATCAAACCTCGTATTGCCAATAACACAAGGGATAGTGAAACTACTTGGATCTTTGCATTTAGATGGTAACACAACATAAATGAATAAGAACTAACTAACTAAGGCGCATAAATATGCTCCTATCAATTTATCACCCATTACTTCTAGTGTTGTTCCTTGCTGTTTTTTTTAAGTGTTTTTTAAGCTGTTTTGGAGTGTTTTAGTGTGTTTTGATATAAAAATCCGAAAATCTCATAAAAATTTGAAAAATCGTTTTGAAAAACCCAAAAAGAGTTGTTTTTGTGTGTTTATTTGTGTCTTAGGGTACCTTCCAACACAATGATGAGGATTTGGTTTTTAATTACATGACTGTAAAAGAGAGTTATAAACATGTATAAAAATTTGATTTACTCTTTGGTGTATGCTTGGATGTGGTTATAATTTATGAATTCACAGCAATCATAAAGGAAAAATCAGTTTTTGTAACATGCTTGAAGGAAGAAACTCAAATGAACGCTACAACCTTGTGAGACTTGAGCCTAAACGTTTATTTGGAGAGTTAATAATTTGTGCATCATTGTTTCCTAAAGTCGTTGCATGATCTCATTACTCTTTGCTTGGTTGCTACTTAGAAGGTGTTTCATCATTTAGTTCCAAATGCTAGAACTCATGCCTATTTCATTCAAAGCATGCTATTGATTTGCATAACACATATTCAAGATGAAGTTGTGTAGTGACCACCAAAGCCAAATTGTCGTGCCCCTATTTCATTATGTGTTTAAGTTTAACCCCGTTGAGCTTTGTTAAGCCTATGTTCTTTGTTAATCCACACTATCCTTACCTAGCCTAGTTTTAGGACCATCCATACCCTTGTTCTTGAAGCATAGTAAAACATGACTTAAAATGAACTTTTTTTTTATCAATGCATTGCAGAAAGCAAGTGTGGGGGAAGTGATTCTTGTGTGTGTGTGTGTGCCAAAGTCCTTAATAAGGCACCGGTAGAAAAAAAAAATTTGTTAAAAAAGGGTCCAAAACATTGAATTCGACCCTAAGTGTTGCATAAATCTTCCCTTTGTATTTAAAAGTTGATTCTGCATTCTAAAGTGAATTCCAAGTGTCTATTTCATTGATTTGCTTGCTATCGCTTTAAGAACGTTTGTTATTCCTATCCTTTCTTTATTAGCCATTACCCCCAAGCCTTGTTACAACCCTTGACTTCAATCTTGAGTGTTGTGTGTTTCAATTTGTAGAGTTCGAAATTGGTATGAGCATATGGTGTCACTGGTTCTCGTATCTAAGTAGTAGCATTCCATTCATGAGATCATATCTAAACATGCTTAATAACTCCAGAAAATTGCTTTCTATGTTATAACATATGTGAGTCCTAGTCTTTCGTGTTTACATTAATCTTCTCATATATACTAGTGTAGGGTGTGTAGTCAGAAAATGTGTGAAAATAAAGTATCTTGTAAGAAATTGAGGGAATTCTCTAAGGCATGTTACTACATTCAAAATGTTGTTTTAATTGATTAAATGTGAGCTAGTAAATGGTGACTATGATCAAGTATGCTCGAGGGTAAGGATCGCTTAAATCTATGTGAGTGGTGATCTCTAGCATGTCATATTTCATTGAAAATTCCTGAGGCAAATGTTGGAAGGTATAGGTTATGTTTTGTTTGTTCCGTTGTTTTGTTTTGCTTGAGGACTAGCAAAAGCTAAGTGTGGGGGAATTTGATAGGAGCATATTTATGTGATTGAGTTAGCTTATTCTCAAGCATTTATGTTGTTATTTCTTAGTTAATTATGTATTTTAAGCTATTTCTGTGTGTTTGTAGGTCCATAGGCCTTATAAAGCAATAAGGTGCATTTTGGTGCATTTTGGAGCAGTTTTGGGCTTGGAATGGATAACACATGCATGGAGCAAGGTGGATGGATGAAATTGAAGACTAAAGAGGCTTGGAATGTGTTAAAAAGAAAGAAGAATTAATGTAAAAATGACAAAGAGCTCAGCAACCAAAGAAGAAACATGAGTCAAGATTACCTTATCATCATCCATGTTCCCTCCTTGCACTTAATTGCTACACCATTCCTTTTTCCCTCTATCATTTCAGATTTCATGCATCATTACTTTGAATCATTTCATCACCACTCCATTTTACCCATGCTTTGCATCATTACTCCACTTTCACCTTTGAATCATTTCAACACCACTCCATTTTACCCATGCTTTGCATCATTACTTCACTTTCACCTTTGAATCATTTCAACACCACTCCATTTTACTCATGCTTTGCATCATTACTCCACTTTCACTTTTGAATCATTTCAACACCACTCAATTTTACCCATGCTTTGCATCATTGCTCCACTTTCACCTTTGAATCATTTCAACACTACTCCATTTTACCTATGCTTTGCCTTGCACTTCCTCTATAAAAGGAAGTGTGTGTAACATAAATGGACTTCATATATTTTTTTAGATCATTCACTCCCATTTCAATACAACCTTCATCCAAACACATCCATTCATATTTACATCCATTCCTCCATACAAACAAACCTTCAAACACTCATCAACACCTTGTGCCGTAGCAAAGGAAGGAAAGGAAAGTGCTTGGACTTGCGTGCTGTCAACTTGGATCGTTGGAGCGTTTAGGTGTTTTCTTTCTTTTGTTTCCAATGTTAAATTCATTTTCTGATTTTGTTGCAATTATGAGTGGCTAAACCCCCATTTAGTTAGGGGGAAGTTTGAAGCCATGAACATGCTTGAGATATGAATTGATTTCTTCCAATTGTGATTTGATAAGTTGTGATTGCAATTCAATTATCTATTTTATTCATAATTGATTCTTGTACGTTTTAATTTTCATGCATGAATTAGAAGCTAGAATATAAATGAGTTTCACCTTATCGTTACAAGTTTATATTCATGAGTAGTGAAGGTTGTTTATCACAATCGCGTTAATTGAATTCTTGGCAATTGTATCATGCATTCATAGTTATAATTGTCTCGTCAACACTTATGATTTTCATTGAACATAATGATCTCTGATTGTATCTCTATTATGCATTCATATAGGGGACTTTTAGAGAATGATTTGGGTTGTCGCATGCATTCATCCAATTCAATGAGTAAAGGAAAATATGAGGGTTAATTTGTGCATCACGGTTAATCTGGGGTGTTGAGCATACATAATAGTTTATTGAAAAGAAATTGGAAATCGATTCATGTACAAGTGTGTCATGTGTGAAGAACGGACCTCTAACTAATCCATCCAAAACAACCAATTTCGTGCAAATCTGTTTAGTTCTAGTTTCTGTTTTGTTTTACTTTATTTTCGTCCAAAACCCAATCCCCCTTTACTTTAGTGTGTCTAATTAGTTAGAATTTGTTTTAGTTTGTGGTTTTAAGTGTTTTGAGTCTATAGAGTCTAGTTAAGTGTTTTTAAGTTTCGTTTTGTAAGTCAGTTTAGTTTAGATTAGCAATCCCTCCTAATCCCCGGTCCAGAACGATCCCTACTTATACATATACTACAATTGTCAAAAGAGGGTTTAATTTGAGTGCTTAACTTTCATCGCATCAATGACACACATTCAAATTGATTTCCAATTACTTCTCTCAATAAGTCAAGAAACTCAATACTCCAGGTTAACTGTGACAACACTTTTTTAACCTTCAAGTTCTCTTTAAGTTAATGAATTGGATGGGAAAGCACATACAACAATTCAAAGCATTCTCTAAAAGTCCCCTACGTGAAAAGCACAATAAAGGTACAATCAAAGATCATTAAGTTTCATGAAAACTATAAGCATTGACAAGGCAATTGTAACTATGAAAAGCATGAAACTTTTGCCAAGAATTCACTTAACACGATCGTTTATAAGCGACCTCCACTACTTGCAAATATAAGTTTGTAACTATTAGGCGAAACTCCCTCATATTTTAGCTTCAAATCCTTGCATGAAAACGAAGTGTACACTCTTAATAAACATACAAGAATAAGTTATCAATCAAACGGTTAAGCAAATTGAATTCACAACTTATGAAATAACAACTGAAGGTAATCAATTCATAATGCAAGTATAATCATGGTATTGAATAGGCCCCTAGCCAAGAAGGGCTTAGTTCCTCATAAACGCAAAACAAAGATACATAAATTTAGACATTGAAAACAAAGAATGAAAACACCTAGAAATGCTCCAACAATCCAACGTCTTGAATGGCAAGCATGTCCAAGGGTCTCCTTCCTTCTTCTTTGCTGTGGCACAAGGGATGGGTGAAGGTTTTTGTGGTGATTTGTGGTGGTGGATGAATATAGGTTGGTTATGGTGAAGGGTGGAGTGCTTAGAATGGTCAGCAAGGGCCTTTATTTATAGGGGAAGGAAGGGCTTCGAATTTGAAGTGGTTTTAGGGAAGGATTTATGTAGGAAAAGGAATGTGATTTTGGGTCAGAAAATAGGCAAGAAAGGTGCAGGAATTAAAGAGCAAAGGAAAGGAAAATTCGGCAGAAATTGTAGGACAGATTTAGGAATGTGTTTTGAAGCACAAAATAGGTAAGAAAGGATGTTGGGTGCGGCATAGGGTTTTAGGGAAAAGGAAATATGTTTTAGGACATAAAATAGGAAGGAGAATCTCTCCCTTGTGCGGCAAGGGATGGAACAAAACAGGAATGTAGTTTAGATGTAGAAAATAGGAAAGAAAGGTTGTGTCTTGTGCAGCAAAGAACTAGAAATTAAAGGGATGGTGCGGCAATATCTAGGGCAAGTTGTAGGACTTCTAGAAACATGTAATTAGGCAACCTAACATGTTTTGAAACCCTTTTGTGGCTGGAATATAGGTGAGGAAGGATTAGGAAACTTCGAGGCCAAGAATAGAAACTTCAAACTTTAGAAACTTTGGCTTCCAATTCTGAACTCTTTGTTCTTAATTTTAATTTCTTCATTTCTTTCATCTCATTATTCATTCCTAGCCTCCTTTGATCTTCAATTTCATCCATCTACTTAGCTCCAAGCATATGCTATCCATTCCATGCCCAAAAATGCTCCAAAAGGCTCCAAAATGCACATTTTTGCATACTTTGTCCTTAGAACCTGAAATTGCACGAAAATGACTTTAAACACTAAAATAACTAAGGAAAACAACATAAATGCACAAGAACAAGCTAACTAAGTTGCATAAATATGCTCCTATCAAATTCCCCCACACTTAGCTTTTGTTAGTCCTCGAGCAAAACAAACAAACAAAACAAACAAAACAAAACCTAGACCTTCCAACAATTGTCTTAGGGATTTCCAATGAACATGACACGTTAAAAATCATCATTCCCACAGATTTGAGTCATCTTCACACTTGAGCACGTACTTAATCATAGTCACCACTTACTAGTTCACATTTAATCAATTAAACCATGGTTTTGAATGTAGTAACATGCCTTAGAGAATTCGCTCCATTCCTTACAAGATATGCACTCAATTTTCTCTCAGATTTTCTAACTACACACCCTTGATATGATATTAACTAGCACTCAAATTAACCCTCTTTTTATCAATTGTAGCAAAGTATGTAAGTAGGGATCGTTCTAGGCCGGGGATTAGGAGGGATTGCTAAATCACTTGAAAACTGACTCAAATACGTAAAAACAAGTTTAAACACTAAACTAGACGCAAAGAATGCAAAACTAAACTTTAAAACACCAAAACAAACCAAAAGACTCGAAACAGCAAACAAACACTCAAAACTGCCTTAAAAACACTTTCTGCGCAGTTTCTGACACCAAGGAAGAATTTGGATGAAAATTGGTTATAACTTGACTCAAGACACTTAAAAACACAAACTAAATTGATTTCTAACTAATATGACCCAACAAAGTAAAGGGGGATTGATTTTGGACGAATTTAAAAACAAAACAAGTAACTAAACTAAACAGATTTTAAAACGAAATTGGTTAAAGTGAATGGATGGAAGGTTAGCTAGGGGGTTCTTCTCCACACATGTCACACTTGCATACAAAACGATTTCCAATTGCTTCTCAATAAACCATGAATTCTCAACGCCCCAAGTTAATTAGGTCCGCTTAAATTAACCCTCAGATTTTCCTTAAGTTATTGAATTGGATGAATTGCATACAACAACCCAAAGCATTCCCCACAAGTTCCCTACATGAAAGCGCATAATAGAGATTCAAGCAAGGATCATTAAGTTCTATGAAAATCATAAGCATTGACGAGGCACTCGTAACTATGAAAGCGCATGATACTTATGCCAAGAATTTACTTAAACGCGATTGTGATCAACAACCTTTACTACTTGTGAGTATAAGTTCATAACAATTAATTGAAATTCCCTTATATCCCAGCATCAAATTCATGCATGCAAACTAAGCAGGCCCTCTTAACCAACATACACAAACCAGTTTTAATTCATATAGATAAGTAAATTGAATTCACAACTTATGAAACGCAATTAGAAGTAATCAAATCATATAGTAAGCATAAACATGGTTTTGAAGCCCCCCCTAGCCAAGGGGGGTTTAGTTCTAATATGATATTAACTAGCACTCAAATTAAACCCTCTTTTTATCAATTGTAGCAATGTATGTAAGTAGGGATCGTTCTAGACCGGGGATTAGGAGGGATTGCTAAATCACTTGAAAACTGACTCAAATACGTAAAAACAAGTTTAAAACACTAAACTAGACTCAAAGAATGCAAAACTAAACTTTAAAACACCAAAACAAACCAAAAGACTCAAAACAGCACCAAAACACTCAAAACTGCCTTAAAAACACAATATGGGCAGTTTTGAACACTAGACACAAAATTGGACGAAAATTGGTTTTAACTTGACCTAAGACACTTAAAAACACAAACTAACACACTCTCTAACTAATTTGACACTTGAAAACAAAGGGGGATTTGTTTTGGACGAATTTAAAAACAAAACAAACTTTGTGAATTAGAACAAATTGTAAAAACGAATTTGATTGAATTGAATGGATAGAACGCTAGCTAAGGGGTTCATCTCCACACATGTTATACTTGCATTCAAAACGATTTCCAATTGCTTTTCAATAACCCATGAATTCTCAACGCCCCAAGTTAATTAGGTCCGCTTAAATTAACCTTCAGATTTTCCTAACGTTATTGAATTGGATGATTGCATACGACAACCCAAAGCATTCCCCGCAAGTCCCCTACATGATTGCATAATAGAGATACAAGCAAGAATCATTAAGTTCTATGAAAATCATAAGCATTGACGAAGCACTTGTTACTATGATTGCATGAAACTTATGCCAAGAATTTACTTAACGCGATTGAGATCATCAACCTTTACTACTTGTGAATATAAGTCCATAACGATTAGGTGAAATTTCCTTATATCCTAGCATCAAATTCATGCATGCAAATTAAGTGTCGACCCTCAACCAACATACACAAATCAGTTTTAAATCTTGTAGATAAGTAAATTGAATTCACAACTTATGAAACGCAATTAGAAGTAATCAAATCATATAGCAAGCATAAACATGGTTTCGAATCCCCCCTAGCCAAGGGGGGTTTAGTTCCTCATACTCGCAAAGCAAAGATACATAAATTTAGAAATAAAAATCCAAAGAAAGAAAACACCTAGAACGCTCCAACTTGGCAGCAAGCTCATCAACGAATTCTCCTTCCTCCTTGCTGCGGCAGAGAACTTTAGAACAGGTTTTTGGGGTTATTTGTGGTGTAGAATGGATAGGGAATGGTATGGGAAGGTTTAGGGTTGATGGGGGTACGGCTAGGGATGATTTTGGGCAGAATTTTGGGACTTTGGTGATGGGAAGGTGCGGCAGAAATCAATGGCAGATTTCTGGCGTGAATGATTGTGTATGGGAGATGGTAATCTGATCTAGGGGTTATAATGAGTATATATAGGCATCCAAAACCCTAGGGTAATCAGATTAGGGTTTCTAGAAGCCCAAATCCACCAGAAATTAGGTTAAAACAATCAGATTTTTAGTAGGAATAAGGCCTAAGGTGCTGCTAGGGTTAGGGTTTAGAGATGGGTCTTCTAGAATGCCTTGCAAGGCAAGGAAATCAGATATTCTAGAGGCCTAGGTGCGGCTAGGGTTAGGGTCCACAAGAAATTAGCATTTAGGTCATCTAAAAGCCCAAAGCCAAGAATAGAAACTCTCGAAAATGGAAACCTCCAAGAATAGAAACTTCCAACTTTAGAAACTTTGGTTTCCAAATCTGAATTCTTTGTTCTTCACTTTCATTTCTTCATTTCTTAAGCTTGATGCGAAATAGATAAGCACACAAATTAAACCCTCTTTTTGTCAAATTGTAGCAAAGATGTAAGTAGGGATCGTTCTAGACCGGGGATTAGGAGGGATTGCTAAACACTTGGAAACTGACTTAAAAACTCAAAAACAAAGTTTAAAACACTAAACTAGACTCAAAGAATGCAAAACTACAGGTTAAAACACTTAAACAAACCTAAAACTCAAAACAGCAACCTAATGACTCAAAACTGCCTAAAAACCACTTTCTGGGCAGTTTTGAGAACCTAACAAGAACTTGGACGAATTTGAGTGAAAACTTGAATCAAAACACTTAGAAACACAAATCAAAACACTTTCTAACTAATCTAAGACTTCAAAATAAAGGGGGATTTGTTTTGGACGAAAATTGAAAACAAAACAGAAACTTAAAACTAAACAGATTGTAAAACATTTTTGGATGAAAAGGATGGATAAAAGGCTAGTTAGGAGGTTCTTCTCCACACATGTCACACTTGCAAACAAAACGATTTTCAGTTGTTCTTCCAATAAATTATAAATACTCAACGCCCCAAATTAACCGTGAATTGCACTAATTAACCCTCAGTTTTTCCACAAGTTATTAAGTTGGATGATTGCATACGACAACCCAAAACATTCTCTACAAGTTCCCTACATGAATTGCATAATAGAGATACAAGCAAGAATCATTAAGTTCTATGAAAAACATAAGCATTGACGAAGCATTCGTTACTATGAATTGCATGAAACTTATGCTAAGAATTCATTCAACGCGATCGTTTTCAAGCGATCTTCACTACTTGTGATTATAAGATTGTAACTATTAGGTGAAACTCCCTCATAATCTAGCATCATATTCATGCATGAAAACTAAGAGTGCACTCTCAATCAACATACACAAATAAGTTATCAATCAAATAGATGAACGAATTGAATCCACAACTTATGAAATAACAACTGAATGTAATCAAATCATATTGCAAGCATGTACATGGTTTCGAATTACCCCCCAACTAAGGGGGTTTAGTTCCTCATACTCACAACACAAAGTTTATTGAATTGAAACATCGAAGACATAAGAAAGATTACACCTAAAACGCCCAAGAATTCCACTTTGAATTTCTGCACGTCAAGCTCCTCTTCTTCTTCTCCTTGCTGCGGCAGAGATGGTTAAGGGGATTTTTGGATGTGATTTTGGTTTAGGAAGGGAGTTAGGATGGTATGGTGGTGCGGCAAGGGGTAAGGATGGTGTATGGAGGTGTAGAATGGTGTATGGAGGTGGAGAATGGTTGCGGCAAGGTGTGGGAAATGGCTGGAATGGATGGAGGAGTGGCGGCTAGGGTATTAGGGTGATGGTGGCTGCGGCAAGGAATGGGAAATAGGGTTGGATGATTTTCTGAATTGTGGAGAGGGAGGATGTGTGCGGCAAGGTGGTAAAACACATATATATAGGCACCTAAAACCCTAAAGAAATCAGATTAGACAATGGGCTAGGGTTTAGGTGCGGCTACTTAAGTGGACTAGGGTTAGGGTTTGTAAAATAGGGCTTCTAGAATGGAAAGGTGCGGCTGGATAGTGGGAGTGTGGATAGGGCTTCTAAAAAGCCCAAAACCAAGAGAAACTAAGCCCTAACCCAAGGCAAGGATGAGAAAATATTCTAACACCTTTCTTTGTGTCTTCCAACGCTTCGGAACCTTCTAATGTTGCTCAAACGCAAGGCCATTCCGGTTTAGGAAAGATCGACCCAAAATGGAAACTTTTAGGCTTAGCTTTCCTACTTCAAGTAGGAAACCTCAAATCTTCAACTCTTCAATTTCATCCCAACCTTGTGTTCCAAGCATGTCCTTTTCAATCCAAGCTCACTTTTTGCTCCAAAGCTCCAAATTGCATCATTTCATGTAATATGTCCCTTAAACCTGAAAACACATGAAAGTAGCTTAAAAGACTACTTTAACGGAGAAAACATAACGAAAATGCATAAGAATTAGCTAACTAAGGCTCATAAATATGCTCCTATCAAAGCTCATTTCACCTTCAAACTTGTCCATTCCTTGTGCTCCATTAGCATACACTCCATTCCAGCTCAATTTTGCTCTAAAATGCTCCATTTTGCACTTCTTTGCATACTTCGTCTCTAAACCTGAAATTGCACGAAAATGACTTTAAACACTAAAATAACTAAAGAACAAGCTAACTAAGTCGCATAAATATGCTCTTATCAAATTCCCCCACACTTAGCTTTTGCTAGTCCTCGAGCAAAACAAAGAAACAAAACAAAAACACAATCTAAACCTTCCAACAATTGCCTCAGGGATTTCCAATGCACATGACATGTTAAAAAACATCACTCCCAAAGATTTTAGTCATCTTCACACTTAAGCACATACTTAATCATAGTCACCACGTACTAGTTCACATTTAACCAATTAAAACATGATTCTGAATGTAGTAACACGCCTTAGAGAATTTGCTCAATTCCTTACTAGATATGCACTCAATTTTCACACAGATTTTCTGACTGCACACCCTATTCTAGTTATATGTGAGAAGATTGATGTAAATATGAATACGAATGCTCACATATATGTATAACAAAGAAAGCACTTTTCGGAGTTAATAAGCATGTTTAGATATAATCTCATGAATGGAATGCTACTACTTAGATGTGAGAACCAGTGACACCATATGCTCATACCAATTTTAAACTCCACAAATTGAAACACATAACACTCAAGATTAAAGTCAAGGGTTGTAACGGGGCTAGGGGAGTTGGCTAACAACGAAAGGATAGGGAAAACAAACGTTCTTTAAGCAATAGTAAGCAAAACAATGAAATCGTACTCAGAATTCCCATTAGCATGCAGAAATTAACTTTTAAACACAAAGGGAAGATTCAACAACAATTAGGGCCGAAGTCACTGTTTTTGGACCCTTCCTTCAACAAACAACACTTAAGAACTCTTTTTCACATCTTTTCAACTCCTTTTCATTCTTTTCACAATGTTTTCTTTTTTTCTTTTTATTTTCCACGAAATTTTTCTTTTTCTTTTCTTTTTCGTGCCTCATTCAAGACTTTGGCACACCCACAACAAAACTCACTTCCCCCACACTTGTTTTCTGCCAACAATGACCAAAAGGAATTCATTTTGAGTCATTCATTACTATGCTTCAAGAACAAAGGTATGGATGGTCCTAATCTAGGCTAGGTCAGGATAATGTGGGTTAACGAAGAAAACATCGGCTAAACAAGGCTCAACGGGGTTAAACCTACAAAAACGAATGCATGGAATGAAGGCTTTTTGGCTATGGTGGTAACTACTAACTTCATCTTGAATATGTGTTTATGCAATTCAATAACATGTTTTGAATGAAATTGGCATGAGTTCTAGCATTTGGAACTAAATGATGAAACGCCTTCTAAGTAGTAACCAAGCAAAGAATAATGAGATCAGGCAACGACTTTAGAAAACAAGAATGCACAGATTTTAACTCTCCAAATAAACGTTTAGGCTCAAGTCTCACAAGGTTGTAGCGTTTGTTTGAGTTCCTTCCTTCAAGCATGTTACAAAAACTAATTTTTCTTCTTTATGATTACATGTGAATTCATACGTTATAACCACAACCAAGCATAAACAAAGAGTAAATCAAACTTTCATCCATGTTTATAACTCTTTTTAACAATCATGGAATTACAAACCGAATCCTCATCATTGTGTTGGAAGGTACCCTAAGACACAAACAAACACACAAAACAACTTTAAAACGACTCTTTTTTGGTTTTTTCAAACATTTTTTCAAATTTTTATGGGATTTTCGGATTTTTATGTCAAAACACATTAAACACACCAAAACAGCCTAAAAAACACCTAAAAACAGCAAGAAACAACTTTTGAAATTATGGGTGACTAAACCCTACGAATTTGCATCAAAACACTTTGGTTACCCCCCACACTTAAATCAAACATTGTCCTCAATGTTTCAAGCATAGACTCACACAAATAACAAACAAACAAACAAAACAACATCTAACAACCTAACATGGCAGAAACGAAATCAATAACAAAGAGAAGAGTTTAGGAACGCAAATCTGGAATTGGAGTGCTTTCTCGGTCTTCCTTTGTTGAATGCATGGGTTGCCTCCCAAGTAGCGCTTGCTTTAACGTCGTACAGCCGGACGATGCCACATTGAAGGTTTATGGAACCCCACGGCATGGAGTGGTTTTTCCACAACCTGTCCTACGAAATACGTCATTCTTTGGGTCCTTGAATGGGATGGGATAATGATCCTTTCTTATTGGCATGTTTTGCTTCTCTAAATCAACACGAACTCTCCCACCACGTTGTCTTCGATTAGGTACCTGCACCATACAAGGTAACAACCTATTAGTTGAAATGGGAATCGAAATTGGAATAGGTGGCTTACCTTTGTACGGCAAAGAAGTGGTAGCACTATGGACATATGCACAAGGGGTGCACTTTTTGTTGTTCACTCCAATTCCTTCCTCGATGGTGGGTTGTGGTACATTCTTGTTGACTAGTGTTGAACATTCATGCCCTATATTTTCAATTACATTAATAGCACAACAAGAACGAACATCGTTAGTATTCTCAACCGATTCAGAAATCTTAAAGTTAATCATATCACCACCAAAGGCCATAGTTACTGCTCCCTTGGCCACGTCAATCTTGGTTTGAGCCGTTTTCATGAATGGTCGTCCAAGTAAGAGTGGTGATGGTGGAGAGTGGGTTGAGTCCTCCATATCAAGCACATAGAAATCTGCAGGAAAAATCAAATGGTCTACCTGCACCAAAACATCTTCCAACACTCCCTTGGGATATGCATTAGATCGATCGGCTAATTGAATAATAACGCCATCATTTTTAAGCTTTCCTAGATTCATAGATGCATAAACAGAATATGGCATGACATTTATAGATGCACCTAAATCTAACATAGCATGATCAAACCTCGTATTGCCAACAACACAAGGGATAGTGAAACTACCTGGATCTTTGCATTTAGGTGGTAACTTTCTTTGCAACAATGCAGATACATTCTCACTTACGTGTACCACCTCATTCTCCCGAATCCGTTTCCTTGTTGTACAAAGCTTCTTCAAAAACTTGGCATACTTCGGGATTTGTTTGATAGCATCAAGGAGTGGGATATTGACATGCACCTTTCTAAACGTCTCAAGAACGTCTTTTTCCTCTTCTTCGTTCTTGGCTTGCAAAAATCTGCTAGGAAAGGGTACATCCGGAGGAATGACATTAGAATTAATTGGAATAGAACCTTTCTTACCTATGGTGGATGGATTGGATGCATTAGGTGGGTGCGGCAAGGATTGTTCAATCCTTGCCGTGGCTTTTGCTTGCTCTTCCTCTTCAATTTGAAACTTCTCGTCCTCCTCGGGGGCAGATTTGGATGGTGTTGGCTCGGTTCCAACTCTTTCCCACTTCTTAGCGTAATGGCCTTGGCAGTTTCAAATCCACCCTTTGGATTCACCACGGTTGAGCTAGGCAACTTCCCTTGCTCACGAAACTGCCCCATAAACTCGGCAATTTGTCCCACTTGCTTCTCCAACTCGTCCATCCTTTTGTCTCTACTTTGCATACCCTGCGCCATAGAAGTTAGTAACTGAAAAATCTGATCATTATCAATGGACGAACCTGAATTAGTTTGGGTGGTTTGTGCTTGAGGTTGAGTTGGTGCAAACGGCTTTTGATAGAAACCCGGGGGTTGTTGCCTAAATCCGTTTTGTTGTTGGCCTTGTTGGGGTTCTCGCCATTTGAAATTTGGATGATCACGCCAACCGGGATTGTAAGTATTGGAAAACGGGTCATTCCTCGGTTGGTATTGGTTGCCAAATCCCACGGCATTGAGGGTCTCCCACCCTCCATTTTCTATCAACTGTGGGCACTTGTCCGTAAGATGGCCTTGCATGGAGCATACGCCACAAGCTACCATGTTTTGCACTTTTGGACCTTCCACCACCTGAGAAAGCAAAGTAGTAAGGTTAGCCATTTGATTTTGAAGTTCGGTTATGGCACTTACCTCATTGACTTGATGTTGTCGTGGGTTACTCCTTTGTCCAACGCCTTCGTATTGTTGAGCATTCAACGCACGGTTGGAAATCAAAGTCTTTGCTGCCGTAGGGGTCTTGTCCACCAAGGCTCCTCCCGCTGAGGCATCTAGCATTTGACGTTCGATAGGTAGTAGCCCCTCGTAGAAGTATTGTAGCAGAAGCTCTTCCTTCGTTTGATGCTGTGGACAAGAAGCAACAAGAGATTTAAAACGTTCATAATACGTAGGAAAAGACTCATCTTCTTCTTGTTGAATTCCACTTATCCTTTTTCGTAGGAGGATGACTCGAGAAGTTGGGAAAAACTTCTCCAAGAAAGCTCGCTTCATGCTCTCCCAAGATGTGACCGTTCCGGGAGCTAATTCATATAACCAATCTTTCGCCTTGTCCATGAGAGAAAAGGGAAAGGCCTTCATCTTTAATATACTCCCGTCGACATTGATTGGAGTCATGCTTGAACACACCACCTCGAACTCTTTCAAGTGCTTGTTAGGCTCCTCCATGGACAACCCATGGTACTTCGGAATATGGTGTAGTAAACTTGACTTCAATTCGAACTCGGCAGTTTTGTCCGGAGCTGCCCTAGGGTATTGGATACATAGAGGTACGGCGTTATCCAATCCCGAAGCAGAAAGCTCCTTGATCGTTCGGTTGTCCTCTGCCATGTCTTCCACTTCCTCTTCAAATTCAGAAACGGACTCGGAACTTGCACTTGATTCACTAGGTTCCGAGTTCTTCCTTTTTCGTCTCAACTCTCGGTCAAAATCGTCGTCAAACTCCAAAATGTGTTTACGAACCGGATGAGAACTCCGAGTCATAAACTAGTACCTAAAACAAGAAAACAAACCAAACTCAGAATCTGGAACGAATTAAAACAGAAATAAAATAATCCAAGGGATTAGCAAAGTTGCTAATCCCCGGCAACGGCGCCAAAATTTGATATGATATTAACTAGCACTCAAATTAAACCCTCTTTTTATCAATTGTAGCAATGTATGTAAGTAGGGATCGTTCTAGACCGGGGATTAGGAGGGATTGCTAAATCACTTGAAAACTGACTCAAATACGTAAAAACAAGTTTAAAACACTAAACTAGACTCAAAGAATGCAAAACTAAACTTTAAAACACCAAAACAAACCAAAAGACTCAAAACAGCACCAAAACACTCAAAACTGCCTTAAAAACACAATCTGGGCAGTTTTGAACACTAGACACAAAATTGGACGAAAATTGGTTTTAACTTGACCTAAGACACTTAAAAACACAAACTAACACACTCTCTAACTAATTTGACACTTGAAAACAAAGGGGGATTGGTTTTGGACGAATTTAAAAACAAAACAAACTTTGTGAATTAGAACAGATTGTCAAAATGAATTTGATTGAATTGAATGGATAGAACGCTAGCTAAGGGGTTCATCTCCACACATGTTATACTTGCATTCAAAACGATTTCCAATTGCTTTTCAATAACCCATGAATTCTCAACGCCCCAAGTTAATTAGGTCCGCTTAAATTAACCTTCAGATTTTCCTAACGTTATTGAATTGGATGATTGCATACGACAACCCAAAGCATTCCCCGCAAGTCCCCTACATGATTGCGTAATAGAGATACAAGCAAGAATCATTAAGTTCTATGAAAACCATAAGCATTGACGAAGCACTTGTTACTATGATTGCATGAAACTTATGCCAAGAATTTACTTAATGCAATTGAGATCATCAACCTTTACTACTTTGACATAATCAAAGATCAAGGACTTAACCACAAGACAACTGTGATACCTCAGGTCAAAGGACTACTTTGCATTATCCCAACCATGAGTTCTTATGTGACATGGAATATGAGAACTCTTCGTTGATCACGTTCAGTGTACTCATTCTCTATTGAGCACCTACGTACTTGTCTTGATGTCACACACACCAATGACTCGAGACTAATCACTCTCCCTGAGAGAAGACATAGTACGTACCGATCTTTACGGACTGTCAATGCCCAATTGACAATCCTATGATCAGGAACATTTAGGATGTGTCTACGAAAGAATGGTCTCATGAATCTAACTTCATTAGATTACATTCTCCCTATCACATATTCCTTGGACTTTATCGTTTAAGCATATAACATTTATATGAGACGGCTCAAACAATAATCTTTGCCCTTTATATGTAAAACTAGATTAGTTTAACATGTGAAATGTCCGTAAAGTATCATCATATGATTGGCTTTAGGGCACATTTCCAACAATCTCCCACTTGCACTAGAGCCAATCAGCTTGGTCATCAATGATGATACCTCTTCTGAAGTCATTTCATAAATGGCTGAATAGTAGGCCTAGACAGTGGATATCTATATGTGTTATCCACAGAAGCAACCTTGAGAATAACGACGTCACCATTATACATGATTCTCAATCATGTGGTTCAGTCTCTCATTTGTATTCGGATCTTGATGAGACCTTGATTCCGAGGCTTGAGCTATCGCCCCATTAGTGTCATACACTTTCTGGTTGGAATCGAATAGAGAGTTCATAAATGAACTTTCCCATCCAAACAACATTGTTGTAAACTTCTATATGGCAATATATCTTGCATTCATAATGGAACACACTAAAGTCATTACTTTAATGTTTCCATTCAAATATCTCTTTAGTCATAATAAAGAGATATTCGTTTATCTCTTCATTCATAATGAAGAAACATCCAATGATGGATTAGATTCATAATCTAATACATTTACGCTTCCATTACGTTACTCTAATTCTTCCTCATTCTTTGAGGAATCTATCCTTTAGTATTTCTTAAATACTTAAGGACTCACTTGACAGTTGCCATGGTTCTGATCCTGGGCTTGCACTGATATCGTCTTGTACCGTTCTAGGTACAACTCATATCAATGTTTTTCATACAATATGAAATACATAAATCACCTTTCTGCTTACACATAAAGGATTCTATTTACGCATTATTTCTTTGGGAGTCAAAGGGTACGTTCCCTTTGAGAAGGGCAACTTGCTAGTCTCACTAGAATCGTCCTTCTATTTGAAGTTTATCATCATATGAGAAACTCCCTAGCATCCATTGTCTATTATTAGGGATTGATATAATCCAATTATATCATGAAATATATCATTATAGATTTCCATCCCATGTATATAGACTATATCTCCCATATACATTCTATCTTCATATAATGTATTAAAGTCATAACTTTAACGAAGAAGTATTCTTTTCATTTCCAAAATTAATATATCATATATATTTAAATTTTAGGAACATGATTAACTGACACACCCCGTCCCGAAGGAGGGCATGCTGGCCGTCACGTGAGCGTGACGTAGCCATGTGCGCTGTGCGGAAGCGATATTTTATAAGGAAAGTACGAATAAATTAAAACCAAATACGATAGGTTCTAATTTGAGTTTAAGTGTGAATACACAACCAGAGCACAAGGTCTAAGTGCAGTCAAACATAAGATGTACATATTTAAAATCACTCGAAGTTGGTCCTACATGAGTGATGGTTCGTCAGAACTTCAGCTTAACACCTCGAGATCCAACAACAACGCTACCTAAAACCTGGAGGGGCGCAAAACAAAGTTGAGTGGGTCAGCAAAACATTCTTCTTCAAAACTTTCTTTTCTCTTTGAATATACTAACCCCTCGCCGTAAAACAAGTATAGTTTCCCAGAAATAAAGTATATACTCATATACGTAATATATCTCAAATCATGCTAGACAATATGAATGTATGTCATGCCAAAGTATCATAACTGGATGCTCATCATCTCTATGTACATATGATGGAGTAACATATACGTAATATATCTCAAATTCATGCTAGACAATATGAATGTATGTCATGCCAAAGTATCATAACTGAATGTTCATCATCTCTATGTACATATGATAGAATAACATATAATCAATTCAGCGCTCGGCTATAATCATAGTTCATACTCTTTCATCATAATCAACTCAGCCCTCGGCTGTATATATATAGCTCATAATCATCTCATCACATCAACTCAGCCCTCGGCTGTATATATAGCTCATAATCATCTCATCACATCATGTATATCTTGCACACATTCAATACCACCTCACGTGGTCTGCAATTCGTCATCGTATATAATATAATATGCTCTAGTGCTACAATCACGTGAAGCTGTGCGATAAATCGCGGGTCACCTACAAGTCGAACCCACATATGTGGTCTATACGACAGGCTGTACACCTAACTTGGATCCAAGGCGAGCATGCGGTGCGGGAGGTGAACATACACGTGAAGGCTGTGCCCCTATCTCTGGGCGGGAGCACTAATATACGTGTGCAATTAAATGAGCTTTCAATCACATCTCAATCGAATCATATAATTCATCATATTCCAATCTTATCTCATGATCGTTATAAGCATAATATCTCAATCATATCACAATTATACCTCATACCTATCTCAATCACATTTCAAACATATCTCAATCACATTTCATACGTATATCCACTGTATTTCGTATGTGTTTCAAACGTATTTCAAATGTATATTATACGTATTTCAAATGTATTTCGTACGTATTTCAAATGTATATAATACGTATTTCAAATGTATATTATACGTATTTCCAATGTATTTCGTACGTATTTCATACATATATCAAATGTATAGCATACGTATATCAAATGTATTTCGTACGTATTTCAAATGTATTTCATACGTATTTCAACTGTATATTATACGTATATCAAATGTATATTATACGTATATACTTACGTACTTCAAATGTATTTCATACGTATATCAAATGTATTTTAAACGTATATACTTACGTATTTCAAATGTATTTCCTACGTATATCCACTGTATTTTGTATATATTTCAAATGTATATTATACGTATATCAAATGTATAGTATACGTATATACTTACGTACTTCAAATGTATTTCATACGTATATCAAATGTATTTTAAACGTATATACTTACGTATTTCAAATGTATTTCATACGTATATCCACTGTATATCAAATGTATATTATACGTATATACTTACGTATTTCAAATGTATTTCATCGTATGTACTCACATGTAACTTACCTGGACCTCCTCAGCACCATGCAACAATATGCATAATTATGATAATGCATATACTAAAATATGATGCATTCATGACGGTTACTTAAATTGTATTTCTTTTAAAATATGTTTTCTGGGAAATACGTCAAGTATACGTATATATATACTGAAAAATAACTGCCCACTCACTGATAAGTAGCCGGTTCGTAACCCCCTCGCCTAGTTTGGTTACGTTCTTCGTCCATATAATTTTCACCTATACAAAATAATTAAACATCATTTAAACGCACATACACAAACATTCATCAATAACTTTCTCATACGTTACTCAATTTGGGTATGTGAATATACCACGGTGATCTACACGACGTCACGAACACGTAGCAATTTTTAGAACAATTTTAGGGCCACTCACGCGCCCCCACGCGCTGGGAAGGGCACGGTTCCACGCGCCCCCACGCGCGTCTTCTTCCTCGGCTCGCCGGACTGGTTCGTCGGTTTCTGGGCAGTTTTTCAAATTGCCATAACTTTGTCATTTCTCAACTAAATCAAGTGATTCAAAGACAAAAGTTGTAGCCCTTGAAGAGATAAAGAGAATGGTACCTCACACAACACCTATCTCGCAGTGGTTTGGCCGGAAACTTCCTCGAAAGCCTCGGAGGTCGCCGGAAACTGGGTATTTTTGAAAACGTCATAACTTCTTTAATACTCAACGAAATTGGGTGAAACAAAAACCAAAGTTGTAGCTCTCGAAGAGATGAAGAGAATGGTACCTCGCAAGACGTCTAACTCTCTGTGGTTTGGCCAGAAAACGTCTCGAAAGGCACGGGTCAAACTTGAACTTGTCGATCTCCGTGTTCTTACGTCCAAACACTTCCAACGAACTACTCCAAGCCTCCTTAGGACCTCAAGAAGCTTCCTATAAGCTTGAAAAGTCCCAAAAATCAACCAATAAAAAGTTGATGAATAGTACCTAAAACGGAGTTCGTGATTTCGACTTGAAAACGTTATAGTTCTTACCTGAAATTGGTATGGTTGAACTCGTATCGTCGAGATGAAGACGATGGTAGTCTTTGTTTCTTCGATCTGTGAAGATTTGAAGATCCTTGTTGTTTTGCCGTGAGTGTAGAAAGAGAGAGGGAGTGAGAGAGAGCTTGTCAGGAGATAGATGAGAGTTCAGTGAGTTTGAGGGAATTACGGAAAAGAAAAGAAAAGGAAATGAGTATGTCTGTGAGTGTGTGGATTAAAAGCCACACTCATCAACACAAACAAACAAAACGTCTAAAATCAACCATCTTTTAAAAATTAGGGTGACTTGACAAACCCTAATACTCTAAATCTTTAAAACGTTCAAGGACATTTAGTAATTTCACACTTTCAAAAATGATAATACGGGACGGGCTGTCACATTAACTCCCACTAATCTTTTGTAAAACTAGTAAACAAAAGATTCATTTACATCTTTATGAGAAATCAAACGATTTGATCCTTTTTCCTCATAAAATGCAAATAGCTCCCACTAGCTTGCTAAGATCCATGATGGATGGATCTCTACAACTTACATGTCTTGTGATTTATAATTTTAGACATATATTATCAAGACTATCTTAATAATGTCCAAACATTGAATCACCATTTAGTTGTAGCTAGCAATCTTCGATTTAATTGAAACCAAGACTATCTCAAAGATGGTTTCTTCAAAGTCAACCATTCTCTTTGATTGTAGTCACCTTAAGCTACTAATTAGCTATGAAGGTTTCATTATTTCGAGTCAAATGGTACTTTACCATTTACTTGAGTATATATCGTATATGCATTCAGTGTAGTCATAAGGATTTTCATTCTTATTTCTTTCGAATTAAGAGGTGCAACTCTATGACATAGTCATAAAGTTCAAAACCATTCAACTGAGACGGTTTATAAATCCTTATCGACTACCTTGGAGCTTGTGGTATAGGAACTAGGTTGTTATATTTGTTGATTACTTTCTTGTCTCTCAAAGAACCCATTCCTTGAGTTCTATCTCTCGTTCATTTGCTTTTAGGCAAATCACATTGTAGAATTACAATGAACTACCCAACATAACAACATTTGTTAGTTGGTTTATAGAAGCGATATCCAAAAGTTATTTTAAGGATATCCTACAAGATTGTTATCAAACAAATATTGCTTATTAGCACACAACCCCAAATCTTTAACATGTTTAAGATTTGTCTTTCTTTCCAACTACATCTTATGGAGTCATGAAAATATTGGAAGATCTTCTCATTGACAATCATATTGTTTTTAGAAGTATATATCCTATATATGGGTAATAGATAACATCTAACGAACTAAATCTTATTCGAGTTCGATCTTCTCCTAATGGAGAAATACATTATCTTATGATGCTTATTTCCTTGATATCTTTCAAGGAAACTGTTCTAAAGTGTTACCTTATCTTGGATCAAATCTAAGGAGGTAAATACTTTAGACGTCTTACTCATCAACTTACATTACTTGAATTCTTTGAAACATTTTGCAAAGTATTCGGATTTGTGTTTATTCAAAATAAACTATAGTCCAACCGAGAGTGATCTTCGGTGAATGTTATCCAACATGAGTAGTATTATGTTTGTGGACAAGTGCCTACTAACATCTAAGTGAATTGACCTCAACAACTTTGTGATTCTTTCTTCTTTCCAAAAGAATAAAGATTCGAACATTTCACCTCTATACAATTTTAACAAGAAGGTATTGGATCCGGACCTAACGATCCAAAGTGTCCATCTATGACCAACTCGTAATTTATGTTTTAGAGGTATCACAACTTTAGTTGGGATTAGTCACTACCTTGCAACCTTTTGGGTTTTAAGCATCATTATTTTCTAAACAATTAACACTACCATATTATCTCTACTATAGAGATAATTAATTAGATTACCATAATCCAATCATTGATTAATAAAGAACATTGTTTTGTCAAACAAAACATTTATCCATTTCACATAGTGACGGAATTTAGTTCCTTAAAATTGGAATATAAAGACAATCTATGTTTTTCCAATTTCTTTGGTAGTTCATATGAGGAAGTAAGTACTAACTGCTTTCGCAGAAATCTATATTTTATTCACTTTCCGAATGTGAAGTACTTTCTCTTCTCTCATTAATCTTCTACTTCTTATTAGCCACACTTTTACAACGATTGTAAAACATAGTTACTAATACGGAATCAAACATTCAAGTAGAAGAACCAACTGTTTTGAACTATTCAAGAACTATTTACAACACCTTCGAAAGGTGTGTTCTTGACACTTGCAAGACATTTCTTGCAAATACCCCTTCCAATGTCCATCCTTTCATAAAGAAAGTTTGTTCCCTTGGAGTTATTTATCTTCTTTATTTGACTTTCACCTTTGACTACATTAGTCATGGTCCCTAAACTCCCACTATCTCTCTTGAAACCTTTTTCAATTGTGTTATACACATCAAACAATTTTGGAGAGCATGTGGTTTATTGTTCACTACATAGTTTACAATAAACTTAGTGAACGATTAGTATAGGGAAACAAAGGTGAAGTCCTTGCCTAGTTTCCGTCCCGTTAAGTGGTTTATCACTTCAACACTCAATGATTCAAAATCATCATAAGTCCATGTTAATAGACTATTTTTGTCGATCAACCATTATGTTCTAAACATAATTACAAACTTTAAAGAGTTGTACAAGGCAACTCTTATTTCTTCACACAACAAATTATAAGTGAAGAATCATGGCACATAAAGTGTCCATGCTTTTGTGCTTTCTTCTCAAGTTCCTTGTTCATGTAACAAAGAAACAAGCACTTGTGTTTGCATTGACTAAGGGTTGTTCAAAGCAACTCTTATTTCTTCATACAACAATTTGTAATTGAAGAATTATGACATTAAAAGTGTTGTCCTCATTATGATAGACCTTTTCTAACATATTCTTCTAATGATACATTATCATTAGGAAGATTGTGAGGATGAGACTACTTAGATATGTATACAATCCATTTAAGACATTCTTTGGGATTGTGGTACCAAGTCCGGAAACTAAAACATTCGGTTTTGTCAAGTGTTGGATAGCGTTTGCAAATATATTGGTAAACAAATACATAACGTATATAAATTGATTGATTTTAAACCATTTGATTCGGGTCTTTAAATCAAATAGTACCACCCACTATTTTTGGCAAATTCCATATCCCTCATAGGAATTCGAGAGTTTTGGATGAAACTCCTAGTAGGTTATGGGAGGCTCACTATTACCAAGCCCACCTAAGACACTTAAAAACACAAACTAACACACTCTCTAACTAATTTGACACTTGAAAACAAAGGGGGATTGGTTTTGGACGAATTTAAAAACAAAACAAACTTTGTGAATTAGAACAGATTGTAAAAATGAATTTGATTGAATTGAATGGATAGAACGCTAGCTAAGGGGTTCATCTCCACACATGTTATACTTGCATTCAAAACGATTTCCAATTGCTTTTCAATAACCCATGAATTCTCAACGCCCCAAGTTAATTAGGTCCGCTTAAATTAACCTTCAGATTTTCCTAACGTTATTGAATTGGATGATTGCATACGACAACCCAAAGCATTCCTCGCAAGTCCCCTACATGATTGCGTAATAGAGATACAAGCAAGAATCATTAAGTTCTATGAAAACCATAAGCATTGACGAAGCACTTGTTACTATGATTGCATGAAACTTATGCCAAGAATTTACTTAATGCAATTGAGATCATCAACCTTTACTACTTTGACATAATCAAAGATCAAGGACTTAACCACAAGACAACTGTGATGCCTCAGGTCAAAGGACTACTTTGCATTATCCCAACCATGAGTTCTTATGTGACATGGAATATGAGAACTCTTCGTTGATCACGTTCAGTGTACTCATTCTCTATTGAGCACCTACGTACTTGTCTTGATGTCACACACACCAATGACTCGAGACTAATCACTCTCCCTGAGAGAAGACATAGTACGTACCGATCTTTACGGACTGTCAATGCCCAATTGACAATCCTATGATCAGGAACATTTAGGATGTGTCTACGAAAGAATGGTCTCATGAATCTAACTTCATTGGATTACATTCTCCCTATCACATATTCCTTGGACTTTATCGTTTAAGCATATAACATTTATATGAGACGGCTCAAACAATAATCTTTGCCCTTTATATGTAAAACTAGATTAGTTTAACATGTGAAATGTCCGTAAAGTATCATCATATGATTGGCTTTAGGGCACATTTCCAACACCATCTTGCTCCATTCATAAGCTATCCATTTGGTGCCCAAAAATGCCTCAAAATGCTCCAAATTGCACTTTCTTGCCAACTTTGTCATATGGACCTACAAACACACGAAAATAGCTTAAAACACTATAATAAACAGAAACTAACTATAAAAATGCAAGAAAACAAGCTAACTAAGTTGCATAAATACGCTCCTATCAGTTGATGACTTGACTTGTTTTCTTGTTTTAGGTGGTTTATGACTCAAAGTTCTCAACCTATTCATAAGCACATCCGTGACTTTGACGACAATTGAACGAACTTTGAGACGAGCAAGGAATCAACAAGAACCCCAACCATCTCAACCTGCACCAGATCTTCGAGAAGACAAAGTAGAAGAGCAAGAGGAGCCCACGACACAGGTTGTAGAGGAAGATCCCAACATGGCAGTGGACAATCGAACAATTAAGGAGCTTTCCGCTTCAGGATTGGACAATGCCGCCCCCCTATGCATCCAATACCCCATGGCTACCCTAGGGAAGACGAACGAGTTCGAGTTAAAGTCAAGTTTGCTCCACCACATTCCAAAATACCATGGGCTGTCCATGGAGGATCCGAACAAGCATTTAAAAGAATTTGAAGTGGTGTGTTCAAGCATGACTTCGGTTAACGTCGATGGAAGTATTTTGAAGATGAAGGCTTTTCTATTCTCTTTAATGGATAAAGCCAAAGATTGGTTGTACGAACTCGGCAGTTTTGTCCGGAGTCGCCCTAGGGTATTGGATACATAGAGGTGCGGCATTATCCAATCCCGAAGCGGAAAGCTCCTTGATTGTTCGGTTGTCCGCTGCCATGTCTTCCACTTCCACTTCAATTTCAGAAACGGACTCGGAACTTGCACTTGATTCACTAGGTTCCGGGTTCTTCCTCTTTCGTCTCAACTCACGCTCAAAATCGTCGTCAAAGTCTAAAATATGTTCGTGAACCGGATTAGAACTCCGAGTCATAAACAAGTACCTAAAACAAGAAACAAAATAACATAAGAACTGATCTAATAAGAAAAATGAAAATAACAATCCAAGGGATTAACAAAGTTGCTAATCCCCGGCAACGGCGCCAAAATTTGATATGATATTAACTAGCACTCAAATTAACCCTCTTTTTATCAATTGTAGTAAGTATGTAAGTAGGGATCGTTCTAGGCCGGGGATTAGGAGGGATTGCTAAATCACTTGAAAACTGACTCAAAAACGTAAAAACAAAGTTTAAAACACTAACTAGACTCAAAGAATGTAAAACTATAACTTATAACACCAAAACAAACCAAAAGACTCAAAATAACACAAAAACATTCAAAACTGCCTTAAAACCACTTTCTGGGCAGTTTTGAACTCTAAACAAGATTTTGACGAAAATTGGTTTTAACTTGACTCAAAACACTTAAAAACACAAACTAACACACTTTCTAACTAATTTGGCACTTGAAAACAAAAGGGGATTGGGTTTTTACGAAATTGAAAACAAAACATAAACTTGTAAATCAAAACAGATTTTAAAACGAAATTGGCTTAAAACAATGGATGGAAAGCTAGCTAAGGGGTTCATCTCCACACATGTTATACTTGCATTCGAATCGATTTCCAATTGCTTTTCAATAAACCATGAATTCTCAACGCCCCAAGTTAATTAGGTCCGCTTAAATTAACCTTCAGATTTTCCTAACTTTATTGAATTGGATGATTGCATACGACAACCCAAAGCATTCCCCACACGTCCCCTACATGATTGCATAATAGAGATACAAGCAAGAATCATTAAGTTCTCTGAAAACCATAAGCATTGACGAAGCACTTGTTACTATGATTGCATGAAACTTATGCCAAGAATTTACTTAACGCGATTGAGATCATCAACCTTTACTACTTGTGAATATAAGTCCATAACGATTAGGTGAAATTTCCTTATATCCTAGCATCAAATTCATGCATGCAAATTAAGTGTCGACCCTCAACCAACATACACAAATCAGTTTTAATTCTTGTAGATAAGTAAATTGAATTCACAACTTATGAAACGCAATTAGAAGTAATCAAATCATATAGCAAGCATAAACATGGTTTCGAATCCCCCCCTAGCCAAGGGGGGTTTAGTTCCTCATACTCGCAAAGCAAAGATACATAAATTTAGAAATTAAAATCCAAAGAAAGAAAACACCTAGAACGCTCCAACTTGGCAGCAAGCTCATCAACGAATTCTCCTTCCTCCTTGCTGCGGCAGAGAACTTTAGAACAGGTTTTTGGGGTTATTTGTGGTGTAGAATGGATGGGGAATGGTATGGGAAGGTTTAGGGTTGATGGGGGTACGGCTAGGGATGATTTTGGGCAGAATTTTGGGACTTTGGTGATGGGAAGGTGCGGCAGAAATCAAGGGCAGATTTCTGGCGTGAATGATTGTGTATGGGAGATGATGATCTGATCTAGGGGTTATAATGAGTATATATAGGCATCCAAACCCTAGGGTAATCAGATTAGGGTTTCTAGAAGCCCAAATCCACCAGCAATTAGGTTAAAACAATAAGATTTTAGTGGGAATAAGGCCTAAGGTGCGGCTAGGGTTAGGGTTTAGAGATGGGCCTTCTAGAATGCCTTGCAAGGCAAGGAAATCAGATATTCTAGAGGCCTAAGTGCGGCTAGGGTTAGGGTCCACAAGGAATTAGGGTTTAGGTCATCTAAAAGCCCAAAGCCAAGAATAGAAACTCTCGAAAATGGAAACCTCCAAGAATAGAAACTTCCAACTTTAGAAACTTTGGTTTCCAAATCTGAATTCTTTGTTCTTCACTTTCATTTCTTCATTTCTTAAGCTTCTTTGACCTTCAAACTCGTCCATTCCTGGTGCTCCATTAGCATACACTCCATTCCAGCTCAATTTTGCTCTAAAATGCTCCATTTTGCACTTCTTTGCATACTTCGTCTCTAAACCTGAAATTGCACGAAAATGACTTTAAACACTAAAATAACTAAACAAAAACAACATAAATGCTTAAGAACAAGCCAACTAAGTGATAGGAGCATATTTATGCGCCTTAGTTAGCTAGTTCTTATGCATTTTTGTTATGTTTTATTCGTTAAAGTAGTCTTTTAAGCTACTTTCATGTGTTTTCAGGTTTAAAGGACATATTACATGAAATGATGCAATTTGGAGCTTTTGGAGCAAAAAGGGAGCTTGGATTGAAAAGTACATGCTTGGAACACAAGGATGGGATGGAATTGAAGAGTTGAAGATTTGAGGTTTCCTACTTGAAGTAGGAAAGCTAAGCCTAAAACTTTCCACTTTGGGTTGATCTTTCCTAAATCGGAATCGGCAACCAAAGTTTCTAAAGTTGGAAGTTTCTATTCTTGGAGGTTTCCAATTTCGAGAGTTTCTATTCTCGGCTTTGGGCTTTTGGATGACCCATCCTTACCTCTTGGACCTATACCGCACCTAAACCCTAACCCTAGCCCACTTAATCAGCCGCACCTAGGCCTTGTTCACATGCAAAAAAATCTGATTATTTACCCTAAGCCCATGCCGCACCTTTCCATCCTAGAAGCCCTATTTTACAAACTTTAACCCTAGTCCACTTAAGTGCCGCACCCTAACCCTAGCCCATTGTTTCAATCTGATTTCATTAGGGTTTTAGGTGCCTATATATATGGGTTTTACTCCTTTGGCCGAACCTACCCTCTCTATACTCAGAAATTCGTCCAACCCCTATTTCCCCACCTTGCCGCAGCCTTCATCCATTCCAGCCACATCTATACACCTTGCCGCAACCATCCTTTACTCCAGCCACCATTATACACCTCCATACACCACCCACACACCTTGCCGCACCACCATACCATCCTAATTCCCTTCCTAAACCAAAATCACATCCAAAAGTCCCCTTAACCATCTCTGCCGCAGCAAGGAGAAGAGAAGAGGAGCTTGACGTGCAGAAATTCAAGTTGGAATTCTTGGGCGTTTTAGGTGTAATCTTTCTTATGTCTTCGATGTTTCAATTCAATAAACTTTATGTTGTGAGTATGAGGAACTAAACCCCCTTAGTTGGGGGTAATTCGAAACCATGTACATGCTTGCAATTTGATTCGATTACATTCAGTTGTTATTTCATAAGTTGTGGATTCAATTCGTTCATCTATTTGATTGATAACTTATTTGTGTATGTTGATTGAGAGTGCACGCTTAGTTTTCATGCATGAATATGATGCTAGATTATGAGGGACTTTCACCTAATAGTTACAATCTTATAATCACAAGTAGTGAAGGTCGCTTGAAAACGATCGCGTTGAATGAATTCTTAGCATAAGTTTCATGCAATTCATAGTAACGAATGCTTTGTCAATGCTTATGTTTTTCATAGAACTTAATGATTCTTGCTTGTATCTCTATTATGCAATTCATGTAGGGAACTTGTAGGGAATGTTTTGGGTTGTCGTATGCAATCATCCAACTTAATAACTTGTGGAAAAACTGAAGGTTAATTAGTGCAATTCACGGTTAATTTGGGGCGTTGAGTATTTATAATTTATTGGAAGAACAACTGAAAATCGTTTTGCTTGCAAGTGTGACATGTGTGGAGAAGAACCTCCTAACTAGCCTTTTAACCATCTATTTCACCAAAATCGTTTTTACAATCTGTTTAGTTTCAAGTTTCTGTTTTGTTTTAAATTTTCGTCCAAAACAAATCCCCCTTTAATTTGAAGTCTTAGATTAGTTAGAAAGTGTTTTGATTTGTGTTTCTAAGTGTTTTGATTCAAGTTTTCATCCAATTTCGTCCAAATTAGTGTAGGTGCTCAAAACTGCCCAGAAAGTGGTTTTTAGGCAGTTTTGAGTCTTCTAGTTGCTGTTTTGGGTTTTAGGTTTGTTTAAGTGTTTTAACTTTTAGTTTTGCATTCTTTGAGTCTAGTTTAGTGTTTTAAACTTTGTTTTTGAGTTTTTAAGTCAGTTTCCAAGTGTTTAGCAATCCCTCCTAATCCCCGGTCTAGAACGATCCCTACCTACATCTTCACTACAATTTGACAAAAAGAGGGTTTAATTTGAGTGCTAGTTAATATCATATCAAATTTTGGCGCCGTTGCCGGGGATTAGTAATTTTGCTAATCCCTTGGATTGTTTTTGTTTCTTTTATTTCACTTTGTTTCTGACTTTGTTTAAGTTTCTGACCTAATTTTGTTTCTTGTTTCTTAGGTACTAATGTATGACTAGAAGCTCTCAAACGATTCGTGCGAATATCTTGGAGTTTGACGACGATTTTGAGAGGAAGTTGAGAAGAGCTAGAAACCAGCAAGAACACCATCCACCCAACTCCGAATCTGACCTTGAAGAATACGTACAAGAAGAGGAGGAGGAAGCCACGACAGGGATATTTGATGAAGTCCAAGGCATGGCGGTGGACAACCGTACACTCAAGGAGCTTTCCGCCTCAGGTTTGGATAATGCCGCACCCTTGTGCATTCAATACCCCGCGGCTGCCCAAGGTAAGACAGACGAGTTTGAATTAAAGTCAAGTTTGCTTCATCATATTCCTAAATACCATGCCTTGTCCATGGAAGATCCTAACAAACATTTGAAAGAATTTGAAGTAGTTTGCTCTAGTATGACTCCCGTCAATGTTGACGGAAATATCTTGAAGATGAAGGCTTTTCCATTCTCTTTGATGGATAAAGCCAAGGATTGGTTATATGAGTTAGCTCCCGGCACTGTCACTTCTTGGGAGAGTATGAAAAGAGCTTTCTTGGAGAAGTTCTTTCCAACTTCTCGCATCATCCTCCTACGCAAAAAGATAAGCGGAATTCAGCAAGAAGAAGGTGAGTCTTTTCCTTCATATTATGAACGATTTAAATCACTTGTTGCTTCTTGTCCACAGCATCAGATGAAGGAGGAGTTGCTTTTGCAATACTTCTACGAGGGTCTCCTACCTCTAGAACGTCAAATGCTTGATGCTTCGGCGGGGGGAGCATTGGTGGACAAAACACCCATGGCTGCCAAGGTCTTGATTGCCAATAGAGCGTTGAACGCTCAACAGTACGAGGGTGTAGGCCAAAGAGGACCCCCACGGCACCAAGTACATGAGGTAAGTTCAACTTCCGATCTTCATTCACAATTGGCTAATCTTACTTCTATTGTTTCACAGATGGCCGAGGGAATGAAGATACAAGGACCTGTGGTGTGTGGCGTATGTTCTATCCAATGACATGTCTCCGAAAAGTGTCCTCAACTCATCGAGAATGGCGGACGGGAGAGTGCGAATGCCATTGGGTTTCAAAGCCAAAATCAGTCAAGACATGATCCATACTCCAACACGTATAATCCGGGGTGGCGAGACCACCCAAACTTCAAATGGAGGGAGCCCCAGCAACCTCAGAACCAAGGAGGCTTTAGGCAACAACCCCCGGGGTTCTTTCCCAAAACCTACGGCCCACCCCAAAATCAAGCCCAATCCGGCCCAAGTGCCTCAGGTACGTCTCTTGACAATGATGCACTTCTTAAGATACTAACTAAGTTGTCTAATGGGCAGGAAGATCAAGCTAAGGCTATGCAAAACCAAGATAAAAGGGTGGATCAACTTGAGAAACAAATTGGGCAGATTGCCGAGTTTGTAGGTAAGTTTCGAGATCCCGGACAACTCCCTAGTTCCACCATTCCAAATCCGAAGGGAGGGTTCGAAAGTGCCAAAGCAATCACCCTAAGAAGTGGTAAGGAAGTTGGGGCAGGTTCTTCATCAAAAACAGGTCATAACGAGGATGAACTTTTGCAATTGGAAGAGGAGGAATCAAAGCAGCCCACGGCAAAGGTGGTTCCACCTTTGCCGCAAGTCCCTAATGTCCCAAATCTGCCCAATTCGTCCCACAAAGGTAAGAATGTGTCCAATTCAGTTCATACTAATGTTTTCCCTTCAAATGTGCCTTTTCCTAGTAGGTTCATGCAAACGAAGAAAGAAGAGGCAGAAAAGGATATCCTTGAAACCTTTAGGAAAGTTCAAGTTAACATACCTTTGTTAGATGCAATCAAGCAAGTTCCGAGATATGCTAAGTTCTTGAAGGAGTTGTGTACCACTAGGAAGAGGATGTCGACTAAGGAAGTGGTAAAGGTAGGTGAGAATGTGTCCGCCATCTTGCAACGCAAACTACCTCCCAAATGTAAAGATCCAGGTAGCTTTACCATTCCTTGTGTCATTGGGAATACTAGATTTGAATCTGCCATGCTTGATTTAGGTGCTTCTATAAATGTTATGCCATATTCCATTTATGCATCTATGAACTTAGGAGCATTGAAAAATGATGGGGTAATAATACAATTGGCCGATAGATCTAACGCCTATCCAAAGGGAGTTTTGGAAGATGTTCTTGTGCAGGTTAATCATTTAGTCTTCCCGGCGGATTTCTATGTCCTCAAAATGGATGAATCGGACCATGCTCCTTCGCTGCCCATTCTACTTGGAATGCCATTCATGAAGACGGCCCGGACGAAGATTGACGTGTATAGTGGAACTTTGTCCATGGAATTCGATGGGGAAGTTGTTAATTTTAATCTTTCTGATTCCATTAAATACCCTAGTGAGGACCATTCATGCTTTTCTATTGATATAATTGACTCTTTGGCGCAGGGATATCTCGACGATTTGAATAACGATGCGCTTGAAAAAGTCATTACACGAGGCATGGAACTCAAAACAAAGGGGGCAGATTGCATGCATGCCCACGACATACAAGAGTCATCCCATGCCGTGCCCCCTAGTGAGGATCTACTTGAAGTTGTGGCTGCCCTTGAGTCCTCACCTAAGCTTGATGGTAAGTATACTACCCGTGAGTCCATTCCCATTTCGACTAACAAATTGCTTCCATCCATAATTCAGGCACCTATCCTTGAACTCAAACCTTTGCCAAGCCATTTGAAGTACATTTTCTTGGGAGAAAATGAAACACTACCTGCCATCATTTCCTCCTCCCTCACGGCACAAGAGGAGGAGAAGTTGCTTCGAGTTTTGAAGGAGTTCAAATCTGCCCTAGGTTGGACATTGGCCGATATCAAAGGTATAAGCCCTATGACTTGTATGCATCACATATTTCTTGAGGAGGGGGCCAAACCAACTAGAAAGGCTCAACGCCGTCTCAACCCTCCGATGATGGACGTAGTGAAGAAGGAGATCATAAAGCTTCTAGATTGTGGGGTTATCTATCCAATCTCGGATAGTAGGTGGGTTTCGCCGGTTCAATGAGTACCAAAGAAATCCGGAGTGACGGTGGTAGCTAATGCCGAGAATGAGCTTGTCCCTCAACGTATCCAAACCGGTTGGAGGGTGTGCATTGACTATAAGAAGCTAAACACCACCACGAGGAAGGACCACTTCCCATTGCCGTTCATTGACCAAATGCTTGAGAGGTTAGCGGGTTATGCTTTCTATTGTTTTCTTGATGGTTATTCTGGTTATAATCAAATTGTCATTTCACCTGAAGACCAAGAAAAAACCACTTTTACATGCCCGTTTGGTACATTTGCATATCGTCGCACGCCTTTTGGTTTATGTAATGCACTTGCTACATTTCAAAGATGCATGATGAGCATATTTTCTGATCACGTAGAAAAGATAATTGAAGTGTTTATGGATGATTTTAGCGTATTTGGTGATTCGTTTGATAGTTGCTTGCATAATCTAAGTTTAATCCTAAAACGTTGTGTTGAAACTAACCTTGTTCTTAATTGGGAAAGTGTCATTTTATGGTTAAACAAGGCATCGTTTTAGGTCATATAATCTCTGAAAAGGGTATTGAGGTTGATAAGTCGAAAATAGATCTTGTACGTCACTTACCCTCTCCGACTTCGGTTAGAGAGGTTCGTTCGTTTCTTGGCCATGCAGGATTTTATCGTAGGTTTATCAAAGATTTCTCGAAGATAGCACAACCTCTTTGCCGACTCCTACAAAAAGAAGTGGCGTTTGAATTCACCAAGGAGTGCACGGAATCATTCAACCAACTCAAGGAGTTGTTGACCACGGCACCCATCATTGTTCCACCGGATTGGAGTCTACCTTTCGAGCTCATGTGTGATGCGTCCGACTATGCTTTAGGAGCTGTTTTAGGACAAAGAAAGGACAAGAGGCCGCATGTCATTTATTACGCCTCCCGGACGTTGAACGATGCGCAATTGAACTACTCCACTACGGAAAAAGAACTCGTTGCCGTTGTCTTTGCTTGAGATAAATTTCGATCATATCTAATTGGAACTAAAGTAATTGTTTTCACTGATCATGCAACTCTGAAGTACTTGCTCACCAAAAAGGAGGCCAAGCCACGGCTTATTCGATGGATATTGTTACTTCAAGAGTTCGACATAGAGATTCGGGACAAGAAGGGAAGTGAAAACGTGGTGACGGACCACCTAAGCCCAATGGTGCATAATGAGGAGTTTGTGCCGATTTTGGAGACATTCCCCGATGAACAATTGCTGTCCATTAAGGTTAGTGCACCTTGGTATGCCGATATTGTTAATTTTTTGGTGTCAAAACGTATTCCAAGTGAGTTCACTAGGCACCAACGTGATAAACTTAAGCATGATGCACGATTTTATGTGTGGGATGATCCGTACTTATGGAAATTTTGCCCCGATCAGATTATACGTCGTTGTGTGCACGATTCTGAATGTCATTCAATTTTGAGTTTTTGTCACACATATGCATGTGGAGGGCACTTTGGCACACAACGCACAGCCCTTAAAGTGTTACAATGTGGATTTTATTGGCCTAGTATTTTTAAAGATGCTAAAACTTTTTGCTTAACATGTGATAAATGCCAACGAATGGGTGGTATTAGTGCAAAGGACCAAATGCCGCAGGTTTCTATCCTAAATGTTGAAATTTTTGACGTTTGGGGTATTGATTTTATGGGTCCTTTTCCTTCTTCGTATGGTTTTACATATATTTTGCTTGCGGTTGATTATGTGTCGAAGTGGGTGGAAGCAAAGGCCACCCGGACTAATGATTCTAAAGTGGTTGCAGATTTTATTAGAACTAACATTTTTGCAAGATTCGGAATGCCACGAGTGATCATTAGTGATGGAGGGTCACACTTTTGCAATCGGACCATTGAAGCGTTATTGAGGAAATACAGTGTCACCCATAAGGTTTCTACACCTTACCATCCTCAAACTAATGGGCAAGCCGAGGTTTCCAACCGTGAGATCAAGCAAATCCTAGAGAAGACCGTTGGGCCAATGAGGATGGATTGGAGCTTACGGTTAGATGACGCACTTTGGGCGTATCGTACAGCGTACAAAACCCCCATTGGGATGTCCCCCTTCCGACTTGTCTATGGCAAGTGATAGGAGCATATTTATGCGCCTTAGTTAGCTAGTTCTTATGCATTTTTGTTATGCTTTCTTTGTTAAAGTAGTCTTTTAAGCTACTTTCATGTGTTTTCAGGGTTAAAGGACGTATTACATGAAATGATGCAATTTGGAGCTTTTGGAGCAAAATGTGAGCTTGGATTGAATAGGACATGCTTGGAACACAAGGTTGGGATGAAATTGAAGAGTTGAAGATTTGAGGTTTTCTACTTGAAGTAGGAAAGCTATGCCTAAAAGTTTCCATTTTGGGTTGATCTTTCCCAATTCGGAATTGGCAACCAAAGTTTCTAAAGTTGGAAGCTTCTATTCTTGGAGGTTTCCAATTTCGTGAGTTTCTATTCTCGACTTTGGGCTTTTGGATGACCCATCCTTACCTCTTGGACCTATGCAGCACCTAAACCCTAACCCAAGCCCACCTAATTAACATGCAAAATCTGGTTACAAACCCTAGCCCTAGCCCACTTAGTGGCCGAACCCTAGGCCCTTTTCTCTTTAAAAATCTGATTACAAACCCTAGCCCATGTTCACTTAATTGCCGCACAAACCCTAGCCCAATCTGATTTAATTAGGGTTTTAGGTGCCTATTTATATGCTCCTAAACACCCTAGCCGAAAATCATCATTCATTCTACACAAAATCAGAAAATCATTCAGCCATTCTCCATTCACGCCAGAATCTGTCCATCACTTTTGCCGAGCCAAACCTTCACCCAAATCCATAGTTTCTGACCTAAAACCCTCCTAGTCGTGCCCTACACCTATCCTAGATAGTTTTCCACCATTCCCCCTCATCCAAAGTCATCCAAATTCATCCAAAAACCCCTTAAATCCTCACTGCCGCAGCAAGGAGAAGAAGCAAGTTTCTGTGCAGATTTCAAAGTGGAATTCTTGGGCATTTTAGGTGTAATCTTTCTTACGTCTTTGATGTTTCAATTAAATAAACTTATTGTTGTGAGTATGAGGAACTAAACCCCCTTAGTTGGGGGGTGATTCAAAACCATGTACATGCTTGCAATTTGATTCGATTACATTCAGTTGTTATTTCATAAGTTATGGATTCAATTCGTTCATCTATTTGATTGATAATTTATTTGTGTATGTTGATTGAGAGTGCACGCTTACTTTTCATGCATAAATATGATGCTAGATTATGAGGGAGTTTCACCTAATAGTTACAATCTTATAATCACAAGTAGTGAAGGTCGCTTGAAACCGATCGCGTTGAATGAATTCTTAGCATAAGTTTCATGCAATTCATAGTAACGAATGCTTCGTCAATGCTTATGTTTTTCATAGAACGTAATGATTCTTGCTTGTATCTCTATTATGCAATTCATGTAGGGAACTTGTAGGGAATGTTTTGGGTTGTCGTATGCAATCATCCAACTTAATAACTTGTGGAAAAACTGAGGATTAATTAGTGCAATTCACGGTTAATTTGGGGCGTTGAGTATTCATAGTTTATCGGGAGAACAACTGAAAATCGTTTTGCTTGCAAGTGTGACATGTGTGGAGAAGAACCTCCTAACTAGCCTTTTATCCATTCTTTTCACCAAAATCGTTTTACAATCTGTTTTAATTTAAGTTTCTGTTTTGTTTTAAATTTTCGTCCAAAACAAATCCCCCTTTAGGTTAGAGTCTTAGATTAGTTAGAAAGTGTTTTGATTTGTGTTTCTAGGTGTTTTGATTCAAGTTTTCATCAAATTTCGTCCAAAACAAATCCCCCTTTAGGTTAGAGTCTTAGATTAGTTAGAAAGTGTTTTGATTTGTGTTTCTAGGTGTTTTGATTCAAGTTTTCATCAAATTTCGTCCAAATTAGTGTAGGTGCTCAAAACTGCCCAGAAAGTGGTTTTTAGGCAGTTTTGAGCCTTCTAGTTGCTGTTTTAGTTTTTAGGTTTGTTTAAGTGTTTTAACTTTTAGTTTTGTATTCTTTGAGTCTAGTTTAGTGTTTTAAACTTCGTTTTTAAGTTTTTAAGTCAGTTTCCAAGTGTTTAGCAATCCCTCCTAATCCCCGGTTTAGAACGATCCCTACTTACATCTTTACTACAATTTGACAAAAGAGGGTTTAATTTGTGTGCTAGTAAAATATCATATCAGCAAGGCGTGCCATCTTCCTGTTGAATTGGAGCACAAAGCACTTTGGGCCATCAAGAAGTTTAACATGAACCTCGAGGAAGCAGGAAGTCAAAGGAGATTGCAATTGAATGAGCTTGATGAGATACGGCACGAGGCGTACGATAATGCAAGCATTTACAAGCAAAAGACCAAAGCTTTCCATGACAACATGATCCGTGGGAAATCATTCTCAATTGGGCAGAAAGTGCTATTGTTCAATTCCCGTTTACGTTTGTTTCCCGGTAAGTTACGTTCTAAGTGGATTGGACCGTTTGTTATTACTAACATATCTTCTTATGGTGCCATCCAGATTCAAAGTCTCAAAACAGGTCATGAATTCCAAGTGAACGGACACCGTTTGAAGCCATATTATGAGAACTTTGTTGAACAAACCGTGGAGGATATTTCCTTGGGTGCCGTGGGCTCCATTAAGGAGTGACTGAGCTCTTCGTCCGGCTGTACGACGTAAAAGAAAGTGCTACTTGGGAGGCAACCCATGCAATTCAACAAAGGAAGACCAAGGAATCACTCCAATTCCAGATTTGCGTTCCTAAACTCTTCACTTTGTTGTTTATTTCGAATCTGCCTATTTAGTTGTTTTAGTTGCTGTTTGTGTGTTTCTTTTTGTTTAGTGTGATTTTATGCTTGAAACATTGAGGACAATGTTTGATTTAAGTGTGGGGGGGGGGGGTAACTAAGTGTTTTAGATGCAAATTCGTGGGATTTTATCACCCTTAACTTGGAGAATTGTTCCTTGCTGTTTTTAAGTGTTTTTGAGCAGTTTTGATGTGTTTTAGTGTGTTTTGATGCAAAAATCCGAAAATCACATAAAATTTTGAAAAATTTGTTTTAAAAACCCAAAAAGAGTTGTTTTTGTGTGTTTGTTTGTGTCTTAGGGTACCTTCCAACACAATGATGAGGATTCGGTTTGTAATTACATGGCTGTTAAAGAGAGTGATTAACATGAATGAAAGTTTGATTTACTCTTTGTTTATGCTTGGTTGTGGTTATAACTTATGAATTCACATGCAATCATAAAAGAAAAAATCAGTTTTTGTAACATGCTTGAAGGAAGGAACTCAAACTAACGCTACAACCTTGTGAGACTTGAGCCTAAACGTTTATTTGGAGAGTTAAAATCTGTGCATTCTTTGTTTTCTAAAGTCGTTGCATGATCTCATTATTCTTTGCTTGGTTGCTACTTAGAAGGCGTTTCATCATTTAGTTCCAAATGTTAGAACTCATGCCCATTTCATTCAAAGCATGTTATTGATTTGCATAACACACATTCAAGATGAAGTTGTGTAGTGACCACCACCTTAGCCAAAAAGCCGTGTTCCCTATGTCATTATGTTTTGTAGGTTTTTAACCCCATTGAGCCTTGTTAGCCTTCGTTATTTGTTAACCCATGTTTTCCTCACCTAGCCTAGATTTGGACCATCCATACCTTGTTCTTAAAGCATAGTAAAGCATGATTCAAATTGAATTCCTTTTGATTTATGTTGGCAGAAAACAAGTGTGGGGGAAGTATTTCTTTTGTGATTTTGTGTGCCATAGGCACGTGTGGAAAAAGAAAAAAAAATGAAGAAAAAGTATGAGAAGTATGAAAAAAGAGTTGAAAAGTTGAGAAAAAGAGTTCCAAAGTATTGTTTGTTGAAGTAAGGGTCCAAAACAATGAATTCGGCCCTAAGGAGTTGTTTAAGTCTCCCCCTTGTGTGTTAAAGTTAATTTCTGCAATCTAAGTGAATTCTAAGTCTCAATTTCATTGCTTTGCTTACTATCGCTTGAAGAACGTTTGTTTTCCCTATCCTTCCTTGTTAACCAACACCCCAAGCCCCATTACAACCCTTAACTTCTATCTTGAGTGTTATGTGTTTCAATTTGTGGAGTTTGAATTTGGTATGAGCATATGGTGTCACTGGTCCTCGCATCTAAGTAGTAGCATTCCATTCATGAGATCATATCTAAACATACTTCTTAACTCTAGAAATTGCGTTCTTTGTGATACATATATGTGAGCATTCGTTTTCATATCTACATCAATCTTCTCACATATGACTAGTGTAGGGTGTGGAGTTAGAAAATCTGAGTGAAAATAGAGTGTATATCTTGTAAGGAATTGAGGGAATTCTCTAAGGCATGTTACTACATTCAAAGCATTGTTTTAATTGATTACTTGTGAATTAGTAAGTAGTGGCTTTAATTAAGTATGTGCTTGTGTAAAGATGACTCAAATCTGTGGGGATAACAATCTTTAACATGTCATGTGCATTGGAAATCCCTGAGGCAAACGTTGGAAGGTTTAGGTTTTGTTTTGGTTAGTTGGTTTCGTTTTGTTTCTTTTCTTTTGTTTGTTGTGCTCGAGGACTAGCAAAAGTTAAGTGTGGGGGAATTTGATAGGAGCATATTTATGCGCCTTAGTTAGCTAGTTCTTATGCATTTTTGTTATGTTTTCTTCGTTAAAGTAGTCTTTTAAGCTACTTTCATGTGTTTTCAGGTTTAAAGGACATATTACATGAAATGATGCAATTTGGAGCTTTTGGAGCAAAAAGGGAGCTTGGATTGAAAAGTACATGCTTGGAACACAAGGATGGGATGGAATTGAAGAGTTGAAGATTTGAGGTTTCCTACTTGAAGTAGGAAAGCTAAGCCTAAAAGTTTCCATTTTGGGTTGATCTTTCCTAAATCGGAATCGGCAACCAAAGTTTCTAAAGTTTGAAGTTTCTATTCTTGGAGGTTTCCAATTTCGAGAGTTTCTATTCTCGGCTTTGGGCTTTTGGATGACCCATCCTTACCTCTTGGACCTATGCCGCACCTAAACCCTAACCCTAGCCCACTTAATCAGCCGCACCTAGGCCTTGTTCACATGCAAAAAAATCTGATTATTTACCCTAAGCCCATGCCGCACCTTTCCATCCTATAAGCCCTATTTTACAAACTTTAACCCTAGTCCACTTAAGTGCCGCACCCTAACCCTAGCCCATTGTTTCAATCTGATTTCATTAGGGTTTTAGATGCCTATATATATGGGTTTTACTCCTTTGGCTGAACCTACCCTCTCTATACTCAGAAATTCGTCCAACCCTTATTTCCCCACCTTGCCGCAGCCTTCATCCATTCCAGCCACATCCATACACCTTGCCGCAACCATCCTTTACTCCAGCCACCATTATACACCTCCATACACCACCCACACACCTTGCCGCACCACCATACCATCCTAATTCCCTTCCTAAACCAAAATCACATCCAAAAGTCCCCTTAACCATCTCTGCCGCAGCAAGGAGAAGAGAAGAGGAGCTTGACGTGCAGAAATTCAAGTTGGAATTCTTGGGCGTTTTAGGTGTAATCTTTCTTATGTCTTCGATGTTTCAATTCAATAAACTTTATGTTGTGAGTATGACGAACTAAACCCCCTTAGTTGGGGGGTAATTCGAAACCATGTACATGCTTGCAATTTGATTCGATTACATTCAGTTGTTATTTCATAAGTTGTGGATTCAATTCGTTCATCTATTTGATTGATAACTTATTTGTGTATGTTGATTGAGAGTGCACGCTTAGTTTTCATGCATGAATATGATGCTAGATTATGAGGGAGTTTCACCTAATAGTTACAATCTTATAATCACAAGTAGTGAAGGTCGCTTGAAAACGATCGCGTTGAATGAATTCTTAGCATAAGTTTCATGCAATTCATAGTAACGAATGCTTTGTCAATGCTTATGTTTTTCATAGAACTTAATGATTCTTGCTTGTATCTCTATTATGCAATTCATGTAGGGAACTTGTAGGGAATGTTTTGGGTTGTCGTATGCAATCATCCAACTTAATAACTTGTGGAAAAACTGAAGGTTAATTAGTGCAATTCACGGTTAATTTGGGGCGTTGAGTATTTATAATTTATTGGAAGAACAACTGAAAATCGTTTTGCTTGCAAGTGTGACATGTGTGGAGAAGAACCTCCTAACTAGCCTTTTAACCATCTATTTCACCAAAATCGTTTTTACAATCTGTTTAGTTTCAAGTTTCTGTTTTGTTTTAAATTTTCGTCCAAAACAAATCCCCCTTTAATTTGAAGTCTTAGATTAGTTAGAAAGTGTTTTGATTTGTGTTTCTAAGTGTTTTGATTCAAGTTTTCATCCAATTTCGTCCAAATTAGTGTAGGTGCTCAAAACTGCCCAGAAAGTGGTTTTTAGGCAGTTTTGAGTCTTCTAGTTGCTGTTTTGGGTTTTAGGTTTGTTTAAGTGTTTTAACTTTTAGTTTTGCATTCTTTGAGTCTAGTTTAGTGTTTTAAACTTTGTTTTTGAGTTTTTAAGTCAGTTTCCAAGTGTTTAGCAATCCCTCCTAATCCCCGGTCTAGAACGATCCCTACTTACATCTTCACTACAATTTGACAAAAAGAGGGTTTAATTTGAGTGCTAGTTAATATCATATCACTAAGTCGCATAAATATGCTCCTATCAAATTCCCCCACACTTAGCTTTTGCTAGTCCTCGAGCAAAACAAAGAAACAAAACAAAACAAAAACACAATCTAAACCTTCCAACAATTGCCTCAGGGATTTCCAATGCACATGACATGTTAAAAATCATCACTCCCACAGATTTTAGTCATCTTCACACTTAAGCACATACTTAATCATAGTCACCACGTACTAGTTCACATTTAACCAATTAAAACATGATTTTGAATGTAGTAACATGCCTTAGAGAATTTGCTCAATTCCTTACTAGATATGCACTCAATTTTCACTCAGATTTTCTGACAACACACCCTATATGTGAGAAGATTGATGTAAATATGAATACGAATGCTCACATATATGTATAACAAAGAAAGCACTTTTCGGAGTTAATAAGCATGTTTAGATATAATCTCATGAATGGAATGCTACTACTTAGATGCGAGAACCAGTGACACCATATGCTCATACCAATTTTAAACTCCACAAATTGAAACACATAACACTCAAGATTAAAGTCAAGGGTTGTAACGGGGCTACGGGAGTTGGCTAACAACGAAAGGATAGGGAAAACAAACATTCTTTAAGCAATAGTAAGCAAAACAATGAAATCGTACTCAGAATTCCCATTAGCATGCAGAAATTAACTTTTAAACACAAAGGGAAGATTCAACAACAATTAGGGCCGAAGTCACTGTTTTTGGACCCTTCCTTCAACAAACAACACTTAAGAACTCTTTTTCACATCTTTTCAACTCCTTTTCATTCTTTTCACAACGTTTTCTTTCTGTTTTTTTTTTCTTTTTATTTTCCACGAAATTTTTCTTTTTCTTTTCTTTTTCGTGCCTCATTCAAGACTTTGGCACACCCACAACAAAACTCACTTCCCCCACACTTGTTTTCTGCCAACAATGACCAAAAGGAATTCATTTTGAGTCATTCATTACTATGCTTCAAGAACGAAGGTATGGATGGTCCTAATCTAGGCTAGGTGAGGATAATGTGGGTTAACGAAGAAAACATAGGCTAAACAAGGCTCAACGGGGTTAAAACCTACAAAAACGACTGCATGGAATGAAGGCTTTTTGGCCATGGTGGTAACTATTAACTTCATCTTGAATATGTGTTATGTAATTCAATAACATATTTTGAATGAAATTGACATGAGTTCTAGCATTTGGAACTAAATGATGAAACGCCTTCTAAGTAATAACCAAGCAAAGAATAATGAGATCATGCAACGACTTTAGAAAACGCCTTCTAAGGCAAGGAAATCAGATATTCTAGAGGCCTAAGTGCGGCTAGGGTTAGGGTCCACAAGGAATTAGGGTTTAGGTCATCTAAAAGCCCAAAGCCAAGAATAGAAACTCTCGAAAATGGAAACCTCCAAGAATAGAAACTTCCAACTTTAGAAACTTTGGTTTCCAAATCTGAATTCTTTGTTCTTCACTTTCATTTCTTCATTTCTTAAGCTCCTTTGACCTTCAAACTCGTCCATTCCTGGTGCTCCATTAGCATACACTCCATTCCAGCTCAATTTTGCTCTAAAATGCTCCATTTTGCACTTCTTTGCATACTTCGTCTCTAAACCTGAAATTGCACGAAAATGACTTTAAACACTAAAATAACTAAACAAAAACAACATAAATGCTTAAGAGAAAGCCAACTAAGTCGCATAAATATGCTCCTATCAGTGGCGTATGTTCTATCCAAGGACATGCCTCGGAAAAGTGCCCTCAACTCATTGAGAATGGTGGATGGGAGAGCGCTAACGCAATTGGATTTCAAGGCCAAAACCAACCGAGGAACGATCCATATTCAAACACATATAATCCAGGTTGGAGAGACCATCCAAACTTCAAGTGGAGGGAGGCCCAACAACCCCAACAACAAGGAGGCTTTAGGCAACAACCCCCGGGGTTTTTCACCAAGCCATACGCACCCCCACATGTTCCACAACAATCTGCCCCAAATGCTTCAGGTACATCTCTAGACAATGATACACTCCTTATGTTACTAACCAACTTGTCTCAAGGGTAAGAAAATCAAACCAAAGCTATGCAAAGCCAAGACAAAAGGGTGGATCAATTGGAGAAACAAATTGGGCAGATTGCAGACTTTGTGAGCAAATTTTGGGACCCAGGCCAACTCCCTAGTTCTACCATTCCAAATCCAAAATGAGGTTTCGAAAGTGCAAAAGCCATATTGTTGAGAAGTGGAAAAGAAGTTAGGGCAGGTCCTAAACCATCTACATCAGGTCTCAAAGAAGATGAAAAACTACAATTTGAAAAGGAGGACACAAGCCCACCCACGGCAAAGGTGAACACGCCTTTGCCGCAAGCTTCCATAGGCCTAAATCTGTCCAATTCGGCCAATAAGGGTAAGAATGTGTCAAATTCACTTCCTACTAATGTTTTTCCTTCGAATGTCCTTTTTCCTAGTAGGTTTATGCCCACAAAGAAGGAGGAAGCTGAAAGGGACATCCTTGAGACATTTAGGAAAGTTCAGGTCAACATACCCCTTTTGGATTCAATCAAGCAAGTCCCGAGATATGCCAAGTTTATAAAGGAATTGTGCACCACTAGGAAGAGGATGTCGACCAAGGAGGTTGTCAAGGTAGGTGAAAATGTATCCGCCATCTTGCAACGCAAACTACCCCCCAAATGCAAAGATCCGGGTAGTTTTACAATTCCTTGTGTCATTGGAAACACTCGCTTTGAATCTGCCATGTTAGATTTAGGTGCATCTATAAATGTTATGCCATACTCAATTTATGCATCTATGAATTTAAGAGTGTTGAAATTGAAGGAAATATTTTGTGAAAACATGTTCATTTAAGCAACATCAATAGCATGCTAATAACAATTAAAAGGCGGAATCATGCTTGCATGCACTTAAAAACAAAACATAACCAAGAAATTCAAAGCCTAGTAGATTGGTGAATCATGAATCAACTCAAAAACAAAGTGAGTTGAAATTAATACCTTTGTAGATTCCTCTTTGCATAAGCAAAGGCTAATCACCCAAAGAGATAGGGGCCTTCATTCCTTGCTTCTTAGATCCATGGATTTGGATGGAAGAATAGGTTCTTCAAGTTCCCAAAATTGAGAACCTCTAATTTTCGACACCAAGGTTCGATTGTAGAAGAAATGAGTGACCTTGGAGTAGTAGGATTGCTAGATGTACCCTCCAAGGTGTTGGCCTCTTTAGAGAGAAATGGAGAGACAATTCTCACCCATTTTCCCCCAAAATAAACCCTTTTTTTCACTTAATAACACTTAATGAATATTTAGTTATAAAGTCATTTATATAGTCACTTCTTTAAGTGACCTAAACAACCAAAAACCCTAATTCATTTCTTCATGGCTGGCCATTTAATGGGATTTGGGCTTTTGGGCTTTAATGAATCTTTATTCATTAAATTGTCATACAACTTAAGTTAATGGGCTTGACGTTCGAAGCCCATTGGGCCTTAAGGTCCAAAACTATCCCGAAGGTCTTCAACGAACTTATTCGTTTGATTAATTAACATATTAATTAATCCTTACCATAAATAAATGATTAAACCATTTAATCATTCTTACTCATTTCCGTTTAATCTCCAATCTACACCTCTTACGGTGTGCGATCCATTAGGTTCCTTTTAGCGAGGCAGTGGGCGATTAAAACCATTTTACATCGATTGTGAATTGAAACAATTTTCAATTCTCCCTTTAGTGTTTACACACGTTTAAGGCTTCCACAAACCATGAGTGACACCTAGCAGCATATCATGGTTACCCAAGCTAATCAGAAGAGGTTTAGAGAACCTATTCAGTTCGGGATTACAAATGCAATACGGTCCTTCTCTAATCTAATACTCTTGACCACATTGTTTGGTTTGATAGTTTATTTTCTCATGTCTACTATCCAATGTGTGTCTTGTGCTTATATGATTACCTTGAATGTGATTTGGAACGCATTCCTAAATCTCATTCATACTTTGGCCAAAGATTCTTAATCATATCATAGAGTATTCTCCCTCAAACGGTTTGAAGGTTAGAGATCCCTTGTTGCGCATTCACTTGTCTCCATAGCTAAGTCACTTGACCCCAACGATGCCGTGGACACCCTCCTGATGGAGTGACTTTGACATAATCAAAGATCAAGGTCTTAACCACAAGACAACTATGATGCCTCAGGTCAAAGGACTAATTTGCATTATCTCAACCATAAGTTCTCATGTGACATGGAATATGAAAACTCTTCGTTGATCGCGTTCAGTGAACTCATTCTCTATTGAGCACCTACCGTACTTGTCTTGATGTCACACACACCAATGACTCGAGACTAATCACTCTCCCTGAGAGAAGACATAGTACGTACTGATTTTAACGGACTGTCAACGCCCAATTGGCAATCCTATGATCAGGAACGTTTAGGATGTGTCTACGAAAGAATGGTCTCATGAATCTAACTTCATTAGATTACATTCTCCCAATCACATATTCCTTGGACTTTATCGTTTAAGCATATAACATTTATATGAGACGGCTCAAACAATAATCTTTGCCCTTTATATGTTAAACTAGATTAGTTTAACATGTGAAATGTCCGTAAAGTATCATCACATGATTGGCTTTAGGGCACATTTCCAACAATCTCCCACTTGCACTAGAGCCAATCAGCTTGGTCATCTTGATGATACCTCTTCTGAAGTCATTTCATAAATGGCTGAATAGTAGTACTAGATAGTGGATATCTATATGTGTTATCCACAGAAGCAACCTTGAGAATAACAACGTCACCATTATACATGATTCTCAATCATGTGGTTCAGTCTCTCATTTGTGTTCGGATCTTGATGAGACCTTGATTCCCAGGCTTGAGCTATCGCCCCATTAGTGTCATACACTTTCTGGTTGGAATCGAATAGAGAGTTCATAAATGAACTTTCCCATCCAAACAACATTGTTGTAAACTTCTATATGGCAATATATCTTGCATTCATAATGGAACACACTAAAGTCATTACTTTAATGTTTCCATCCAAATATCTCTTTAGTCATAATAAAGAGATATTTGTTTATCTCTTCATTCATAATGAAGAAACATCCAATGATGGATTAGATTCATAATCTAATACATTTACGCTTCCATTACATCACTTTTATTCTTCCTCGTTCTTTGAGGAATCTATCCTTTAGTATTTCTTAAATACTTAAGGACTCACTTGACAGTTGCCATGGTTCTGATCCTGGGCTTGCACTGATATCGTCTTGTACCGTTCTAGGTACAACTCATATCAGTGTTTTTCATACAATATGAAACACATAAATCACCTTTCTGCTTACGCATAAAGGATTCTATTTACGCATTATTTCTTTGGGAGTCAAATGGTACATTCCCTTTGAGAAGGGCAACTTGCTAGTCTCACTAGAATCGTCCTTCTATTTGAAGTTTATCATCATATGAGAAACTCCCTAGCATCCATTGTCTATTATTAGGGATTGATATAATCCAATTATATCATGAAATATATCATTATAGATTTCCATCCCATGTATATAGACTATATCTCCCATATACATTCTATCTTCATATAATGTATTAAAGTCATAACTTTAACGAAGAAGTATTCTTTTCATTTCCAAAATTAATATATCATATATACTTAAATTTTAGGATCATGATTAACTCCCACTAATCTTTTGTAAACCTAGTAAACAAAAGATTCATTTACATCTTTATGAGAAATCAAACGATTTGATCCTTTTTCCTCATAAAATGCAAATAGCTCCCACTAACTTGCTAAGATCCATGATGGATGGATCTCTACAACTTACATGTCTTGTGATTTATAATTTTAGACATATATTATCAAGACTATCTTAATAATGGTTTCGGAAACCCATATTATGTCTAAACATTGAATCACCATTTAGTTGTAGCTAGCAATCTTCGAATTAATTGAAACCAAGACTATCTCAAAGATGGTTTCTTCAAAGTCAACCATTCTCTTTGATTGTAGTCACCTTAAGCTACCAATTAGCTATGAAGGTTTCATTATTTCGAGTCAAATGGTACTTTACCATTTCCTTGAGTATATATCATATATGCACTCAATGTAGTCATAAGGATTTTCATTCTTATTTCTTTCGAATTAAGAGGTGCAACTCTATGACATAGTCATAAAGTTCAAAACCATTCAACTGAGACGGTGTATAAATCCTTATCGACTACCTTGGAGCTTGAGGTATAGGAACTAGGTTGTTATATTTGTTGATTACTTTCTTGTCTCTCAAAGAACCCATTCTTTGAGTTCTATCTCTCGTTCATTTGCTTTTAGGCAAATCCCATTGTAGAATTACAATGAACTACCCAACAAAACAACATTTGTTAGTTGGTTTATAGAAGCGATATCCAAAAGTTATTTTAAGGATATCCTACAAGATTGTTATCAAACAAATATTGCTTATTAGCACACAACCCCAAATCTTAACATGCTTTAAGATTTGTCTTTCTTTCCAACTACATCTTATGGAGTTATGAAAATATTGGAAGATCTTCTCATTGACAATCATATTGTTTTAGAAGTATATATCCTATATATGGGTAATAGATAACATATAACGAACTAAATCTTACTCAAGTTTGTTCTTCTCCTAATGGAGAAATACATTATCTTATGATGCTTATTTCCTTGATATCTTTCAAGGAAACTGTTCTAAAGTGTTACCTTATCTTGGATCAAATCTAAGGAGGTAAATACTTTAGACGTCTTACTCATCAACTTACATTACTTGAATTCTTTGAAACATTTTGCAAAGTATTCGGACTTGTGTTTATTCAAAATAAACTATAGTCCAACCGAGAGTGATCTTCGGTGAATGTTATCCAACATGAGTAGTATTATGTTTGTGGACAAGTGCCACTAACATCTAAGTGAATTAACCTCAACATCCTTGTGATTCTTTCTTCTTTCCAAAAGAATAAAGATTCGAACATTTCACCTCTATACAATTTTAACAAGAAGGTATTGGATCCGGATCTAACAATCCAAAGCATCCATCTTTCACCAACTCATAACTTATGTTTTTAGAGGTATCATAACTTTAGTTGGGATTAGTCACTACCTTGCAACCTTTTGGGTTTTAAGCATCATTATTTTCAAAACAGTTAACACTACCATATTATCTCTACTATAGAGATAATTAATTAGATTACCATAATCCAATCATTGATTAATAAAGAACATTGTTTTGTCAAACAAAACATTTATCCATTTCACATAGTGACGGAATTTAGTTCCTTAAAATTGGAATATAAAGACAATCTATGTTTTTCCAATTTCTTTGGTAGTTCATATGAGGAAGTAAGTACTAACTGCTTTCGCAGAAATCTATATTTTATTCACGTTTCGAATGTGAAGTACTTTCTCTTCTCTCATTTATCTTCTACTTCTTATTAGTCACACTTTTACAACGATTGTAAAACATAGTTACTAATACGGAATCAAGTATTCAAGTAGAAGAACCAACTGTTTTGAACTTTTTCAAGAACATATTACTACACCTTCGAAAGGTGTGTTCTTGACATTTGCAAGACATTTCTTGCAAATACCCCTTCCAATGTCCATCCTTTCATAAAGAAAGTTTGTTCCCTTGGAGTTATTTATCTTCTTTATTTGACTTTCACCTTTGACTACATTAGTCATGGTCCCTAAACTCCCACTATCTCTCTTGAAACCTTTTTCAATTGTGTTATACACATCAAACAATTTTGGAGAGCATGTGGTTTATTGTTCACTACATAGTTTACAATAAACTTAGTGAACGATTAGGATAGGGAAAACAAAGGTGAAGTCCTTGCCTAGTTTCCGTCTCGTTAAGTGGTTTAACACTTCAACACTCAATGATTCGCAATCATCATAAGTCCATGTTGATATACTATTTTTGTCAACCAACCATTATGTTCTAAACATAATTACAAACTTTAAAGAGTTGTACAAGGCAACTCTTATTTCTTCACACAACAAATTGTAAGTGAAGAATCATGGCACATAAAGTGTCCATGCCTTTGTGCTTTCTTCTCAAGTTCCTTGTTCATGTAACAAAGAAACAAGCACTAAGTGTTTGCATTGACTAAGGGTTGTTCAAAGCAACTCTTATTTCTTCATACAACAATTTGTAATTGAAGAATTATGACATTAAAAGTGTTGTCCTCTTTATGATAGACCTTTCTAACATGTTCTTCCAATGATACATCATCATTAGGAAGATTGTGAGGATGAGACTACTTAAATATGTATACAATCCATTTAAGACATTCTTTGGGATTGTGGTACCAAGTCCGGAAACTAAAACATTCGTTTTTGTCAAGTGTTGGATAGCGTTTGCAAATATATTGGTAAACAAATACATAACGTATATAAATTGATTGATTTTAAACCATTTGATTCGGGTGTTTAAATCAAATAGTACCACCCACTATTTTTGGCAAATTCCATATCCCTCATAGGAATTCGAGAGTTTTGGATGAAACTCCTAGTAGGCTATGGGAGGCTCACTATTACCAAGCCCACCTCACGATGATACGATATCGGCTAGCATTAATAATAATGAGAGAGTACGCTTACTCATTTGCAACTAATGCAAGTACCCATCTTATTTGGCCTCTAGAGAATGTAACCTCACAATGATATGATATTGGTTCCATTGCACTTAGTTAAGTCATTCCCACCATGCTTAGTGTGTGAAGGGGTTCAAGAATAGCCTCACGATGATACGATATATAGCTATCCTCGTTGCCTACACTCACCTCATCATATGTATATGGATTCCTCCTGAGTATAAGCATGCACTTTGTACTCCCCCATGATAGGGTGAAGCCGGTGTACAAGTCATAAACGATTGGATCCCACCACGGTGGAAGGCCACAAAGAGATATTCTAAACATCTCTCGCTTATCAACTTAATATTGGTTTGGTTGAGGGTTTTAGGTCTCATCACATACAAATATACATTTTAATCTCTATTAAAACAATTTTGGTCCTATTACAACTATTGGTCCATCCCATTGTTTTAGTTGTACATAATACTCCCACTATGCTTTTAAAACGATTTTTAAAGCAAGAGTATATGATACTACTAACATAAACTTTGCATTCATTTGATGGACTTATATAGTTGCCTTAGGGCCTTAGGATGATTATGAACCTTTGTTTAGATTCAACACGAGCCTTGTGTTGAATCTCGGTCTAGGGATGGTGATTGATTTTAGTTACGCGTTTAATCACATTAAGGCGTGTTGTCTTATGGGCGTTGGACCCAACTACTTCATTTTCATGCATATCGTATAAAGCAAGAAAGAAGTACTTCAAAGTAAAAGTGAGCTTATGCTCATTACAACATTTGCATATGACAAATTACTTTAAAGTAAAGAAGAGCTTAAGCCCTTTTACAACATTTGATCAAATCAAATTACAACCAAAATCTAATCTACACATTCCCATGGTTCAAACAAATTTGAAACGCCTTTCACATAGCTCAATTATATTAGGCTTAGGTTCATAATCACCCTTTAATTAATTAACACTTTAACTAATTATTGAATGCAACATTTTCATTTGGTCTTTGTATCCATAAAATTGATTTAAATGGAGCTAAACAAAATGAAAATCCAATTCTCATTTAAAGAGACAAAACAATTTTGTTCTCATTCTATTTGGGCCATTTTGCAATTAACCTCAACTTTTGGGCCATATTGCAATAACAAAAACTTTTGGGGTCACTTTGTATAATACACAAAAGTCACAACTTCATGTAAATACAACTAGAACCCAAACTTTAATTAATGCAAAAACTTCATTAAAGGATCAAAACAATTTGTCCTTTAGCGTTTTTGGACCTAAACGTAAAAACGTAAACTTTTGGGCCAAAGTGCAAATACACAAAAGTATCAAAACTTTATGTAATTGCATAAAAGTCCCAAAAGTACTCCCTTTGAGGGAGTGGCTGGTTTTAGGGAGGGATAAGGTTGGTGTGTTTGTTGATTTGTGAGTTTTGTCAAAAGCATGCAAGTGTATGTAGATAAGTTTATGAAATAATTCAATCACAATTATTTCAATCATCACTTATACAAATATTTAACACTTTAAATACATGATAAATCATTTAAAAACAAATCACATAAACTTTATGAAATAAATCAAAACTTTGAATCAAAACACCAAACTTTTGTGTTCTTGGCAAAAATGTCAAGAACAATGAAGAACATTCATGAAAAACCCAAATTTTTCCATGAACTTTTTTTCACCCAAAAACATTCCAAAACCATTCTTACTTAAGGGAAATAACATCTAACCAAACTAGGGTACTTAGGGGTTCCAAAGAACACATTAAAACACTTTTAACAAGTCAAACAAGAACCCAAAAATTCACCCTTTGGTTTTGGCCGAATTTTCCCAAAAGCATGGCACCAAATTTTAGCTCCAATATTCATACTCATATGAACAACATCTACAACATTTGAGATAGCAAATTTTCCAACAAAATTTACTTTCAAAGAAGCAAGAATAAAGCTTGTAACAATTACAACTTTTAGATCACATACTATGAACTACAAAACCCAAAAGGATTCACCAACTACTAGACCTAGGCTCTGATACCACTTGAAGGAAATATTTTGTGAAAACATGTTCATTTAAGCAACATCAATAGCATGCTAATAACAATTAAAAGGCGGAATCATGCTTGCATGCACTTAAAAACAAAACATAACCAAGAAATTCAAAGCCTAGTAGATTGGTGAATCATGAATCAACTCAAAAACAAAGTGAGTTGAAATTAATACCTTTGTAGATTCCTCTTTGCATAAGCAAAGGCTAATCACCCAAAGAGATAGGGGCCTTCATTCCTTGCTTCTTAGATCCATGGATTTGGATGGAAGAATAGGTTCTTCAAGTTCCCAAAATTGAGAACCTCTAATTTTCGACACCAAGGTTCGATTGTAGAAGAAATGAGTGACCTTGGAGTAGTAGGATTGCTAGATGTACCCTCCAAGGTGTTGGCCTCTTTAGAGAGAAATGGAGAGACAATTCTCACCCATTTTCCCCCAAAATAAACCCTTTTTTTCACTTAATAACACTTAATGAATATTTAGTTATAAAGTCATTTATATAGTCACTTCTTTAAGTGACCTAAACAACCAAAAACCCTAATTCATTTCTTCATGGCTGGCCATTTAATGGGATTTGGGCTTTTGGGCTTTAATGAATCTTTATTCATTAAATTGTCATACAACTTAAGTTAATGGGCTTGACGTTCGAAGCCCATTGGGCCTTAAGGTCCAAAACTATCCCGAAGGTCTTCAACGAACTTATTCGTTTGATTAATTAACATATTAATTAATCCTTACCATAAATAAATGATTAAACCATTTAATCATTCTTACTCATTTCCGTTTAATCTCCAATCTACACCTCTTACGGTGTGCGATCCATTAGGTTCCTTTTAGCGAGGCAGTGGGCGATTAAAACCATTTTACATCGATTGTGAATTGAAACAATTTTCAATTCTCCCTTTAGTGTTTACACACGTTTAGGGCTTCCACAAACCATGAGTGACACCTAGCAGCATATCATGGTTACCCAAGCTAATCAGAAGAGGTTTAGAGAACCTATTCAGTTCGGGATTACAAATGCAATACGGTCCTTCTCTAATCTAATACTCTTGACCACATTGTTTGGTTTGATAGTTTATTTTTTCATGTCTACTATCCAATGTGTGTCTTGTGCTTATATGATTACCTTGAATGTGATTTGGAACGCATTCCTAAATCTCATTCATACTTTGGCCAAAGATTCTTAATCATATCATAGAGTATTCTCCCTCAAATGGTTTGAAGGTTAGAGATCCCTTGTTGCGCATTCACTTGTCTCCATAGCTAAGTCACTTGACCCCAACGATGCCGTGGACACCCTCCTGATGGAGTGACTTTGACATAATCAAAGATCAAGGTCTTAACCACAAGACAACTATGATGCCTCAGGTCAAAGGACTAATTTGCATTATCTCAACCATGAGTTCTCATGTGACATGGAATATGAAAACTCTTCGTTGATCGCGTTCAGTGAACTCATTCTCTATTGAGCACCTACCGTACTTGTCTTGATGTCACACACACCAATGACTCGAGACTAATCACTCTCCTTGAGAGAAGACATAGTACGTACTGATTTTAACGGACTGTCAACGCCCAATTGGCAATCCTATGATCAGGAACGTTTAGGATGTGTCTACGAAAGAATGGTCTCATGAATCTAACTTCATTAGATTACATTCTCCCAATCACATATTCCTTGGACTTTATCGTTTAAGCATATAACATTTATATGAGACGGCTCAAACAATAATCTTTGCCCTTTATATGTTAAACTAGATTAGTTTAACATGTGAAATGTCCGTAAAGTATCATCACATGATTGGCTTTAGGGCACATTTCCAACAGAAAAATGATGGTGTAATCATACAATTGGCCGATAGATCTAACGCCTATCCAAAGGGAGTTTTGGAAGATGTTCTTGTGCAGGTAAATCACTTAATCTTTCCGGCGGATTTCTATGTTCTCGAAATAGATGAATCGGACCATACCCCTTCATTGCCTATCCTCCTTGGAAGGCCATTCATGAAGACGGCCCGGACTAAAATTGACGTGTTTAATGGAACTTTGTCCCTGGAATTTGATGGGGAAGTTGTTAATTTCAATCTTTATGATTCTATTAAGTACCCTAGTGAGGACCATTCATGTTTCTCTATTGATATAATTGACTCTTTGGCGCAGATATATCTTGAAGATTTGAATGACGATGTGCTTGAAAAAGTCATTACAAGAGGCATGGAACTCAAAACCATGGATGGAGACCCTATGCATACCCACCGCACACATGAATCATTCCATGCCGTGGCTTCTAGTGAGGAATTCATTGAGTTGGTTGCTGCCCTTGAGTCATTACCTAAGCATGGTGATAAGTCTCCTAACTTCGATTCCATTCCCATTTCGACTAACAAGTTGCTTCCGTCAATAATTCAGGCACCTGTCCTTGAACTCAAACCATTACCAAGCCATTTGAAGTACATTTTCTTGGGAGAAAACGAGACCCTACCTGCCATCATTTCCTCATCCCTCACGGCACAAGAAGAGGAGAAACTAGTGCGTGTGTTGAAAGAGTTCAAATCTGCCCTAGGTTGGACCTTGGCTGATATCAAAGGTATAAGTCCTACAACATGCATGCATCACATATTTCTTGAGGAGGGGGCCAAACCAACTAGAGAGGCTCAACGCCGTCTCAACCCTCCAATGATATGATATTAACTAGCACTCAAATTAACCCTCTTTTTATCAATCGTAGTATGGAATGTAAGTAGGGATCGTTCTAGGCCGGGGATTAGGAGGGATTGCAAAATCACTTGGAATTGACTCAAAAACGTAAAAACAAATTTAAAAACACTAACTAGACTCAAAGAATGTAAAACTATAACTTAAAACACCAAAACAAACCAAAAGACTCAAAATAACACAAAAACACTCAAAACTGCCTTTAAACCACTTTCTGGGCAGTTTTGGACTCTAAACAAGATTTTGACGAAATTTGGGTTTAACTTGACTCAAAACACTTAAAAACACAAACTAACACACTTTCTAACTAATTTGACACTTGAAAACAAAGGGGGATTGGGTTTTGACGAATTTGAAAACAAAATAAAAACTTTGTAAAACGAACAGATTTTAGAACGAATTTGGTTTAAATGAATGGATGGAAGGCTAGCTAAGGGGTTCATCTCCACACATGTTATACTTGCATACGAAACGATTTCCAATTGCTTTTCAATAACCCATGAATTCTCAACGCCCCAAGTTAATTAGGTCCGCTTAAATTAACCTTCAGATTTTCCTATTTATTGAATTGGATGATTGCATACGACAACCCAAAGCATTCCCCACAAGTCCCCTACATGATTGCATAATAGAGATACAAGCAAGAATCATTAAGTTCTATGAAAACCATAAGCATTGACGAACCACTTGTTACTATGATTGCATGAAACTTATGCCAAGAATTTACTTAACGCGATTGAGATCATCAACCTTTACTACTTGTGAATATAAGTCCAAAACGATTAGGTGAAATTTCCTTATATCCTAGCATTCAATCTATGCATGATAATTAAGCGTGCACTCTCAACCAACACACACAAATCAATGTAATTCCCATAGATAAGTAAATTGAATTCACAATTTATGAAACGCAATAAGAAGTAATCAAATCATAACGCAAGCATAAACATGTATTTCGAATCCCCCCTAGCCAAGGGGGGGTTTAGTTCCTCATACGCACAAAACAAAGAGAATTGAATTTAAACATTGAAAGCAAAGGAAAAGAAACACCTAGAAATTCCAGCGACGCGAACTTGAATTGCATGAACTTCCGAGCTTCCTTCTCCTCCTCCTTGGTACGGCAAAGGTCTAGGGACAGGTTCTTTGGGGTTATGGATTGTGGATAATGGTTATGGATGGATGTAGTAGTGTTTAGGGGAATGGAATGGTGCGGCAAAGGTGTGTAGAAGTGTTTGGACGAATTTCTGAATTTATGGGATGAATGAATGTGTATGAGAAGTGGTATCAATGAATGGGTGCGGCACCATGTATTTATAGGGTCCTAAAAGTCTAGCAAATCAGATTAGGACTTGGAGGATTAAATCCCATCAGGAAAGGGCTTAAAACAATCAAATTTTGGGTAGGAAAGATCCTCCTAGGTGCGGCAGGAATGGATTAGAAGGATAAGGCTTCTAGATGGCCTTGCAAGGCAAGGAATTCAGGTTTCTAGAAGATCTAGGGTACGGCATTAAGGGATAAGGATAAGGTTTAGGTGTCCTAAATGGATAAGGTCTCCTCATTTCACTTGGAAACTTTGCCTATTAGGATTAGGAAATCTTCTTTGTAGCTGCAACTTGATGCCATTTGGATTTAACTTTCCTACTTCGAGTAGGAAACCTTGTTTGAGTAGGAATCTTCATTCTTCTAGGAATCCATCTTCAACTAGGAATCCCTCGTTGATTAGGAATCCTTCTTCAATTAGGAATCCTTTGTTGACTAGGATTTCATCTCTTGATTAGGCGCTTTCCTACTTCGACTAGGAAACCTTGTTCAAGTAGGAAACATCATCTTCAAATCTTCAATTTCGTCCATCCTCTTGGCTCCAAGCATATGATGTCCATTCCATGCTCAAATGTGCTCCAAAAGGCTCCAAAAGGCTCCAAAATGCATCCTTTTGCATACTTTACCCTTAGAACCTGAAAATACATCAAACTAGCTCAAAAGACTACTTTAACTAAGGAAAAAAAATGTAAATGCACAAGAACAAGCTAACTAAGGCGCATAAATATGCTCCTATCAGTAGTTCATTTGATAATTGCTTAGATAATCTCACTTTAATCTTGAAACGTTGTGTTGAAACAAACCTTGTGTTAAATTGGGAGAAATGCCATTTTATGGTTAAACAAGGTATTGTTTTGGGTCATATAATCTCAGAAAAAGGAATTGAAGTTGATAAGTCTAAGATAGATCTTGTACGCTACTTACCCTCTCCTACTTCGGTGAGAGAGGTTCGTTCTTTTCTTGGTCATGCAGGATTCTATCGACGATTTATCAAGGACTTTTCCAAGATTGCACAACCTCTATGCCGTCTCCTACAAAAGGAAGTATTGTTTGAGTTCAACGAGGCGTGTGAGCAAGCATTCAACCATCTCAAGGACCAACTCACTTCGGCACCAATCATCACTCCACCAAATTGGAGCACTCCCTTTGAGCTCATGTGATGCATCGGATTATGCAATTGGGGCTGTTTTGGGTCAAAGGAAAAACAAGCTGCCACATGTTATTTATTATGCTTCTCGTACTTTAAATGATGCACAATTAAATTATTCCACAACTGAGAAATAGCTCTTGGCTGTTGTCTTTGCATTAGATAAGTTTAGATCGTATTTAATTGGCACTAAAGTCATTGTCTTCACTGACCATGCAGCCTTGAAGTACTTGTTCACAAAGAAAGAAGCTAAACCTCGACTCATTCGTTGGATGCTCCTATTTCAAGAGTTTGATATCGAAATTAAGGACAAAAAGGGAAGTGACAATGTGGTTGCCGACCACCTAAGCAGGTTGGTGCGTGAGGAAGAGCCCATTCCCATTTCAGAAATGTTTCCGGATGAGCAACTTCTGTCCATTAAGGTAAGTACCCCTTGGTATGCCGATTTGGTCAATTATTTGATGTCTAAGCAAGTTCCTCACACCTTAAACAAGTCCCAACATGATAAACTTAAACATGATGCACGTTTTTATGTTTGGGATGACCCATATGTGTGGAAGTACTGCCCAGATCAGATTGTTAGACGATGTGTACCAAATTCTGAATTTAACTCCATTCTAGTCTTTTGTCATTCTTATGCATGTGGGGGTCATTTTGGCACTCAAAGAACAGTCCTCAAGGTGTTAGAATGTGGTTTTTATTGGCCTACATTGTTTAAAGATGCTAGAATGTTTTGCTTAACATGTGATAGATGGCAAAGGACAGGTACCATTGGTGCTAAGGACCAAATGCCGCAAACTCCTATTTTCAATGTTGAAATTTTTTATGTTTGGGGTATTGATTTCATGGGTTGATAGGAGCATATTTATGCGCCTTAGTTTAGCTTGTTCTTGTGCATTTATAGTGTTTTTCCTTAGTAAAGTAGTCTTTTAAGCTAGGTTTATGTGTTTTCAGGTTTTAAGGGCAAAGTATGCAAAGGGAAGCATTTTGGAGCCTTTTGGAGAAAATTAGAGCTTGGAATGGACATCATATGCTTGGAGCCAAGAGGATGGACGAAATTGAAGATTTGAAGATAATGTTTCCTACTTGAACAAGGTTTCCTAGTCGAAGTAGGAAAGCGCCTAATTAAAAGATGAAATCCTAGTCAACGAAGGATTCCTAATTGAAGAAGGATTCCTAATCAACGAAGGATTCCTAATTGAAGAAGGATTCCTAATCAACGAGGGATTTCTAGTTGGAGATGGATTCCTAGAAGAATGAAAATTCTTACTTAAACAAGGTTTCCTACTCGAAGTAGGAAAGTTAAATCCAAATGGCATTAAGTTTCAGCAACAATGAAGTTTTCCAAGTCCAAGAAGGAAAAGAATCCAAGAAGAAAGAGGAGTCCTAAACACTTTAGGACACCTTAGCCTTATCCTAAAAGGAGTGCCGCACCAATTTCAGCAAGGAGATCTATTTTCCTTGCCTTGCAAGGCTTTCTAGAAGCCTTATTCCTTCCCCCTTATCCTTGCCGCACATCCTCACCCTTTTCCCTTTTTAAATCTGATTTCTTAGCCTTTTTCCTTGTGGATTTGGACTCTAGAAGTCCATATCTGATTCCCCTAGGGTTTTAAGTGCCTATATATACTCATATTAACCCCTAAATCTGATCACCACCTCTCATACACATTCATTCACTCTACAAATTCGTCCAAACTCTCCACACCCTTGCCGCAGCCACCAAACACCATCCCCATCCCCTAAACACTACTACATCCCTCCATAACCATGCATCCATACCCCTAAGGTCCTAAACCTGTCCCTAGACCCTTTGCCACCAAGGAGGAGGAGAAGGAAGCTTGGAAGTTCATGCAATTCAAGTTCGCGTCGCTGGAATTTCTAGGTGTTTCTTTTCCTTTGATTTCAATGTTTAAATTCAATTCTCTTTGTTTTGTGCGTATGAGGAACTAAACCCCCCTTGGCTAGGGGGGGATTCGAAATACATGTTTATGCTTGCGATATGATTTTATTACTTCTAATTGCGTTTCATAAGTTGTGAATTCAATTTACTTATCTATGTGAATTACATTGATTTGTGTGTGTTGGTTGAGAGTGCACGCTTAATTATCATGCATAAATTGAATGCTAGGATATAAGGAAATTTCACCTAATCGTTATGGACTTATATTCACAAGTAGTAAAGGTTGATGATCTCAATCGCGTTAAGTAAATTCTTGGCATAAGTTTCATGCAATCATAGTAACAAGTGGTTCGTCAATGCTTATGGTTTTCATAGAACTTAATGATTCTTGCTTGTATCTCTATTATGCAATCATGTAGGGGACTTGTGGGGAATGCTTTAGGTTGTCGTATGCAATCATCCAATTCAATAATGTTAGGAAAATCTGAAGGTTAATTTAAGCGGACCTAATTAACTTGGGGAGTTGAGAATTCATGGTTTATTGAAAAGCAATTGGAAATCGATTCGAATGCAAGTATAACATGTGTGGAGATGAACCCCTTAGCTAGCCTTCCATCCATTCAATTCAATCAAATTCGTTTTAAAATCTGTTTTAGTTTACAAAGTTTGTTTTGTTTTTAAATTCGTCCAAAATCAATCCCCCTTTACTTTGTTGAGTCATAGTAGTTAGAAATCACTTTAGTTTGTGTTTTTAAGTGTCTTAGGTCAAGTTAAAACCAAGTTTCGTCCAAGTTTGTGTCTAGTGTTCAAAACTGCCCAGATTGTGTTTTTAAGGCAGTTTTGAGTGTTTTGGTGCTGTTTTGAGTCTTTTGGTTTGTTTTGGTGTTTTAAAGTTTAGTTTTGCATTCTTTGAGTCTAGTTTAGTGTTTTAAACTTGTTTTTACGTATTTGAGTCAGTTTTCAAGTGATTTAGCAATCCCTCCTAATCCCCGGTCTAGAACGATCCCTACTTACATACTTTGCTACAATTGATAAAAAGAGGGTTTAATTTGTGTGCTAGTTAATATCATATCATGGGTCCCTTTCCTTCTTCATTTGGTTTCACTTATATTTTGCTTGCGGTTGATTATGTTTCCAGATGGGTAGAAGCAAAAGCTACCCGTACTAACGATTCTAGAGTGGTTTCAGATTTCATCAAGACTAACATTTTCTCTAGATTTGGGATGCCGCGGGTGTTCATAAGTGATGGAGGCTCACATTTCTGCAATCGGACCATTGAGGCACTCTTTAAGAAGTACAATGTCACCCACAAGACTTCTACACCTTACCATCCTCAAACGAATGGCCAAGCTGAGGTTTCCAACTGAGAGATCAAACAAATTCTAGAGAAGACCGTTGGGCCTACAAGGAAGGATTGGAGCTTACGGTTAGATGATGCACTTTGGGCATATCGTACGGCGTACAAGACACCCATTGGAATGTCCCCATTTCGGCTCATCTATGGCAAGCCGTGCCATCTCCCTGTTGAATTGGAACACATAGCTCATTGGGCCGTCAAGAAGTTCAATATGGACCTAAATGCCGCAGGGAGTCATAGAAAGTTGCAACTAAATGAACTTGATGAGATAAGGCATGAAGCGTACGAGAATGCTAGCATTTACAAGGAGAAGACTAAAGTTTTCCATGATAAGATGATTCGAGGCAAAACATTCTCCGTAGGGTAGAAAGTGCTATTGTTCAATTTCGGTCTATGGTTATTTCCCGGTAAGTTACGTTCTAAGTGGATTGGACCGTTTGTTATTACTAATGTTTTTGTTCATGGTGCAGTCCAGATCCAAAGCTTGAAAACGGGACATGAATTCAAGGTGAATGGGCATCGATTGAAGCCCTATTATGAGCATTTTGAGGAGCATGCCGTGGAAGACATTTCCTTGCATGCCGTGGGCTCCAATGGGGAGTAATTGCATTCTCGCCTGCACGACGTTAAAGCAAGCACTTCTTGGGAGGCAACTGATGTGAAAATTATCTAGCACTCAAATTAACCCTCTTTTTATCAATTGTAGTATGGAATATAAGTATGGATCGTTCTAGACCGGGGATTAGGAGGGATTGCAAAATCACTTGGAATTGACTCAAAAACGTAAAAACAAGTTTAAAAACACTAACTAGACTCAAAGAATGTAAAACTATAACTTAAAACACCAAAACAAACCAAAAGACTCAAAATAACACAAAAACACTCAAAACTGCCTTTAAACCACTTTCTGGGCAGTTTTGGACTCTAAACAAGATTTGGACGAAAATAGGTTTTAACTTGACTCAAAACACTTAAAAACACAAACTAAAGTGATTTCTAACTATTATGACTCAACAAAGTAAAGGGGGATTGATTTTGGACGAAATTAAAAACAAAACAAACTTTGTAAACTAGACAGATTTTAAAAACGAAATTGGTTTAAATGAATGGATGGAAGGCTAGCTAAGGGGTTCATCTCCACACATGTTATACTTGCATTCAAAACGATTTCCAATTGCTTTTCAATAAACCATGAATTCTCAACGCCCCAAGTTAATTAGGTCCGCTTAAATTAACCCTCAGATTTTCCTTAAGTTATTGAATTGGATGATTGCATACGACAACCCAAAAGCATTCCCCACAAGTCCCCTACATGACTGCATAATAGAGATACAAGCAAGAATCATTAAGTTCTATGAAAACCATAAACATTGACGAAGCACTTGTTACTATGATTGCATGAAACTTATGCCAAGAATTTACTTAACGCGATTGAGATCATCAACCTTTACTACTTGTGAATATAAGTTCCTAACGATTAGGTGAAATTTCCTTATATCCTAGCATTCAATCTATGCATGATAATTAACCGTGCACTCTCAACCAACACACACAAATCAATGTAATTCACATAGATAAGTAAATTGAATTCACAACTTATGAAACGCAATTAGAAGTAATCAAATCATAACGCAAGCATAAACATGTATTTCGAATCCCCCCTAGCCAAGGGGGGGTTTAGTTCCTCATACGCACAAAACAAAGAGAATTGAATTTAAACATTGAAAGCAAAGGAAAAGAAACACCTAGAAATTCCAGTGACGCGGACTTGAATTGCATGAACTTCCGAGCTTCCTTCTCCTCCTCCTTGGTGCGGCAAAGGGTTAGGGACAGGTTCTTTGTGCTTATGGATGGTGGAGAATGGTTATGGATGGATGTAGTAGTGTTTAGGGGAAGGGAATGGTGCGGCAAAGGTGTGGAGAAGTGTTTGGACGAATTTCTGAATTTATGGGATGAATGAATGTGTATGAGAGGTGGTCGTCTGATTTAGGGGTTAATATGAGTATATATAGGCACTTAAAACCCTAGGGTAATCAGATATGGACTTGGATAACCCAAATCCACAAGGAAATAGGTTTAAACAATCTGATTTTGCAAAGGAAAAGGGATAAGGGTACGGCAGCAATGGGATAAGGTGATAAGGTTTCTAGAATGCCTTGCAAGGCAAGGAACTAGGGTATCTAGAAGCTAGGATGCGGCACCAATGTAGGGATTTAAGGATAGGGCTTCTAGAAAGCCCCAAAACTGATAGGAATTGCATGAAACCCACGGCAAGGATGGAAATCTTCTACAACTTCTCATTTGTGTCCTACAACACTTAGGAGTCCTTCTAGCATTAGGAAAACATGTCCCAATCCTCTCTTGACTTGGAATTCTTCTCCTACTTCATCTTGGAAACCTTTCCTTCTTGGACTTGGAAATCTTCGTTGTAGCTGCAACTTGATGCCATTTGGATTTAACTTTCCTACTTCGAGTAGGAAACCTTGTTTGAGTAGGAATCTTCATTCTTCTAGGAATCCATCTTCAACTAGGAATCCCTCGTTGATTAGGAATCCTTCTTCAATTAGGAATCCTTTGTTGACTAGGATTTCATCTCTTGATTAGGCGCTTTCCTACTTTGACTAGGAAACCTTGTTCAAGTAGGAAACATCATCTTCAAATCTTCAATTTCGTCCATCCTCTTGGCTCCAAGCATATGATGTCCATTCCAAGCTCAAATGTGCTTCAAAAGGCTCCAAAATACATCCTTTTGCATACTTTACCCTTAGAACCTGAAAATACATCAAACTAGCTCAAAAGACTACTTTAACTAAGGAAAAACAATGTAAATGCACAAGAACAAGCTAACTAAGGCGCATAAATATGCTCCTATCAAATTCCCCCACACTTAGCTTTTGCTAGTCCTCGAGCAAAACAAAACGAAACAAAGTAAATAAACGAAGCAAAATGAGTAAAACACAACCTAAACCTCCCAACAATTGCCTCAGGGATTTCCAATGCACATGACATGTTAAAAATCATCATTCCCACAGATTTTAGCCATCTTTACGCTTAAGCACATACTTAATCATAGTCACTACTTATTAGTTTACAAATAACCAATTAAAACATGATTTTGAATGTAGTAACATGCCTTAGAGAATCCCTCAATTCCTTACTAGATATGCACTCAATTTTCACACAGATTTTCTGACTACACACTCTATACTAGTTATATGTGAGAATATAGATGTAAATACGAAAACGAATGCTCACATATATGTATAACAAAGAAAGCACTTTTCGGAGTTAATAAGCATATTTATCAATATGATCTCATGAATGGAATGCTACTACTTAGATGCGAGAACCAATGACACCATATGCTCAAACCAATTTCAAACTCCACAAATTGAAATACACAACACTCAAGATTAAAGTCAAGGGTTGTAACGAGGCTTAAGGTATTGGCTAACAAAAACGGATATGGAAAACAAACGTTCTTTAAAACAATAGTAAGCAAAGTATGGAAATCGAAACGCAGAATTCACTTTAGAATGAATAAATCAACTTTTCAACACAAAGGGAAGACTCAAACCATCAATTAGGGCCGAATGCAACTCTTTGGACCCTTTCTTCAACAAACAACACTTTGGAACTCTTTTCACATGCTTTTCAACTATTTTGTATGTTTTTCACAACTTTTCTTTTTTTCCTTTCTATTTTTCACGAATTTTTTTTCTTTCTTTTCTCATTTTTTTTCTCTTCTTTGCCGTGCCTCATTCAAGACTTTGGCACATCCCCATATTACTAATCCTTCCCCCACACTTGTTTTCCGCAATACATTGATCAAAAGGAATTCATCTTGCGTTATGCTTTACTACGTTTTAAGAACAAGGGTGTGGATGGTCCTAATCTAGGCTAGGTAAGGCTAATGTGGTTAACAAGGAAAATAGGCTCAACGGGGTTAAAACCTACAAAACATAATGGAATAGGGATATACGGCTTTTTGGCTATGGTGGACACTACACAACTTAATCTTGAATATGTGTTATGCAAATCAATGACATGTTTTGAATGAAATGGGCATGAGTTCTAGTGTTTGGTTCTAAGTGATGAAACGCCTTCTAAGTAGCAACCAAGCAAAGACTAATGAGATCATGCAACGACTTTAGAAAACAAGAATGCACAGATTTTAACTCTCCAAATAAACGTTTAGGCTCAAGTCTCACAAGGTTGTAGCGTTAGTTTGAGTTACTTCCTTCAAGCATGTTACAAAAACTGATTTTTACTTTATGATTACATGTGAATTCATAAGTTATAACCACAACCAAGCATAAACCAAAGAGTAAATCAAACTTTCATCCATGTTAATCATTCTCTTTAACAGTCAGGCAATTACAAACCGAATCTTCATCATTTTGTTGGAAGGTACCCTAAGACACAAACAAACACACAAAAACACTTAAAAACAACTCTTTTTGGGTTTTCAAAACAATGTTTTCAATTTTTTTCTGGAATTTTCGGATTTTTAGAACAACCTATACTAAAACACACCAAAACAGCCTAAAAACACCTAAAAACAGCAAGAAACAATACTTAAAATTATGGGTGACAAAACCCTACGAATTTGCATCAAAAACACTTTGGTTACCCCCCCACACTTAAATCAAACATTGTCCTCAATGTTTCAAGCATAGACTCACACAAATAACAAACAAACAAACAAAACAACATCTAAACAACCTAACATGGCAGAAACGAAATCAACAACTAAGAAAAGAGTTTAGGAACGTAAATCTGGAATTGGAGTGCTTTCTCGGTCTTCCTTTGTTGAATGCATGGGTTGCCTCCCAAGTAGCGCTTGCTTTAACGTCGTACAGCCGGACGATGCTCCATTGAAGGTTTATGGCACCCCACGGCATGGAGGGGTGTTTCCACAACTTGTCCTACGAAATACTTCATTCTTTGGGTCCTTGAATGGAGTGGGATAATGATCCTTTCTTATTGTCGTGTTTTTCTTTTCTACATCAACACGAATTCTCCCACGACGTTGAATTCGATTAGGTACCTGCACCACACGAGGTAACAACCTATTAGTTGAAATGGGAATCGAATTTGGAATAGGTGGCTTACCTTTGTACGGCAAAAAAGTGGTAGCACAATGGACGGATGCACAAGGGTTGCTCATGGCCAATTGTGGTGCTTCCAAGGTTGGAGCCGTGCACTCCTTGTGCTCTACTCCAAGTTCCTTCTTGGTGGTAGTTCGAAAAACATCCTTCTTGATCTTTGTTGAACATTCTGTCCCTACGTGTTTAATTACATTAATGGCACAACAAGAACGAACATCATTAGTATTCTCAATCGATTCAGGAATCTTAAAGTTAATCATATCACCACCAAAGGCCATAGTTACTGCTCTCTTGGCCACGTCAATCTTGGTTTGAGCCGTTTTCATGAATGGTCGTCCAAGTAAGAGTGGTGATGGTGGAGAGTGGGTTGAGTCCTCCATATCAAGCACATAGAAATCTGCAGGAAAAATCAAATGGTCTACCTGCACCAAAACATCTTCCAACACTCCCTTGGGATATGCATTAGATCGATCGGCTAATTGAATAATAACGCCATCATTTCTAAGTTTTCCTAGATTCATAGATGCATAAACAGAATATGGCATGACATTTATAGATGCACCTAAATCTAACATAGCATGATCAAACCTCGTATTGCCAATAACACAAGGGATAGTGAAACTACCTGGATCTTTGAATTTAGGTGGTAACTTTCTTTGCAACAATGCAGATACATTCTCACTTACGTGTACCACCTCCTTCTCCCGAATCCGTTTCCTTGTTGTACAAAGCTTCTTCAAAAACTTGGCATACTTCGGGATTTGCTTGATAGCATCAAGGAGTGGGATATTGACATGCACCTTTCTAAACGTCTCAAGAACGTCTTTTTCCTCTTCTTCGTTCTTGGCTTGCAAAAATCTGTTAGGAAAGGGTACATCCGGAGGAATGACATTAGAATTAATTGGAATAGAACCTTTCTTACCTATGGTGGACGGATTGGATGCATTAGGTGGGTGCGGCAAGGATTGTTCAATCCTTGCCGTGGCTTTTGCTTGCTCTTCCTCTTCAATTTGAACCGTGGCTTTTGCTTGCTCTTCCTCTTCAATTTGAAACTTCTCGTCCTCCTCGGGGGCAGATTTGGATGGTGTTGGCTCGGTTCCAACTTCTTTCCCACTTCTTAGCGTAATGGCCTTGGCAGTTTCAAATCCACCCTTTGGATTCACCACGGTTGAGCTAGGCAACTTCCCTTGCTCACGAAACTGCCCCATAAACTAGGCAATTTGTCCCACTTGCTTCTCCAACTCGTCCATCCTTTTGTCTCTACTTTGCATACCCTGCACCATAGAAGTTAGTAACTGAAAAATCTGATCATTATCAATGGACGAACCTGAATTAGTTTGGGTGGTTTGTGCTTGAGGTTGAGTTGGTGCAAACGGCTTTTGATAGAAACCCGGAGGTTGTTGCCTAAATTCGTTTTGTTGTTGGCCTTGTTGGGGTTCTCGCCATTTGAAATTTGGATGATCATGCCAACCGGGATTGTAAGTATTGGAAAACGGGTCATTCCTCGGTTGGTATTGGTTGCCAAATCCCACGGCATTGAGGGTCTCCCACCCTCCATTTTCTATCAACTGTGGGCACTTGTCCGTAAGATGGCCTTGCATGGAGCATACGCCACAAGCTGCCATGTTTTGCACTTTTGGACCTTCCACCACCTGAGAAAGCAAAGTAGTAAGGTTAGCCATTTGATTTTGAAGTTCGGTTATGGCACTTACCTCATTGACTTGATGTTGCCGTGGGTTACTCCTTTGTCCAACGCCTTCGTATTGTTGAGCATTGATGCGAAATAGATAAGCATACAAATTAAACCCTCTTTTTGTCAAATTGTAGTAAAGATGTAAGTAGGGATCGTTCTAGACCGGGGATTATGAGGGATTGCTAAACACTTGAAAACTGACTTAAAAACATAAAAACAAAAGTTTAAAACACTAAACTAGACTCAAAGAATGCAAAACTAAAGTTTAAAACACTTAAACAAACATAAAACTCAAAACAGCAACCTAATGACTCAAAACTGCCTAAAAACCACTTTCTGGGCAGTTTTGAGAACCTAACAAGAACTTGGACGAAATTGGATGAAAACTTGAATCAAAACACTTAGAAACACAAATCAAAACACTTTCTAACTAATCTAAGACTTCAAAATAAAGGGGGATTTGTTTTGGACGAAAATTAACTAACAAAACAGATTGCAAATTAAAAGCAGATTGTAAAACGAAATTAGATGAAACTATGGATGATGGATTAGTTAGAGGCTCTTTCTCCACACATGACAAGTATGCAAACGACTCAATTTCCAGTTATTCCTTCATAGAATTACGAATGACAATGCCCCAAATTAACCGTGACATCACTAGTTAATTCTCAAGTTTTCCTTGTGTTATCGGATTGGATGACATCATTCGACAACCCGAAGCATTCCTTAAAAGTTCCCTACATGACATCATAATAAAGATACGATCAAAGATCATTACGTTCAATGAAAACTATAAGCATTGACAAAGCACTTGCAACTATGACATCATGTCACTCATGCTAAGAATTGGACTTAACGTGATCGTGACTAGCGACCTTCACTACATATGAATATAAGTGTGTGACGATTATGTGAAACAACCTTATATTCTAGCATCATATTCATGCAAGCCAATTAAGTGTCGACCCCTAATTAACAAACACAAATAAGTTATTATTCGCACAGTTAAGCCAATTGCATTCACGATTCAAGAATTCATAACTGGAATTTATCAAATCAAATTGCACACATAGTCATGGCTTCGAAATCACCCCTAACCAATAGGGGTTTAGCCACTCATGTTCATAGCAAAAAGAAAGAGAAAGAAATTACACATTGAAATTATGAAACGAATTACACCTAGAATGCACCAACGATGAAGCTTGAACATCCAAGGATCCTTCCTTCTTCCTCCTTGCTGCCACGCACAAGTGGGTGAGTTTTGGGGCTTATGGATGGTGTAGAATGATGGGTTTATGGCTGGGATAGGTGTATGGGACGGCTAGGGTGGTTTTGGGTCAGAAAATATGGTGAATGGTGAAGGAATGGGGCTGTTGAAGATGGAGAATGGTTTCTGGCGTGAAGGATTATTTTCTGGATGAATGGTGATGTTTGTGGCTGCACACACATGTTTATTTAAAGGGATTAGGAAATTAAAAACCCTAGGCTAATTAGGTAAACAGAAATTTAAGTCAAAGGCTTCTAGAATTAAGGAAACAAATCAGAAAATTAAAGGAAAGGGCAAGGGAAATTCGGCTAGGGTTTAAAGCACAAAAGGAAAGTGTTTTAAAGTATAAAAACAGGAAATAAGGAAGAGGAAATACCAAGGGGGGTGCGGCAAGGGTTCAAAAGGTGCAAGAAATGTGTATTTGATGCCCTAGAATGCTTAAGAAGTCTTCATAATTGCTGGAACTTTTAGGGACATTTAGGAAAAATCAAACCAAAGTAGGAAACTTTGGCTTAACTTTCCTATTTCAAGTAGGAATCCTTGTTCTTCTAGGAATCCTCATGTGATTAGGAATCCATCTTCAATTAGGAATCCTTCGTTGATTAGGAATCCTTCGTCGATTAGGAATCCTCCTTCATGTAAGCACTTTCCTACTTCAACTAGGAAACCTTGTTCAAGTAGGAATCATCATCTTCAAGTCTTCAAATTCGTCCAAACCTTGGCTCCAAATATGTGACATGCATTCCAAGCTCCATTTTGCTCCAAAATACTCCAAAATGCATCTTCTTGCATCCTTTGGCCTTAAAACCTAAAAACACATCAAACTAGCTTAAAAGACTACTTTAACTAAGAAAACACCATGGAAATGCATAAGAACTAGCTAACTAAGGCGCATAAATATGCTCCTATCAAATTCCCCCACACTTAGCTTTTGCTAGTCCTCGAGCAAAACAAAGAAATAAAACAAAACAAAACAACTAAAACACAACCTAAACCTTCCAACATTTGTCTTAGGGATTTCCAATGAACATGACATGTTAAAAATCGTTATCCCCACATATTTGAGTCATCTTTACATTTAAGCACATACTTAATCATAGTCACTACTTACTTGTTCACAATTAATCAATTAAAACAATGTTTTGAATGTAGTAACATGCCTTAGAGAATTCCCTCAATTCCTTACAAGATATACACTCTATTTTCACTCAGATTTTCTAACTACACACCCTACACTAGTCATATGTGAGAAGATTGATGTAGATATGAAAACGAATGCTCACATATATGTATCACAAAGAACGCAATTTCTAGAGTTAAGAAGCATGTTTAGATATGATCTCATGAATGGAATGCTACTAATTAGATGCGAGAACCAGTGACACCATATGCTCATACCAAATTCAAACTCCACAAATTGAAACACATAACACTCAAGATAGAAGTTAAGGGTTGTAATGGGGCTTGGGGTGTTGGTTAACAAGGAAAAGATAGGGAAAACAAACGTTCTTCAAGCAATAGTAAGCAAAGCAATGAAATTGAGACTTAGAATTCACTTAGATTGCAGAAATTAACTTTAAAACACAAGGGGAAGACTTAAACAACTCCTTAGGGCCGAATTCATTGTTTTGGACCCTTACTTCAACAAACAATACTTTAGAACTCTTTTTCTCAACTTTTCAACTCTTTTTTTCAAACTTTTCATACTTTTTTCTTCATTTTTTTCCTTTTTCCAGGATTTTTTTTTCTTTTCTTTTCTTTCCACACGTGCCTATGGCACACAAAATCACAAAAGAAATACTTCCCTCACACTTGTTTTCTGCCAACATAAATCAAAAGGAATTCAATTTGAATCATGCTTTACTATGCTTTAAGAACAAGGGTATGGATGGTCCTAATCTAGGCTAGGTGAGGAAAACATGGGTTAACAAAGAATAGGCTAAACAAGGCTCAACGGGGTTAAAAACCTACAAAACATAATAACAGAGGGGATTTACGGCTTTTTGGCTATGGTGGTGGTCACTACACAACTTTATCTTGAATATGTGTTATGCAATTCAATGACATGCTTTGAATGAAATGGGCATGAGTTCTAGCATTTGGAACTAAATGATGAAACGCCTTCTAAGTAGCAACCAAGCATGGAATAATGAGATCATGCAACGACTTAGAAAACAAAGAATGCACAGATTTTAACTCTCCAAATAAACGTTTAGGCTCAAGTCTCACAAGGTTGTAGCGTTAATTCGAGTTCCTTCCTTCAAGCATGTTACAAAAACTGATTTTTCCTTTATGATTGCATGTGAATTCATAAGTTATAACCACAACCAAGCATAAACAAAGAGTAAATCAAACTTTCATCCATGTTAATCACTCTCTTTAACAGTCATGCAATTAAAAATCAAATCCTCATCATTGTGTTGGAAGGTACCCTAAGACACAAACAAACACACAAAAACAACTCTTTTTGGGTTTTTAAAACAAATTTTTCAAATTTTTATGTGATTTTCGGATTTTTACTTCAAAACACCCCAAAACACACCAAAACAGCTTAAAAACACTTAAAAACAGCACGGAACAAGTCTATAAGTAAAGGGTGATAAAATCCCACGAATTTGCATAAAAAACACTTATTTACCCCCCCCACACTTAAATCAAACATTGTCCTCAATGTTTCAAGCATAAACTCACACAAAACACAAAGAAACACACAAACAGCAAGTTAAAAACAAAACTGGCAGATTAGAAACAAGCAACAAAGTGAAGGGTTTTAGAAACTCAAATCTGGTTGTTAGCGCAATTCCTAGGTCCCACGGCATTGTCTTCAATCTTCCTTATTTGAATGCTTCTCTAGGTCCCACGGCATGGATTTGATCTTTGAATGGACGATGATACTTGAAATGAACCGTCATTGGTTTAGATTCTAGTGTAGGTACCTGATTCATCAAAATCAGCAAGTTAGTATAAAATGTAATGGAAATTGGAGAAGATGACTTACTTGGTTTGTCCGACAAGAACTCAATGACAAACACCACTCCTTTGAAAGTTTCAGGGATATTGGACTTGGCCAGATTTACTATGATGGTTATGACTTGTCCAATGTCATCAAATTCAACTTCTTTAGGCTTTGTTGTTTCAAATTTGTCATCTTTGATGAAGTCTTGACATTCTTTAGCCACTACTTTCTCTTGAATCATTCTTCTTGGGAAACAAAGGCCTTTGAAATATTCAACACGATCTAGAACTTGCTTTGTTGCACCAAGAATTGGAATATCCTTTTGCACCTTTGGAAGAGCTTCCACAATGTCCTTTTCACTCTCTTCTTGCTTGGGAATCAAAAACCTGCTAGGAAAAGGGACATTGGGAGGAATAACATTAGAATGAAATGAAATTGGGACGTCCTTACTTGTGGTGGGTGGGTTAGAAGGCTTAGGGGGTTGCGGCAAGGGTTGTTCTACCCTTGCCGTGTGTATGTCTTCTTCCTCCTCCTCAATCAGCAGCTCCTCATCCACTTCTAGGCAATGTTTGGACGTTTTTAGGTCAGCTCCAACCTCCATAGCACTTCCCAAAGTGATAGCATCATGGATTTCAAAATCTTCCTTCGAATTTTCAATAGTTGAGTTGGAGACTTCACTTTGCTCTTGAATTGGTGCCATGAACTCCATAATCTGCCCAATATGCTTCTCCAATTCACCCGTCTTCTTGGTTTGAATTGGCAACTCTTTGTTTTGATTTTCTACTTCCTGGTACAAAGAGGTGAGTAACTTATTAAACATATCATTATCCAAAGACGTACCTGAATTGAATTGGGAAATTGTTGTGATGGATGTGATAGTTCATATGGCCAATGATAGAACTCCTCAGATGGCTGTAAGTGTTCTTCTTGTTGTGAGCCCTGCATCAAAGAGGTTAGTACATCAAGAATTTCATCATAACTCATAGGCATACTTGAATTCGATTGGATTTGTTGTGGGGGAGGCGGTGGTGGCTGCATAGGCGTGGTGTAAAACTTCTCATATGGTTGCCAATATGCATCATGTTGAGCCTCTTTGGCTTGATTTTGTGAGCCCTGCACCAAAGAATTTAATTCGTTAAGAATTTGATTATAATCTATTGACGAACCTGAGTTTGATTGAGAATATTGCATAGGTCTTGAATAGAACTCCTCATATGGCTGCCAATATCCTTCGTGTTGAGCTTGTTGAGATTCCCACCACATAGAAGTTGAATGATCATTCCAATATCTTTGTGGACATTGATTGGCTTGATATCCTTGCCCATAAGACACACCACATGTATGGACACTTTGCATTGTGGTCCTTCCGGCAATCTGTGACAATTGAGAAGTAAGATTCGCCAATTGAGCTTGAATGCTAGAAAAATCCATGTCCTACTTCTCTAGTACCTTAAATCAAAGAAAGAGAATATATCAAATATCAAAAGTAAAATAAACAAAACAAAACCAAATAAGAAACTAAAAACAAAAGACACAAAAAGAAACAAAGTCAGTAACTAAAACAAAAACAAAAACAAACTAAACGAAAGGAAAAGAACCAAGGGATTAGCAAAGTTGCTAATCCCCGGCAACGGCGCCAAAAATTTGATGCGTAAAATAACTAAGCACACAAATTAAACCCTCTTTTGTCAAATTGTAGTAAAGATGTAAGTAGGGATCGTTCTAAACCAGGGATTAGGAGGGATTGCTAAACTCTTGGAAACTGACTTAAAAACATAAAAACAAAGTTTAAAACACTAAACTAGACTCAAAGAATGCAAAACTAAAAGTTAAAACACTTAAACAAACCTAAAACTCAAAACAGCAACCTAATGACTCAAAACTGCCTAAAAACCACTTTCTGGGCAGTTTTGAGAACCTAACAAGAACTTGGACGAATTTGGGTGATGATGTGAAAATTAACTTGACACACAAATTAAACCCTATTTGTGACAATTGTAGTAATGATGTAAGTAGGGATCGTTCTAACCGGGGATTAACTAGGGGTGCTAATCTAATACAAATCGACTTAGAAACTATGACATCATGTCACTCATGCTAAGAATTGGACTTAACGCGATCGTGACTAGCGACCTTCACTACATATGAATATAAGTGTGTGACGATTATGTGAAACAACCTTATATTCTAGCATCATATTCATGCAAGCCAATTAAGTGTCGACCCCTAATTAACAAACACAAATAAGTTATTATTCGCACAGTTAAGCCAATTGCATTCACGATTCAAGAATTCATAACTGGAATTTATCAAATCAAATTGCACACATAGTCATGGCTTCGAAATCACCCCTAACCAATAGGGGTTTAGCCACTCATGTTCATAGCAAAACGAAAGAGAAAGAAATTACACATTGAAATTATGAAACGAATTACACCTAGAATGCACCAACGATGAAGCTTGAACATCCAAGGATCCTTCCTTCTTCCTCCTTGATGCCACGCACAAGTGGGTGAGTCTTGGGGCTTATGGATGGTGTAGAATGATGGGTTTATGGCTGGGATAGGTGTATGGGACGGCTAGGGTGGTTTTGGGTCAGAAAATATGGTGAATGGTGAAGGAATGGGGCTGTTGAAGATGGAGAATGGTTTCTGGCGTGAAGGATTATTTTCTGGATGAATGGTGATGTTTGTGGCTGCACACACATGTTTATTTAAAGGGATTAGGAAATTAAAAACCCTAGGCTAATTAGGTAAACAGAAATTTAAGTCAAAGGCTTCTAGAATTAAGGAAACAAATCAGAAAATTAAAGGAAAGGGCAAGGGAAATTCGGCTAGGGTTTAAAGCACAAAAGGAAAGTGTTTTAAAGTATAAAAACAGGAAATAAGGAAGAGGAAATACCAAGGGGGGTGCGGCAAGGGTTCAAAAGGTGCAAGAAACGTGTATTTGATGTCCTAGAATGCTTAGGAAGTCTTCATAATTGCTGGAACTTTTAGGGACATTTAGGAAAAATCAAACCAAAGTAGGAAACTTTGACTTAACTTTCCTATTTCAAGTAGGAATCCTTGTTGGAGTAGGAATCCTTGTTCTTCTAGGAATCCTCATGTGATTAGGAATCCATCTTCAATTAGGAATCCTTCGTTGATTAGGAATCCTTCGTTGATTAGGAATCCTTCGTCGATTAGGAATCCTCCTTCTTGTAAGCACTTTCCTACTTCAACTAGGAAACCTTGTTCAAGTAGGAATCATCATCTTCAAGTCTTCAAATTCGTCCAAACCTTGGCTCCAAATATGTGACATGCATTCCAAGCTCCATTTTGCTCCAAAATACTCCAAAATGCATCTTCTTGCATCCTTTGGCCTTAAAACCTGAAAACACATCAAACTAGCTTAAAAGACTACTTTAACTAAGAAAACACCATGGAAATGCATAAGAACTAGCTAACTAAGGCGCATAAATATGCTCCTATCACATATGGAGCAAGTGGGATGGACGTTTTTGGTGTTTTAAAAAGGGTTTCAACACATGCAAAAATCTGAATAATGAAGTTGAAGTGCGGAAGTGTGCGGATACATACACTTAAGGAACAATTTGAAAGGAAAAGAAGTGAAAGATGTCATTTGTTGGATTGCTTTACAAGATGTATTCACATTTTCAGCAACTACAAACATAATTGCAAGCTGAAATGATGCATAGCATGTGTGTAGAGGTGTAAAGTGGCCGAAAGTTGATGTTTGCAAGATGAAATGATGCAAAACATGTGGGTGAAAGTTGTCTAACAGCTAGTACATGTGGAAAAGGGATGGAATACAAGGCAAATGCATTAGAAATTGAAGAATGAAGGCACATGGACAGCTACAAAGGAGTTGAATTAGCAAAAAATGAATGATTGCCTTTTGTTAAAGGCAAGACACAATGATAAAAGAGCATGTGATAGGAGCATATTTATGCGACTTAGTTAACTTCTTTTTGCTCATTTACATTGTGTTTTCTTAGTTATTTTAGTGTTTAAAGTCATTTTTGTGTGTTTTCAGATTCTAAGAACAAAGTATGCAAAAAGATGCATTTTGGAGGCCTTTGGAGCAGTTTCGGGTTTGGAATGGATAGCAAGTGCATAGAGCAAGGTGGATGGACGAAATTGAAGACTTAAAGAGGCTAAGAATGTAAAGAATTAGTGTACAAAGGATCAAGAACTCAGCCACAAAAGGACACACCTTCCTTGCCGTGCAATCCACATAGTATTCCCTTTGGATTCCCATGCCATGCTTAATCACCCTTACCCCTAAAATATTTCTGATTTCATGCCTCAATACACTCAATTGTTACACTCAATTGCTGCATACATCGTGTTCCCTTCACCCATCAGATTTCACACAACTTTGACAACCATTACATGCACCGATTGATGCTCCATCAGTCACATTTGGGATCCAATGCCGTGTGCAACACATGTTGCTGCACCTTTGACTAATTTCTGAAACATTGCACCTTCCCTTTTCATTTCTATGCAATGTACACAATCATTCATGCTCCCTAGCTGAAATACCACTCCATTTTACCCTCCATACTTTGCATCATTGCTCCATTTTCATCCTTGGACCATTGCACACCACAAATTCACCCTCCTTGCTGTGCATTTCCCCCACTGCCTAATCTGATTCTCTAGGGTTTTTGGGGCCTATATATACATGTTTACACCCCTTGGCAAAGAGTTCACTCTCCCATATTCATCATTCATCATAGAAAATTCGTCCATACACATCCTAGGCAGCAAAACACCCCAAACACACTATTCTAGTGCCCAGAAAACATCACAGCCACTCCACCTTCTTCCACCCTCTTTGCCGAAGCTCTCCACCACCCTTCCACCACCAAACACTCATCCACACTCACCATAAACCTTTCCATACCATTCCCCATCCATTCTACACCATAGAACTACCCAAAACCTGTCCACAAACCAATCTGCCACAAGCAAGGGAAAGGAGGAATCTTGGATGCACTTGCTACCAAGTTGGAGCAATCTAGGTGTTTTCTTTCTATGGATTTTAATGTCTAATTCATGTAATCTTTGTTTTGCTTTAAGTATGATTGGCTAAATTCATTTTGGCTAAGGGTGGATTCAAAACCATGATCATATATGTGAAATAAGTTGATTACTTCCAGTTATCGTTACATAAGTCGTGAATACAATTTGCTTAACCGTTGAATTTAAAACTTATTCTTGCATGTTGATTGAGAGTGCACGCTTAATTTGCATACTTGAATTTGGTGCTAGGATATAAATTTGTTTCACCTAATCGTTATGAGTTTATATTCGCAAGTAGTGAAGGTCGCTAGTCACGATCGTGTTAAGTAGATTCCTGGCAAGAGTATCATGCTTTTCATAGTTACGAGTGCCTTGTCGATGCTTATGATTTCCAAAGAACATAATGATTCTAACTTGTGTCTTTATCATGTTGTTCATATAGAGAACTTGTTAGGAATAATTTGGTTGCGATGCATATTCATCCAATTCAATGATTCTAGGGAAATCTGAAGGTTAATTTAAGCGGACCTAATTAACTTGGAGTGTCGAGGTTCATAACTTGTTAAATTGATAACTGGAAATCGATTTAGGTTGCATATATTTCATGTGTGGAGAAGAACCCCTTAGCCATTCCATCATCCATTGATTCATCACAAGTTTGTCTTACAATCTGTTTTCCTTGCAATCTGTCCATTTAGTTCATTTTCGTCCAAATCAAATCCCCATTTATTTTGAAGTCCTAGATTAGTTAGAAAGTGTGTTGGTTTATGTTTTTAAGTGTTTTGGTACAAGTTAAAACCCAAATTCGTCCAAATTGGTGCTTTGTGTTCAAAACTGCCCAGAAAGTGTTTTTAAGGTAGTTTTGAGTCTTTTAGTTGCTGTTTTGAGTTATTGGTTTGTTTTAGTATTTTAAACGTGAGTTTTGCATTCTTTGAGTCTAATCTAGTGTTTTAAACTTTGTTTTTACGTTTCTAATTCAGTTTTAAGTGATTAGTACCCCTAGTTAATCCCCGGTTAGAACAATCCCTACTTACATCATTACTACAATCGTCACAATTAGGGTTTAATTTTGTGTGTTAACATAATTTTCACATCAGCATGTAAACTAGCTGTTTTTGCATCATTTTGGTCTTCGTTTGTATTGTTTATTGAAGCCACTTGAGTGATTCTTTGCTTTGGAGCTTCTGTAAATAGGGAGTGAAGGGAAGAACACCAAAGATTACACTACATCAAAAACACAATCCGCCACACCTCCCATTCTCCATCCATTCTTTTAGCCAAACCCATCTACACATTCATACACTACGTCACAAACACATTTTCAGCCATCTTTCTCTCTTTTGCCACACCCCCCATCCATCCTAAACACCACCATACCATCTCCCATCCATTCCTCCATACAAATACCATCCAAACCTGTCCCCAAAACCTTGTGCCGTGATATGATATTTTACTAGCACACAAATTAAACCCTCTTTTTGTCAAATTGTAGTGAAGATGTAAGTAGGGATCGTTCTAGACCGGGGATTAGGAGGGATTGCTAAACACTTGGAAACTGACTTAAAAACCCAAAAACTAAACTTAAAGACTCAAATTAGACTACTAAGATTCAAAACAGATTTGAAACACTCAAATCTGCCCAAAACAAGCTAATTGACTCAAACAGCAACTAAGCCAAGATCTGACTTAAAAACTCAAAAACGAAGTTTAAAACACTAAACTAGACTCAAAGAATGCAAAACTAAAAGTTAAAACACTTAACAAACCTAAAGATCAAAACAGCAACTAGAAGGCTCAAAACTGCCTAAAAACCACTTTCTGGGCAGTTTTGAGCACCTACACAAATTTGGACGAATTTGAATGAAAACTTGAATCAAAACACCTAGAAACACAAATCAAAACACTTTCTAACTAATCTAAGACTCTAACCTAAAGGGGGATTTGTTTTGGGACGAAAAATTAGAACAAAACAGAAACTTAAATTCAAACAGATTGTAAAACAAATTTTGGTGAAAAGAATGGATAAAAGGCTAGTTAGGAGGTTCTTCTCCACACATGTCACACTTGCAAGCAAAACGATTTTCAGTTGTTCTTCCAATAAATTACGAATACTCAACGCCCCAAATTAACCGTGAATTGCACTAATTAATCCTCAGTTTTTCCATAAGTTATTAAGTTGGATGATTGCGTACGACAACCTAAAACATTCCCTACAAGTTCCCTACATGAATTGCATAATAGAGATACAAGCAAGAATCATTACGTTCTATGAAACACATAAGCATTGACGAAGCATTCGTTACTATGAATTGCATGAAACTTATGCTAAGAATTCATTCAACGCGATCGGTTTCAAACGACCTTCACTACTTGTGATTATAAGATTATAACTATTAGGTGAAACTCCCTCATAATCTAGCATCATATTTATGTATGAAAACTAAGCGTGCACTCTCAATCAACATACACAAATAAATTATCAATCAAATAGATGAACGAACTGAATCCATAACTTATGAAATAACAACTGAATTTAATCGAATCAAATTGCAAGCATGTACATGGTTTCGAATCACCCCCCAACTAAGGGGGTTTAGTTCCTCATACTCACAACAATAAGTTTATTTAATTGAAACATCAAAGACATAAGAAAGATTACACCTAAAATGCCAAGAAGTCCACTTTGAATTTCTGCACAGAAAGTCCTCTTTCTTCTTCTCCTTGCTGCGGCAATGAGGGTCTAGGGCTGTTTGGGTGTGATTTTGGTTTAGGGATGGATTTGGGATGATAGGGTGGTGCGGCAAGGTTAAGGGAGGTGTATGGTGGCTCGGCAAGGTGGTGGAATGGTGCTGGAATGGATGGAAGGCTGCGGCAAGGAGGGTTTTGGGTGCTGGAATGGGTGAATGGTGGTGCGGCAAGGTGGGGAAGTGAGGGGAGATGATTTCTGATTTTTAGAATGGGAAGATGGTGCGGCTGGAATGGGTTTAGGGTTGTGTAATTTCTGATTTTTGTGGAGAATGAATGATGATCTTCGGCTAGGGTGTTTAGGAGCATATAAATAGGCACCTAAAACCCTAATTAAATCAGATTGGGCTAGGGTTTGTGCGGCAATTAAGTGAACATGGGCTAGGGTTTGTAATCAGATTTTTAAAGAGAAAAGGGCCTAGGGTTCGGCCACTAAGTGGGCTAGGGCTAGGGTTTGTAACCAGATTTTGCATGTTAATTAGGTGGGCTTGGGTTAGGGTTTAGGTGCTGCATAGGTCTAAGAGGTAAGGATGGGTCATCCAAAAGCCCAAAGTCGAGAATAGAAACTCACGAAATTGGAAACCTCCAAGAATAGAAACTTCCAACTTTAGAAACTTTGGTTGCCAATTCCGAATTGGGAAAGATCTGAAGGAAAAATTTTGTCCTAGCTAAGAACAAGTATGAACATTTGAATACATATGCATACTATTAACTCATTAATATAGGCATGCACCAAAAACAATTCAATAAAACCCATGACTTTCAAAGCCTAGTATATGGTGAACCAAAATAAACTCTTTAACAACATTAAAGAGAAAGAAGAATTTAGTGATTCTTTACCCTTGAAGCTCATCCTTGTTTACACAAGGGATTCACCCAAGTGGAGGGCCTTCAAGTCACCTCCAAGCTCCTTGGATATTGCTTGTGAATTTCCTCCCTTTGTGTGCTCCTTTGCTCCTTGAGATTGTGAGGAAAGGATCTCCAAAAACACCAAAAGTATGATGTCTCTAAGTCTCTTCACCAAGGATGTATCTTGTGAAGATGAGATGGATGACTTAGAGAGATTTTAGATGCTAGTAAAAATCCTCTAAGTGGCCGGCCTCTATGTAGAAAATGAGAGAAAATGTTTCACCCAATTTCAACAAGAAAACCCTTGTTTTAAAACAAAGCTATAAAGTTGAATTTATACTTCATTTCTTTGGTGAGTGGCAAACTTGCAATTAAGCAAACTTTGCCCATTCACCCTAAATGGCCGGCCTCCTTGGTGTTATTGGGCTATTTGCCCATTTTGTTTTAGTTGTCATACAACTTGAACATAATGGGCCTTTTGGACCAAAACGCTTTTGGGCCCCGAAACCCAAAACCAACATATAAGCCCAATACGAACCTTTCGTATAATTAATTAACTAATTAATTAACTTTGACCATTCTTCAATTAAACCATTTAATTGCTTATCCATTTCATATAATTTCTTCACTAACATCCTTATGTGGTGTGCGATCCATTAGGTTCCAATTAGCGAGGCAGTGGGCGATGTTACTCTTAACGATCGATTATGAATTGAAACCACATTTCAATTCTCCCTTTTTGTTGATTAGTGTTTGCTAATCATTAGGGCTTCCACAAACCATGAGTGACACCTAGCAGCATATCATGGTTACCCAAGCTAAGTAGAATTGGTTGGAGAACCTATCCAGTTACAACTACAATGCAATACGGTCCTTCTCTAATACAATACTCTTAATCACATTGTTTAAGTGATAGTTTGTTTCATGTCTACTATCCAATGTGATACTTTCCTATATGATTCCCTTGAATATGATTTGGAACAAACTTCCTAAGTCATATTCATATGCTTTGGCCAAAGACTTTAGAATCATATCTTAGAGTATTCTCCCTCCACCATGGAAGGTTAGAGATCCCTTGTTGTGCATTCATATGCCTACATGACTAGATAGCTTGACCCCAACAATGCCGTGGACACTCCAAAGGAATGCCATTGACATGATCAAAGGTCAAGGACCTAACCATTAGACATCTATGATGCCTCAGGTCAAAGGACTACTTTGCATATTGTAACTTTAGAGTTTATACATGACATGTATGTTTGAACTCTTTGTTGATCGTCGTTCAGTGTACTCGATTACTCTTTCGAGCACCTATGTGTTTGTCTTAGTGTCCAACACCAAATGACTTGAGACTAGTTCATACTCACGTTTGAGTCAACATAACACATACTAACCTTAGCGGATTATCAATGCCCAATTGGCAATCCTATGGCTAGGAACGTTTTAGGAATGAACCTAAGAGAAATATCTCGTTAATCTAACTTACTTAGATTACTTATCTCTTAGATCAAATACATTCCTTGGATTCTCTTATTGCTTAAACACATGATACAATAAATAGTGATTAACAATAAGCTTTGCCCTTCCATTAAACATATAAAAGTTTAATACAATAAGTATTCCAAAAGCTATTGCATCAAATGAGTGGCTTTATGGGCATACTTCCAACAAGATCAACCCAAAATGGAAACTTTTAGGCATAGCTTTCCTACTTCAAGTAGGAAACCTCAAATCTTCAACTCTTCAATTTCATCCCAACCTTGTGTTCCAAGCATGTCCTATTCAATCCAAGCTCACATTTTGCTCCAAAAGCTCCAAATTGCATCATTTCATGTAATACGTCCTTTAACCCTGAAAACACATGAAAGTAGCTTAAAAGACTACTTTAACAAAGAAAGCATAACAAAAATGCATAAGAACTAGCTAACTAAGGCGCATAAATATGCTCCTATCAAATTCCCCCACACATAGCTTTTGCTAGTCCTCGAGCAAAACAAACAAAACAAAGAAAACAAAACGAAACTAACCAAAACAAAACCTAAACCTTCCAACGTTTGCCTCAGGGATTTCCAATGCACATGACATGTTAAAGATTGTTATCCCCACAGATTTGAGTCATCTTTACACAAGCATATACTTAATTAAAGCCACTACTTACTAATTCACAAGTAATCAATTAAAACAACGCTTTGAATGTAGTAACATGCCTTAGAGAATTCCCTCAATTCCTTACAAGATATACACTCTATTTTCACTCAGATTTTCTAACTCCACACCCTACACTAGTCATATGTGAGAAGATTGATGTAGATATGAAAACGAATGCTCACATATATGTATCACAAAGAACGCAATTTCTAGAGTTAAGAGGCATGTTTAGATATGATCTCATGAATGGAATGCTACTACTTAGATGCGAGAACCAGTGACACCATATGCTCATACCAAATTCAAACTCCACAAATTGAAACACATAACACTCAAGATAGAAGTTAAGGGTTGTAATGGGGCTAGGGGTGATTGGCTAACAATGGAAGGTAAGGAAAACAAACATTCTTAAAGCATAATAAGCAAAGTAATGAAATTAATGCTTAGAATTCCTTTAGATTGCAGAATTTATCTTTGACACACAAGGGAAAGATTTAAACAACTCCTTAGGGCCGAATTCATTGTTTTGGACCCTCACTTCAACAAACAATACTTTGAAACTTTATTTTTTTTTTCAAACTTTTCATACTTTTTTTTTTCTTCATATTTTTTTTTCTTTTTCTTTTCTTTTTTTTTTCTTTCTTTTTTTTCTTTCTTTTCTTTTCTTTGCCGTGCCTATGGCACACAATTCCTCATGAAAAATATTTCCCCCACACTTGTTTTCTGCCAACATAAATCAAAAAGGAATTCAATACGAATCATGCTTTACTATGCTTTAAGAACAAGGGTATGGATGGTCCTAAACTAGGCTAGGCGAGGAAAACATGGGTTAACAAAGAATAGGCTAACAAGGCTCAACGGGGTTACAACCTACAAATCACAATGACATAGGGCACACGGCTTTTTGGCTAAGGTGGTGGTAACTACACAACTTCATCTTGAATATGTGTTATGCAAATCAATAACATGCTTTGAATGAAATGGGCATGAGTTCTAGCATTTGGAACTAAATGATGAAACGCCTTCTAAGTAATAACCAAGCAAGAATAATGAGATCATGCAACGAATTTAGAAACCAACAATGCACAGATTTTAACTCTCCAAATAAACGTTTAGGCTCAAGTCTCACAAGGTTGTTGCGTTAGTTTGAGTTCCTTCCTTCAAGCATGTTACAAAAACTGATTTTTTCTTTATGATTGCATGTGAATTCATAAGTTATAACCACAACTAAGCATAAACAAAGAGTAAAACAAACTTTCATCCATGTTAATCACTCTCTTTAACAGCCATGTAATTACAAACCGAATCCTCATCATTGTGTTGGAAGGTACCCTAAGACACAAACAAACACACAAAAACAACTCTTTTTTATGTGATTTTCGGATTTTTAGAACAACCTATACTAAAACACACCAAAACTGCTCAAAAACACTTAAAAACAGCAAGGAACAAGTCTCCAAGTTAAGGGTGATAAAATCCCACGAATTTGCATCTAAAACACTTAGTTACCCCCCCACACTTAAATCAAACATTGTCCTCAATGTTTCAAGCATTAAACCACACTAAACAAAAAGAAACACACAAACAGCAACTAAAACAACTAAATAGGCAGATTCGAAATAAACAACAAAGTGAAGAGTTTAGGAACGCAAATCTGGAATTGGAGTAAGTCCTTGGTCTTCCTTTGTCTAATTGCATGGGTTGCCTCCCAAGTAGCGCTTTCTTTTACGTCGTACAGCCGGACGAAAAGCCTAATCATGCCCCATTGGAGCCCACGGCATGGAGTGGAATCTCCTCCACAACCTGCCCCACAAAGTTCTTGTACATTGCATCCTTGAACGGAAATGGATAGTGATGTTTGTTGATGGGTGCGTTGTGTTGCCTAAGGTTCATGTTCATGCGCCCACCATCGGGGATTTTCTTGGGTACCTGCACCAAAGACGGGAACCACCTATCAACTTTAATGGGAATTGGATTTGGATTAGGTGGCTTACCTATGTGATGTGATGAAGTGGCAGCAAGGTAAACGTTCTTCCCCATGGTCCTTTCGGCCAATTTGAGCACTGTCACGGCAGTGGCCGTATGGTCCTTGTTTCCACTCCAATTCCCTCATCTTGCATGGTTCTTGAAGCAACCGTTGTGTTAGGGGCTGAATGATCCGTCCCTAACTTTTCTATTGTATCAATAACACAACAAGAACGAACAACGTTAGGAGTCTCAATGGATTCAGAAATTTTAAAACAAATCATATCACCACCAAATGCCATAGTTACTTCTCCTTTGGCCACATCAATCTTCGTTTGAGCCGTTTTCATAAATGGCCTTCCAAGGAGGATGGGCAATGAAGGGGCATGGTCTGATTCATCCATTTCGAGGACATAGAAATCCGCCGCGAAGACCAAATGATTAACCTGCACAAGAACATCTTCCAAAACTCCCTTTGGATAGGCGTTAGATCTATCGGCCAATTGTATTATTACCCCATCATTTTAAGTGCTCCTAGATTCATAGATGCATAAACAGAATATGGCATAACATTAATAGATGCTCCTAAATCTAGCATGGCAGATTTGAAACGGGTATTACCAATGACACATGGAATTGTAAAGCTACCTGGATCTATGCATCGCAAACAAATTATTCCTAACAAGTTCTCTATATGAACAGCATGATAAAGATACAAGTTAGAATCATTAAGTTCTTTGGAAATCATAAGCATCGACAAGGCAATTGTAACTATGAAAAGCATGATACTCCTGCCATGAATCTACTTAACACGATCGTGACTAGCGATCTTCACTACTTGCGAATATAAATTCATAACGATTAGGTGAAACAAACTTATATTCTAGCACCAAATTCCAGCATGCAAATCAAGTGTGCACTCTCAATCAACATACAAGAATAAGTTTTGAATTAAACGGTTAAGCAAATTGTATTCACGACTTATGAAACGATAACTGGAAGTAATCAACTTATTTCACATAAATAAACATGGTTTCTAATACACCCTTAGCCAAAATGAATTTAGCCAATCATACTCAATGAAAAACAAAGATTACAAGAAGTAGACATTGAAATATAAGATAGAATACACCTAAAATTGTTCAACAACTCAGATTGAAGAGCCAAACAACTTTGTGAACTGTCTCCTTCTCTTCCCCTTGCGGCAGATTGGGATGGTGTGGTTTCTGGGCTGTTTTTGTGATGTAGAATGGATTATGGATGGTATAGAGGCACGGCAAGGCTTGGGGATGGTGTGTGGGTGTTGTGTGGAAGGTGTGGATATGAAGAATGGTGGTGGAAATCGGCAGAGATGGAGGAGGAATGGTTTCTGAGGTTGTGGATGGGTTTTGACGAATTTTTGAAGAGTGTGTGGCTGAATGGACTCTTTTGTGGCTGCAACAAGGAGGTTTATTTAAAGGAAAACAGAAATTAAAACCCTAGGTTCATTAGGAAATCAGAAATTAAGTCTAAGGATTCTAGAATTAGGAAATAAAATCAGAAACTTAAAGGAAATAGCAAGGGAAATTCGGCTATGGTTTAAAACACAAAAGGAAAGTGTTTTAAAGCCTAGAATCAGGAAATAAGATCAGAAACTTAAAGGAAATAGCAAGGGAAATTCGGCTAGGGTTTAAAAGGTGCAAGAAATGTGTATTTGATGTCCTAGAATGCTTAGGAAGTCTTCATAATTGCTGGAACTTTTAGGGACATTTAGGAAAAATCAAACCAAAGTAGGAAACTTTGGCTTAACTTTCCTATTTCAAGTAGGAATCCTTGTTGGAGTAGGAATCCTTGTTCTTCTAGGAATCCTCATGTGATTAGGAATCCATCTTCAATTAGGAATCCTCATGTGATTAGGAATCCATCTTCAATTAGGAATCCTTCGTTGATTAGGAATCCTTCGTCGATTAGGAATCCTCCTTCATGTAAGCACTTTCCTACTTCAACTAGGAAACCTTGTTCAAGTAAGAATCATCATCTTCAAGTCCTCAAATTCGTCCAAACCTTGGCTCCAATTATGTGATAATCATTCCAAGCCCAATTTTGCTCCAAAAAGCTCCAAAATGCATCTTCTTGCATCCTTTGGCCTTAAAACCTGAAAACACATAAAACTAGCTTAAAAGACTACTTTAACTAAGAAAACACCATGGAAATGCATAAGAACTAGCTAACTAAGGCGCATAAATATGCTCCTATCAGTGCTTATATTTTTCGCATCAAATTTTTGGCGCCGTTGCCGGGGATTAGCAACATTGCTAATCCCTTGGATTGTTTTATTTCAGTTTGTTTTAATTAATTCCAGATTCTGACCTTGTTTTGTTTTCTTGTTTTTAGGTACTAGCTTATGACTCGGAGTTCTCATCCGATTCATGAACACATCTTGGACTTTGACGACGATTTTGAGCGAGAATTGAGACGAAAAAGGAAGAATCCAGAACCTAGTGAATCAAGTTCAAATTCAGAAGCCGAAGTTGAGTTTGAAGAAGAGGAACCCACGGCAAGAGCGGGTGAAGTAGAGGAAGCCATGGCACAAGACAATCGTACAATCAAAGAGCTTTCGGCTTCGGGATTAGACAATGCCGCATCTCTATGTATTCAATATCCCGCGGCTGCCCAAGGAAAGACCGACGAATTCGAGTTGAAGTCAAGTTTGCTACACCACATTCCGAAGTACCATGGGTTGACCATGGAGGATCCTAACAAGCACTTGAAAGAGTTCGAGGTGGTGTGTTCAAGCATGACTCCAATCAATGTTGACGGGAGCATATTGAAGATGAAGGCTTTTCCCTTTTCTCTCATGGAAAAGGCGAAAGATTGGTTGTATGAATTAGCTCTCGGAACGGTCACATCTTGGGAGAGCATGAAACGGGCTTTCTTGGAGAAGTTTTTCCCAACTTCTCGAGTCATCCTCCTACGAAAAAGGATAAGTGGAATTCAACAAGATGAAGGTGAATCTTTTCCTACTTACTATGAACGTTTTAAATCTCTTTGATAGGAGCATATTTATGCGACTTAATTGGCTTGTTCTTGTGCATTTACGTTGTGTTTCCTTAGTTATTTTAGTGTTTAAGGTCACTTTTGTGTGTTTTTGATAGGAGCATATGTATGCCACTTAGTTAGCTTGTTCTTGTGCATTTACGTTGTTAGTTCGTAGTTATTTTAGTATTTTAAGCTATTTTCGTGTGTTTGTAGGTCCAATGGTTTAAAGTGGCAAAGAAGTGTATTTTGGAGCCTTTTGGAGCAGTTTTGGGCATCAAATGGATTGCACATGCTTGGAGCTAAGAAGATGGACGAAATTGAAGATCAAATGAGCTTAGGATTGAATGAAGATGTGAAGAATTGGATTCAAGACAAATGAAGAATGAAGAGTTCAAAATTGGAAGCCAAAGTTTCTAAAGTTGGAAGTTTCTATTCTTGGAGGTTTCCATTTGTGAAGGTTTCCATCTTTGGCTCTACACTTTCCTAATCCTAAGTTACATATGTTCCAGCCACAAAAGGGGTTCCTAAATCATTTAGGACACTTAATTATATGATTTTAGGAGACCTAGACCTATCCCTAATCCTTGCCGCACATGGGATCCTCTCCTTTCCTATTTTCTGATTTTAATTCACATTCCCCTTTTGTTTCTTCCATCCTTGCTGCACCCTACCTCATCTCCTTACCTATTTTCTGACCCAAAATTACATTCCCCTTTGTTCTAAAGCCTTGCCACACAAGGGGAGAGGTTCTTACCTATTTTGTGACCCAAAACACATTCCTAAAATCTGCCCTAAAATCTTTGCCAAATTTCCCTTCTTTTTCTCTTTAATTCCTGCACTTACCTTCCCTTTTTCCTTCAAATTTCTGGCCTCTATTCACTTTCCTTTTCTCTGCCACAATTATTTACCTCTTTTCCTTCAAATCTGCCATATATTTTCCTCTCCTAAATTCATTAATATCTGTTAGGTTTTCTTGGGGATTTGGAAAGCTAAATCCTTCCCTAAAACTACTTCAAATTCGTAGCCCTTCCTTGCCCTATAAATAAAGACCCTTGCAGCAGCTTTTGGGGGTTCCACCCTTCACCATAACTCACCTATATCCATCCACCACCTCTAAAACCATCACCTACACCTTGTGCCGCATCAAAGAAGAAGGAAGAAGACCCTTGGAGTGCTTGCTATTCGAGTTTGGATTGCTGGATCATTCTTAGGTGTTTTCATTCTTTGTTTTCAATATCTAAATTTATGTATCTTTGTTTTGCGAGTATGAGGAACTAAACCCCTCTTGGCTAGGGGGAATTTCGAAACCATGATTATATTTGCAATGTGAATTGATTACCTTCAGTTGTGATTTCATAAGTTGTGAATTCAATTTGTTTAACTGCTTGATTGATAACTTATTCGTGTATGTTGATTAAGGAGGCCTACTTAGTTTGCATACATGAATATGATGCTAGAGTATACGGGAGTTTCACCTAATAGTTACAAACTTATATTCACAAGTAGTGGAGGTCGCTTATAAACGATCGCGTTAAATGAATTCTTGGCACTAGTTTCATGTTCATCATAGTAACGAATGCCTCGTCAATACTTATAGTTTTCATGATGGTTAATGATCTTTGATTGTATCTTTATTGTGCTTTTCACGTAAAGGACTTTTGAAGAATGCTTTGAATTGTCGTATCCGCTTTCCCATCCAATTCATTAACTTAAGGAGAACTTGAAGGTTAATTTAAGCGGACCTAATTAACCTGGGGTGTTGAGTTTCATGATTTATCGAAAGAACAACTGAAAATTGGTTTATGTGCAAGTGTGTCATGTGTGGAGAAGGACCTTCTTGCTAATCCATCATCCATCCATTCATCTTAATTTCGTCCAAAATCTGTTTAGTTTTAAGTTTCTGTTTTGTTTTGCTTATTTTCGTCCAAAAACCCAATCCCCTTTACTTTGAAGTGTTAGATTAGTTAAAATCTGTTTTGGTTTGTGTTTTTAAATGTCTTGAGTCAAGTTAAAACCAATTTTCGTCCAAATTTACTCTAGGTGGCAGATTTGAGTCAATTTCATTGTTTTGTGCTGTTTTGAGTCTTTTAAGTTTGATTTGAGTCTTGTGAGTCTTGTTAAGTGTTTTTAAGTTTATTTTTGTGTTTCTAAGTCAGTTTAGAGGTTTTAGCAAGCCCTCCTAATCCCCGGTCCAGAACGATCCCTACTTGCATCTTTACTACAATTTGACAACAAGAGGGTTTAATTTGTGTGTTTAGTTATTTTACGCATCAGTTTTCAGATTCCAAGGACAAAGTATGCAAGAAGTTGCCTTTTGGAGCAAAATGGAGCTTGGAATGATTATCACATGCTCGGAACACAAGGAATGGACATAATTCAAGACTTGGAGAAATTAGGTTTCCTAATCAACGAAGGATTCCTAATTGAAGATGGACTCCTAATCACATGAGGACTCCTAGAAGAACAAGGATTCCTACTCCAACAAGGGTTCCTACTTGAAGTAGGAAAGTTAAGCCAAGGTTTCCTATTTTGGTTTGACCTTTCCTAATTCTAAAGTACTCATGTTCCAGCCACTTTGAGGACTTCATATGCATTTGAGTACACAAAACAAAGGCCCTAGAACTCTTAGGGACCTTTGCCACACCTTTCCCAATTTCCCATCTCCTAGCCGTGCAAGAAAGCCATCTCCCATCAGTTTTAGGACATTTAAACCTCCCTAAAGTCCATGCTGCACACACCTTGCCCATTCCTCTTCCTTGCCTTGCAAGGGAGAGGGTTAATTCCTGATTATATGCTTTAAAACACTTTCCTAATCTATTTCAAACCTTAGCCGCACCTTTTAGCTAATTTCCATTAAGTTTCTGATTTTGTTTCCTAATTCTAGAAGCCTTAGACTTAATTTCTGTTTACCTAATTAACCTAGGGTTTTAATTCCTGAAATCCTTTAAATAAACTCCCTTTGTGCAGCCACAAAGAATCCATACACTGCCCATTCACGCCAGAAACACCACTCCACTTTCAGCCGCACCATTCTACCACCATTCACCCAAATTTCTGCCACAAATCACCCCTAGCCGCACTACCCATCAACCCTAAACACTTCCATACGTCCCCCATCCATTCTACACCATTCAATAACCCAACAACCTGCCCAAAGTCCCTGTGCCGCAGCAAAGGAGAGGAAGAAGAAGTACTTGAAGATTCTAGTTGTTCAACATCGAATCGTTGGAATATTTAGGTGTTCTCTTTCTTATATTTACAATGTATAAATCTGTTTTCCTTTATTTTGTGAACATGAGGAACTAAGCCTTTTTAGCTAGGGGGTTATTCAATACCATGATTATGCTTGCAAGATGAATTGATTACGTCTAATTGTTATTTCATGAATTGTGAATGCAATTTGCTTAACCTTTTGATTGATGACTTATTTTTGTGTGTTAATTAAGGTGGCCAACTTAGTTTTCATGCAGGGATTTGAAGCTAAAACATAAGGAAGTTTCACCTAATAGTTACAACTTTATGTTTGCAAGTAGTGGAGGTCGCTTATAAACGATCGTGTTAAGTGAATTCTTGGCAAACGTTTCATGCTTTTCATAGTAACAATTGCCTCGCCAATTCTTATAGTTTTCATGAAGATTAATGATCTTTGATTGTACCTTTATTGTGCTTTTCACGTAAGGGACTTTTAGAGAATGTTTTGAGTTGTTGCATGTGCATTCCCATCCAATTCACTAACTTTAGGAAAACTTGAAGGTTAAAAACGTGCTTTCACAGTTAACCTAGGGCGTTGAGATTCATAATTTATTGAAAGAAGCAATTGGAAATCAAAGTTGAATGCAAGTGTATCATGTGTGGAGAAGAAACCTCTAGTTAGTTTATCATCCATCAATTTACTTAATCTTGTCTAAAAATCTGTTTACTTTGTTCTTGCTTTGTTTATTTATTTTCGTCCAAAATCAACCCCATCTTATTTCTTTGAGTCGTATTAACTAGAACTTGTCTTAGAATATGTTTTTAAGTGTTTTAGGTCATTAGAAAACCAAAATTCGTCCAAGTTGTGTTAGAGTCCCAAAACTGCCCAGAAAGTGGTTTTTAGGCAGTTTTGAGTGTTTGTTTGCTGTTTTGAGTCTTTTGGTTTGTTTTAGTGTTTTAGAGTTTAGTTTTGCATTCTTTGAATCCAGTTTAGTATTTTAAACTTTGTTTTACAGATTTGAGTCAGTTTAGAGTGTTTTAGCAATCCCTCCTAATCCCCGGTTTAAAAACGATCCCTACTTATCCGTACTACAATTGTCAACAAGAGGGTTAATTTGTGTGTTTAGTTATTTTACGCATCAAATTTTGGCGCCGTTGCCGGGGATTAGCAACTTTGCTAATCCCTCGTTATTTCTTTTTATTTTTCATTTGTTTTCTATCATAGTTGCTGATTTGTGTTGTTTCTTTGTTTTTAGGTACTAGTGCATGACTCGAAGTTCCCGACCTGTTCGTTAGCATATTTTGGACTTTGACGACGATTTCGAGAGAACTTTGAGAAGAAGGAGGAACCAACACGAGTCTAACCCACCTAGCCCGGAACCTGACCTTGAAGAACAAGTTCTAGAAGAAGAGGAGGATCCCACGGCACAAGTGGGTGGACAAGTTCAAGGCATGGCTATGGACAACCGTACACTCAAGGAGCTTTCAGCCTCGGGTTTGGATAATGCCGCACCATTGTGTATCCAATATCCCACGGCTGCTCAAGGTAAAACCGAAGAGTTCGAGTTAAAGTCAAGTTTGCTCCACCACATTCCAAAGTTCCATGGGCTGTCCATGGATGATCCGAACAAACATTTGAAAGAATTTGAAGTGGTGTGCTCAAGTATGACTCCGGTTAACGTTGACGGAAGTATTTTGAAGATGAAGGCTTTTCCATTCTCTTTGATGGACAAAGCCAAGGATTGGTTATACGAGTTGGCTCCCGGAACAGTTACGTCTTGGGAGAGTATGAAGAGGGCATTTTTGGAGAAGTTCTTCCCAATTTCTCGAATCATCCTTCTTCGTAAAAAGATAAGCGGTATTCAGCAAGAGGAAGGTGAGTCTTTTCCTACTTATTATGAACGGTTTAAATCACTTGTTGCTTCTTGTCCACAACATCAGATGAAGGAGGGATTGCTTCTTGTTGACAATTGTAGTATGGATAAGTAGGGATCGTTCTTAAACCGGGGATTAGGAGGGATTGCTAAAACACTCTAAACTGACTCAAATCTATAAAACAAAGTTTAAAACATTAAACTAGACTCAAAGAATGCAAAACTAAACTCTAAAACACTAAGACAAACCAAAAGACTCAAAACAGCACCAAAACACTCAAAACTGCCTTAAAAACACTTTCTGGGCAGTTTTGGGACTCTAACACAAACTTGGACGAAATTTGGTTTTCTAATGACCTAAAACACTTAAAAACATATTCTAAGACAAGTTCTAGTTAATATGACTCAAAGAAATAAGGTGGAGTTGATTTTGGACGAAAATATGTAAAACAAAGTAAGAACAATGTAAACAGATTTTTAGACAAAATTAAGTAAATTGATGGGTGATAGACTAACTAGAGGGTTCTTCTGCACAGATGATACACTTGCATTCAACTTTGATTTCCAATTGCTTCTTTCAATAAACTATGAATCTCAACGCCCTAGGTTAAATGTGATAGCACTTTTTTACCCTTCAAGTTTTCCTAAAGAGTGAATTGGATGGGAATGCACATGCAACAACTCAAAACATTCTCTAAAAGTCCCTTACGTGAAACGCACAATAAAGGTACAATCAAAGATCATTAAGCTTCATGAAAACTATAAGCATTGACGAGGCAATTGTTACTATGAAAAGCATGAAACGTTTGCCAAGAATTCACTTTACACGATCGTTTATAAGCGACCTCCACTACTTGCAAACATAAGGTTGTAACTATTAGGTGAAACTTCCTTATGTTTTAGCTTCAAATTCCTGCATGAAAACTAAGTTGGCCACCTTAATCAACACACAAAAATAAGTCATCAATCAAACGGTTAAGCAAATTGCATTCACAATTCATGAAATAACAATTAGACGTAATCAATTCATCTTGCAAGCATAATCATGGTATTGAATAACCCCCTAGCCAAAAAGGCTTAGTTCCTCATGTTCACAAAACAAAGGAAAACAGATTTATAGATCGTAAATATAACAAAGAGAACACCTAAATATTCCAACGATTCGATGTTGAACAGCTAGAACCTTCAAGCACTTCTTCTTCCCCTCTTTTGCTGCGGCACAAGGGTTGGGGGTGAGTTTTGGGAGTTATGGATGATGTAGAAGGGTGGGTTTATGGTTAGGATAGGTGTAGGGGTCGGCTAGGTATGTTTCTAGGCAGAAAATAGGGTGAATGGTGGTAGAATGGTGCGGCTGAGAGTGGACTCCAGTTTTAGGCGTGAATGGTCAGTATATATATGATTTGTGGCTGCACAAAGGGAGTTTATTTAAAGGATTTCAGGAATTAAAACCCTAGGTTATTTAGGGAATCCAAAATTAAGTCTAAGGCTTCTAGAAATAGGAAACAAAATCAGAAACTTAAGGGAAATTGACTAAGACGAGCGGCTAGGGTTTAAAACACAAAAGGAAGGTGTTTAAATACATGGAATCAGGAAACAACCCTCTCCCTTGCACGGCAAGGAAGTGGACCATGTAAGGAATGTGTAATTTGTGTCCTAGAATGCTTAAAATGTCTTCAAAGTTGCTGGAACATAGGGACAATTAGGATTAGGAAAGGTCAAACCAAAATAGGAAACCTTGGCTTAACTTTTCTACTTCAAGTAGGAATCCTTGTTGGAGTAGGAATTGATGCGAAAATTAACTTAACACACAAATTAAACCCTCTTTTTATCCAATGTAGTAAAGTATGTAAGTAGGGATCGTTCTGAACCGGGGATTATGAGGGATTGCTAAACACTTGAAAACTGACTTAGAAACGTAAAAACAAAGTTTAAAACACTAATTTAGACTCAAAGAATGCAAAACGAAAATTTAAAACACTAAAACAATGCAAAAGACTCAAACAGCAACCAAAAAGACTCAAAACTGCCTTAAAAACACTTTCTGGGCAGTTTAGAGCACAAACACAAATTTGGACGAAATTGGGTTACAACTTGAATCAAAACACTTAAAAACACAAACTAAATGGATTTCTAACTAATCTAACACTTTAAAATAAAGGGGGATTTGGTTTTGACGAAATTGAAAACAAGACAAAACTTTGTAATTAAAACAGATTGTAGAACGAATTTGAATGAAACTTATGGATGGAAGGCTAGCTAGGAGGTTCTTCTCCACACATGTCACACTTGCATACAAAACGATCTCCAATTGCTTTTCGATAATTGTTTGGCTCTTATCTAATTGCACTAATTAAACCTCAGTTTTTTTTACAAGTTATTGAGTTGGATGATTGCATAGGACAACCCAAAACATTCCCTACAAGTTCCCTACATGAATTGCATAATAGAGATACAAGCAAGAATCATTAAGTTCTATGAAAAACATAAGCATTGACGAGGCACCCGTTACTATGAATTGCATGAAACTTATGCCAAGAAATTACTTAACGCGATTGTGACTAGCAACCTTCACTTTTTGCGAATATAAGTTCATAACGATTAGGTGAAACTCCCTTATATTCTAGCATCAAATTCATGCATGCAAATTAAGCGTGCACTCTCAACCAACATACACAAATCAGTTTTTATACGAATGGATAAGTAAATTGAATTCACAGCTTATGAAACGCAATTAGAAGTAATCAAATCATATTGCAACCATAAACATGGTTTCAAATTCCCCCCTAGCCAAGGGGGGTTTAGTTTCTCATACTCACAAAGCAAAGATAAACAAATTTAGACATTGAAAACAAAAGAAAGAAAACACCTAGACGCTCCAATGATCCACTTTGAACAACAAGCACGCCTATGGACTGTCCTCCTTCCTCTTTGCTGCGGCACAAGACTTGGGGACAGGTTTTGGGTGATATTTTTATGGAGGAATGGATGTGAGATGGTATGGTAGTGTTTAGGATAGGTGGAGGGTGCGGCAAAGGTAAGGAATTATGGATGTATGGTGATTTGGGAGTGTAGAATGGTGTGGAATGTGGCTGGACGAATTTCTGAGATGAAAGGGGGTATTTTTGATGTAGTGTGTCCTCCCTAGTGTTCTTCCCTTCACTCCCTATTTATAGAAGATCCAAAGCAAAGAATTACTCAAGTGGCTTCAATAAACAATACAAACAAAGACCAAAATGATGCAAAAACAGCTAGTTTACATGCTCTTTTATCATTGTGTCTTGCCTTTAACAAAAGGCAATCATTCCTCTTTTGCTAATTCAACTCCTTTGTAGCTGTCCATGTGCCTTCATTCTTCAATTTCTGATGCTTTTGCCTTGTATTCCATCCCTTTTCCACATGTACTAGCTGTTAGACAACTTTCACCCACATGTTTTGCATTTCATCTTGCAAACATCAACTTTCAGCCACTTTACACCTCTACACACATGCTATGCATCATTTCAGCTTGCAATTATGCTTGTAGTTGCTGAAAATGTGAATATATCTTGTAAAGCAATCCAACAAATGGCATCTTTCACTTCTTTTCCTTTCAAATTGTTCCTTGAGTGTATGTATCTGCACACTTCCACAATTCAACTTCATTATTCAGATTTTTGCATGTGTTGAAACCCTTTTTAAAACACCAAAAACGTCCATCCCACTTGCTCCATATGTATGCAATCCATTTTGGCCCAAAATTGCTCCAAATTGCACCAAAATGCACTTTCTTTCCAACTTTGTTATTAGGACCTACAAACACACGAAAATAGCTTAAAACACTCTTATAAACAATAACTAACTAAGTAAATGCAAGAAAACATGTTAACTAAGTCGCATAAATATGCTCCTATCATCAGCCATCTTGCAACGCAAACTGCCCCCTAAATGCAAAGATCCGGGTAGTTTTATGATTCCTTGTGTCATTGGTAATACTAGGTTTGAATCTGCCATGTTAGACTTAGGTGCATCTATAAATGTCATGCCATATTCAATTTATGCATCTATGAACCTAGGAGAGTTAAAAAATGATGGTGTAATCATACAATTGGCCGATAGATCTAATGCCTATCCAAAGGGAGTTTTGGAGGATGTTTTAGTGCAGGTTAATCATTTGATCTTTCCGGCGGGTTTCTACGTACTTGAGATGGATGAATCGGACCATGCCTCTTCATTACCCATCCTCCTTGGAAGGCCATTCATGAAAACGGCCCAAACAAAGATTGACGTGTTTAATGGCACTTTAACGATGGAATTTAATGGGGAAGTGATTAATTTCAATCTTTCTGATTCTATGAAGTTTCCTAGTGAAAATCATTCATGTTTTTCTATTGATATAATTGACTCTTTGGCGCAAGACCATTTTGACAATTTGAAGGATGATGCACTTGAATTGGTCATTGCACAAGGAAAGAACATGAAAAACATTGAAACAGCCACCAAGGAAACCCACGGCATGCATGAGGATTCCATTGTCGTGCCCCCTAGTGAAGATATTGATGTGAAAATTAACTTGACACTCAAATTAAAACCCTATAATTGTAGTATATGTAAGTAGGGATCGTTCTAGCCGGGGATTAGAAGGGATGCTAATCAACACAATTAAGACTCAAAAACAATAAACTAGACTCTATAGACTCAAAACTAACTTAAAACACTAAAAACATCAAGAAACACTCAAAAAGACTCAATTCTAGACCTAACAAGTGATTTGGACGAAAATAGAACTTCAAAGACTCAAAAGACTAAAAGGAAACAAGTTTTGACTCTAAAAACAAGTTAAAAACAAGGGGTTTGGTTTTGACGAATTTAACTTTTAAAACATAAACTTTGTAAACAAACTTAAGAAAAACGAATTTGGATGAAAAAGAATGGTGAAAGGCTACTTAGAAGGTTCCTTCTCCACTCATGAAACATATGCATACGACTCGATTTCCAATTACTCTTTCAACAAACCATGAATGACAATGCCCCAAACTAACTAGATCGACCAATTAATTCTCAGATTTCCCTAGATTCATTGAATTGAATGGGATATGCATTACAACCAAATTATTCTTATCAAGGACCCTAACTATGGAATACGCATGATAGAGACACATATCAAAGATCATTAAGTTCAATGGAAATCATAAGCATTGACGAGACATTCATAACTATGGGATACGCATGTTACTCTTGCCTAGGATTTACTTAACACAATCGTGACTAGCAACTTTTACTACTTATGAATATAAGTTAATAACGATTAGGTGAAATTCCCTTATACTCTAGCATCAAATTCATGCATGCAAACTAAGTATGCATCCTTAATCAACACACAAGAACAAGTTATCAATCAAATAGATAAGTAAACCACATTCACGATTTATGAAATCATAACCGGAGGAAATCAAGTCATATAAAACATATGATCATGGCTTTGAATTCCCCTCTAACTATAAAGAAATTAGTTCCTCATGTTCGCAAATAAACAAAGATATATAAATTTAAACATTAAAATAAAGATAGAAAACACCTAGAAACGCTCCAACAATCCAAGCTTCTTGAATGGCAAGCACGGCTCCAGATTTCTTCCTTCTTCTCCTTGCAAAACTCACGACACAATGAGGGTGAATGGTGTAGTAAATTATGGTAGAGGATGGTGACTAAATGGTGCAGCAAAGGGTGGTATTTATAGGCTGAAATTCGCAGCCCCTATGTAGCAAAGGAAAAGGATTTAAAAGCCTAATTTGTATAGGATAATAACACATAATCCTTGAAGGAAAAGGCTAAGGCTTTTAGAAACCAAGGGAGAAAGGAATAATCAGGTTTCTAGGAGTTCTAGAAAGGTTTGGGGCGTCACTTTTGTAGGACAAGGGATAAGGCCTTCTAGAAAGGTTGTTTTGTGGCTGATTTCTAGAAAAACAAGGGATAAGGTGTGGCACCTTTGTAGGAAAGGATTAGGTCTTCTAGAAATCCCATTTTAAGCATCCTAATCTAGTTAGAAACCCCCCTAAGTGGCTGAAATGTGGATAGTTTAGGATTAGGATAAGATAGGATAGGATAAGGTTTGTTTGGATAAGATAAGCTAAGATAAGGTTATGGATGAGGTTTTGGATAAGATTCCTTATCTTGAGCTGATTCTTTGACTTTAATTCTTCTTCTTCATGTAGGAAACCTTGCTTGAGTAGGAAACTTCATTCGTCTAGGAATCCATCTTCAATTAGGACTCCTACATTGATTAGGAATCCTTCTTCATTTAGGAATCCTTCATGTAAGCCCTTTCCTACTTCAATTCTTCAACTTTGAACGCCTTCCTAGCTTCATCAATCCCTCAAATTCGTCCATCCATTGTGCCTCATGTGCATGAACTCCATTTTAGCCCAATTTTGCTCCAAAATGCTCCAAATTGCATCTTTTTGCTCACTTTGTCTCTAAAACCTGAAAAACACATGAAAATAGCTTAAAAGACTAACTTAACTAAGAAAACACAACATAAATGCATAAGAACTAACTAACTAAGGCGCATAAATATGCTCCTATCAGATATCATTGAGATGGTGGCTGCCCTTGAGTCATTGCCATCGCAAACTGTCCAAATACAAGGTTTGAAGACGCAACAAGAATTCAAGGTAAATGGGCATCGTTTGAAGCCCTATTATGAGGCATTTAAGGAGCAAGTCGTGGAGAATGTACCCCTCCATGCCATGGGCCCTGTTCAAGCTTAAATGGAGGTATCGTCCGGCTGGAAGACGTTAAAGCAAGCGCTTCTTGGGAGGCAACCCATGTTTTCAAATGAGGAAGATTTTTGAATCGTTCCACAAGCAGTTTTGCATTTCTAAAAACCTTCCCTTTTCTTCATTTTCATTTTGCCTGATGGTCAATTTTTTTTTTTAATTTATTTGGTTGTTGCTTATTTAATTATTTTTGGGTTTGGATTTTTTTTTTCTGAAACATTGACAGATATGCAAGGTATTTTTACATTCATAAAAAAAAAAAAGGAACGTTAAGTAGACAAATACAAGAGGAAGCCTTCACAAAGGCTATTTGGGAGAAGTCTCAGTAGTCAGTGGAGCCTCCACAGTCGACGGGGCCACAGAAGGAGAAGGTATCGGAGGTTGATCATATGGAGCTTCACTACGTGGTACAGCCCCAGAAGACGAAGGCAAATGTTATTGGAACAAACCCACAAACCTCCAATGATCAAGTAAAATCTGACCATCAGATTCCTGCATCTGGTCAATTTTCCTCTTCATGTTTGTGGCATAGTTGTGTGAGAGCTTGTGCAACTGTTTATTCTCATGCTTGAGCCCTCTAATCTCCTGTTTGAGACTCATCACTTCAGCTGCCAACGATTCAACTTGACGGGTTTGAGCAAATAGGCGTTGGGCCATGTTGGACACAGAGCCCGCACACTGCACACTAAGAGCCAGAGACTCCTTAACAGCCAACTCATCAGACCGTCTGGAAAGCAGTCTGTTATCTTTAGGAGTGACAAGGTTCTGGGCCACCACCACAGCGGTCATATCATTCTTCATCACCGAATCCCCAACGGTAAGAGCACCAGTAGGGGATATGAAGGATGGGCGCCATATGTTGTCTGGAGAATGCGGGACTGCCTCTTCACCAAGGTTCAAGTCAAAACGACGGTCGGAGGGGCCAGACATTTTCACAAGTGTTAAAGAAAGAAGAGATCGAACAACTCAAGATCGTAGAAGTGCAAGAAGAGAGTTTTTACAGGCAGAAATTCAAGTGTTCTTTGAACGTCCTACGTACCTCTATAAAAATCAACACTCGATGGGATTTCAGAGATGATAGGAGCATATTTATGCGACTTAGTTGGCTTGTTCTTAAGCATTTATGTTGTTTTTCTTTAGTTATTTTAGTGTTTAAAGTTATTTTCGTGCAATTTCAGGTTTAGAGACGAAGTATGCAAAGGAGTGCAAAATGGAGCATTTTAGAGCAAAATTGAGCTGGAATGGAGTGTATGCTAATGGAGCACCAGGAATGGACGAGTTTGAAGGTCAAAGGAGCTTAAGAAATGAAGAAATGGAAGTGAAGAACAAAGAATTCAGATTTGGAAACCAAAGTTTCTAAAGTTGGAAGTTTCTATTCTTGGAGGTTTCCATTTTCGAGAGTTTCTATTCTTGGCTTTGGGCTTTTAGATGACCTAAACCCTAATTCCTTGTGGACCCTAACCCTAGCCGCACCTTAGGCCTTATTCCCACTAAAAATCTGATTGTTTTAACCTAATTTCTGGTGGATTTGGGCTTCTAGAAACCCTAATCTGATTACCCTAGGGTTTTGGATGCCTATATATACTCATTATAACCCCTAGATCAGATCATCATCTCCCATACACAATCATTCACCCCAGAAATCTGCCCTTGATTTCTGCCGCACCTTCCCATCACCAAAGTCCCAAAATTCTACCCAAAATCATCCCTAGCCGTACCCCCATCAACCCTAAACCTTCCCATACCATTCCCCATCCATTCTACACCACAAATAACCCCAAAAACCTGTTCTAAAGTTCTCTGCCGCAACAAGGAGGAAGGAGAATTCGTTGATGAGCTTGCTGCCAAGTTGGAGCGTTCTAGGTGTTTTCTTTCTTTGGATTTTAATTTCTAAATTTATGTATCTTTGCTTTGCGAGTATGAGGAACTAAACCCCCCTTGGCTAGGGGGGGATTCGAAACCATGTTTATGCTTGCTATATGATTACTTCTAATTGCGTTTCATAAGTTGTGAATTCAATTTACTTATCTACAAGAATTAAAACTGATTTGTGTATGTTGGTTGAGGGTCGACACTTAATTTGCATGCATGAATTTGATGCTAGGATATAAGGAAATTTCACCTAATCGTTATGGACTTATATTCACAAGTAGTAAAGGTTGATGATCTCAATCGCGTTAAGTAAATTCTTGGCATAAGTTTCATGCAATCATAGGAACAAGTGCTTCGTCAATGCTTATGGTTTTCATAGAACTTAATGATTCTTGCTTGTATCTCTATTATGCAATCATGTAGGGGACTTGTGGGGAATGCTTTGGGTTGTCGTATGCAATCATCCAATTCAATAACGTTAGGAAAATCTGAAGGTTAATTTAAGCGGACCTAATTAACTTGGGGCGTTGAGAATTCATGGGTTATTGAAAAGCAATTGGAAATCATTTTGATGCAAGTATAACATGTGTGGAGATGAACCCCTTAGCTAGCTTTCTATCCATTCAATTCAATCAAATTCGTTTTTACAATCTGTTTTGTTTTACAAAGTTTTTGTTTTGTTTTCAAATTCGTCAAAACCAAATCCCCCTTTATTTTCAAGTGTCAAAATAGTTAGAAATCAATTTAGTTTGTGTTTTTAAGTCTCTTAAGTCAAGTCAAAACCAATTTTCATCCAAATTCTTCCTTAGTGTCCAAAACTGCCCAGAAAGTGTTTTTAAGGCAGTTTTGAGTGTTTACTTGCTGTTTTGAGTCCTTTGGTTTGTTTAAGTGTTTTAAAGGTTAGTTTTGCATTCTTTGAGTCTAAATTAGTGTTCTAAACTTGTTTTTACGTATTTGAGCTAGTTTTCAAGTGATTTAGCAATCCCTCCTAATCCTCGGCCTAGAAGGATCCCTACTTACATTCCATACTACAATTGATAAAAAGAGGGTTAATTTGAGTGCTAGTTAATATCATATCAAGAGATCGAAGAGGTAAGCTCAGAAATCGAAGAGGCCAACTAAAAAAAAAAATCAAAGAGGCGCTAGCTTTCTCAAAAGCTGAGCTTGCTCAGAAACCACGGCCAATCTTCTTTTCCAGATTTGTCAGCACTTGTCACATGCAACTCGACAGGATTTCAAAGATCGAAGAGGCAATTCCAGATATCGGAGAGGCATCTGCTTTTGCAGACGTGTCAACATCTGTCACATGCAGAGTAAGCTTTGCGGAAATCATGGGCAGTTTGTCGAAGCGTCGATTCCAACCATTTGCTTTTACAGACGTGTCAACATCTGTCACATACAGAGTAAGCTTTGCGGAAATCATGGACAGTTTGTCGAAACGCCGATTCCAACCATCTGCTTTTCCCGACGTGTCAACATCTGTCACTTGCAGAGTCAGCTTTACGGAAATTACGGGCAATCTGTCGAAGATCTCTTGTGAAGTAGAAAGCACGCGAAGTTTACTATTAAATCATCCAACAGTTGCTGACAAGAGTGAAAGAATAGTACCGGTTATTAATTCCTATAAATGTCATTGATAGGTGCATATTTATGCGACTTAGTTAACTTGTTTTCTTGCATTTTCATTGTTTGTTTATGTTTATTATAGTGTTTTAAGCTATTTTCGTGGGTTTGTAGGTTCATATGACAAAGTTGTCAAGAAAGTGCATTTTGGAGCATTTTGAGGCAGTTTTGGGCACCAAATGGATAGCTTATGAATGGAGCAAGATGGATGGATGAATTTGAAGTTCAAGAGGCTAGGAATGTGCTGAAAAGAGTGAAGAAATAAATCCAAGTCAAGGAAGATAAGAAATCAGCTCAAAAGAAGGAACATTATCCAAAACCTTATCTTATCTTATCCTATCCTAATCCTATCCTAATTTAATTCCAGCTGCATGGGGGATTTAATTTCAGATTAGGACACATTAAAATTGGTTTCTAGAAGCCCTTATCCACTCCTACAAAGGTGCCACACCTTATCCCTTGTTTTTCTAGAAATCAACCGCAAAACAACCTTTCTAGAAGGCCTTATCCCTTGTCCTACAAAAATAACGCCCCAAACCTTTCTAGAACTCCTAGAAACCTGATTATTCCTTTCCCCCTTGGTTTCTAAAACCCTTAGCCTTTTCCTTCAAGGATTGTGTGTTATTATCCTATACAAATTAGGCTTTTAAATCTTTTTCCTTTGCTACATAGGGGCTGCGAATTTCAGCCTATAAATACCACCCTTTGCTGCACCATTTAGTCACCATCCTCTACCATAATTTAGTACACCATTCACCCTCATTGTGGCGTGAGTTTTGCGAGGAGAATAAGGAAGAAATCTGGAGCCGTGCTTGCCATTCAAGAAGCTTGGATTGTTGGAGCGTTTCTAGGTGGTTTCTATCTTTGTTTTAATGTTTAAATTTATTTATCTTTGTTTATTTGCGGGCTTGAGGAACTAATTTCATTATAGTTAGAGGGGAATTCAAAGCCATGATCATAAGTTGTATATGACTTGATTTCCTCCAGTTATGATGTCATAAATCGTGACTGTGGTTTACTTATCTATTTGATTGATAACTTGTTCTTGTGTGTTGATTAAGGATGCATACTTAGTTTGCATGCATGAATTTGATGCTAGAGTATAAGGGAATTTCACCTAATCGTTATTAACTTATATTCATACGTAGTAAAAGTCACTAGTCACGATTGTGTTAGGTAAATCCTAGGCAAGAGTAACATGCGTATTCCATAGTTATGAATGCCTCGTCAATGCTTATGATTTCCATTGAACTTAATGATCTTTGATATGTGTCTCTATCATGCGTATTCCATAGTTAGGGTCCTTGATAAGAATAATTTGGTTGTAATGCGTATTCCATTCAATTCAATGAATCTAGGGAAATCTGAGAAATAATTGGTGCAATCTAGTTAATTTGGGGCATTGTCATTCATGGTTTGTTGAAAGAGTAATTGGAAATTGAGTCGTATGCATATGTTTCATGTGTGGAGAAGGAACCTTCTAACTAGCCTTTCACCATCTTAATCTACATCAAATCATTTTTGCCAAGTTTGTTTTCAAAGTTTCTGTTTTAAAAGTTAAATTCATCAAAACCAATCCCCTTGCTTTTAAATCTTGTTTTTAGAGTCAAAACTTATTTCCTTTTAGTCTTTTGGGTCTTTGATGTTCTATTTTCGTTCAAATCACTTGTTAGGTCTAGAATTGAGTTTTTTTTATTGTTATTTGCTGTTTTGAGTGTTTTAAGTTAGTTTTTAGTTTATAGAGTCTAGTTTAGTGTTTTTTACTCTTATTTGTGTTGATTAGCATCCCTAGTTAATCCCCGGTCTAGAACGATCCCTACTTGCTTAAATACTACAATTGTCATCAATAGGGTTTAATTTGTGTGTCAACATAATTTTCACATCAGTCATCCTTCACCCTCAATTGCAAGGCAGACATACAAAAACCCCTTTCTTCTCAGAAAATGCCTTGCCAACACACCCTCTCGAGTCACTTAGTGTTCCTAATTCCTTAGGGTACCTCTGTAAACAACTCATCCAAAGCAAAAGTATTTCATATGATGAAGGTTGAAAGCAAGAGTATCTCATATCATGCTTTCTCCCTGTCCTTCTCCTTGTCTTTGTTTTAGGACAAGGAGAAAGAGAGCAATCAACCAGCACTTGGTATCAATCTTGCGATCTGGAATCGACTGCCTGGAACCCCTTCCTGATTGCTTACCTAGCCTTGCTCTCGAGTACTCATCTTCATCATCTTATACTTCCTCTTCGTCTACCACATCTGCCTGAGGAACAGATAAGGGAAGTGAAAATGATACCTCGAAGCATGTGGAGACAATTTACCAATTCATCCTCAGCTAGGGACAAGGAGAAAGAAAGCAAGAGGTGGGCACTTGGAAAGATTGAAGAAAGAAACAGACCAACACCTCTACCTCGTGCCTGCCCGGCGTGCAGAAGAAACAAGCAGAGAAGAATGCAGACTGCACAATCAAATCAACCCAGCAGAAGGAGTCTGATTTGAATTCAAGGAACTCTCATATTCCTCGATCAGAATTCCAAACCAGTTCGAGATCAAAGCTGTGGAAAGATAACAAGATCATCTATCTCGAAAACCAGATTTGCGTTCTTAAATGATAGGAGCATATTTATGCGCCTTAGTTAGTTAGTTCTTATGCATTTATGTTGTGTTTTCTTAGTTAAGTTAGTCTTTTAAGCTATTTTCATGTGTTTTCAGGTTTTAGAGACAAAGTAAGCAAAAGGATGCAATTTGGATCATTTTGGAGCAAAATTGGGCTAAAATGGAGTTCATGCACATGAAGCACAAGGGATGGACGAATTTGAGGGATTGATGAAGCTAGGAAGGCGTTTCAAAGTTAAAGAATTGAAGATACAAAGTTTCCTAATTGAAGTAGGAAAGGGCTTACATGAAGGATTCCTAATCAAAGAAGGAGTCCTAATTGAAGATGGATTCCTAGACGAATGAAGTTTTCTACTCAAGCAAGGTTTCCTACATGAAGAAGAAGAATTAAAGCCAAAGAATCAACTCAAGATAAGGTATCTTATCCAAAACCTCATCCATAACCTTATCTTAGCTTATCTTATCCAAATAAACCTTATCTTATCCTATCTTATCCTTATCCTAAACTATCCACATTTCAGCCAATTAGGGGGGTTTCTAACTAGATTAGGATGCTTAAAATGGGATTTCTAGAAGATCTTAACCTTATCCTACACAAAGGGTGCCTAGAACCTTTCTAGAAACCCCTAAAAATCTGCCATGTATGATCCTTCTAGAACCCTAACTCTGTGCCGAATTTTCTACCCTATTTCCTTTAGGATTTTGGTTTCTAGAAGCCTTATCATTTCACACTCTTTGTGCTGCACCTTATCTCCCAATCCCTTTGGGTTTTTGACTTGTTTTCCTTGTAGGATTGTATGTTATTATCCTATGTTGTTTAGGTCTTTAAAACCTTGTCCTTTGTTTTAACATGTCATGTTGCATTGGAAATCCCTGAGACAAATGTTGGAAGGATTAGAGTGTGTTTGTTTACTTTGTTTCGTTTTGTTTATTTCGTTTTGCTCGAGGACTAGCAAAAGCTAAGTGTGGGGGAATTTGATAGGAGCATATTTATGCTACTTAATTGGCTTGTTCTCGTGCATTTAGGATGTGTTTACTTAGCTATTTTAGTGTTTAAAGTCAGTTTTATGTGTTTTCAGGTTTTAAGGCCAAAGGATGCAAGAAGAGGCATTTTGGAGCATTTTGGAGCAAAATGGAGTTTGGAATGCATGTCACATATTTGGAGCCAAGGTTTGGACGAATTTGAAGACTTGAAGATGATGATTCCTACTTGAACAAGGTTTCCTAGTTGAAGTAGGAAAGTGCTTACATGAAGGGGATTCCTAATCGAAGAAGGATTCCTAATCAACGAAGGATTCCTAATCAAATGAGGAGTCCTAGAAGAACAAGGATTCCTACTCCAACAAGGATTCCTATTTGAAGTAGGAAAGTTAAGCCAAGGTTTCCTACTTTGGTTTGATTTTTCCTAATTGTCCCTAAAAGTTCCAACAATTATGAAGATTTTCTAAGCATTCTAGGACACAAAACAAAAGCCTAAACCACTCTAGGACATGTGCCGCACTTCCCTCACCCTTTCCTCTTCCTTGCCGTGCAAGGGAGAGGGTTTCTTTCCCAAAAATCTGATTTAAAACACCTTCCTTGTTTTGCTTTAAAACCTGGCCGAATTTCCCTTCGCCTTTCCTTTTATTTTCTGATTTGATTTCCTATTTTTAGAAGCATTTGACTTAAATTTCTGTTTACCTAATTAGCTAGGGTTTTTAATTTCCTAATCCCTTTAAATAAACAAGTGTGTGCAGCCACAAAATATCCCATTCAGCCACACACTCTCCCAAATTCGTCAAAACCCATCCACAACCTCAGAAACCACTTCTCCTTCATTCCAGCCGATTTCCACCACCATTCTTCATCTCCACACCTTCCACCCAACATCCACACACCATCCCCAAGCCTTGCCGTGCCTCTATACCACCCATAATCCATTCTACATCACAAAAACAGCCCAGAAACCACATCATTCCAATCTGCCGCAAGGGGAAGAGAAGGAGACAGTTCACAAAGTTGTTTGGCTTCTTCAATCTGAGTTGTTGAACAATTTTAGGTGTATTCTATCTTATATTTCAATGTCTACTTCTTGTAATCTTTGTTTTTCATTGAGTATGATTGGCTAAATTCGTTTTGGCTAAGGGTGTATTCGAAACCATGTTTATTTATGTGAAATAAGTTGATTACTTCCAGTTATCGTTTCATAAGTCGTGAATACAATTTGCTTAACCGTTTAATTCAAAACTTGTTCTTGTATGTTGATTGAGAGTGCACGCTTAATTTGCATGCTTGAATTTGGTGCTAGGATATAAATTTGTCTCACCTAATCGTTATGAATTTATATTCGCAAGTAGTGAAGGTCGCTAGTCACGATCGTGTTAAGTAGATTCCTGGCAAGAGTATCATGCTTTTCATAGTTACGAATGCCTTGTCGATGCTTATGATGTCCAAAGAACTTAATGATTCTAACTTGTATCTTTATCGTGCTATTCATATAGAGAACTTGTTAGGAATAATTTGTTTGCGATGCATATTCATCCAATTCAATGATTCTAGGGAAATCTGAAAGTTAATTTAAGCGAACCTAATTAACTTGGAGTGTCGAGGTTCATAACTTATTGAATTGATAACTGGAAATCGATTTACGTTGCATAAATTTCATGTGTGGAGAAGAACCCCTTAGCCATTCCATCACCCATTGATTCATCACATTTAGTTTACAATCTGTTTTAAATTACAATCTGTGCATTTAGTTCAAATTCGTCCAAACACAATTCCCCCATATTTTGTTAAGTTTGAGTCTTCATAATCTGTCCTCTTTGGTGTTTTTAAGTGTTTTCAGTCATAAGTTTTGCCAAATTCGTCCAAATTAGTGTAGGTGCTCAAAACTGCCCAGAAAGTGGTTTTTAGGCAGTTTTGAGTCTTCTAGTTGTTGTTTTGGGTTTTAGGTTCGTTTAAGTGTTTTAACTTTTAGTTTTGTGTTCTTTGAGTCTAGTTTAGTGTTTTAAACTTTGTTTTTTGAGTTTTTAAGTCAGATCTTGTCTTAGGCTGTTTGAGTCAATTAGCTTGTTTAGTCAGTTTTGGACAGATTTGAGTGTTTCAAATTTGTTTTGAATCTTAGTAGTCTAATTAGAGTCTTTAAGTTTAGTTTTTGTGTTTCTAAGTCGATTTGTATTAGATTAGCACCCCTAGTTAATCCCCGGCAACGGCGCCAAAATTTGATGTGAAAATTAACTTGACACACAAATTAAACCCTATTTGTGACAATTGTAGAGAGCATGAAACTAGCGTTTTTGGAAAAATTCTTTCCAACCTCAGGAGTCATTCTTTTGAGGAAACGCATTAGTGGCATCCAACAAAGCCAAGGTGAGTCATTTCCAACATATTATGAACGTTTTAAAACTCTTGTTGCTTCTTGTCCACAGCATCAAATGAAGGAGGAGTTGCTCCTTCAATACTTCTACGAAGGACTCCTTCCCATGGAACGCCAAATGCTAGATGCCTCGGCGGGTGGTGCATTGGTGGACATGACTCCGGTGGCTGCCAAGACACTTATTGCGAACCGAGCGCACAACGCACAACAATATGAAGGTGTTGGGCAGAGAGATACCCCACGGCCACATCATGTAAATGAGGTAAGTTCTATTTCGGAGTTACAATCCCAAATGGCTAACCTTACTTCTATGTTATCGCAGTTTGTTGAAGGCCCCAAAACGCAAGGAACTACAATCTGTGGTGTATGCTCCATTCAAGGACACCAATCTGACCAATGCCCTCAATTAATTGAAAATGGAGGGTGGGAATCCGCCCATGCCGTGGGTTATGGGAATCAAAACCAACCAAGGGGTGATCCTTTCTCTAATACATACAATCAAGGATGGCGTGACCACCCAAATTTCAGATGGAGAGATGCACAACAACCTGCCCAACAAAGTGGATTCCGACAACCTCCGGGTTTCTTTCCAAGGCCAATGGCACCACAACCACCTCCTCAAGCACAATCATCACAAAACAACTCAGGTACTTCTATAAATGATGATAAAACTTATCAATTACTGACCACAATGGCGCAGGGATTGCAGACCCAAGCAAAGGAAGTTAATGAGCTCAAGAAGCAAATGGGCCAAATGGCAGAATTTTTGGGGCAAATTCGTGAGAATGGTAAGTTACCAAGCACTACGGTAGTCAATCCTAAGGGTGGGTTCGAATCGGCAAAAGCTATCACCCTAAGAAGTGGAAAAGAAGTAGGAAGCAAAGCACATGAATCTGCCCAAAACAAGGAGGAGGAGCCATCACACCCCACGGCAAGGGTGGTACCACCTATGCCGCGGCCACCTAAGCCCTCCCATCCGTCCACCTCAGGTAATGTTGTTCCAAATGTTGTGAATTCAAACACTAATCTGCCCAATGTTCCTTTCCCTCGCAGATTTGCACAATCAAAGAAGGAAGAGAGCGAAAAAGACATTTTGGATACCTTCCGGAAAGTCCAAGTAAACATTCCTTTACTTGATGCCATTAAGCAAGTGCCCAGGTATGCAAAGTTTTTGAAAGAGTTATGCACAACTAGGAAAAGAATTTCAAACAAAGAAGTTGTGAAAGTAAGCGAAAATGTATCCGCGGTTTTGCAACGAAAGTTGCCTCCAAAGTGTAATGATCCGGGGAGCTTTACTATCCCATGATAATTGGAAACACTAGATTTGAACAATGCATGTTAGATCTAGGTGCTTCTATTAATGTTATGCCATATTCCATTTATGCATCTATGAATCTTGGTGAGTTAAAACAAGATGGCGTTATAATTCAATTGGCCGATCGTTCTAACGCTTATCCCAAGGGAGTCCTTGAGGATGTTTTAGTGCAGGTCAATCACCTTATCTTTCCTGCAGATTTCTATGTTTTGGAAATGGAGGATTCGAGCCATGCTCCATCATTGCCAATCTTGCTAGGCCGTCCATTCATGAAAACAGCTAGGACAAAGATAGATGTGTATAAAGGAACTTTGACCATGGAGTTTGATGGGGACATTATTAACTTTAATCTTTCTGAAACCATTAAATATCCAATTGAGGACCATTCTTGTTTTGCTATTGATATTGTTGATTCTTTGGCGCAGGTGCATTTGGATCAAATGAATGAAGATGCACTTGAGGTAGCCCTAGTGCACATCATAGGAGCAAGAATGGGGTGTGGGGGAAGCCAAGCAACCCACGGCATGCAATCTGACCATGTTGCCGTACCCCCTTGTGGTGAAGTGATTGAGATGGTTGCTGCCCTTGAGTCATTGCCCTCACACTTTGGTAAGTCTCCACTCTCAATTCTAGATTCGGTTTTGACTAACAAGTTGCTTCCATCAATTGTGCAGCCACCTACACTTGAGTTAAAGCCCTTACCTAGTCATTTGAAGTACGTTTTCTTGGGAAAAGATGAGACACTCCCCGTCATCATATCTAGCTCACTCACGGCCCTAGAAGAAGATAAGTTAATCAAGGTGTTAAGGGAGCACAAATCTGCCATTGGGTGGACTTTGGCGGATGTCAAAGGCATTAGTCCCACCACGTGCATGCATCGCATCCTTTTGGAGGAGGGAGCCAAGCCATCTCGTGAAGCTCAACGTCGCCTTAATCCACCCATGTTGGAAGTGGTGAAAAAGGAAGTTATAAAATTGCATGATTGTGGTGTTATATATCCTATTTCTGATAGTCATTGGGTGTCACCCGTGCAGGTTGTTCCGAAGAAGTCCGGAATCACGGTGGTGAAAAATGAAGAAGAAGAACTTGTACCCACTCGTGTTGTGACCGGTTGGCGTGTTTGTATTGATTACAGGAAGTTAAATGCCATGACAAGGAATGATCACTTTCCATTGCCATTCCTTGACCAAATGTTAGAAAGGTTAGCCGGTTATACATTTTATTGCTTTCTTGATGGATACTCCGGATATAACCAAATTGTGATAGCTCCGGAGGACCAAGAGAAGACAACTTTCACGTGCCCCTTTGGCACCTTTGCATATAGACGCATGCCATTTGGTTTGTGCAATGCCCCCGCGACATTTCAACGATGCATGGTGAGTATATTTTCTGATTATGTGGAGAAAATTATTGAAATCTTCATGGATGACTTAGTGTGTTTGGTAATTCATTCGATCATTGCTTGCATAATCTGACCTTAATTTTGAAGTGTTGTGTTGAAACGAATCTTGTGCTTAATTGGGAAAAATGTCACTTCATGGTTAAGCAAGGTATTGTTCTAGGACATATTATTTCTGAGAAAGGCATTGAAGTGGATAAATCTAAAGTAGACCTTGTTCGTCACTTACCCTCTCCAACTTCGGTTAGAGAGGTTCGTTCGTTTCTTGGTCACGCAGGTTTTTATAGGCGTTTCATAAAGGATTTCTCCAAGATTGCACAGCCACTATGCCGATTGCTCCAAAAAGAAGTGGTGTTCGAGTTTGATGATGCATGTTCCACGGCCTTCAAGCACTTGAAGGAAGCTCTCACTTCGGCCCCCATTATCACACCTCCAGATTGGAGCCTTCCATTCGAGTTGATGTGTGATGCTTCGGATTATGCCATTGGAGCTGTTTTGGGGCAGCGAAAGAACAAACAACCTCATGTTATTTATTATGCATCTAGGACATTAAATGATGCTCAATTAAATTACTCAACCACTGAAAAAGAATTACTTGTTGTGGTATTTGCATTAGATAAGTTCCGATCTTATTTACTTGGTACTAAAGTTGTTATTTTTACTGATCATGCAGCCCTCAAGTTTTTGCTCACGAAAAAGGAGGCCAAGCCTAGGTTAATTCGATGGATGTTGCTTCTACAAGAGTTTGACATCGAGATTCGAGATAAGAAGGGCGTGGAGAATGTGGTGGCTGACCACCTAAGCCGAATGGTGCATGAGGAAGCATTGCCAATTTCTGAAACCTTCCCCGATGAACAACTCATGTATATCCAGGTTAGTGAGCCTTGGTATGCTGATTTGGTGAACTTTTTGGTGTCTAAACATATCCCTAGCACACTTAATAGGAATCAATGTGATAAGCTTAAAAAGGATGCTAGGTTTTATGTTTGGGATGACCCATACCTTTGGAAATTTTGTCCCGATCAGATTGTACGACGTTGTGTGAATGAATCTGAATTTCAATCCATTTTAACATTTTGTCATTCATATGCATGTGGGGGACATTTTGGCACACAACGCACTGCCCTTAAAGTTTTGGAGTGTGGGTTTTATTGGCCAACCATTTTTAGGGATGCTAGGACATTTTGCCTTACATGTGATCGTTGCCAACGAATGGGTAATATAAGTGTTAAGGATCAAATGCCACAAAACCCTATACTTTCTGTTGAAATATTCGATGTGTGGGGAATTGATTTTATGGGTCCTTTTCCTTCATCACATGGGTTTCTCTATATCTTGTTGGCGGTGGATTATGTTTCCAAATGGGTGGAAGCAAAAGCCACCCGTACTAACGATTCCAAAGTTGTGGCAGATTTTGTGAAGTCTAACATTTTTGCTAGGTTTGGAATGCCCCGAGTCCTCATAAGTGATGGTGGTTCACATTTTTGTAATCGCACCATCGAGGCGCTGCTCAAGAAGTATAATGTTACACATAGGGTTTCGACACCCTATCATCCTCAAACAAGTGGGCAAGCCGAGGTGTCGAATCGGGAGATAAAACAGATTCTTGAGAAGACGGTTGGGCCAACAAGAAAAGATTGGAGCTTGAGGTTAGAGGATGCATTGTGGGCTTATAGGACAGCCTACAAAACACCCATAGGCATGTCCCCATTTCGGCTTGTTTATGGCAAACCGTGTCACCTACCTGTGGAGTTGGAGCACAAAGCTCATTGGCCCGTGAGGAAGTTCAACATGGATGTAGATGAGGCGGGAATTCATCGTAAGCTCCAATTGAATGAACTTGAGGAGATACGGAATGAAGCTTATGAGAATGCTCGCCTTTACAAGGAAAAGACCAAGGCCTTTCATGATAAGATGATCCGCACCAAGTCCTTTGTTGTTGGACAGAAAGTGTTGTTGTTTAATTCTCGTCTTCGTCTATTTCCGGGTAAGTTACGTTCACGTTGGATTGGACCCTTTGTTATTACTAATGTTTTTCCTCATGGTGCAGTCCAAGTTCGTAGTTTCAAAACAGGTCAAGAGTTCAAAGTGAATGGGCATCGATTGAAGCCTTACTACGAGAACTTTGTAGAACATGTTGTGGAAGAAACAACCCACTATGCCGTGGGTTCCCATGAGGGTTGATTAAGTGGAGCATCGTCCGGCTGCAAGACGTAAAAGAAAGCGCTTCGTGGGATGCAACCCATGCAATCAACAAAGGAATTTCTTGGAATCACTCCAATTCCAGATTTGAATTTCTCAAACCCTTTTCTTTGTTGTTTACAATCTGCCATGATTAGTGTGTTTAGTTGCTGTTTGTTTGTTTGATTTTTGTTTATGTTAGTTTATGCTTGAAACATTGAGGACAATGTTTGATTTAAGTGTGGGGGGGGGGGGTAAACAAAATGTTTGCATGAAAATTCGTGGGTTTTATTCACCTATCACTTACAATGTTGCTTCTTGCTGTTTTAAGTGTTTTTAGTATCTTTTGAAGCATTTTGGAGTGTTTAGACATAGAAATCCGAAAATCTCATAAAAATTTGAAAAATTTGTTTTGAAAAACCCAAAAAGAGTAGTTTGTGTGTGTTTGTTTGTGTCTTAGGGTACCTTCCAACACAATGATGAGGATTTGGTTTTTAATTGCATGGCTGTTAAAAAGAGTTATAAACATGGATGGAAGTTTGATATGCTCTTTTGTTTATGCTTGGTTGTGGTTATAGCTTACGAATTCACATGTAATCACAAAGAAAAAAAAAAATCAGTTTTTGTAACATGCTTGAAGGAAGGAACTCAAACTATCGCTACAACCTTGAGAGACTTGAGCCTAATACGTTCTTTGGAGAGTTATTAATCTGTCCATTCTTGTTTTCTAAAGTCGTTGCATGATCTCATCATTCTTTGCTTGGTTACTACTTAGAAGGCGTTTTATCATTTAGTTCCAAATGCTAGAACTCATGCCCATTCCATTCAAAGCATGATATTGAATTGCATAACACATGAGCAAGATGAAGTTGTTTAGTGAACCAAGAGCCAAAAAGCCAACCCTCTGTGCATTGTGTTTAAGTTTAACCCCGTTGAGCCTTGTTTAGCCATATTTGTTGTCAACCCACATAACCCCTACCTAGCTTAGATTAGGACCATCCGTACCCTTGTTCTTGAAGCATAGTAAAACATGATTCAATTTGAATCCCTTCTGATTAATGTTTGGCAGAAAACAAGTGTGGGGGAATTTGTGTGTGTGTGTTGATATGCCAAGAAAAGAAATAAGGCATGAAAAGAAAAAAAAACAAAACAAAATTCGTGGAAAAAGAAAAAGAGAATGAAAAAGTGTTGAAAAGAAAAGAAAAGAGTTTGAAATAAGTGAGGAAAAGCTCACAAGTGTTGTTTGTTGTAGAAAGGGTCCATAAAGAGTGAATTTGGCCCTAAAAGTTGAATGAATAAACCCATTGTGTTTCAAGGTTAGTTGCTGCATTCAAAAGGAATTCTAAGCATCAATTTCATTACTTTGCTTATTATGCTTTAAGAATGTTTGTTTTCCTTACCTTCCATTGTTAGCCAATCACCCCTAGCCCCGTTACAACCCTTAACTTCAATCTTGAGTGTTGTGCATTTCAATATGTGGAGTTTGGAATTGGTATGAGCATATGGTGTCACTGGTTCTCGCATCTAAGTAGTAGCATTCCATTCATGAGATCATACATATACACATGTTAATAAATTCCAGAAATTGATCTCTTTGCTAATACATATGTGAGTACTAGTCTACATGTTTACATCAATCTTCTCACATATACTTAGTATAGGGTCTGTAGTCAGAAAATCGGAGTGAAAATAAGAGTGTATCTTGTAAGGAATTGAGCGAATTCTCTAAGGTATGTTACTACATTCAAAACATCGTTTTAAATGGTTATATGTGAACTAGTATGTGGTGACTATGATTAAGTATTTGCTAAAGGGTGGGGAAAGCCAAAATCTGTGGGGATGATGATTTTTAACATGTCATGTTGCATTGGAAATCCCTGAGACAAATGTTGGAAGGATTAGAGTGTGTTTGTTTACTTTGTTTCGTTTTGTTTATTTCATTTTGCTCGAGGACTAGCAAAAGCTAAGTGTGGGGGAATTTGATAGGAGCATATTTATGCTACTTAATTGGCTTGTTCTCGTGCATTTAGGATGTGTTTACTTAGCTATTTTAGTGTTTAAAGTCAGTTTTATGTGTTTTCAGGTTTTAAGGCCAAAGGATGCAAGAAGAGGCATTTTGGAGCATTTTGGAGCAAAATGGAGTTTGGAATGCACGTCACATATTTGGAGCCAAGGTTTGGACGAATTTGAAGACTTGAAGATGATGATTCCTACTTGAACAAGGTTTCCTAGTTGAAGTAGGAAAGTGCTTACATGAAGGGGATTCCTAATCGAAGAAGGATTCCTAATCAACGAAGGATTCCTAATCAAATGAGGAGTCCTAGAAGAACAAGGATTCCTACTCCAACAAGGATTCCTATTTGAAGTAGGAAAGTTAAGCCAAGGTTTCCTACTTTGGTTTGATTTTTCCTAATTGTCCCTAAAAGTTCCAACAATTATGAAGATTTTCTAAGCATTCTAGGACACAAAACAAAAGCCTAAACCACTCTAGGACATGTGCCGCACTTCCCTCACCCTTTCCTCTTCCTTGCCGTGCAAGGGAGAGGGTTTCTTTCCCAAAAATCTGATTTAAAACACCTTCCTTGTTTTGCTTTAAAACCTGGCCGAATTTCCCTTCACCTTTCCTTTTATTTTCTGATTTGATTTCCTATTTTTAGAAGCATTTGACTTAAATTTCTGTTTACCTAATTAGCTAGGGTTTTTAATTTCCTAATCCCTTTAAATAAACAAGTGTGTGCAGCCACAAAATATCCCATTCAGCCACACACTCTCCCAAATTCGTCAAAACCCATCCACAACCTCAGAAACCACTTCTCCTTCATTCCAGCCGATTTCCACCACCATTCTTCATCTCCACACCTTCCACCCAACATCCACACACCATCCCCAAGCCTTGCCAAGCCTTGAGTTTTTAAGTCAGATCTTGTCTTAGGCTGTTTGAGTCAATTAGCTTGTTTAGTCAGTTTTGGACAGATTTGAGTGTTTCAAATCTGTTTTGAATCTTAGTAGTCTAATTAGAGTCTTTAAGTTTAGTTTTTGTGTTTCTAAGTCGATTTGTATTAGATTAGCACCCCTAGTTAATCCCCGGTTAGAACGATCCCTACTTACATCATTACTACAATTGTCACAAATAGGGTTTAATTTGTGTGTCAAGTTAATTTTCACATCAACAATCCCGGTTGGCGTGATCATCCAAATTTCAAATGGCGAGAACCCCAACAAGGCCAACAACAAAGCACATTTAGGCAACAACCCCCGGGTTTCTATCAAAAGCCATTTGCACCAACTCAACCCCTAGCACAACCCGCCTAAAAATCAGGTTCGTCTATTGATAATGATAAAATTTTTAATTTACTAACTTCTGTGGCGCAGGGAATGCAAACTAGGGACAAGAAGGTGGACGAGTTGGAGAAGCAAGTAGGGCAAATTACCGAGTTTATGGGGCAGTTTCGAGAGCAAGGGAAGTTGCCTAGTTTAACCGTTGCAAATCCGAAAGGAGGCTTTGAATCTGCCAAGGCAATCATGTTAAGAAGTGGGAAACAAGTTGGAACAGCCCCATCCAAATCAGCCCCAAACAAGATGGAAGAAGTGATAATTGAAGAAGAGGAGCAAGGGTTGGCCACGGCAAGGAATGAGGTTCCTTTGCCGCAAGTCTCCATGGCTCCTAAGCCATCCAATCTGCCCAATAAAGGTACAAACGTGTCCAATTCTATGCCTACTAATGATTTTCCTTTGAATGTCCCCTTTCCTAGTAGGTTCAAACAAACAAAGAAAGAAGAAGCTGAAAAGGACATTCTAGAGACGTTCCGGAAAGTGCAAGTCAATATACCTCTTCTTGACGTAATTAAACAAGTACCAAGGTACGCCAAGTTTTTGAAGGAACTATGTACAACAAGAAGGAGAATTTCGAACAACGAAGTGGTCCAGGTAAGTGAGAATGTTTCCGCTGTTTTGCAAAGAAAACTACCTCCCAAATGCAAAGATCCAGGTAGCTTTACAATTCCATGTGTTATAGGCAATACTAAATTTGAACATGCTATGTTAGATCTAGGAGCTTCAATTAACGTCATGCCATACTCAATATATGCATCCATGAACTTAGGGGAACTTAAAAACGATGGTGTTATAATTCAATTAGCCGATCGTTCTAATGCATATCCGAAAGGAGTTTTGGAAGATGTGTTGGTGCAGGTGGATAACTTGATATTTCCAGCAGATATCTATGTCTTAGAGATGGAGGACTCACCAAATGTCACCCCATTGCCGATTCTACTTGGGAGGCCCTTCATGAAAACAGCACGCACCAAGATCGATGTGTTCAAAGGGACGTTGTGATGTGAAAATTATGTTAACACACAAATTAAACCCTATTTGTGACAATTGTAGTAACGATGTAAGTAGGGATCGTTCTAACCGGGGATTAACTAGGGGTACTAATCACTTGAAAAACTGAATTAGAAACGTAAAAACAAAGTTTAGAACACTAGATTAGACTCAAAGAATGTAAAATTAAAAGTTAAAACACCAAAACAGCAAATAAACACTCAAAACTGCCTTAGAAGCACAATTTGGGCAGTTTTGAGTACTAACACAAATTTGGACGAATTTTGGTTTCCTAATGACCTAAAACACCTAAAAACATATTCTAAGACAAGTTCTAAGTAAAATGACTCAAAGAAATAAGGTGGGATTTGATTTGGACGAAAATAACTAAATGGGCAGATTGTAATTTAAAACAGATTGTAAACTAAATGTGATGAATCAATGGGTGATGGAATGGCTAAAGGGTTCTTCTCCACACATGAAATTTATGCAACGTAAATCGATTTCCAGTTATCAATTCAATAAGTTATGAACCTCGACACTCCAAGTTAATTAGGTTCGCTTAAATTAACTTTCAGATTTCCCTAGAATCATTGAATTGGATGAATATGCATCGCAAACAAATTATTCCTAACAAGTTCTCTATATGAACAGCATGATAAAGATACAAGTTAGAATCATTACGTTCTTTGGAAATCATAAGCATCGACAAGGCATTCGTAACTATGAAAAGCATGAGACTCTTGCCAGGAATCTACTTAACACGATCGTGACTAGCGACCTTCACTACTTGCGAATATAAATTCATAACGATTAGGTGAGACAAACTTATATCCTAGCACCAAATTCAAGCATGCAAATTAAGCGTGCACTCTCAATCAACATACAAGAATAAGTTATAAATCAAACGGTTAAGCAAATTGTATTCACGACTTATGAAACGATAACTGGAAGTAATCAACTTATTTCACATAAATAAACATGGTTTCGAATACACCCTTCGCCAAAACGAATTTAGCCAATCATACTTAAAGCAAAACAAAGATTACATGAATTAGACATTGAAATATAAGATAGAAAACACCTAAAATCGTTCAACAACTCAGATTGAAGTGCCAAACAATTTGTAGAGAATCTGTCCTCCTTGTTGCTTGCGGCAGATTGTATGGTGATGCTTCTTGGATTGTTTTGATGACGTAGAATGGATTATGGAGGGTGTAGGGGCACGGCAAGGCTTGGGGATGGTGTATGGGTGTTGTGTGGAAGGTGTTGATAGGAGCATATTTATGCGCCTTAGTTAGCTAGTTCTTATGCATTTCCATGGTGTTTTCTTAGTTAAAGTAGTCTTTTAAGCTAGTTTTATGTGTTTTCAGGTTTTAAGGCCAAAGGATGCAAGAAGATGCATTTTGGAGCTTTTTGGAGCAAAATTGGGCTTGGAATGATTTTCACATAATTGGAGCCAAGGTTTGGACGAATTTGAGGACTTGAAGATGATGATTCTTACTTGAACAAGGTTTCCTAGTTGAAGTAGGAAAGTGCTTACATGAAGGAGGATTCCTAATCGACGAAGGATTCCTAATCAACGAAGGATTCCTAGTTGAAGATGGATTCCTAATCACATGAGGGTTCCTAGAAGAACAAGGATTCCTACTCCAACAAGGATTCCTACTTGAAATAGGAAAGTTAAGCCAAAGTTTCCTACTTTGGTTTGATTTTTCCTAAATGTCCCTAAAAGTTCCAGCAATTATGAAGACTTCCTAAGCATTCTAGGACATCAAATACACATTTCTTGCACCTTTTAAACCCTAGCCGAATTTCCCTTGCTATTTCCTTTAAGTTTCTGATCTTATTTCCTGATTCTAGGCTTTAAAACACTTTCCTTTTGTGTTTTAAACCCTAGCCGAATTTCCCTTGCTATTTCCTTTAAGTTTCTGATTTTATTTCCTAATTCTAGAATCCTTAGACTTAATTTCTGATTTCCTAATGAACCTAGGGTTTTAATTTCTGTTTTCCTTTAAATAAACCTCGTTGTTGCAGCCACAAAAGAGTCCATTCAGCCCCACACTCTCCCAAATTCGTCAAAACCCATCCACAACCTCAGAAACCATTCCTCCTCCATCTCTGCCGATTTCCACCACCATTCTTCATATCCACACCTTCCACACAACACCCACACACCATCCCCAAGCCTTGCCGTGCCTCTATACCATCCATAATCCATTCTACATCACAAAAACAGCCCAGAAACCACACCATCCCAATCTACCGCAAGGGGAAGAGAAGGAGACAGTTCACAAAGTTGTTTGGCTCTTCAATCTGAGTTGTTGAACAATTTTAGGTGTATTCTATCTTATATTTCAATGTCTACTTCTTGTAATCTTTGTTTTTCATTGAGTATGATTGGCTAAATTCGTTTTGGCTAAGGGTGAATTCGAAACCATGTTTATTTATGTGAAATAAGTTGATTACTTCCAGTTATCGTTTCATAAGTCGTGAATACAATTTGCTTAACCGTTTAATTCAAAACTTATTCTTGTATGTTGATTGAGAGTGCACGCTTGATTTGCATGCTGGAATTTGGTGCTAGAATATAAGTTTCTTACACCTAATCGTTATGAATTTATATTCGCAAGTAGTGAAGATCGCTAGTCACGATCGTGTTAAGTAGATTCATGGCAGGAGTATCATGCTTTTCATAGTTACAATTGCCTTGTTGATGCTTATGATTTCCAAAGAACTTAATGATTCTAATTTGTATCTTTATCATGCTGTTCATATAGAGAACTTGTTAGGAATAATTTGTTTGCGATGCATATTCATCCAATTCAATGATTCTAGGGAAATCTGAAAGTTAATTTAAGCGGACCTAATTAACTTGGAGTGTCGAGGTTCATAACTTATTGAATTGATAACTGGAAATCGATTTACGTTGCATAAATTTCATGTGTGGAGAAGAACCCCTTAGCCATTCCATCACCCATTGATTCATCACATTTAGTTTACAATCTGTTTTAATTTACAATCTGTGCATTTAGTTCAAATTCGTCCAAACACAATTCCCCCATATTTTGTTAAGTTTGAGTCTTCATAATCTGTCCTCTTTGGTGTTTTTAAGTATTTTGAGTCATAAGTTTTGTCAAATTCGTCCAAATCTTGTCTTAGTTGCTGTTTGAGTCAATTAACTTGTTTTAGTCAGTTTTGGGAAGATTTGAGTGTTTCAAATCTGTTTTGAATCTTAGTAGTCTAATTAGAGTCTTTAAGTTTAGTTTTTGTGTTTCTAAGTCGATTTGTATTAGATTAGCACCCCTAGTTAATCCCCGGTTAGAACGATCCCTACTTACATCATTACTACAATTGTCACAAATAGGGTTTAATTTGTGTGTCAAGTTAATTTTCACATCAAATTTTGGTGCCGTTGCTGGGGATTAGCAAAGTTGCTAATCCCTTGTCTTGAGTCTTGTTTAAATTGTTTCGTTTTCTGTTTTGTTTTTGAATTTTGCACCGTGTGTGTGTGTTTTGTTTTTGTGCCGTGTATAGGCCTTATTTCCTTACTTGTGCCGAGTCTATTAAGTTGGTTATTAACCTTGTTTGCTCTTGTGTGCAGGTACTAGTTTATGACCCGTAGCTCACAACCTGTTCGTGAGCATATCTTCGACTTTGACGGTGATTTTGAGAGGACGTTGAGAAGGAAAAAGAAATTGCACAAGTCTAATCCTCCTAGTCCTGAACCTGAATTAGAAGAGCAAGAAGTTGAGGTTGAAGAGGAGGCCACGGCAAGAGTTGAAGAAGAAGTACCAACCATGGCAGCGGACAACCGAACCATTAAGGAGCTTTCTACCTCGGGTTTGGATAATGCAGCCCCTCTTTGCATCCAATACCCCGCGGCAGCCCAAGGGAAGACCGAAGAGTTTGAATTGAAGTCGAGCTTGTTACATCATGTTCCAAAGTACCATGGGCTGTCCATGGAAGACCCAAACAAACACTTGAAGGAGTTTGAAGTTGTTTGTTCAAGCATGACGCCGGTAAATGTTGATGGCAATATTTTGAAGATGAAAGCTTTTCCATTCTCTCTAATGGATAAAGCTAAAGATTGGTTGTATGAATTGGCCCCGGGGACGGTTACCTCGTGGGAGAGCATGAAACGAGCGTTTTTGGAAAAATTCTTTCCAACCTCAAGAGTCATTCTTTTGAGGAAACGCATTAGTGGCATCCAACAAAGCCAAGGTGAGTCATTTCCAACATATTATGAACGTTTTAAAACTCTTGTTGCTTTTTGTCCACAGCATCAAATGAAGGAGGAGTTGCTCCTTCAATACTTCTATGAAGGACTCCTTCTCATGGAACACCAAATGCTAGATGCCTCGGCGGGTGGTGCATTGGTGGATATGACTCCGGTGGCTGCCAAGAATCTCATTGCGAACCGAGCACACAACGCACAACAATATGAAGGTGTTGGGCAGAGAGATACCCCATGGCCACATCATGTAAATGAGGTAAGTTCTATTTCTGAGTTACAATCCCAAATGGCTAACCTCACTTCTATGTTATCGCAGTTTGTTGAAGGCCCCAAAACGCAAGGAACTACAATCTGTGGTGTATGTTCCATTCAAGGACACCAATCGGATCAATGCCCTCAATTAATTGAAAATGGAGGGTGGGAATCTGCCCATGCCGTGGGTTATGGGAATCAAAACCAACCAAGGGGTGATCCTTTCTCTAATACATACAATCAAGGATGGCGTGACCACCCAAATTTCAGATGGAGAGATGCACAACAACCTGCCCAACAAAGTGGATTCCAACAACCTCCGGGTTTCTTTCCAAGGCCAATGGCACCACAACCACCTCCTCAAGCACAATCATCCCAAACCAACCCAGGTACATCTATGAATGACGATAAAACATATCAGTTACTAACCACAATGGCGCAGGGAATGCAGAACCAAGCAAAGGAGGTTAATGAGCTAAAGAAGCAAATGGGCCAAATGGCCGAGTTTTTGGGACAATTCCGTGAAAATGGTAAGTTACCAAGCACTACGGTGGTCAATCCCAAGGGTGGTTTCGAAACCGCAAATGCAATCATGCTAAGGAGTGGAAAAGAAGTTGGGGCAGGTCCTACACCACCAAAATTAGGTCCCAAAGAAGATGAAACGTTGAAATCTGAAGAGGAGAACCCAAAGCAACCCACGGCAAAGGTGGAGCAACCTTTGCCGCAAGCAACCATTGATCCTAAGTCCTCCAATCCGTCCACCCTAGGTAAGAAAGGTCCAAGTTCAGTTACTTCTAACATTATTCCACCCAATGTGCCCTTTCCTAGCAGATTTTTGAAATCCAAGAATGAAGAGGAGGAAAAAGATGTTCTAGAGACATTTAGGAAAGTTCAAGTTAACATACCTGTTTTGGATGCAATCAAGCAAATCCCGAAGTATGCCAAGTTCTTGAAGAAGCTTTGTACAACAAGGAAGCGGATTCGGGAGAAGGAGGTGGTACATGTAAGCGAGAATGTCTCTGCAATGTTGCAAAGGAAGCTACCACCTAAATGCAAAGATCCGGGTAGTTTCACAATCCCTTGTGTAATTGGTAATACAAGATTTGAGCATGCTATGCTAGATTTAGGTGCATCAATTAATGTTATGCCATATTCCGTTTATGCATCCATGAATCTAGGAAAGCTTAAAAATGATGGCGTTATAATTCAATTAGCCGATCGATCTAATGCATATCCCAAGGGAGTGTTGGAAGATGTTTTGGTGCAGGTAGACCACTTGATTTTTCCTGCAGATTTCTACGTACTTGATATGGAGGACTCAACCCACTCTCCATCATCACCACTCTTACTTGGACGACCTTTCATGAAACCGGCTCAAACCAAGATTGATGTGGCCAAGGGAGCTGTAACTATGGCCTTTGGTGGTGATATGATTAACTTTAAGATTCCTGAATCGATTGAGAATACTAATGATGTTCGTTCTTGTTGTGCCATTAATGTAATTGAAAATATAGGGCAGGAATGTTCAACACTAGTCAAGAAGAATGCACCTCGAACTACCATCGAGGAGGGAATTGGAGTGAGCAACAAAGAATGCACGGCTTCAACCTTGAAGTCACCAAATTTGGTCGAGTGCAACCTTTGTGCATCTGTCCATTGTTCTACCACTTCTATGCCGCACCTAGGTAAGCCACCTAATCCAATTTCAATTCCCATTTCAACTAATCGGTTGTTACCTTGTATGGTGCAGGTACCTAATCAAAGTCAATATGGTGGGCGAGTTCGTGTTGATTTAGAGAAGCACAACACGACACTACGAAAGGATCATTATCCCATTCCATTCAAGGACCCCAAGCATGAAGTGGTTCGAAGGACAAGGCGTAGAGGAAACACCCCTCCATGCCGTGGGGTTCCATAAACCTTCAAAGGAGCATCATCCGGCTGCAAGACGTTAAAGAAAGCGCTACTTGGGAGGCAACCCATGCAATCAACAAAGGAATCTCTAGGAATCACTCCAATTCCAGATTTGCGTTCCTAAAACCCTTCACTTTGTTGCTTGTTTCTAATCTGCCCAGTTTTGTTATTTACTTGCTGTTTGTGTGTTTCTTTTTGTTTAGTGTGGTTTTATGCTTGAAACATTGAGGACAATGTTTGATTTAAGTGTGGGGGGGGGTAACTAAGTGTTTTAGATGCAAATTGATAGGAGCATATTTATGCGCCTTAGTTAGCTAGTTCTTATGCATTTTTGTTATGTTTTCTTCGTTAAAGTAGTCTTTTAAGCTACTTTCATGTGTTTTCAGGGTTAAAGGACGTATTACACGAAATGATGCAAGTTGGAGCTTTTGGAGCGAAACGTAAGCTTGGATTGAAAAGGACATGCTTGGAACACAAGGTTGGGACGGAATTGAAGAGTTGAAGATTTGAGGTTTCCTACTTGAAGTAGGAGAGCTAAGCCTAAAAGTTTCCTTTTTGGGTTGACCTTTCCTAAATCGGAATTGGCGACCAAAGTTTCTAAAGTTGGAAGTTTCTATTCTTGGAGGTTTCCAATTTCGAGAGTTTCTATTCTCGGCGTTGGGCTTCTAGATGACCTAAACCCTAACCCAAGCTCACCTAATTAACATGCAAAATCTGATTACAAGCCCTAGCCCACTTAGTGGCCGAACCCTAGGGCCTAATTACCTAAAATCTGCCATGTTAAACCCTAGCCCATTTTTCCTAAACCCAAGCCGCACCTAACCCTAGCCCATTGTTAAAAATCTGATTTCATTAGGGTTTTGAAAGGCCTACATATATGCTCCTAATGCTTGCAGCCGAAATTTCATTCTCCATATTCAGAAATTAGTCTAAAACCCTAGCCCCCTTCCCCTAGCCGCACCCCATCATTCATTCTACACAAAATCAGAAAATCATTCAGCCATTCTCCATTCACGCCAGAATCTGTCCATCACTTTTGCCGAGCCAAACCTTCACCCAAATCCATAGTTTCTGACCTAAAACCCTCCTAGCCGTGCCCTACACCTATCCTAGATAGTTTTCCACCATTCCCCCTCATCCAAAGTCATCCAAATTCATCCAAAAACCCCTTAAATCCTCACTGCCGCAGCAAGGAGAAGAAGCAAGTTTCTGTGCAGATTTCAAAGTGGAATTCTTGGGCATTTTACGTGTAATCTTTCTTACGTCTTTGATGTTTCAATTAAATAAACTTATTGTTGTGAGTATGAGGAACTAAACCCCCTTAGTTGGGGGGTGATTCGAAACCATGTACATGCTTGCAATTTGATTCGATTACATTCAGTTGTTATTTCATAAGTTATGGATTCAATTCGTTCATCTATTTGATTGATAATTTATTTGTGTATGTTGATTGAGAGTGCACGCTTAGTTTTCACGCATAAATATGATGCTAGATTATGAGGGAGTTTCACCTAATAGTTACAATCTTATAATCACAAGTAGTGAAGGTCGTTTGAAACCGATCGCGTTGAATGAATTCTTAGCATAAGTTTCATGCAATTCATAGTAACGAATGCTTCGTCAATGCTTATGTTTTTCATAGAACGTAATGATTCTTGCTTGTATCTCTATTATGCAATTCATGTAGGGAACTTGTAGGGAATGTTTTAGGTTGTCGTATGCAATCATCCAACTTAATAACTTGTGGAAAAACTGAGGGTTAATTAGTGCAATTCACGGTTAATTTGGGGCGTTGAGTATTCGTAATTTATTGGAAGAACAACTGAAAATCGTTTTGCTTGCAAGTGTGACATGTGTGGAGAAGAACCTCCTAACTAGCCTTTTATCCATTCTTTTCATCAAAACTTGTTTTACAATCTGTTTCGTTTATAATCTGCCATTTAATCTATTTTCGTCCAAATCAAATCCCACCTTATTTCTTTGAGTCATTTTACTTAGAACTTGTCTTAGAATATGTTTTTAGGTGTTTTAGGTCATTAGGAAATCAAATTTCGTCCAAATTAGTGTAGGTGCTCAAAACTGCCCAGAAAGTGGTTTTTAGGCAGTTTTGAGCCTTCTAGTTGCTGTTTTGATCTTTAGGTTTGTTTAAGTGTTTTAACTTTTAGTTTTGCATTCTTTGAGTCTAGTTTAGTGTTTTAAACTTTGTTTTTGAGTTTTTAAGTCAGATCTTGTCTTAGTTGTTGTTTGAGTCAATTAGCTTGTTTAGTCAGTTTTGGGCAGATTTGAGTGTTTCAAATCTGTTTTGAATCTTAGTAGTCTAATTAGAGTCTTTAAGTTTAGTTTTTGTGTTTAAGTCAGTTTCCAAGTGTTTAGCAATCCCTCCTAATCCCCGGTCTAGAACGATCCCTACTTACATCTTCACTACAATTTGACAAAAAGAGGGTTTAATTTGTATGCTAGTAAAATACCATATCAAATTTTGGCGCCGTTGCCGGGGATTAGCAATTTTGCTAATCCCTTGGATTGTTTTTGTTTCTTTTATTTCACTTTGTTTCTGACTTTATTGAAGTTTCTGACCTAATTTTGTTTCTTGTGTCTTAGGTACTAATGTATGACTAGAAGCTCTCAAACGATTCGTGCAAACATCTTGGAGTTTGACGACGATTTTGAGAGGAAGTTGAGAAGAGCTAGAAGCCAGCAAGAACACCATCCACCGACTTCTGAATCTGACCTTGAAGAAAACGTACAAGAAGAGGAAGAGGAGGCCACAGCAGGGATATTTGAAGAAGTCCAAGGCATGGCGGCGGTGGACAACCGTACACTCAAAGAGCTTTCCGCCTCAGGTTTGGATAATGCCACACCCTTGTGCATTCAATACCCTAGGGCTGCCCAAGGTAAGACAGATGAGTTTGAATTAAAGTCAAGTTTACTTCATCATATTCCTAAATACCATGGCTTGTCCATGGAAGATCCTAACAAACATTTGAAAGAATTTGAAGTAGTTTGCTCTAGTATGACTCCCGTCAATGTTGACGGAAATATTTTGAAGATGAAGGCTTTTCCATTCTCTTTGATGGATAAAGCCAAGGATTGGTTATATGAGTTAGCTCCCGGCACTGTTACATCATGGGAGAGTATGAAGAGAGCGTTCTTGGAGAAGTTCTTTCCAACTTCTCGTATCATCCTCCTACGCAAAAAGATAAGCGGAATCCAGCAAGAAGAAGGTGAGTCTTTTCCTACATATTATGAACGATTTAAATCACTTGTTGCTTCTTGTCCACAACATCAGATGAAGGAGGAGTTGCTCTTGCAATATTTCTACGAGGGTCTCTTACCTCTAGAACGTCAAATGCTCGATGCTTCGGCGGGAGGAGCATTGGTAGACAAAACACCCATGGCTGCTAAGGTCTTGATTGCTAATAGAGCGTTGAACGCTCAACAGTACGAGGGTGTAGGCCAAAGAGGACCCCCACGGCACCAAGTACATGAGGTAAGTTCAACTTCCGATATTCATTCACAATTGGCTAATCTTACTTCTATTGTTTCACAGATGGCCGAGGGAATGAAGATACAAGGACCCGTGGTGTGTGGCGTATGTTCTATTCAAGGACATGCGTCTGAAAAGTGTCCTCAACTTATCGAGAATGGCGGATGGGAGAGTGCAAATGCCATTGGGTTTCAAAGCCAAAATCAGCCACGCCATGATCCATACTCCAACACATATAATCCGGGGTGGCGAGACCATCCAAACTTCAAATGGAGAGAGCCACAACAACATCAAAACCAAGGAGGCTTTAGGCAACAACCCCCGGGGTTCTTTCCCAAACCCTACGGCCCACCCCAAAATCAAGCCCAATCTGGCCCAAGTGCCTCAGGTACGTCTCTTGACAATGATGCACTTCTTAAAATACTAACTAAGTTGTCTAATGGGCAGGAAGATCAAGCTAAGGCTATGCAGAACCAAGATAAGAGGGTGGATCAACTTGAGAAACAAATTGGGCAGATTGCCGAGTTTGTAGGTAAGTTTCGAGATCCCGGACAACTCCCTAGTTCCACCATTCCAAATCCGAAGGGAGGTTTCGAAAGTGCCAAAGCTATCACCCTAAGAAGTGGTAAGGAAGTTGGGGCAGGTTCTTCATCAAAAACAGATCATAACGAGGATGAACTTTTGCAAATGGAAGAGGAGGAGCCAAAGCAGCCCACGGCAAAGGTGGTTCCACCTTTGCCGCAAGTCCCTATGGTCCCAAATCTGCCCAATTTGTCCCCCAAAGGTAAAAATGTGTCAAATTCGGTTCATACTAATGTTTTCCCTTCAAATGTGCCTTTTCCTAGTAGGTTCATGCAAACGAAGAAAGAAGAGGCAGAAAAGGATATCCTTGAAACCTTTAGGAAAGTGCAAGTTAACATACCTTTGTTAGATGCAATCAAACAAGTTCCGAGGTATGCTAAGTTCTTGAAGGAGTTGTGTACCACGAGGAAGAGGATGTCGACCAAGGAAGTGGTCAAGGTAGGTGAGAATGTGTCTGCCATTTTGCAACGCAAATTACCTCCCAAATGTAAAGATCCAGGTAGCTTTACCATTCCTTGTGTTATTGGGAATACTAGATTTGAATCTGCCATGCTTGATTTAGGTGCTTCTATAAATGTTATGCCATATTCCATTTATGCATCTATGAACTTAGGAGCATTGAAAAATGATGGGGTAATAATACAATTGGCCGATAGATCTAACGCCTATCCAAAGGGAGTTTTGGAAGATGTTCTTGTGCAGGTTAATAATTTGGTTTTCCCGGCGGATTTCTATGTCCTCGAAATGGATGAATCGGACCATGCTCCTTCGCTGCCCATTCTACTTGGAAGGCCATTCATGAAGACGGCCCGGACGAAGATTGACGTGTATAGTGGAACTTTGTCCATGGAATTCGATGGGGACGTTGTTAATTTTAATCTTTCTGATTCCATTAAATACCCTAGTGATGACCATTCATGCTTTTCTATTGATATAATTGACTCTTTGGCGCAGGGATATCTCGACGATTTGAATGACGATGCGCTTGAAAAAGTCATTACACGAGGCATGGAACTCAAAACAAAGGGAGCAGATTGCATGCATGCCCACGGCATACAAGATTCATTCCATGCCGTGCCCCCTAGTGAGGAATTACTTGAAGTTGTGGCTGCCCTTGAGTCCTCACCTAAGCTTGATGGTAAGTATACTAACCGTGAGTCCATTCCCATTTCGACTAACAAATTGCTTCCATCTATAATTCAGGCACCTGTCCTTGAACTCAAACCGTTGCCAAGCCATTTGAAGTACATTTTCTTGGGAGAAAATGAAACACTACCTGCCATCATTTCCTCCTCCCTCACGGCACAAGAGGAAGAGAAGTTGCTTCGAGTTTTGAAGGAGTTCAAATCTGCCCTAGGTTGGACATTGGCCGACATCAAAGGTATCAGCCCTACGACTTGTATGCATCACATATTTCTTGAGGAAGGGGCCAAACCAACTAGAGAGGCTCAACGCCGTCTCAACCCTCCTATGATGGAAGTAGTGAAGAAGGAGATCATAAAGCTTCTAGATTGTGGGGTTATCTATCCAATCTCGAATAGTAGGTGGGTTTCGCCGGTTCAATGCGTACCAAAGAAATCCGGAGTGACGGTGGTAGCTAATGCCGAGAATGAGCTTGTCCCTCAACGTATTCAAACTGGTTGGAGGGTATGCATTGACTATAGGAAGCTAAACACCACCACGAGGAAGGACCACTTCCCATTGCCGTTCATCGACCAAATGCTTGAGAGGTTAGCGGGTTATGCTTTTTATTGTTTTCTGGATGGTTATTCTGGGTATAATCAAATTGTCATTTCACCTGAAGACCAAGAAAAAACCACTTTTACATGCCCGTTTGGTACATTTGCATATCGTCGCATGCCTTTTGGTTTATGTAATGCACCTGCTACATTTCAAAGATGCATGATGAGTATATTTTCTGATTATGTAGAGAAGATAATTGAAGTGTTTATGGATGATTTTAGCGTATTTGGTGATTCGTTTGATAGCTGCTTACATAATCTAAGTGTGATCCTAAAACGTTGTGTTGAAACTAACCTTGTACTTAATTGGGAAAAGTGTCATTTTATGGTTAAACAAGGCATCGTTTTAGGTCATATAATTTCTGAAAAGGGTATTGAGGTTGATAAGTCGAAAATAGATCTTGTACGTCACTTACCCTCTCCGACTTCGGTTAGAGAGGTTCGTTCGTTTCTTGGCCATGCAGGATTTTATCGCAGGTTTATCAAAGATTTTTCAAAGGTTGCACAACCTCTTTGCCGACTCCTACAAAAAGAAGTGGCGTTTGAATTCACCAAGGAGTGCACGGAATCATTCAAACAACTCAAGGAGTTGTTGACCACGGCACCCATCATTGTTCCACCGGACTGGAGTCTACCTTTCGCGCTCATGTGCGATGCGTCCGATTATGCTTTAGGAGCTGTTTTAGGACAAAGAAAGGACAAGAGGCCGCATGTCATTTACTATGCCTCCCGGACGTTGAACGATGCACAATTGAACTACTCCACTACGGAAAAAGAACTTCTTGCCGTTGTCTTTGCTTTAGATAAATTTCGATCATATCTTATTGGAACTAAAGTAATTGTTTTTACTGATCATGCAGCTCTGAAGTACTTGCTCACCAAAAAGGAGGCCAAGCCACGGCTAATTCGATGGATATTGCTACTTCAAGAGTTTGACATTGAGATTCGGGACAAGAAGGGAAGTGAGAACGTGGTGGCTGACCACCTAAGCCGAATGGTGCATAATGAGGAGTCTTTGCCGATTTTGGAGACATTCCCAGATGAACAATTGCTGTCCATTAAGGTTAGTGCACCTTGGTATGCCGATATTGTTAATTTTTTGGTGTCAAAACGTATTCCGAGTGAGTTCACTAGACACCAACGTGATAAACTTAGACATGATGCACGGTTTTATGTGTGGGATGACCCGTACTTGTGGAAATTTTTCCCCGATCAGATTATACGTCGTTGTGTGCATGATTCTGAATGTCATTCAATTTTGAGTTTTTGCCACACATATGCATGTGGAGGGCACTTTGGCACACAACGCACAGCCCTTAAGGTGTTACAATGTGGATTTTATTGGCCTAGTATTTTTAAAGATGCTAAAACTTTTTGCTTAACATGTGATAAATGCCAACGAATGGGTGGTATTAGTGCAAAGGACCAAATGCCGCAGGTTTCTGTCCTAAATGTTGAAATTTTTGATGTTTGGGGTATTGATTTTATGGGTCCTTTTCCTTCTTCGTATGGTTTTACATATATTTTGCTTGCGGTTGATTATGTATCAAAATGGGTGGAAGCCAAGGCCACCCGGACTAATGATTCCAAAGTGGTTGCAGATTTTATTAGAACTAACATTTTTGCAAGGTTCGGAATGCCACGAGTGATCATTAGTGACGGAGGGACACACTTTTGCAATCGGACCATTGAAGCGTTATTGAGGAAATACAGTGTCACCCATAAGGTTTCTACACCTTACCATCCTCAAACGAATGGTCAAGCCGAGGTTTCCAACCGGGAGATCAAGCAAATCCTAGAGAAGACCGTTGGGCCAACGAGGAAGGATTGGAGCTTACGGTTAGATGATGCACTTTGGGCGTATCGTACGGCGTACAAAACCCCCATTGGGATGTCCCCCTTCCGACTCGTCTATGGCAAGGCGTGCCATCTTCCGGTTGAATTGGAGCACAAAGCACTTTGGGCCATCAAGAAGTTTAACATGAACCTCGAGGAAGCAGGTAGTCAAAGGAGATTGCAATTGAATGAGCTTGATGAGATACGGCGCGAGGCGTACGATAATGCAAGCATTTACAAGCAAAAGACCAATGCTTTCCATGACAACATGATCCGTGGGAAATCATTCTCAATTGGGCAGAAAGTGCTATTGTTCAATTCCCGTTTACGGTTGTTTCCCGGTAAGTTACGTTCTAAGTGGATTGGACCGTTTGTTATTACTAACATATCTTCTTATGGTGCCATCCAGATTCAAAGTCTCAAAACAGGTCATGAATTCCAAGTGAACGGACACCGTTTGAAGCCATATTTTGAGAACTTTGTTGAACAAACCGTGGAGGACATTTCTTTGGGTGCCGTGGGCATAAATGGAGAATGAATGGGCTTTTCGTCCGGCTATACGACGTTAAAGAAAGCGCTACTTGGGAGGCAACCCATGCAATTCAACAAAGGAAGACCAAGGAATCACTCCAATTCCAGATTTGCGTTCCTAAACTCTTCACTTTGTTATTTATTTCGAATCTGCCTATATAGTGTTTTAGTTGCTGTTTATGCGTTTCTTTTTGTTTAGTGTGATTTAATGCTTGAAACATTGAGGACAATGTTTGAATTAAGTGTGGGGGGGTAACTAAGTGTTTTAGATGCAAATTTGTGGGATTTTATCACCTTTAACTTGGAGACTTGTTCTTTGCTGTTTTTAAGTGTTTTTGAGCAGTTTTAGTGTGTTTTAGTATAGGTTGTTCTAAAAATCCGAAAATTCCATAAAAATTTGAAAAATTTGTTTTAAAAACCCAAAAAGAGTTGTTTTTATGTGTTTGTTTGTGTCTTAGGGTACCTTCCAACGCAATGATGAGGATTCGGTTTGTAATTACATGGCTGTTAAAGAAAGTGATTAACATGGATGAAAGTTTGATTTACTCTTTGTTTATGCTTAGTTGTGGTTATAACTTATGAATTCACATGCAATCATAAAGGAAAAAATTAATTTTTGTAACATGCTTGAAGGAAGGAACTCAAACTAACGCTACAACCTTGTGAGACTTGAGCCTAAACGTTTATTTGGAGAGTTAAAATCTGTGCATTCTTTGTTTTCTAAAGTCGTTGCATGATCTCATTATTCTTTGCTTGGTTGCTACTTAGAAGGCGTTTCATCATTTAGTTCCAAATGCTAGAACTCATGCCCATTTCATTCAAAGCGTGTCATTGAATTGCATAACACATATTCAAGATAAAGTTGTGTAGTGACCACCACCATAGCCAAAAAGCCGTAAATCCCCTCTGTTATTATGTTTTGTAGGTTTTAACCCCGTTGAGCCTTGTTAGCCTATTCTTTGTTAACCCATGTTTTCCTCACCTAGCCTAGTTTAGGACCATCCATACCCTTGTTCTTAAAGCATAGTAAAGCATGATTCGTATTGAATTCCTTTTGATCTATGTTGGCAGAAAACAAGTGTGGGGGAAGTAGTTCTTTTGTGATTTTGTGTGCCATAGGCATGTGTAGAAAGAAAAAAAAAAGAAAAGAAAGAAAAAAAAAAAGAAAGAAAAAAAAAAAAGAAAAAGAAAAAAAATATGAAAAAAAAAAAAAGTATGAAAAGTTTGAAAAAAAAATAAAGTTTCAAAGTATTGTTTGTTGAAGTGAGGGTCCAAAACAATGAATTCGGCCCTAGGGAGTTGTTTAAATCTTTCCCTTATGTGTCAAAGATAAATTCTGAAATCTAAAGGAATTCTAAGCATTAATTTCATTACTTTGCTTATTATGCTTTAAGAATGTTTGTTTTCCTTACCTTCCATTGTTAGCCAATCACCCCTAGCCCCATTACAACCCTTAACTTCTATCTTGAGTGTTATGTGTTTCAATTTGTGGAGTTTGAATTTGGTATGAGCATATGGTGTCACTGGTTCTCGCATCTAAGTAGTAGCATTCCATTCATGAGATCATATCTAAACATGCTTCTTAACTCTAGAAATTGCGTTCTTTGTGATACATATATGTGAGCATTCGTTTTCATATCTACATCAATCTTCTCACATATGACTAGTGTAGGGTGTGGAGTTAGAAAATCTGAGTGAAAATAGAGTGTATATCTTGTAAGGAATTGAGGGAATTCTCTAAGGCATGTTACTACATTCAAAGCGTTGTTTTAATTGATTACTTGTGAATTAGTAAGTAGTGGCTTTAATTAAGTATGTGCTTGTGTAAAGATGACTCAAATCTGTGGGGATAACAATCTTTAACATGTCATGTGCATTGGAAATCCCTGAGGCAAACGTTGGAAGGTTTAGGTTCTGTTTTGGTTAGATTGTTTCGTTTTGTTTTCTTTGTTTTGTTTGTTTTGCTCGAGGACTAGCAAAAGCTAAGTGTGGGGGAATTTGATAGGAGCATATTTATGCGCCTTAGTTAGCTAGTTCTTATGCATTTTTGTTATGTTTTCTTCGTTAAAGTAGTCTTTTAAGCTACTTTCATGTGTTTTCAGGGTTAAAGGACGTATTACACGAAATGATGCAAGTTGGAGCTTTTGGAGCGAAACGTAAGCTTGGATTGAAAAGGACATGCTTGGAACACAAGGTTGGGACGGAATTGAAGAGTTGAAGATTTGAGGTTTCCTACTTGAAGTAGGAGAGCTAAGCCTAAAGTTTCCTTTTTGGGTTGACCTTTCCTAAATCGGAATTGGCGACCAAAGTTTCTAAAGTTGGAAGTTTCTATTCTTGGAGGTTTCCAATTTCGAGAGTTTCTATTCTCGGCGTTGGGCTTCTAGATGACCTAAACCCTAACCCAAGCCCACCTAATTAACATGCAAAATCTGATTACAAGCCCTAGCCCACTTAGTGGCCGAACCCTAGGGCCTAATTACCTAAAATCTGCCATGTTAAACCCTAGCCCATTTTTCCTAAACCCAAGCCGCACCTAACCCTAGCCCATTGTTAAAAATCTGATTTCATTAGGGTTTTGAAAGGCCTACATATATGCTCCTAATGCTTGCAGCCGAAATTTCATTCTCCATATTCAGAAATTAGTCTAAAACCCTAGCCCCCTTCCCCTAGCCGCACCCCATCATTCATTCTACACAAAATCAGAAAATCATTCAGCCATTCTCCATTCACGCCAGAATCTGTCCATCACTTTTGCCGAGCCAAACCTTCACCCAAATCCATAGTTTCTGACCTAAAACCCTCCTAGCCGTGCCCTACACCTATCCTAGATAGTTTTCCACCATTCCCCCTCATCCAAAGTCATCCAAATTCATCCAAAAACCCCTTAAATCCTCACTGCCGCAGCAAGGAGAAGAAGCAAGTTTCTGTGCAGATTTCAAAGTGGAATTCTTGGGCATTTTACGTGTAATCTTTCTTACGTCTTTGATGTTTCAATTAAATAAACTTATTGTTGTGAGTATGAGGAACTAAACCCCCTTAGTTGGGGGGTGATTCGAAACCATGTACATGCTTGCAATTTGATTCGATTACATTCAGTTGTTATTTCATAAGTTATGGATTCAATTCGTTCATCTATTTGATTGATAATTTATTTGTGTATGTTGATTGAGAGTGCACGCTTAGTTTTCACGCATAAATATGATGCTAGATTATGAGGGAGTTTCACCTAATAGTTACAATCTTATAATCACAAGTAGTGAAGGTCGTTTGAAACCGATCGCGTTGAATGAATTCTTAGCATAAGTTTCATGCAATTCATAGTAACGAATGCTTCGTCAATGCTTATGTTTTTCATAGAACGTAATGATTCTTGCTTGTATCTCTATTATGCAATTCATGTAGGGAACTTGTAGGGAATGTTTTAGGTTGTCGTATGCAATCATCCAACTTAATAACTTGTGGAAAAACTGAGGGTTAATTAGTGCAATTCACGGTTAATTTGGGGCGTTGAGTATTCGTAATTTATTGGAAGAACAACTGAAAATCGTTTTGCTTGCAAGTGTGACATGTGTGGAGAAGAACCTCCTAACTAGCCTTTTATCCATTCTTTTCATCAAAACTTGTTTTACAATCTGTTTCGTTTATAATCTGCCATTTAATCTATTTTCGTCCAAATCAAATCCCACCTTATTTCTTTGAGTCATTTTACTTAGAACTTGTCTTAGAATATGTTTTTAGGTGTTTTAGGTCATTAGGAAATCAAATTTCGTCCAAATTAGTGTAGGTGCTCAAAACTGCCCAGAAAGTGGTTTTTAGGCAGTTTTGAGCCTTCTAGTTGCTGTTTTGATCTTTAGGTTTGTTTAAGTGTTTTAACTTTTAGTTTTGCATTCTTTGAGTCTAGTTTAGTGTTTTAAACTTTGTTTTTGAGTTTTTAAGTCAGATCTTGTCTTAGTTGTTGTTTGAGTCAATTAGCTTGTTTAGTCAGTTTTGGGCAGATTTGAGTGTTTCAAATCTGTTTTGAATCTTAGTAGTCTAATTAGAGTCTTTAAGTTTAGTTTTTGTGTTTAAGTCAGTTTCCAAGTGTTTAGCAATCCCTCCTAATCCCCGGTCTAGAACGATCCCTACTTACATCTTCACTACAATTTGACAAAAAGAGGGTTTAATTTGTGTGCTAGTAAAATACCATATCAGTAATCAGATTTTTTTCATGTGAACAAGGCCTAGGTGAGGCTGATTAAGTGAGCTAGGGTTAGGGTTAGGTGCGGCATAGGTCCAAGAAGCAAAGATGGGTCATCCAAAAGCCCAAAGCCGAGAATAGAAACTCTCGAAATTGGAAACCTCCAAGAATAGAAACTTCCAACTTTAGAAACTTTGGTTTCCAATTCCGAATTCTTAGTTCATCACTTTCATTTCTTCATTCTTAAGCTTCTTTGACCTTCAAACTCGTCCATTCCTCGTGCTCCATTTGCATACACCACATTCCAACTCACTTTTTGCTCCAAAAGCTCCAAATTGCATCATTTCGTGTAATATGTCCTTTAACCCTGAAAACACATGAAAGTAGCTTAAAAGACTACTTTAACGAAGAAAACATAACAAAAATGCATAAGAACTAGCTAACTAAGGCGCATAAATATGCTCCTATCACGTTGACAATGGAATTTGATGGGGAGATTATTAACTTTAACATTTCTGAAGCTATGAAATTTCCTAAAGATGATCATTCTTGTTTTTCTATTGATATATTGGATGAATTGGCGCAGGATTATCTTGACATGTTGGAAGACGATCCACTTGAAACAACAATTGCACAAGGACTTGGCACAAAACCCAATCTGGCCGTACCTAAGGAGGAGCATGCCGAGCTTGTGGCTGCCTTGGAATCATTGCCCCAACATCGTGGTAAGGTTTCTAACCCAAGTCCAATTCCCGTTTCCACTAATACGTTGTTACCATCTGTGATTCAGGCCCCCGTTCTTGAGCTTAAACCGTTGCCGGATCATTTAAAGTATGCATTCTTGGGAGAGAAAGAGACGTTGCCCGTCATTGTCTCTTCATCACTCACGGCATTAGAGGAAGAAAAGTTGATTCGAGTGTTAAAAGAGCACAAAACAGCCATTGGATGGACATTGGCCGATATTAAGGGAATTAGCCCTACAACATGCATGCATCGCATATTTCTAGAGGAGGGGGCTAAACCAACTCGAGAGGCTCAACGCCGGCTCAACCCTCCGATGATGGAAGTCGTGAAAAAGGAGATTATAAAGCTTCTCGATTGTGGAGTGATTTATCCAATCTCGGATAGCCGTTGGGTCTCACCGGTTCAAGTTGTCCCGAAGAAGTCAGGAGTCACTGTGGTGAAGAATGCCGAAGATGAGCTTGTGCCAACCCGTATCCAAACAGGTTGGAGAGTGTGCATTGACTATAGGAAGCTCAACAACACCACAAGGAAGGACCACTTTCCACTACCATTCATCGATCAAATGTTAGAAAGGTTAGCCGGTCATTCTTTTTATTGTTTTCTTGACGGTTATTCGGGATATAATCAAATTGTCATAGCTCCGGACGACCAAGAAAAGACCACCTTCACATGCCCATTTGGTACTTTTGCTTACCGGCGCATGCCATTCGGATTATGCAATGCACCGGCCACGTTCCAACGATGTATGGTAAGTGTCTTTTCCAATTTTATTGAGAAGATTATTGAAGTATTCATGGATGATTTTAGTGTCTTTGGCGATTCGTTTGATGGGTGCTTGGAAAATCTCACATTAATCTTAAAACGATGCGTTGAAACGAACCTTGTTTTAAATTGGGAAAAGTGTCACTTTATGGTAAAACAAGGCATCGTTTTAGGGCATATCATTTCTGAAAGGGGAATGGAAGTTGATAAATCGAAAATAGATCTTGTACGCTACTTACCCTCTCCAACTTCGTTAGAGAGGTTCGTTCTTTTCTTGGCCACGCAGGATTTTATAGGCGATTCATCAAGGATTTTTCAAAGATTTCCACACCCCTATGCCGACTTCTCCAAAAGGATGTGAGCTTCGATTTCAACAAGGAATGTGAAAAGGCGTTCAAACACCTCAAAGAGATGCTAACTTCGGCCCCCATCATTCCGCCACCAGATTGGAGCATTCCGTTCGAGCTTATGTGCGATGCATCCGATTATGCTCTAGGCGCTGTTTTGGGACAAAGGAAGGACAAACAGCCACACGTCATATATTATGCCTCTCGGACCTTGAACGATGCGCAATTGAACTATTCCACAACGGAAAAAGAACTTCTTGCTGTTGTTTTTGCTTTAGATAAGTTTCGTTCTTATTTACTTGGTACTAAAGTAATAATTTACACTAATCATGCAGCGTTGAAGTACTTGCTCACGAAAAAGGAGGCTAAACCAAGGCTTATTCGATGGATGCTCCTCCTCCAAGAGTTTGATCTCGAAATCCGAGACAAGAAAGGAAGTGAGAACGTTGTGGCTGATCACTTGAGCCGTTTGGTGCATGAAGAAGATGTTGTGCCGATCCCAGAGACTTTCCCGGATGAGCAATTGATGTCGATTGAGGTTAGTATGCCATGGTATGCAGATTTAGTTAATTATTTAGCATCTAAAGTCATTCCAAGCGAGTTCAATAAAAACCAACGTGATAAACTTAAACATGATGCACGAAATTATGTGTGGGATGATCCTTACTTATGGAAATATGGCCCTGATCAAATCATTCGTAGGTGTGTGCATGATTCTGAAATTCATTCTATTTTAAACTTTTGTCACACTTATGCATGTGGAGGTCACTTTGGCCCTCAGAGGACTGCACGTAAAGTAATTGAATGTGGTTTTTATTGGCCTACTGTTTTTAAGGATGCTAGAACTTTTTGCATTGCATGTGATCATTGTCAACGAACTGGAAATATAGGCCCAAAGGACCAAATGCCGCAAAGCCCCATATTTAATGTTGAAATTTTTTATGTGTGGGGCATAAATTTCATGGGTCCTTTTCCTTCATCTCATGGTTTTGTTTATATTCTACTTGCGGTTGATTATGTTTCGAAATGGGTGGAAGCAAGAGCCACCCGTACTAATGATTCTAAAGTGGTTGCAGATTTTGTTAAGACTAACATTTTTGCAAGGTTTGGAATGCCGCGGGTACTTATAAGTGATGGAGGCTCCCATTTCTGCAATCTCACCATTGAAGCGCTACTCAAGAAATATGGTGTCACGCATAAGGTGGCAACACCTTATCATCCTCAAACAAGTGGGCAAGCGGAGGTTTCAAATAGAGAAATCAAGCAGATTTTAGAGAAGACCGTAGGGCCAAACCGGAAAGATTGGAGCTTGCGCTTAAATGATGCATTATGGGCGTATCGGACGGCCTACAAAACACCAATTGGAATGTCCCCATTTCGGCTAGTTTATAGGAAACCATGCCATCTTCCGGTTGAGTTAGAGCATAAAGCACATTGGGCCATCAAAACCTTCAATATGGACATTGATGCCGCAGGCCTTCATAGGAAACTTCAAATGAACGAGCTTGAGGAAGTTAGGAATGAAGCTTACGAGAACTCTCGTATTTACAAGGAGAAAACGAAGGCATTCCATGACCGGATGATTCGGACCAAGACGTTCTCTATCGGGCAGAAAGTGCTACTTTTCAATTCTCGCCTTCGGTTGTTTCCAGGTAAGTTGCGTTCTAGGTGGATTGGACCTTTTATTGTTACTAATGTTTTTCCGCATGGTGCAGTTCAAATTCAAAGTTTGAGGACGCAACAAGAGTTCAAAGTCAATGGACATCGTTTGAAGCCATATTTCACACCTGTTGAGGAGGAGACCGTGGAGGAAGTCAATCTCCAACCCGTGGGCCCTATTCAAGCTTGATTCGAAGCATCATCCGGCTGGAAGACGTTAAAGCAAGCGCTTCTTGGGAGGCAACCCATGCAAATAAAGACGACCTAGGAAGCTCCGGCATCATAATCAGATTTGCGTTTCTAAACCCTACTCTTTATTGCTTTTACTTTGCCATATTTGTCATGTTTGCTAGTTGTGTTATTTGCTTGTTTTTGTGTGCGTCTATGTTTGAAACATTGAGGACAATGTTTGGTTTAAGTGTGGGGGGGTAAACAAAGTGTTTTTGTGTCAAATTCGGAGGATTTTACCACCTAACATTTCAAAGGTTGTTTTTCATTGTTTTTAAGTGTTTTTAGAATGTTTTGATGTGTTTTTATGTGGCTTTACTAGAAAATCCGAAAATTCAAGAAAAAATTTGAAAAAACCCAAAAAGAGTCGTTTTAAAGTTGTTTTTGTGTGTTTGTGTCTTAGAGTACCTTCCAACACAATGATGAGGATTTGGGTTTTAATTGCATGACCGTTAAAGAAAGTTACAAACATGGATGGAAGTTGATATGCTCTTTTGTTTATGCTTGGTCATCGTTGTTGTTTACGAATTCACATGTAATCACAAAGTAAAAATCAGTTTTTGTAACATGCTTGAAGGAAGTAACTCAAACTAACGCTACAACCCTGTGAGACTTGAGCCTTAACATTCTTTGGAGAGTTAAAATCTGTGAATTGTTGTTTTCTAAAGTCGTTGCATGATCTTATCATTCTTTGCTTGGTTGCTACTTAGAAGGCGTTTCATCATTATAGATCCAAATATTAGAACTCATACCCATTTCATTCAAAGCTTAAAATTGAGTGCATAACAGATAACAAGATAAAGTTGTTTAGTAGTTATCACCAGAGCCAAAAAGCCTTCTACCCATGCATATTGTTTTGTAGGATTAACCCCTTTGAGCCTTATTTAGCCTATTTTTGTTGTTAGCCACATTATCCTTACCTAGCCTAGAGTAGGACTATCCATACCCTTGTTCTTAAAGGATAATAAAGCATGATTCAGAGGGAATTCCTTTTGATCAATGTTGTGCAGAAAACTAAGTGTGGGGGAAGGGAAAGTTTGTGTGCCAAAAGAAGTGAGGAGGGCACGGGTTAGAAAAAAAAAAAAGAAAAAAGAAAATTCGTAGAAAAAGAAAGAAAAAAAGAGAAAAGTGTGAAAAGTATGAAAAGGAGTTGAAAGAGCATAAAATGAGCTCTAAGTTGTTGGTTGTTGAAGCAAGGGTCCAAAAAGTTGAATTAGACCCTAAAGTGTTGCATGAGTATTCCCCTTGGGTTTAAACATTGATTTTTGCATGCAAAAGTGAATTCTAAGTTAGTTAGTTATGCGCCTTAGTTAGTTAGTTCTTATGCATTTATGTTGTGTTTTCTTAGTTAAGTTAGTCTTTTAAGCTATTTTCATGTGTTTTCAAGTTTTAGAGACAAAGTAAGCAAAAGGATGCAATTTGGAGCATTTTGGAGCAAAATTTGGCTAAAATGGAGTTCATGCACATGAAGCACAAGGGATGGACGAATTTGAGGGATTGATGAAGCTAGGAAGGCGTTTCAAAGTTAAAGAATTGAAGATACAAAGTTTCCTAATTGAAGTAGGAAAGGGCTTACATGAAGGATTCCTAATCAAAGAAGGAGTCCTAATTGAAGATGGATTCCTAGACGAATGAAGTTTCCTACTCAAGCAAGGTTTCCTACATGAAGAAGAAGAATTAAAGCCAAAGAATCAGCTCAAGATAAGGTATCTTATCCAAAACCTCATCCATAACCTTATCTTAGCTTATCTTATCCAAATAAACCTTATCTTATCCTATCTTATCCTTATCCTAAACTATCCACATTTCAGCCAATTAGGGGGGTTTCTAACTAGATTAGGATGCTTAAAATGGGATTTCTAGAAGATCTTAACCTTATCCTACACAAAGGGTGCCTAGAACCTTTCTAGAAACCCCTAAAAATCTGCCATGTATGATCCTTCTAGAACCCTAACTTTGTGCCGAATTTTCTACCCTATTTCCTTTAGGATTTTGGTTTCTAGAAGCCTTATCATTTCACACTCTTTGTGCTGCACCTTATCTCCCAATCCCTTTGGGTTTTTGACTTGTTTTCCTTGTAGGATTGTATGTTATTATCCTATGTAGTTTAGGTCTTTAAAACCTTGTCCTTTGCTACCTAGGAATGTGAATTTTCTGCCTATATATACAACCCATTGCCGCACCTATTCATTCACCACCCTCTACCAGATTTTCACTACATCATTCATCCATCACACCCTCATTCTGCCGTGACTTGCAAAGGAGAACAAGGAAGACAACTTGGAGCCGTGCATGCCATTCAAGACGTTGGATTGTCGGAGCGTTTCTAGGTGTTTTCTATCTTTATGTCAATATTTATATTTATTTATCTTTGTTTATTTGCGAACATGAGGAACTAATTTCTTTATAGTTAGAGGGGAATTCAAAGCCATGATCATATGTTTTATATGACTTGATTTCTTCCAATTATGATTTCATGAATCGTGAATGTGGTTTACTTATCTAGTTGATTGATAACATGTTTATGTATGTTGATTGAGGGTCGACACTTAGTTTGCATGCATGAATTTGATGTTAGAGTATAAGGGAATTTCACCTAATCGTTATTAACTTATATTCATAAGTAGTAAAAGTCGCTAGTCACGATTGTGGTAAGTAAATCCTAGGCAAGAGTAACATGTGTATCCCATAGTTATGAATGCCTCGTCAATGCTTATGATTTCCATTGAACTTAATGATCTTTGATATGTGTCTCTATCATGCGGATTCCATAGTTAGGGTCCTTGATAAGAATAATTTGGTTGTAATGCGTATCCCATTCAATTCAATGAATCTAGGGAAATCTGAGAATTAATTGGTCGATCTAGTTAATTTGGGGCATTGTCATTCATGGTTTGTTGAAAGAAGTAATTGGAAATCGAGTCATATGCATATGTTTCATGTGTGGAGAAGGAACCTTCTAACTAGCCTTTTACCATCTTACTTTACCTAAAAACGTTTTTGTCAAAGTTTGTTTTCAAAGTTCTTGTTTTAAAAGTTAAATTCGTCCAAAACCAATCCCCCTTTAGAATCGGCCATTACTTCTAGTGTTGTTCCTTGCTAATTTTTACCCATGCTGTTTTCAAGAACAACACTTGAAAACAAGAACAACACTTAAAACAGTATGGGAAAAACACACTGAAACACCCCATTGCCGATTCTACTTGGGAGGCCCTTCATTAAACTCTACTCTGTCTAATTTTTACTTTGCCATACTTGTCATGTTTATTCGTTGTTTGTTTATTTGCTTGTTTTTGTGTGAGTTTATGCTTTGAAACATTGAGGACAATGTTTGATTTATTTGTGGGGGGTTAACCATTGTTTTGCCTGAAATTCGTAGGAGTTTATCACCCATTACTTCTAGTGTTGTTCCTTGCTGTTTTAAGTGTTTTTAAGCTGTTTTGGAGTGTTTCAGTGTATTTTGACATCAAACTCCGAAAGTCTCATAAAAATTTGAAAAATTGTTTTGTAAAACCCAAAAAGAGTTGTTTATGTGTCTTTATTTGTGTCTTAGGGTACCTTCCAACACAATGATGAGGATTTGGTTTTTAATTACATGACTGTTAAAGAGAGTTATAAACATGGATGAAAATTTGATTTACTCTTAGGTGTATGCTTGGTTGTGGTTATAATTTATGAATTCACATGCAATCATAAAGAAAAAGTCAATTTTTGTAACATACTTGAAGGAAGGAACTCAAATGAACGCTACAACCTTGTGAGACTTGAGCCTAAACGTTTATTTGGAGAGTTAATAATCTGTGCACTATTGTTTTCTAAAGTCATTGCATGGTCTCATTATTCTTTGCTTGGTTGCTACTTAGAAGACGTTTCATCATTTAGTTCCAAATGCTAGAACTCATGCCTATTTCATTCAAAGCATGCTATTGATTTGCATAACACATATTCAAGATGAAGTTGTGTAGTGACCACCACAGCCAAATTGTCGTGCCCTATTTCATTATGTGTTTAAGTTTAACCCCCTTGAGCCTTTTGTAGCCTATGTTCTTTGTTAACCCACACTATCCTCACCTTGCCCAGATTAGGACCATCCATACCCTTCTTGAAGCATAGTAAAACATAATTTAGAAGGAATTCCTTTTGTTGAACTTGTGCAGAAAAACAAGTGTGGGGGAAGTGATTCTTGTGTGTGTGTGTGTGTGCCAAAGTACTTAATAAGGCACGGGTAGAAAAGAAAAAGAAAAAAAAAACATTCGTGGAAAATAGAATGAAAAGAAGAAAAGTTGTGAAAAGAGTGAAAAAGAGTTGAAAAATATGTGAAAAAAGAGCTCTAAAGTGTTGTTTGTTGAAGAAAAGGTCCAAAACGTTGAATTCGGCCCTAAATGTTGTTTAAATCTTCCATTTATGTTAAAAGTTGATTTCTGCATTCTAAAGTGAATTCTAAGTTTCGATTTCATTACTTTGCTTGCTATTGCTTTAAGAACGTTTGTTATCCCTATCTTTCCTTAGTCAACCATTACCCTAAGCCCCGTTACACCCTTTGACTTCTATCTTGAGTGTTATGTGTTTCAATTTGTGGAGTTTGAATTTGGTATGAGCATATGGTGCCACTGGTTCTCGCATCTAAGTAGTAGCATTCCATTCATGAGATCATATCTAAACATGCTTAATAACTCCAGAAATTGCTTTTTTTGTAACACATATATATGAGTGTTCGTTTTCATGTTTACATCAATCTTCTCACATATAACTAGTGTAGGGTGTGTAGTCAGAAAATGTGTGAAAATAAAGAGTATCTTGTAAGGAATTGAGCAAATTCTCTAAGGCATGTTACTACATTCAAAACATCATTTTAATTGGTTAAATGTGAACTAGTAAGTGGTGACTGTGATTAAGTATGTGCTCAAGTGTGAAGATAACTAAAATCTGTGGGAATAATGATTTTTAACATGTCATGTGCATTGGAAATCCCTGAGGCAAATGTTGGAAGGATTAGAATGTGTTTTGTTTACTTTGTTTTGTTTGTTTGTTTTGTTTTGTGATGCGTAAAATAACTAAACACACAAATTAAACCCTCTTGTTGACAATTGTAGTATGGATAAATAGGGATCGTTCTTAAACCGGAGATTAGGAGGGATTGCTAAACACTCTAAACTGACTCAAATACATAAAACAAAGTTTAAAACACTAAACTAGACTCAAAGAATGCAAAACTAAACTCTAAAACACTAAAACAAACCAAAAAACTCAAAACAGCAAACAAACACTCAAAACTGCCTAAAAACCACTTTCTGGGCCGTTTTGGGACTCTAACACAATTTGGACGAATTTTGGTTTTCTAATGACCTAAAACACTTAAAAACGTATTCTAAGACAAGTTCTAGTTAATATGACTCAAAGAAATAAGATGGGGTTGATTTTGGACGAAAATAAATAAAACAAAACAAGAACAATGCAAACAGATTTTTAAGCAAAATTAAGTAAATTGATGGGTGATAGACTAACTAGAGGGTTCTTCTCCACACATGATTCACTTGCATATAAACCAATTTTCAGTTGTTCTTTTGATAAATCATGAAACTCAACACCCCAGGTTAATTAGGTCCGCTTAAATTAACCTTCAAGTTCTCCTTAAGTTATTGAATTGGATGGGAAAGCGCATACAACAACTCAACACATTCTTCAAAAGTCCTTTACGTGAAAAGCACAATAAAAATACAATCAAAGATCATTAAGCAACATGAGAACTATAAGTATTGACGAGGCACTCGTTACTATGATGAGCATGAAACTTATGCTAAGAATTCATTTAACGCGATCATTTATAAGCGACCTCCACTACTTGTGAATATAAGTTTGTAACTATTAGGTGAAACTCCTTTATATTCTAGCATCATATTCATTCATGAAAACTAAGCGTGCACTCTTAACAAACATACACGAATAAGTTATCAATCAAGCAGTTAAACGAATTGAATTCACAACTTACGAAATCACAACCAAAAGTAATCAATTCATATTGCAAGCATGAACATGGTTTTGAATCACCCCCTAACTAGTGGGGTTTAGTTCCTCATAATCACAAAACAAAGATACATAAACTTAGATATTGAAAACAAAGAATGAAAACACCTAGAAACGCTCCAACAATCCAACGTCTTGAATGGCAAGCACGTCCAAGGGTCTCCTTCCTTCTTCTTTGCTGCGGCACAAGGGATGGGTGATGGTTTTTGTGGTGGTGGATGGATATAGGTTGGTTATGGTGAAGGGTGGAATGCTTAGTGTGGTCAGAAAAGGGTTTTATTTATAGGGGAAAGAAGGGCTACGAATTTATTAGATTTGGAATCAGGAATCAATGGAAAATAGGCAAGAAAGGTGCAAGACTTAAAGAGAATAGGAAAGCAAATTCGGCAAAGAATGTAGGACAGATTTAGGAATGTGTTTTGAGGCATAAAATAGGTAAGAATCCTTTCCCCTTGTATGGCAAGGCTTTAGAACAAAGGGGAATGTAATTTTGGGTCAGAAAATAGGTAAGAAAGAGGGATATGTGCAGATTTTGGAAGAGAAAGGGAAAGGGAATTGCAGCAAGGAAGGATCCTTGCAGATTTGGTGTGGCATGGACATTAGGGAAGGTTTAGGGCTTCTAGAACAACCAATTAAGTGCCCTAATATGTTTTGGAATCCCTTTGTGGCTGGAACACAGGTGAGGAAAGATTAGGAAACTTCCAAGCCAAGAATAGAAACTATCAAGAATGGAAACCTCCAAGAATAGAAACTTCCAACTTTTAGAAACTTTGGCTTCCAATTTTGAACTCTTCGTTCTTTATTTGTCTTGAATCCAATTCTTCACATCTTCATTCAATCCTATGCTCATTTGATCTCCAATTTCGTCCATCTTCTTAGCTCCAAGCATATGCAATCCATTTGATGCCCAAAACTGCTCCAACAGGCTCCAAAATGCATCTTTTTGCATACTTTGTCCTTAGAACCTGAAAACACACAAAAATGGATTTAAAGACTAAAATAACTACGAAATAACAATGTAAATGCACAAGAACAAGCCAACTAAGTCGCATAAATATGCTCCTATCAAATTCCCCCACACTTAGTTTTTGCTAGTCCTCGAGCAAAACAAAACAAACAAAACAAAACAAAGTAAAACCTAGACCTTCCAACAATTATCATAGGGATTTCCAATGAACATGACATGCTAAAATTCATTACTTACACAGATTTTAGTCATCCTTACCCTCAAGCACATACTTAATCGTAGTCACCATTCACTAGTTCGCATATAATCCATTAAAACAACATTTTTGAATGAAGTAACATACCTTAGAGAATTCCCTCAATTCCTTACTAGATATGCACTCAATTTTCACTCAGATTTTCTGACTACACACCCTACACTATATATATGTGAGAAGATTGATGTAAACATGAAAACTAGTACTCACATATGTTATAGCAAAGAAAGAACTTTTTTGGAATTATTAATGCATGTATATATATGATCTCATGAACGGAATGCTACTACTTAGAAGCGAGAACCAGGGATATCATATGCTCATATCAATTCCAAACTCCACATATTGAAATACACAACACTCAAGATTGAAGTCTAAGGGTTGTAACGGGGCTAAGGGTATTGGCTAACAAGAAAGGTAAGGATAAACAAAGGTTCTTAAAGAAATAGTAAGCAAAGTAATGAAATTGACACTTAGAATTCACTTTTGAATGCAAAAATAAACTTTTAAACACAAGGGAAGATTCACGCAACACTTAGGGTCAAATTCAAACTTCTGGACTCTTTCTTCAACAACCAACACATGTGAATTCATTTTCACTTATTTTTAACTCTTTTTCATACTTTTCACACACTTTTCTTCTTCTTTTTCTTTTTCCACGAATTTTTTTTTCCTTTTTTTTTTTAATGCCCATTTCTTTCTTTTGGCACACAAAACACACTTTGAAAACCCTTCCCCCACACTTGTTTTTCTGCAAAAATCAAAAGGAATTCCCTCTAAGTCATGCTTCACTATTCTTTAAGAACAAGGGTGTGGACAGTCCTAATCTAGGCTAGGTAGGGATAATGTGGTTAACAAAGAAAATAGGCTAACGAAGGCTCAAAGGGGGTTAAACCTACAAAACATATGACAAAAGGGATAGGCTTTTTGGCTTTGGTGGTAACTAAACAACTTCATCTTGAATACGTGTTATGCACTCAATATCATGCTTTGAATGGAACGGGCATCAGTTCTAGTACTTGGATCTATAATGATGAAACGCATTCTAAGTAGCAACCAAGCAAAGAATGATGAGATCATGCAAGGACTTTAGAAAACAAGAATGCACAGATTAATAACTCTCCAAATAACGTTTAGGCTCAAGTCTCACAAGGATGTAGCGTTAGTTTGAGTTCCTTCCTTCAAGCATGTTACAAAAACTAATTTTTTTTTTCTTTTGTGATTGCATGCGAATTCGTAAACTATAACTACAACCAAGCATAAACCACAAAGCATATCAAACTTCCATCCATGTTTATAACTTTCTTTAACAGTCATGCAATTAAAAACCAAATCCTCATCATTGTGTTGGAAGGTACCCTAAGACACAAACAAACACACAAGAACAACTCTTTTTGGCTTTTTCAAAACAATTTTTCAAATTTTTATCAAATTTTCGGATTTTTACTTCAACACACACAAAAACAGCTCAAAATGCACTAAAACCACTTAAAAACAGTGAGAAACAACTCTAGAGGGGATAGGTAATAAAACCCACGAATTTGCATAAAAAACACTTTGTTATCCCCCCACACTTAAATCAAACATTGTCCTCAATGTTTCAAGCATAAATTCACACAAAACACAATTGAACATACAATCAGCAACTAACAAGTTAACATGGCAGAATAGAAACAACAACAAAGAGAAGGGTTCTAGGAACGCAAATATTTAATTGAAGTGATTCCTAGGGCTTCCTTTGTTGAATGCATGGGTTGCCTCCCAAGTAGCGCTTGCTTTAACGTCTTGCAGCCGAACGATGCTTCCAATCAAACTTCCCTAGGTCCCACGACATGGAATTGATCCTTGAATGGAAGGTGATACTTGAAGTGATCCAGCAATGGTTTAAATTCGAGAGTGGGTGCCTGAATCATTAACAATATGTAAGTATAAAACGTAATGGAAATTGGAGTAGATGACTTACTTTTTCGCTCCGTTAAGAACTCAAGGACGAACACCACTTCTTTGAACGTTTCAAGGACTTTGAATTTGGCCAGATTTACTACGATGGTTGTGGTTTGTCCCGTGTCATCAAACTCAACTTCTTTGGGCTTTGTTGTTTCAAATACGTCATCTTTGATGAATTCTTGATATTCTCCAGCCACTACTTTCTCTTGAATCATTCGTCTTGGTGTACAAAGTCCTTTGAATAATTCAACACAATCTAGAACTTGCTTTGTTGTACCAAGAATTTGGATATCACTTTGCACCTTGGGAAGAGCTTCCACAATGTCTTTTTCACTCACCTCCTTGTTGGGAATCAAAAATCTGCGAGGAAAAGGGACATTTGATGGAATAATGTTAGAATGAATTGAATTAGGAACCACCTCACCTAAGTTGGACAACATAGGGACTTGAGGGGCTTGCAGCAAGAGTTCTGCTAAACTGCCTATGTCGTCATCCTCCTCTTCTTCTTGCAACAACAATTCATCCACTTTTGGGCTATGTTTGGATGGTTCAGGGACAGCTTCATCCTCCATTTCACTTCCCAAAGTGATAGCCTCAGCAATTGCAAAATCTTCCAATGAATTTACAATGTTTGCGTTGGAGAATTCACTTTGTTCTTGAATTTGTGCCATGAACTCCACAATCTGCCCAACTTGTTTCTCTAATTCATCCATCTTGTTGGCTTGATTTTTTGCTTCCTGTGTCAAAGAGGTGAGTAATTGAACAATTTGGTCATTATCCATTGACGTTGAACAATTTGGTCATCAAGAGCAAAGTGAACTCTCCAACTCAACTGTTGAAAATTTGAAGGAAGATTTTGAAATCCACAATGCTATCACTTTGGGAAGTGCTATGGAGGTTGGAACTGGCCTAAAAACGTCCAAACATAGCCTAGAAATGGATGAGGAGCTGCTGATTGAGGAGGAGGAAGCAGACATACACACGGCAAGGGTAGAACAACCCTTACCGCAACCCCTTAAGCCCTCTAACCCACCCACCACAAGTAAGGACGTCCTAATTTCATTTCATTCTAATGTTATTCCTCCGAATGTCCCTTTTCCTCGCAGGTTTTTTATTCCCAAGCAAGAAGAGAGTGAAAAAGACATCGTGGAAGCCTTCCCAAAGGTGCACAATGATATTCCCATTCTTGGCACACCCACTCAAGTACCAGATTGTGTTGAAGTGTTCAAAGAACCTTGTTCACCACAAAGAAGGAGTCAAGAAAAAGAAGTGGCTGGAGAATTTCAAGAATTCATTAAAGATGACGTATTTGAAGTAACAAAGCCCAAAGAAGTTGAGTTTGATGACACGGGCCAAATCACAACCATCGTAGTAAATCTGGCCAAATTCAAAGTCCCTGAAACTTTCAAAGAGGTGGTGTTTGTCATTGAGTTCATGTTGGACCAAACAGGTAAGCCACCTCCTCGAAATTCAATTTCGTTTTCTACTAACATGCTGTTGATGATTCAGGCACCCACGTTAGAATTTAAACCATTGCCGGATCATTTCAAGTATCACCGTCCATTCAAAGATCAATTCCATGCCATGGCCACCAATGGAGCTTAATTGGAGGTATCGTCTGGCTGGAAGACGTTAAAGCAAGCGCTTCTTGGGAGGCAACCCATGCAAATAAAGAAGACCTAGGAAGCTCCGACATCACAACCAGATTTGCGTTCCTAAACCCTACTCTTTATTGCTTTTACTTTGCCATATTTGTCATGTTTCCTAGTTGTGTTATTTGCTTGTTTTTGTGTGAGTCTATGTTTGAAACATTGAGGACAATGTTTGGTTTAAGTGTGGGGGGGTGAACAAAGTGTTTTTGTTGCAAAATTCGTAGGATTTTACCACCTAACATTTCAAAGGTTGTTTTTCATTGTTTTTGAGAGTTTGTAGAATGTTTTGATGTGTTTTTATGTGGCTTTACTAGAAATACGAGAATTCAAGAAAAAATTCGAAAAGGTTTTGAAAAAACCTAAAAAAGAGTCGTTTTAAAGTTGTTTTTGTGTGTTTGTGTCTTAGGGTACACAATGATGAGGATTTGGTTTTTAATTGCATGACTGTTAAAGAAAGTTACAAACATGGATGGAAGTTTGATATACTCTTTAGTTTATGCTTGGTTATAGTTATAGTTTACGAATTCACATGTGATCACAAAGGAAAAAAAATCAGTTTTTGTAACATGCTTGAAGGAAGGAACTCAAACTAACGCTAGAACCCTGAGAGACTTGAGCCTAAACATTGTTTGGAGAGTTATTAATCTGTGATTTCTTGTTTTCCAAAGTCGTTGCATGATCTCATTATTCATTGCTTGGTTGCTACTTAGAATGCGTTTCATCACTTTAGTTCCAAATACTAGAACTCATGCCCGTTTCATTCAAAGCTTAAAATTGAGTGCATAACATATAACAAGATGAAGTTGTTTAGTAGTTACCACCCGAGCCAAAAAAGCCTTCATCCCATGCATTTGTTTGGTAGGTTTAACCCCTTTGAGCCTTAATTAGCCTATTTTCTTTGTTAGCCACATTATCCTTACCTAACCTAGAATAGGACTATCCATACCCTTGTTCTTAAAGGATAGAGAAGTATGACTTAGAGGGAATTCCTTTTGATCAAACATTTGCAGAAAAACAAGTGTGGGGGAAGGGATTTGTGTGTGTGTGTGTGTGTAAAAAGAAATAAGGAGGGCACGGGGTAGAAAAAGAAAGAAAAAAAGAGAAAAGTATGAAAAGAAAAGAAAAAGAGTTGAAAATAAGTGAGAATGTACTTACATGTGTTGGTTGTTGAAGAAAGGGTCCAAAAAGCTTGAATTTGACCCTAAGTGTTGCATGAATCTTCTCTTGTGTTTAAAAGTTGATTTCTGCATTCTAAAGTGAATTCTAAGTTGATTTCATTGCTTTGCTTACTATTGCTTTACGAACGTTTATTTATCCTTAACCTTTCTTTGTTAGCCAATACCCTTAGCCCAATTACAACCCTTAGACTTTAATCTTGGTTGTTGTGTATTTCAATATGTGGAATTTGGGATTGGTATGAGCATATGGTATCCCTGGTTCTCGCGTCTAAGTAGTAGCATTCCATTCATGAGATCATGTCTAGCATGTTTAATAACTTCAGAAAATGCTTTCTTTGTTATACATATATATGAGTGTTCGTTTTCATGTTTACATCAATCTTCTCACATATAACTAGTGTAGGGTGTGTAGTCAGAAAATCTGAGTGAAAATTGAGTGTCTATCTAGTAAGGAATTGAGGGAATTCTCTAAGGCATGTTACTATCATCAAAACCATGTTTTAAATTGATTAAATGCGAGCTAGTGAATGGTGACCATGATTAAGTATGTGCTCGAGGGTGAGGATCACTAAAATCTATGTAAGTAGTAATTTTTAATGTGTCATGTTTCATTGGAAATCCCTGAGACAAACGTTGGAAGGTTTAGGTATGTTATGTTTTGTTTTGTTTGTTTTGTTTTGCTCGAGGACTAGCAAAAGCTAAGTGTGGGGGAATTTGATAGGAGCATATTTATGCGACTTAGTTAGCTTGTTTTCTTGCATTTTCATAGTTTGTTTATGTTTATTATAGTGTTTTAAGCTATTTTCGTGGATTTGTAGGTTCATATGACAAAGTTGGCAAGAAAGTGCATTTTGGAGCATTTGGAGGCAGTTTTGGGCACCAAATGGATAACTTATGAATGGAGCAAGATGGATGGACGAAGAGGTGAGTAATTGAACAATTTGGTCATTATCCATTGACGTACTTGAATTTGTTTGGGAAGATTGTGGTGGAGGCTATGATGGTGCATATTGCCATTGATAGAACTCCTCAGATGGCTGTGAATATTCTTCTTGTTGTGAACCCTGTGTCAAAGAGGTTAGTACATAAAAAATTTCATCATAACTCATAGGCATACTTGAATTCGATTGGAATTGTTGTGGGCGAGACGGTGGTGGCTGCATAGGCGTGGTGTAGAACTCCTTATATGGCTGCCAATATGCATCTTGTTGAGCCTCCTTGGCTTGATTTTGTGAGCCCTGCACCAAAGAATTTAGTTCATTAAGAATTTGATTATAATCTATTGACGAACTTGAGTTTGATTGAGCATATTGTATATGAGGTTGTGGTGGCTGCATAGGTCTTGAATAGAACTCCTCATATGGCTGCCAATATGCTTCGTGTTGAACTTGTTGAGCTTCCCACCATATAAAGTTTGAATGATCACTCCAATCGCTTTGTGGATATTGATTGGCTTGGTATCCTTGCCTATAAGACGCACCAAATGTAGGGACACTTTGCATTGTAGTCCTTTCAGCATACTGTGATAGGAGCATATTTATGCGACTTAGTTAGCTTGTTTTCTTGCATTTTCATAGTTTGTTTATGTTTATTATAGTGTTTTAAGCTATTTTCGTGGATTTGTAGGTTCATATGACAAAGTTGGCAAGAAAGTGCATTTTGGAGCATTTTGAGGCAATTTTGGGCACCAAATGGATAACTTATGAATGGAGCAACATGGATGGACGAATTTGAAGTTCAAGAGGCTAGGAATGTGCTGAAAAGAGTGAAGAACTAAATCCAAGTCAAGGAAGATAAGAAATCAGCTCAAAAGAAGGAACATTATCCAAAACCTTATCCAACCTTATCTTATCTTATCCTATCCTAATCATATCCTAATTTAATTCCAGCTGCATGGGGGATTTATTTTCAGATTAAGACCCATTAAAATTAGTTTCTAGAAGCCCTTATCCATTCCTACAAAGGTGCCACACCTTATCCCTTGTTTTTCTAGAAATCAGCCACAAAACAACCTTTCTAGAAGGCCTTATCCCTTGTCCTACAAAAGTGACGCCCCAAACCTTTATAGAACTTCTAGAAACCTGATTATTCCTTTCCCCCTTGGTTTCTAAAAGCCTTAGCCTTTTCCTTCAAGGATTGTGTGTTATTATCCTATAAAATTAGGCCTTTAAATCCTTTTCCTTTGCTACATAGGGGCTGCGAATTTCAGCCTATAAATACCATCCTTTGCAGCACCATTTAGTCACCATCCTCTACCATAATTTACTACACCATTCACCCTCATTGTGGCGTGAGTTTTGCGAGGGGAAGAAGGAAGAAATCTGGAGCCGTGCTTGCCATTCAAGAAGCTTGGATTGTTGGAGCGTTTCTAGGTGTTTTCTATCTTTGTTTTAATGTTTAAATTTATTTATCTTTGTTTATTATGAGGAACTAATTTCTTTATGGTTAGAGGGGAATTCAAAGCCATAATCATATGTTTTATATGACTTGATTTCCTCCAGTTATGATTTCATAAATAGTGAATGTGGTTTACTTATCTATTTGATTGATAACTTGTTCTTGTGTGTTGATTAAGGATGCATACTTAGTTCGCATGCATGAATTTGATGCTAGAATATAAGGGAATTTCACCTAATCGTTATTACCTTATATTCATAAGTAGTAAAAGTCGCTAGTCACGATTGTGTTAAGTAAATCCTTGGCAAGAGTAACATGCGTATTCCATAGTTATGAATGTCTCGTCAATGCTTATGATTTCCATTGAACTTAATGATCTTTGATATGTGATAGGAGCATATTTATGCGCCTTAGTTTAGCTTGTTCTTGTGCATTTGTAGTGTTTTTCCTTAGTAAAGTAGTCTTTTAAGCTAGTTTTATGTGTTTTCAAGTTTTAAAGGCAAAGTATGCAAAGGGAAGCATTTTGGAGCCTTTTGGAGCGAATTAGAGCTTGGAATGAAGATAATATGCTTGGAGCCATGAGGATGGACGAAATTGAAGATTTGAAGACGATGATTCCTAGTTGAATTAGGTTTCCTAGTTGAATTGGGAAATCTAGAAGATGAAGATTCCTAGTTGAACAAGGTTTCCTACTTGGAGTAGGAAATGTAAACCCTGAATGGTATCAAGTTTCAGCAACAAAGAAGATTTCCAAGTCCAAGAAGGAAAGGTTTCCAAGATGAAGAAGGAGAAGAATTCCAAGTCAAGAGAGGATTGAGACATGTTTTCCTAATGCAAGGAGGATTCCTAAGTGTTGTAGGACACAAATGAGAAGTTTCTAGAAGAGTTCCCCTCCTTGCCGTGAGTTTCATATATTTCCATCAGTTTTGGGGCTTTCTAGAAGCCCTATCCCTAATCCCTACATTGGTGCCGCACCCTAGCTTCTAGATGCCCTAATTCCTTGCCTTGCAAGGCTTTCTAGAAGCCTTATCACCTTATCCCTATCCAGCTGAACCTTGGTGGACCTTCTCCCTTATGGATTCTGATTTCTAGGCCTAATTCCTTGTGGATTTGGGTTATTCCAGTCCATATCTGATTCCCCTAGTGTTTTAAGTGCCTATATATACTCATATTAACCCCTAAATCAGGGCACCACCTCTCATACACATTCATTCATTCCACAAATTCAGAAATTCGTCCAACCCTCTCTACACCTTTGCCGCAGCCACCAAACACCTTTGTCCCTAGTTTTTAAGTCTTGCCGCACCATCCTCATCCCCTAAACACTACTACATCCCTCCATAACCATTCATCCATACACCTAAGGCCTTAAACCTGTCCTTAGAACCTTTGCCGCACCAAGGAGGAGGAGAGGGATGCTCGGAAGTTCATGCAATCCAAGTTCACGCCGCTGGAATTTCTAGGTGTTTCTTTTCCTTTGATTTCAATGTTTAAATTCAATTCTCTTTGTTTTGTGCGTATGAGGAACTAAACCCCCCTTGGCGAGGGGGGGATTCGAAATACATGTTTATGCTTGCGATATGATTTAATTACTTCTAATTGCGTTTCATAAGTTGTGAATTCAATTTACTTATCTATGTGAATTACATTGATTTGTGTAAGTTGGTTGAGAGTGCACGCTTAATTGTCATGCATAAATTGGATGCTAGGATATAAGGAAATTTCACCTAATCGTTACGGACTTATATTCACAAGTAGTAAAGGTTGATGATCTCAATCGCGTTAAGTAAATTCTTGGCATAAGTTTCATGCAATCATAGTAACAAGTGCTTCGTCAATGCTTATGGTTTTCATAGAACTTAATGATTCTTGCTTGTATCTCTACTATGCAATCATGTAGGGGACTTGTGGGGAATGCTTTGGGTTGTTGTATGCAATCATCCAATTCAATAATGTTAGGAAAATCTGAAGGTTAATTTAAGCGGACCTAATTAACTTGGGGCGTTGAGAATTCGTGGGTTATTGAAAAGCAATTGGAAATCGTTTTGAATGCAAGTATAACATGTGTGGAGATGAACCCCTTAGCTAGCCTTCCATCCATTCAATTTAACCAATTTCGTTTTAAAATCTGTTTTGATTTACAAGTTTATGTTTTGTTTTCAATTTCGTAAAAACCAAATCCCCCTTTGTTTTCAAGTGTCAAATTAGTTAGAAAGTGTGTTAGTTTGTGTTTTTAAGTGTTTTGAGTCAAGTAAAAACCTATTTTCGTCAAAATCTTGTTTAGAGTTCAAAACTGCCCAGAAAGTGGTTTTAAGGCAGTTTTGAGTGTTTTTGTGTTCTTTTGAGTCTTTTGGTTTGTTTTTGTGTTTTAAGTTATAGTTTTACATTCTTTGAGTCTAGTTAGTGTTTTTAAACTTGTTTTTACGTTTTTGAGTCAATTCCAAGTGATTTTGCAATCCCTCCTAATCCCCAGCCTAGAACGATCCCTACTTACGTATTTTGCTACAATTGATAAAAAGAGGGTTAATTTGAGTGCGAGTTAATACCATATCAAATTTTGGCGCCGTTGCCGGGGATTAGCAACTTTGCTAATCCCTTGGATTGTTATTTTCGTTTTTCTTATTAGATCAGATTCTTATGTTATTTTGTTTCCTGTTTTAGGTACTTGTTTTTGACTCGGAGTTCTAATCCGGTTCACGAACATATTTTAGACTTTGACGACGATTTTGAGCGTGAGTTGAGACGAAAGAGGAAGAACCCGGAACCTAGTGAATCAAGTGCAAGTTCCGAGTCCGTTTCTGAATTTGAAGAGGAAGTGGAAGACATGGCAGCGGACAACCGAACGATCAAGGAGCTTTCCGCTTCGGGATTGGATAATGCCGCACCTCTATGTATTCAATACCCTAGGGCGGCTCCGGACAAAACTGCCGAGTTCGAATTGAACTCAAGCTTGTTACATCACATTTCGAAGTACCATGGGCTGTCCATGGAAAATCCGAACAAGCACTTACAGGAGTTTGAAGTCGTTTGCTCAAGCATGACTCTGATGAACGTGGATGATAGCATCTTGAAGATGAAGGCTTTTCCCTTTTCTCTCCTAGAAAAGGCGAAAGATTGGTTGTACGAATTGGCTCCCGGAACTGTCACATCATGGGAGAGCATGAAACGAGCTTTCTTGGAGAAATTTTTCCCAACTTCTCGAGTCATCCTCCTACGCAAAAGGATAAGTGGCATTCAACAAGATGAAGGTGAATCCTTTCCTACTTATTATGAATGTTTTAAATCTCTTGTTGCTTCATGTCCACAGCATCAAATGAAGGAGGAACTACTTCTACAATACTTCTACGAGGGACTTCTACCAATTGAACGTCAAATGCTAGATGCCTCAGCGGGAGGAGCATTGGTGGACAAGACCCCTACGGCTGCAAAGATGTTGATTGCTAATCGAGCGTTGAACGCTCAACAATACGAAGGTGTTGGACAAAGGAGCATGCCACGGCAACATCAAGTCAATGAGGTAAGTGCCATAACCGAACTTCAAAATCAAATGGCTAACCTTACTACGATGCTTTCTCAGGTGGTGGAAGGTCCAAAAGTCAAACCCGTAGCTTCTTGTGGCGTATGCTCCATGCAAAAGCACCCTATGGACAAGTGCCCACAATTGATCGAGAATTGAGGGTTGGAGACACTCAATGCCGTGGGATATGGAAATCAATACCAATCACGTGGTGATCCGTTTTCCAATACTTACAATCCCGGTTGGCGTGATCATCCGAATTTCAAATGGCGAGATCCCCAACAAGGCCAACAACAAAGCGGATTTAGGCAACAACCCCCGGGTTTCTATCAAAAGTCGTTGGCACCACCACAAGCCCAAGCACAACCTGCCCAAAGCAATGCAGGTAATTCAAGTGATAATGATATGATTTTTCAATTACTTACTACTTTGACACAGGAAGTCCAAACTCAAAACAAAGAGAGGCAAATCCAAGACAAGAGGGTGGACAACTTGGAAAAGCAAGTGGGACAAATTGCCGAGTTCATGGGGCAATTTCGTGAGCAACGAAGGTTGCCTAGCTCAACGGTGGTCAATCCGAAAGGTGGATTCGAATCTGCAAAAGCTATGCATTTGCGAAGTGGAAAGCAAGTCGGATCTGACCTCAAACCATCCAAGTCACGTTCCAACGAGGAGGAAGAGTTGAGAATTGAAGAGGAGGAGCAAAGGCCACTCACGGCCAAGGTGGAACCAAAATTGCCGCAAGCTACAAGTGATCCCAATTCGTCCAATTCATCCAATAAAGGTAAAAACATGTCAAGTTCAGTTCCTACTAATGATTTTCCTGCGAATGTTCCTTTTCCTAGTAGGTTTAAGCAAACAAAGAAAGAAGAAGTGGAAAAAGACATTTTGGAGACGTTTCGGAAAGTTCAAGTCAATATCCCCCTTTTGGATGCAATCAAGCAAGTCCCGAGGTACGCCAAGTTCTTGAAGGAACTTTGCACCAATAGGAGGAGGATCTCGACCAAGGAGGTGGTCAAAGTAGGTGAAAACGTCTCAGCCATCTTACAACGCAAGCTGCCACCAAAATGCAAAGATCCGAGTAGTTTTACAATTCCGTGTGTTATTGGTAATTCTAGGTTTGAATCTGGCATGTTAGACCTAGGTGCATCTATAAATGTCATGCCATTTTCAATTTATGCATCTATGAACCTAGGAGCGTTGAAAAACGATGGTGTGATCATACAGTTAGCCGATAGATCTAATGCCTATCCAAAGGGAGTTTTGGAAGATGTTTTAGTGCAGGTTAATCATTTGATCTTCCCGGCGGATTTTTACGTACTTGAAATGGATGAATCGGACCATGCCCCTTCATTGCCCATCCTCCTTGGAAGGCCATTCATGAAAACTGCTAGGACGAAGATTGACGTCTATAATGGCACTTTGACGATGGAATTTGATGGGGAAGTTATTAATTTCAATCTGTCCGATTCTATGAAGTACCCTAGTGAGAATCATTCATATTTTGCTATTGATGTAATTGACTCTTTGTCGCAGGACCATTTTGACAAATTGAACGATGATGCACTTGAATTGGTCATTGCACAAGGCATGGACAAGCAAAACGTTGAAGCCACTACCATGAGAACCCACGGCATGCATGGGCATTCTTTTGCCGTGCCCTTAAATGATGAGGTTATGGAGATGGTGGCTGCCCTCGAGTCATTGCCATCACAATCGGGTAAGTATTCGGACCCTATTTTAAGTTCAATTTCGGCTAATAAAATGCTTCCATCAGTTGTGCAGCCACCTACACTTGAACTTAAACCGTTGCCTAGTCACTTGAAGTACGTTTTCTTGGGCGAGGATGACACGTTGCCCGTCATTATTTCATCCTCACTCACGGCACAAGAAGAGAGAAAATTGGTGCGAGTGCTTAAGGAGTACAAAACTGCAATTGGATGGACCTTGGCCGACATAAAGGGAATTAGCCCTACTACATGCATGCATCGCATACTTCTAGAGGAGGGGTCAAAAACATCCCGAGAGGCTCAACGCCGTCTCAACCCTCCGATGATGGAAGTTGTGAAGAAGGAGGTAATCAAGCTTTTGGATTGTGGAGTAATCTATCCAATCTCGGATAGTAAGTGGGTCTCACCCGTTCAATGCGTTCCGAAGAAATCTAGAGTGACGGTGGTTGCAAATGCCGAGAATGAACTTGTTCCTCAATGCATTCAAACCGGTTGGAGGGTGTGCATCGATTATAGGAAGCTAAACGCCGCCACGAGGAAGGATCACTTTCCATTACCGTTCATCGACCAAATGCTTGAGAGGTTAGCCGGTTATGCTTTCTATTGTTTTCTTGATGGTTATTCTGGTTATAATCAAATTGTCATAACACCCGAAGATCAAGAAAAAACCACTTTTACATGCCCCTTTGGTACTTTTGCATATCGTCGCATGCCTTTTGGTTTATGTAATGCACCTGCTACATTTCAAAGATGCATGATGAGCATTGATAGGAGCATATTTATGCGCCTTAGTTAGCTAGTTCTTATGCATTTTCGTATGTTTTCTTCGTTAAAGTAGTCTTTTAAGCTACTTTCATGTGTTTTCAGGTTTAAAGGACATATTACATGAAATGATGCAATTTGGAGCTTTTGGAGCAAAAAGTGAGCTTGGATTGAAAAGGACATGCTTGGAACACAAGGTTAGGATGAAATTGAAGAGTTGAAGATTTGAGGTTTCCTACTTGAAGTAGGAAAGCTAAGCCTAAAAGTTTCCATTTTGGGTTGATCTTTCCTAAACCGGAATGGCCTTGCGTTTGAGCAACATTAGAAGGTTCCGAAGCGTTGGAAGACACAAAGAAAGGTGTGAGAATATGTTCTCATCCTTGCCGTGGGTTAGGGCTTATTTTCTCTTGGTTTTGGGCTTTCTAGAAGCCCTATCCACACTCCCACTAACCAGCCGCACCTTTCCCCTTCTAGAACACCTATTTCCTTGCCTTGCAAGGCTTTCTAGAAGCCCTAACCCTAGCCCACTTAATTGCCGCACCCTAGGCCCTTTTCTCACTAAAATTCTGATTGTTTAACCTATTTTTCTGGTGGATTTGGGTTTCTAGAAACCCTAATCTGATTTGCTAGGGTTTTTAAGTGCCTATATATATATATATTTCCCCACCTGGCCGCACAGATAACCTTTCCACAATTCAGAAATTCATCCAACCTTATTCCCACTCCTTGCCGTAGCCACCATCACCCTAATACCCTTAGCCGCCACTTCTCCATCCATTCCAGCCACTTCCCACACCTTGCCGCAACCATTCTCCACCTCCATACACCATCCATACCCCTTGCCGCACCACCATACTATCCTAACTCCTTTCCAAACCCAAAATCACATCCAAAAATCCCCTAAACCCTCTCTGCCGCAGCAAGGAGAAGAAGAAAGAGGAGCTTGACGTGCAGAATTCAAAGTGGAATTGTTGGGCGTTTTAGGTGTAATCTTTCTTATGTCTTCGATGTTTCAATTCAATAAACTTTGTGTTGTGAGTATGAGGAACTAAACCCCCTTAGTTGGGGGGTAATTCGAAACCATGTACATGCTTGCAATATGATTTGATTACATTCAGTTGTTATTTCATAAGTTGTGGATTCAATTCGTTCATCTATTTGATTGATAACTTATTTGTGTATGTTGATTGAGAGTGCACGCTTAGTTTTCATGCATGAATATGATGCTAGATTATGAGGGAGTTTCACCTAATAGTTACAATCTTATAATCACAAGTAGTGAAGGTCGCTTGAAAACGATCGCGTTGAATGAATTCTTGGCATAAGTTTCATGCAATTCATAGTAACGAATGCTTTGTCAATGCTTATGTTTTTCATAGAACTTAATGATTCTTGCTTGTATCTCTATTATGCAATTCATGTAGGGAATTTGTAGGGAATGTTTTGGGTTGTCGTATGCAATCATCCAACTCAATAACTTGTGGAAAAACTGAGGGTTAATTAGTGCAATTCACGGTTAATTTGGGGCGTTGAGTATTTATAATTTATTGGAAGAACAACTGAAAATCGTTTTGTTTGCAAGTGTGACATGTGTGGAGAAGAACCTCCTAACTAGCCTTTTATCCATCTTTTTCAACCAAAAACGTTTTACAATCTGTTTAGTTTTAAGTTTCTGTTTTGTTTTCAATTTTCGTCCAAAACAAATCCCCCTTTATTTTGAAGTCTTAGATTAGTTAGAAAGTGTTTTGATTTGTGTTTCTAAGTGTTTTGATTCAAGTTTTCACCCAATTTCGTCCAAGTTCTTGTTAGGTTCTCAAAACTGCCCAGAAAGTGGTTTTTAGACAGTTTTGAGTCATTAGGTTGCTGTTTTGAGTTTTAGATTTGTTTAAGTGTTTTAACCTTTAGTTTTGCATTCTTTGAGTCTAGTTTAGTGTTTTAAACTTTGTTTTTGAGTTTTTAAGTCAGTTTCCAAGTGTTTAGCAATCCCTCCTAATCCCCGGTCTAGAACGATCCCTACTTACATCTTTACTACAATTTGACAAAAGAGGGTTTAATTTGTGTGCTTATCTATTTCGCATCACTTTCCTACTTCGAGTAGGAATCTTCATTCTTCTAGGAATCCATCTTCAACTAGGAATCCCTCGTTGATTAGGAATCCTGCTTCAACCCATCTGCAACCACTTTAGAATCATTAGTCCAGGTGGCCTTGGCTTCCACCCATTTCGACACATAATCAACCGCAAGCAAAATATACATGAAACCATACGAGGAAGGGAAGGGACCCATAAAATCAATACCCCAAACATCAAAAATTTCAACATTTAGGATAGAAACCTGCGGCATTTGGTCCCTTGCACTAATTCCACCCATTTGTTGGCATTTATCACATGTTAAGCAAAAAGTTTTAGCATCCTTAAAAATACTAGGCCAATAGAATCCACATTGTAACACTTTGAGGGCTGTGCGTTGTGTGCCAAAGTGCCCTCCACATGCATATGTGTGACAAAAACTCAAAATTGAATGACATTCAGAATCGTGCACACAACGACGTATAATCTGATCGGGGCAAAATTTCCATAAGTACGGATCATCCCACACATAAAACCGTGCATCATGCCTAAGTTTATCACGTTGGTGCCTAGTGAACTCATTTGGAATACGTTTTGACACCAAAAAATTAACAATATCGGCATACCAAGGTGCACTAACCTTAATGGACAGCAATTGTTCATCGGGGAAAGTCTCCAAAATCGGCAAAGACTCCTCATTATGCACCATTCGGCTTAGGTGGTCAGCCACCACATTTTCACTTCCCTTCTTGTCCCGAATCTCTATGTCGAACTCTTGAAGTAGCAACATCCGTCGAATTAGCCGTGGCTTGGCCTCCTTTTTGGTGAGCAAGTACTTCAGAGCTGCATGATCAGTGAAAACAATTACTTAAGTACCAATTAGATATGATCGAAATTTATCTAAAGCAAAGACAACGGCAAGAAGTTTTTTTTCCGTAGTGGAGTAGTTCAATTGTGCATCGTTCAACGTCCTTGAGGCGTAGTAGATGAAATGCGGCCTCTTGTCCTTTCTTTGTCCTAAAACAGCTCCTAAAGCATAGTCAGACGCATCACACATGAGCTCGAAAGGTAGACTCCAATCCGGTGGAACAATGATGGGTGCCGTGGTCAACAACTCCTTGAGTTGGTTGAATGATGCCGTGCATTCCTTGGTGAATTCAAACGCCACGTCTTTTTGTAGGAGACGGCAAAGAGGTTGTGCAACCTTCGAGAAATCCTTGATAAACTTACGATAGAATCCTGCATGGCCAAGAAAAGAACGAACCTCTCTAACCGAAGTTGGAGAGGGTAAGTGACGTACAAGATCTATTTTCGACTTATCAACCTCAATACCGTTTTCAGAGACTATATGACCTAAAACTATGCCTTGTTTAACCATGAAATGGCATTTTTCCCAATTAAGAACAAGGTTAGTTTCAACGCAACGTTTTAAGATTAAACTAAGATTATGCAAGCAACCATCAAAAGAATCACCAAATACGCTAAAATCATCCATAAACACTTCAATGATTTTCTCTACATAATCAAAAAATATGCTCATCATTGATAGGAGCATATTTATGCGCCTTAGTTAGCTAGTTCTTATGCATTTCCATGGTGTTTTCTTATTTAAAGTATTCTTTTAAGCTAGTTTGATGTGTTTTCAGGCTTTAAGGCCAAAGGATGCAAGAAGATGCATTTTGTAGTTTTTTTGGAGCAAAATGGAGCTTGGAATGCATGTCACATATTTGTAGCCAAGGTTTGGACGAATTTGAAGACTTGAAGATGATGATTCCTTTTTGAACAAGGTTTCCTAGTTGAAGTAGGAAAGTGCTTACATGAAGGAGGATTCCTAATCGACGAAGGATTCCTAATCAACGAAGGATTCCTAATTGAAGATGGATTCCTAATCACATGAGGATTCCTAGAAGAACAAGGATTCCTACTCCAACAAGGATTCCTACTTCAAATAGGAAAGTTAAGCCCAAGTTTCCTACTTTGGTTTGATTTTTCCTAAATGTCCCTAAAAGTTCCAGCAATTATGAAGACTTCCTATGCATTCTAGGACATCAAATACACATTTTTTACACCTTTTAAACCCTAGCCGAATTTCCCTTGCCTTTTCCTTTAATTTTCTGATTTGTTTCCTAATCAACCTAGGGTTTTAATTTCTGTTTTCCTTTAAATAAACCTCCTTGTTGCAGCCACAAAACATTCCACACACACCCATTCAGTCCCATTCACGCCAGATTTCATCTCCTTACCTTTGCCGTGCCCAACCTTCACCCAAATCCATATTTTCTGACCCCAAACCTTCCTAGCCGTGCCATACACCCATTCTAGACACTTTTCCACCATTCTACATCATCCAAAACCCATCCAAACCCTCTCCATACCTTGTGCCGCAACAAGAAGGAAGAAGGAGTGCTCTTGAATGTGCTTGCTAGTCTATTGCAGATTGCTGGAACTTTTAGGTGTAATATTTCTTATGTTTTCAATGTTTCAATTCAATAAACTTTGTGTTGTGAGTATGAGGAACTAAACCCCCTTAGTTGGGGGGTGATTCGAAACCATGTACATGCTTGCAATATGATTTGATTACATTCAGTTGTTATTTCATAAGTTGTGCACGCTTAGTTTTCATGCATGAATATGATGCTAGATTATGAGGGAGTTTCACCTAATAGTTACAATCTTATAATCACAAGTAGTGAAGATCGCTTGAAAACGATCGCGTTGAATGAATTCTTAGCATAAGTTTCATGCAATTCATAGTAACGAATGCTTCGTCAATGCTTAAAATAGGGTCCGAATACTTACCTGATTGTGATGGCAATGACTCGAGGGCAGCCACCATCTCAATGACCTCATCATTAGGGGGCACGGCAAAGGACTCCAACTGCATGCCGTGGGCTTCCTTGGTTGTAGCTTCAATGTTTTGCTTGTCCATGCCTTGTGCAATGACCAATTCAAGTGCATCGTCATTCATATTGTCAAAATGGTCCTGCGACAAAGAGTCAATTACATCAATAGCAAAACATGAATTATTTTCACTAGGGTACTTCGTAGAATCGGAAAGATTGAAATTAATCACTTCCCCATCAAATTCCATCGTCAGAGTGCCATTATAGACGTCAATCTTTGTCCTAGCTGTTTTCATGAATGGCCTTCCAAGGAGGATGGGCAATGAAGGGGCATGGTCTGATTCATCCATCTCAAGTACGTAGAAGTCCGCCGGGAAGATCAAATGATTAACCTGCACTAACACATCTTCCAAAACTCCCTTTGGATAGGCGTTAGATCTATCGGCGAATTGTATGATTACACCATCATTTTTCAACTCTCCTAGGTTCATAGATGCATAAATTGAATATGGCATGACATTTATAGATGCACCTAGGTCTAACATGGCAAATTCAAACCTAGAATTACCAATAACACACAGAATTGTAAAACTACCCGGATCTTTGCATTTTGGGGGCAGCTTGCGTTGTAAGATGGTTGAGACGTTTTCACCAACTTTGACCACCTCCTTGGTCGAAATCCTCCTCCTATTTGTGCAAAGTTCCTTCAAGAACTTGGCGCACCTCGGGACTTGCTTGATTGCATCCAAAAGGGGGATATTGACTTGAACTTTCTGGAACGTCTCCAAAATGTCCTTTTCCGCTTCTTCTTTCTTTGTTTGCTTAAACCTACTAGGAAAAGGAACATTCGCAGGGAAATCATTAGTAGGAACTGAACTTGACACGTTTTTACCTTTATTGGATGAATTGGACGAATTGGGATCAATTGGAACTTGCGGCAAGGTTGGTTCCACCTTGGCTGTGAGTGGCCTTTGCTCCTCCTCCTCAATTCTCAACTCTTCCTCCTTGTTGGAACGTGACTTGGATGGTTTGAGGTCAGATCCGACTTGCTTTCCACTTCGCAAGTGCATAGCTTTTGCAGATTCGAATCCACCTTTTGGATTGACCACCGTTGAGCTAGGCAACCTTCCTTGCTCACGAAATTGCCCCATAAACTCGGCAATTTGTCCCACTTGCTTCTCCAAGTTGTCCACCCTCTTGTCTTGGATTTGCGTCTCTTTGTTTTGAGTTTTGACTTCCTGCGTCAAAGTTGTAAGTAATTGAAAAATCTTATCATTATCACTTGAATTACCTACATTGCTTTGGGAAGGTTGTGCTTGGGCTTGTGGTGGTGCTAACGGCTTTTGATAGAACCCCGGGGGTTGTTGCCTAAATCCGCTTTGTTGTTGGCCTTGTTTGGGGTCTCGCCATTTGAAATTCGGATGATCACGCCAACCGGGATTGTAAGTATTGGAAAATGGATCACCACGTGATTGGTATTGGTTGCCATATCCCACGGCATTGAGTGTCTCCCACCCTCCATTCTCGATCAATTGTGGGCACTTGTCCGTAGGGTGTCATTGCATAGAGCATACACCACAAGAAGCTACGGTTTTGACTTTTGGACCTTCAACCACCTGAGAAAGCAAAGTAGTAAGGTTAGCCATTTGATTTTGAAGTTCGGTTATGGCACTTACCTCATTGACTTGATGTTGCCGTGGCATGCTCCTTTGTCCAACACCTTCGTATTGTTGAGTGTTCAACGCTCGATTCAAAATCAACATCTTTGCAGCTGTAGGGGTCTTATCCACCAATGCTCCTCCCGCCGAGGCATCTAGCATTTGACGTTCAATAGGTAGAAGTCCCTCGTAGAAGTATTGTTGAAGTAGCTCCTCCTTCATTTGATGTTGTGGACATGAAGCAACAAGAGATTTAAAACGTTCATAATATATAGGAAACGACTCACCTTCATCTTGTTGAATTCCACTTATCCTTTTTCGTAGGAGGATGACTCGAGAAGTTGGGAAAAAGTTCTCTAAGAAAGCTCTTTTCATGCTCTCCCACGATGTGACAGTTCCGGGAGCCAATTCGTACAACCAATCTTTCGCCTTCTCTAGGAGAGAAAAGGGAAAGGCCTTCATCTTCAAGATGCTTTCATCAACGTTCACCGGAGTCATGCTTGAGCAAACAACTTCAAACTCCTTCAAGTGCTTGTTCGGATCTTCCATGGACAGCCCATGGTACTTCGGAATGTGATGTAACAAGCTTGACTTCAATTCAAACTCGGCAGTTTTGTCCGGAGCCGCCCTAGGGTATTGGATACATAGAGGTGCGGCATTATCCAACCCCGAAGCGGAAAGCTCCTTGATCGTTCGGTTGTCCGCTGCCATGTCTTCTACTTCCTTTTCAAATTCAGAAACGGACTCGGAACTTGCACTTGATTCACTAGGTTCTGGGTTCTTCCTCTTTCGTCTCAACTCACGCTCAAAATCGTCGTCAAAGTCCAAAATATGTTCGTGAACCGGATTAGAGCTCCGAGTCATAAACAAGTACCTAAAACAAGAAACAAAATAACATAAGAATCTGATCTAATAAAAAAAACGAAAATAACAATCCAAGGGATTAGCAAAGTTGCTAATCGCCGGGAACGGCGCCAAAATTTGATGTGAAATATATAAGCACTCAAATTAAACCCTCTTTTTATCAATTGTAGCAATGTATGTAAGTAGGGATCGTTCTAGACCGGGGATTAGGAGGGATTGCAAAATCACTTGGAATCGACTTAAAAACGTAAAAACAAGTTTAAAACACTAAACTAGACTCAAAGAATGTAAAACTATAACTTAAAACACCAAAACAAACCAAAAGACTCAAAATAACACAAAAACACTCAAAACTGCCTTTAAACCACTTTCTGGGCAGTTTTGGACTCTAAACAAGATTTTGACGAAATTTGGGTTTAACTTGACTCAAAACACTTAAAAACACAAACTAACACACTTTCTAACTAATTTGACACTTGAAAACAAAGGGGGATTGGGTTTTGACGAATTTGAAAACAAAATAAAAACTTTGTAAAACGAACAGATTTTAGAACGAATTTGGTTTAAATGAATGGATGGAAGGCTAGCTAAGGGGTTCATCTCCACACATGTTATACTTGCATACGAAACGATTTCCAATTGCTTTTCAATAACCCATGAATTCTCAACGCCCCAAGTTAATTAGGTCCGCTTAAATTAACCTTCAGATTTTCCTAACGTTATTGAATTGGATGATTGCATACGACAACCCAAAGCATTCCCCACTAGTCCCCTACATGATTGCATAATAGAGATACAAGAAACAATCATTAAGTTCTATGAAAACCATAAGCATTGACGAAGCACTTGTTACTATGATTGCATGAACCTTATGCCAAGAATTTACTTAACGCGATTGAGATCATCAACCTTTACTACTTGTGAATATAAGTCCATAACGATTAGGTGAAATTTCCTTATATCCTAGCATTCAATCTATGCATGATAATTAAGCGTGCACTCTCAACCAACACACACAAATCAATGTAATTCACATAGATAAGTAAATTAAATTCACAACTTATGAAACGCAATTAGAAGTAATCAAATCATAACGCAAGCATAAACATGTATTTCGAATCCCCCCCTAGCCAAGGGGGGGTTTAGTTCCTCATACGCACAAAACAAAGAGAATTGAATTTAAACATTGAAATCAAAGGAAAAGAAACACCTAGAAATTCCAGCGACGCGAACTTGAATTGCATGAACTTCCGAGCTTCCTTCTCCTCCTCCTTGGTGCGGCAAAGGACTTTAGGGACAGGGTTGGGACTTTAGGTGTAGGGATGCATGGTTATGGATGGATGTAGTACTGTTTAGGGGATGGGGATGGTGCTGCAAGACTTAAAACTAGGATGAATGGTGTTTGGTGGGTGCGGCAAGAGTGTAGAGAGGGTTGGACGAATTTCTGGAATTAATTGTGAATTGTGGTGAGTGGTGATCTGATTTAGGGGTTAATATGAGTATATATAGGTACTTAAAACCCTAGGGGAATCAGATATGGATTAGAAAAACCCAAATCCACAAGGAAATAGGTCTAAACAATCAGATTTTGCAAAGGAAAAGGGATAAGGGTGCGGCAGCAATGGGATAAGGTGATAAGGTTTCAAGAATGCCTTGCAAGGCAAGGAATTAGGGTATCTAGAAGCTAGGGTGCGGCACCAATGTAGGGATTAAGGATAGGGCTTCTAGAAAGCCCCAAAACTGATAGGAATTGCATGAAACCCACGGCAAGGATGGAAACCTTCTAGAAACTTCTCATTTGTTTCCTACAACACTTAGGAGTCCTTCTAACATTAGGAAAACATGTCCCAATCCTCTCTTGACTTGGAATTCTTCTCCTACTTCATCTTGGAAACCTTTCCTTCTTGGACGTGGAAATCTTCTTTGTAGCTGCAACTTGATGCCATTTGGATTTAACTTTCCTACTTCGAGTAGGAAACCTTGTTTGAGTAGGAATCTTCATTCTTCTAGGAATCCATCTTCAACTAGGAATCCCTCGTTGATTAGGAATCCTTCTTCAATTAGGAATCCTCCGTTGACTAGGATTTCATCTTTTGATTAGGCGCTTTCCTACTTCAACTAGGAAACCTTGCTCAAGTAGGAAACATCATCTTCAAATCTTCAATTTCGTCTATCCTCTTGGCTCCAAGCATATGATGTCCATTCCAAGCTCTAATTTGCTCCAAAAGGCTCCAAAATGCATCCTTTTGCATACTTTGCCCTCAGAACCTGAAAACACATAAAACTAGCTTAAAAGACTACTTTACTAAGGAAAAACACTATAAATGCACAAGAACAAGCTAAACTAAGGCGCATAAATATGCTCCTATCAGGCCATCAAGAAGTTTAACATGAACCTCGATGAAGCGGGAAGTCAAAGGAGATTGCAATTGAATGAGTTTGATGAGATACGGCACGAGGCGTACGATAATGCAAGCATTTACAAGCAAAAGACCAAAGCTTTCCATGACAACATGATCCGTGGGAAATCCTTCTCCATTGGTGATGTGAAAATTATGTTAACACACAAATTAAACCCTATTTGTGACAATTGTAGTAACGATGTAAGTAGGGATCGTTCTAACCGGGGATTAACTAGGGGTACTAATCACTTGAAAAACTGAATTAGAAACGTAAAAACAAAGTTTAGAACACTAGATTAGACTCAAAGAATGTAAAATTAAAAGTTAAAACACCAAAACAAAGCAAAGGAACCAAAACAGCAAATAAACACTCAAAACTGCCTTAGAAGCACAATCTGGGCAGTTTTGAGTACTAACACAAATTTGGACGATTTTATGTTATAACTTGACTCAAAACACTAGAAAACCTAAACTAACACACTTTCTAACTAATCTAGGACTCTAAAATAAAGGGGGATTTTGTGTTGACGAAAATTAAAATAAAGAAAACAAATTGGAAAATAGGGCAGATTGTAAAACAAAAACAGATTGTAAAATAAAATTGTAATGAATCAATGGATGATGGAATAGCTAAGGGGTTCTTCTCCACACATGAAATATATGCAACCTAAATCGATTTCCAGTTATCAAATTAATAAGTTATGAATCTCGACACTCCAAGTTAATTAGGTCCGCTTAAATTAACCTTCAGATTTCCCTAGAATCATTGAATTGGATGAATATGCATCGCAAACAAATTATTCCTAACAAGTTCTCTATATGAACAGCATGATAAAGATACAAGTTAGAATCATTACGTTCTTTGGAAATCATAAGTGATAGGAGCATATTTATGCGCCTTAGTTAGCTAGTTCTTATGCATTCTTGTTATGTTTTCGTCGTTAAAGTAGTCTTTTAAGCTATTTTCATGTGTTTTCAGGGTTAAAGGACGTATTACACGAAATGATGCAAGTTGGAGCTTTTGGAGCGAAACGTGAGCTTGGATTGAAAAGGACATGCTTGGAACACAAGGTTGGGACGGAATTGAAGAGTTGAAAGATTCGAGGTGTCCTACTTGAAGTAGGAAAGCTAAGCCTAAAAGTTTCCATTTTGGGCCGATCTTTCCTAAATCGGAATTGGTAACCAAAGTTTCTAAAGTTGGAAGTTTCTATTCTTGGAGGTTTCCAATTTCGAGAGTTTCTATTCTCGGCGTTGGGCTTTTAGATGACCTAAACCCAAATTTCCTTGTGGACCTTCAACCCATGCTGAACCCTAGGGCCTAATTACTTAAAATCTGCCATGTTAAACCCTAGCCCATTCCTCCTAAACCCAAGCCGCACCTAACCCTAGCCCATTGTTAAAAATCTGATTTCATTAGGGTTTTGAAAGGCCTATATATATGCTCCTAATGCTTGCAGCCGAATATTGATTCTCCATATTCAGAAATTAGTCTAAAACCCTAGCCCCCTTCCCCTAGCCGCACCCCATCATTCATTCTACACAAATCAGAAAACCATCTCATTGCCGTAACCAATCATCCATTTTCCAGCAGCCACCATCCATTCCAGCAACCTTCCACCACCTTGCCGAGCCACCATACACCTCCCTTACCCTTGCCGCACCACCCTATCATCCCAATTCCAGCCCTAAACCAAAATCACACCCAAACAGCCCTAAACCCTCATTGCTGCAGCAAGGAGAAGAAGAAAGAGGACTTTCTGTGCAGAAATTCAAAGTGGATTTCTTGGCATTTTAGGTGTAATCTTTCTTACGTCTTTGATGTTTCAATTAAATAAACTTATTGTTGTGAGTATGAGGACTTAAACCCCCTTAGTTGGGGGGTGATTCGAAACCATGTACATGCTTGCAATTTGATTCGATTACATTCAGTTGTTATTTCATAAGTTATGGATTCAATTCGTTCATCTATTTGATTGATAATTTATTTGTGTATGTTGATTGAGAGTGCACGCTTAGTTTTCACGCATAAATATGATGCTAGATTATGAGGGAGTTTCACCTAATAGTTACAATCTTATAATCACAAGTAGTGAAGGTCGTTTGAAACCGATCGCGTTGAATGAATTCTTAGCATAAGTTTCATGCAATTCATAGTAACGAATGCTTCGTCAATGCTTATGTGTTTCATAGAACGTAATGATTCTTGCTTGTATCTCTATTATGCAATTCATGTAGGGAACTTGTAGGGAATGTTTTAGGTTGTCGTATGCAATCATCCAACTTAATAACTTATGGAAAAACTGAGGATTAATTAGTGCAATTCACGGTTAATTTGGGGCGTTGAGTATTCGTAATTTATTGGAAGAACAACTGAAAATCGTTTTGCTTGCAAGTGTGACATGTGTGGAGAAGAACCTCCTAACTAGCCTTTTATCCATTCTTTTCACCAAAATCGTTTTACAATCTGTTTTAATTTAAGTTTCTGTTTTGTTTTAAAATTTCGTCCAAAACAAATCCCCCTTTAGGTTAGAGTCTTAGATTAGTTAGAAAGTGTTTTGATTTGTGTTTCTAGGTGTTTTGATTCAAGTTTTCATCAAATTTCGTCCAAATTAGTGTAGGTGCTCAAAACTGCCCAGAAAGTGGTTTTTAGGCAGTTTTGAGCCTTCTAGTTGCTGTTTTAGTTTTTAGGTTTGTTTAAGTGTTTTAACTTTTAGTTTTGTATTCTTTGAGTCTAGTTTAGTGTTCTAAACTTCGTTTTTAAGTTTTTAAGTCAGTTTCCAAGTATTTAGCAATCCCTCCTAATCCCCGGTCTAGAACGATCCCTACTTACATCTTCACTACAATTTGACAAAAAGAGGGTTTAATTTGTGTGCTAGTAAAATATCATATCAAATTTTGGCGCCGTTGCCGGGGATTAGCAATTTTGCTAATCCCTTGGATTGTTTTTGTTTCTTTTATTTCACTTTGTTTCTGACTTTATTGAAGTTTCTGACCTAATTTTGTTTCTTGTGTCTTAGGTACTAATGTATGACTAGACGCTCTCAAACGATTCGTGCAAACATCTTGGAGTTTGACGACGATTTTGAGAGGAAGTTGAGAAGAGCTAGAAGCCAGCAAGAACACCATCCACCGACTTCCGAATCTGACCTTGAAGAAAACGTACAAGAAGAGGAGGAGGAGGCCACGGCAGGAATATTTGAAGAAGTCCAAGGCATGGCGATGGACAACCGTACACTTAAGGAGCTTTCCGCCTCAGGTTTGGATAATGCCACACCCTTGTGCATTCAATACCCTAGGGCTGCCCAAGGTAAGACAGATGAGTTTGAATTAAAGTCAAGTTTACTTCATCATATTCCTAAATACCATGGCTTGTCCATGGAAGATCCTAACAAACATTTGAAAGAATTTGAAGTAGTTTGCTCTAGTATGACTCCCGTCAATGTTGACGGAAATATTTTGAAGATGAAGGCTTTTCCATTCTCTTTGATGGATAAAGCCAAGGATTGGTTATATGAGTTAGCTCCCGGCACTGTTACATCATGGGAGAGTATGAAGAGAGCGTTCTTGGAGAAGTTCTTTCCAACTTCTCGTATCATCCTCCTACGCAAAAAGATAAGCGGAATCCAGCAAGAAGAAGGTGAGTCTTTTCCTACATATTATGAACGATTTAAATCACTTGTTGCTTCTTGTCCACAGCATCAGATGAAGGAGGAGTTGCTCTTGCAATATTTCTACGAGGGTCTCTTACCTCTAGAACGTCAAATGCTCGATGCTTCGGCGGGAGGAGCATTGGTAGATAAAACACCCATGGCTGCTAAGGTCTTGATTGCTAATAGAGCGTTGAACGCTCAACAGTACGAGGGTGTAGGCCAAAGAGGACCCCCACGACACCAAGTACATGAGGTAAGTTCAACTTCCGATATTCATTCACAATTGGCTAACCTTACTTCTATTGTCTCACAGATGGCCGAGGGAATGAAGATACAAGGACCTGTGGTGTGTGGCGTATGTTCTATTCAAGGACATGCTTCCGAAAAGTGTCCTCAACTCATCGAGAATGGCGGATGGGAGAGTGCGAATGCCATTGGGTTTCAGAGCCAAAATCAGCCACGCCATGATCCATACTCCAACACATATAATCCGGGGTGGCGAGACCATCCAAACTTCAAATGGAGAGAGGCACAACAACATCAAAACCAAGGAGTCTTTAGGCAACAACCCCCGGGGTTCTTTCCCAAACCCTACGGCCCACCCCAAAATCAAGCCCAATCCGGCCCAAGTGCCTCAGGTACGTCTCTTGACAATGATGCACTTCTTAAAATACTAACTAAGTTGTCTAATGGGCAGGAAGATCAAGCTAAGGCTATGCAGAACCAAGATAAGAGGGTGGATCAACTTGAGAAACAAATTGGGCAGATTGCCGAGTTTGTAGGTAAGTTTCGAGATCCCGGACAACTCCCTAGTTCCACCATTCCAAATCCGAAGGGAGGTTTCGAAAGTGCCAAAGCTATCACCCTAAGAAGTGGTAAGGAAGTTGGGGCAGGTTCTTCATCAAAAACAGATCATAACGAGGATGAACTTTTGCAAATGGAAGAGGAGGAGCCAAAGCAGCCCACGGCAAAGGTGGTTCCACCTTTGCCGCAAGTCCCTATGGTCCCAAATCTGCCCAATTTGTCCCCCAAAGGTAAAAATGTGTCAAATTCGGTTCATACTAATGTTTTCCCTTCAAATGTGCCTTTTCCTAGTAGGTTCATGCAAACGAAGAAAGAAGAGGCAGAAAAGGATATCCTTGAAACCTTTAGGAAAGTGCAAGTTAACATACCTTTGTTAGATGCAATCAAACAAGTTCCGAGGTATGCTAAGTTCTTGAAGGAGTTGTGTACCACGAGGAAGAGGATGTCGACCAAGGAAGTGGTCAAGGTAGGTGAGAATGTGTCTGCCATTTTGCAACGCAAATTACCTCCCAAATGTAAAGATCCAGGTAGCTTTACCATTCCTTGTGTTATTGGGAATACTAGATTTGAATCTGCCATGCTTGATTTAGGTGCTTCTATAAATGTTATGCCATATTCCATTTATGCATCTATGAACTTAGGAGCATTGAAAAATGATGGGGTAATAATACAATTGGCCGATAGATCTAACGCCTATCCAAAGGGAGTTTTGGAAGATGTTCTTGTGCAGGTTAATAATTTGGTTTTCCCGGCGGATTTCTATGTCCTCGAAATGGATGAATCGGACCATGCTCCTTCGCTGCCCATTCTACTTGGAAGGCCATTCATGAAGACGGCCCGGACGAAGATTGACGTGTATAGTGGAACTTTGTCCATGGAATTCGATGGGGACGTTGTTAATTTTAATCTTTCTGATTCCATTAAATACCCTAGTGATGACCATTCATGCTTTTCTATTGATATAATTGACTCTTTGGTACAGGGATATCTCGACGATTTGAATGACGATGCGCTTGAAAAAGTCATTACACGAGGCATGGAACTCAAAACAAAGGGAGCAGATTGCATGCATGCCCACGGCATACAAGATTCATTGCATGCCGTGCCCCCTAGTGAGGAATTACTTGAAGTTGTGGCTGCCCTTGAGTCCTCACCTAAGCTTGATGGTAAGTATACTAACCGTGAGTCCATTCCCATTTCGACTAACAAATTGCTTCCATCTATAGTTCAGGCACCTGTCCTTGAACTCAAACCGTTGCCAAGCCATTTGAAGTACATTTTCTTGGGAGAAAATGAAACACTACCTGCCATCATTTCCTCCTCCCTTACGGCACAAGAGGAAGAGAAGTTGCTTCGAGTTTTGAAGGAGTTCAAATCTGCCCTAGGTTGGACATTGGCCGACATCAAAGGTATAAGCCCTACGACTTGTATGCATCACATATTTCTTGAGGAAGGGGCCAAACCAACTAGAGAGGCTCAACGCCGTCTCAACCCTCCTATGATGGAAGTAGTGAAGAAGGAGATCATAAAGCTTCTAGATTGTGGGGTTATCTATCCAATCTCGGATAGTAGGTGGGTTTCGCCGGTTCAATGCGTACCAAAGAAATCCGGAGTGACGGTGGTAGCTAATGCCGAGAATGAGCTTGTCCCTCAACGTATTCAAACTGGTTGGAGGGTGTGCATTGACTATAGGAAGCTAAACACCACCACGAGGAAGGACCACTTCCCATTGCCGTTCATCGACCAAATGCTTGAGAGGTTAGCGGGTTATGCTTTTTATTGTTTTCTGGATGGTTATTCTGGGTATAATCAAATTGTCATTTCACCTGAAGACCAAGAAAAAACCACTTTTACATGCCCGTTTGGTACATTTGCATATCGTCGCATGCCTTTTGGTTTATGTAATGCACCTGCTACATTTCAAAGATGCATGATGAGTATATTTTCTGATTATGTAGAGAAGATAATTGAAGTGTTTATGGATGATTTTAGCGTATTTGGTGATTCGTTTGATAGCTGCTTACATAATCTAAGTGTGATCCTAAAACGTTGTGTTGAAACTAACCTTGTGCTTAATTGGGAAAAGTGTCATTTTATGGTTAAACAAGGCATCGTTTTAGGTCATATAATTTCTGAAAAGGGTATTGAGGTTGATAAGTCGAAAATAGATCTTGTACGTCACTTACCCTCTCCGACTTCGGTTAGAGAGGTTCGTTCGTTTCTTGGCCATGCAGGATTTTATCGCAGGTTTATCAAAGATTTTTCAAAGGTTGCACAACCTCTTTGCCGACTCCTACAAAAAGAAGTGGCGTTTGAATTCACCAAGGAGTGCACAGAATCATTCAAACAACTCAAGGAGTTGTTGACCACGGCACCCATCATTGTTCCACCGGACTGGAGTCTACCTTTCGAGCTCATGTGCGATGCATCCGATTATGCTTTAGGAGCTGTTTTAGGACAAAGAAAGGACAAGAGGCCGCATGTCATTTACTACGCCTCCCGGACGTTGAACGATGCACAATTGAACTACTCCACTACGGAAAAAGAACTTCTTGCCGTTGTCTTTGCTTTAGATAAATTTCGATCATATCTTATTGGAACTAAAGTAATTGTTTTTACTGATCATGCAGCTCTGAAGTACTTGCTCACCAAAAAGGAGGCCAAGCCACGGCTAATTCGATGGATATTGCTACTTCAAGAGTTTGACATTGAGATTCGGGACAAGAAGGGAAGTGAGAACGTGGTGGCGGACCACCTAAGCCGAATGGTGCATAATGAGGAGTCTTTGCCGATTTTGGAGACATTCCCGGATGAACAATTGCTGTCCATTAAGGTTAGTGCACCTTGGTATGCCGATATTGTTAATTTTTTGGTGTCAAAACGTATTCCGAGTGAGTTCACTAGACACCAACGTGATAAACTTAGGCATGATGCACGGTTTTATGTGTGGGATGATCCGTACTTGTGGAAATTTTGCCCCGATCAGATTATACGTCGTTGTGTGCATGATTCTGAATGTCATTCAATTTTGAGTTTTTGTCACACATATGCATGTGGAGGCCACTTTGGTACACAACGCACAGCCCTTAAGGTGTTACAATGTGGATTTTATTGGCCTAGTATTTTTAAAGATGCTAAAACTTTTTGCTTAACATGTGATAAATGCCAACGGATGGGTGGTATTAGTGCAAAGGACCAAATGCCGCAGGTTTCTATTCTAAATGTTGAAATTTTTGATGTTTGGGGTATTGATTTTATGGGTCCTTTTCCTTCTTCGTATGGTTTTACTTATATTTTGCTTGCGGTTGATTATGTGTCGAAGTGGGTGGAAGCCAAGGCCACCCGGACTAATGATTCTAAAGTGGTTGCAGATTTTATTAGATCTAACATTTTTGCAAGGTTCGGAATGCCACGAGTGATCATTAGTGACGGCGGGTCACACTTTTGCAATCGGACCATTGACGCGTTATTGAGGAAATACAGTGTCACCCATAAGGTTTCTACACCTTATCATCCTCAAACGAACGGCCAAGCCGAGGTTTCCAACCGGGAGATCAAGCAAATCCTAGAGAAGACCGTTGGGCCAACGAGAAAGGATTGGAGCTTACGGTTAGATGATGCACTTTGGGCGTATCGTACGGCGTACAAAACCCCCATTGGGATGTCCCCCTTCCGACTTGTCTATGGCAAGGCGTGCCATCTTCCGGTTGAATTGGAGCACAAAGCACTTTGGGCCATCAAGAAGTTTAACATGAACCTCGAGGAAACAGGTAGTCAAAGGAGATTGCAATTGAATGAGCTTGATGAGATACGGCGCGAGGCGTACGATAATGCAAGCATTTACAAGCAAAAGACCAAAGCTTTCCATGACAACATGATCCGTGGGAAATCATTCTCAATTGGGCAGAAAGTGCTATTGTTCAATTCCCGTTTACGGTTGTTTCCCGGTAAGTTACGTTCTAAGTGGATTGGACCGTTTGTTATTACTAACATATCTTCTTATGGTGCCATCCAGATTCAAAGTCTCAAAACAGGTCATGAATTCCAAGTGAACGGACACCGTTTGAAGCCATATTTTGAGAACTTTGTTGAACAAACCGTGGAGGACATTTCTTTGGGTGCCGTGGGCATAAATGGAGAATGAATGGGCTTTTCGTCCGCCTATACGACGTTAAAGAAAGCGCTACTTGGGAGGCAACCCATGCAATTCAACAAAGGAAGACCAAGGAATCACTCCAATTCCAGATTTGCGTTCCTAAACTCTTCACTTTGTTATTTATTTCGAATCTGCCTATATAGTGTTGTAGTTGCTGTTTATGCGTTTCTTTTTGTTTAGTGTGATTTAATGCTTGAAACATTGAGGACAATGTTTGAATTAAGTGTGGGGGGGTAACTAAGTGTTTTAGATGCAAATTTGTGGGATTTTATCACCTTTAACTTGGAGACTTGTTCTTTGCTGTTTTTAAGTGTTTTTGAGCAGTTTTAGTGTGTTTTAGTATAGGTTGTTCTAAAAATCCGAAAATTCCATAAAAATTTGAAAAATTTGTTTTAAAAACCCAAAAAGAGTTGTTTTTATGTGTTTGTTTGTGTCTTAGGGTACCTTCCAACGCAATGATGAGGATTCGGTTTGTAATTACATGGCTGTTAAAGAAAGTGATTAACATGGATGAAAGTTTGATTTACTCTTTGTTTATGCTTAGTTGTGGTTATAACTTATGAATTCACATGCAATCATAAAGGAAAAAATTAGTTTTTGTAACATGCTTGAAGGAAGGAACTCAAACTAACGCTACAACCTTGTGAGACTTGAGCCTAAACGTTTATTTGGAGAGTTAAAATCTGTGCATTCTTTGTTTTCTAAAGTCGTTGCATGATCTCATTATTCCTTGCTTGGTTGCTACTTAGAAGGCGTTTCATCATTTAGTTCCAAATGCTAGAACTCATGCCCATTTCATTCAAAGCGTGTCATTGAATTGCATAACACATATTCAAGATAAAGTTGTGTAGTGACCACCACCATAGCCAAAAAGCCGTAAATCCCCTCTGTTATTATGTTTTGTAGGTTTTAACCCCGTTGAGCCTTGTTAGCCTATTCTTTGTTAACCCATGTTTTCCTCACCTAGCCTAGTTTAGGACCATCCATACCCTTGTTCTTAAAGCATAGTAAAGCATGATTCGTATTGAATTCCTTTTGATCTATGTTAGCAGAAAACAAGTGTGGGGGAAGTATTTTTCATGAGGAATTGTGTGCCATAGGCACGGAAAAGAAAAAAAAAAAAAAAAAAAAAGAAAAGAAAAAGAAAAAAAATATGAAGAAAAAAAAAAAGTATGAAAAGTTTGAAAAAAAAAAATAAATAAATAAAGTTTCAAAGTATTGTTTGTTGAAGTGAGGGTCCAAAACAATGAATTCGGCCCTAAGGAGTTGTTTAAATCTTTCCCTTGTGTGTCAAAGATAAATTCTGCAATCTAAAGGAATTCTAAGCATTAATTTCATTACTTTGCTTATTATGCTTTAAGAATGTTGTTTTCCTTACCTTCCATTGTTAGCCAATCACCCCTAGCCCCATTACAACCCTTAACTTCTATCTTGAGTGTTATGTGTTTTAATTTGTGGAGTTTGAATTTGGTATGAGCATATGGTGTCACTGGTTCTCGCATCTAAGTAGTAGCATTCCATTCATGAGATCATATCTAAACATGCTTCTTAACTCTAGAAATTGCGTTCTTTGTGATACATATATGTGAGCATTCGTTTTCATATCTACATCAATCTTCTCACATATGACTAGTGTAGGGTGTGGAGTTAGAAAATCTGAGTGAAAATAGAGTGTATATCTTGTGAGGAATTGAGGGAATTCTCTAAGGCATGTTACTACATTCAAAGCATTGTTTTACTTGATTACTTGTGAATTAGTAAGTAGTGGCTTTAATTAAGTATGTGCTTGTGTAATGATGACTCAAATTTGTGGGGATAACAATCTTTAACATGTCATGTGCATTGGAAATCCCTGAGACAAACGTTGGAAGGTTTAGGTTCTGTTTTGGTTAGATTGTTTCGTTTTGTTTTCTTTGTTTTGTTTGTTTTGCTCGAGGACTAGCAAAAGCTAAGTGTGGGGGAATTTGATAGGAGCATATTTATGCGCCTTAGTTAGCTAGTTCTTATGCATTCTTGTTATGTTTTCGTCGTTAAAGTAGTCTTTTAAGCTATTTTCATGTGTTTTCAGGGTTAAAGGACGTATTACACGAAATGATGCAAGTTGGAGCTTTTGGAGCGAAACGTGAGCTTGGATTGAAAAGGACATGCTTGGAACACAAGGTTGGGACGGAATTGAAGAGTTGAAAGATTCGAGGTGTCCTACTTGAAGTAGGAAAGCTAAGCCTAAAAGTTTCCATTTTGGGCCGATCTTTCCTAAATCGGAATTGGTAACCAAAGTTTCTAAAGTTGGAAGTTTCTATTCTTGGAGGTTTCCAATTTCGAGAGTTTCTATTCTCGGCGTTGGGCTTTTAGATGACCTAAACCCAAATTTCCTTGTGGACCTTCAACCCATGCTGAACCCTAGGGCCTAATTACTTAAAATCTGCCATGTTAAACCCTAGCCCATTCCTCCTAAACCCAAGCCGCACCTAACCCTAGCCCATTGTTAAAAATCTGATTTCATTAGGGTTTTGAAAGGCCTATATATATGCTCCTAATGCTTGCAGCCGAATATTGATTCTCCATATTCAGAAATTAGTCTAAAACCCTAGCCCCCTTCCCCTAGCCGCACCCCATCATTCATTCTACACAAATCAGAAAACCATCTCATTGCCGTAACCAATCATCCATTTTCCAGCAGCCACCATCCATTCCAGCAACCTTCCACCACCTTGCCGAGCCACCATACACCTCCCTTACCCTTGCCGCACCACCCTATCATCCCAATTCCAGCCCTAAACCAAAATCACACCCAAACAGCCCTAAACCCTCATTGCTGCAGCAAGGAGAAGAAGAAAGAGGACTTTCTGTGCAGAAATTCAAAGTGGATTTCTTGGCATTTTAGGTGTAATCTTTCTTACGTCTTTGATGTTTCAATTAAATAAACTTATTGTTGTGAGTATGAGGACTTAAACCCCCTTAGTTGGGGGGTGATTCGAAACCATGTACATGCTTGCAATTTGATTCGATTACATTCAGTTGTTATTTCATAAGTTATGGATTCAATTCGTTCATCTATTTGATTGATAATTTATTTGTGTATGTTGATTGAGAGTGCACGCTTAGTTTTCACGCATAAATATGATGCTAGATTATGAGGGAGTTTCACCTAATAGTTACAATCTTATAATCACAAGTAGTGAAGGTCGTTTGAAACCGATCGCGTTGAATGAATTCTTAGCATAAGTTTCATGCAATTCATAGTAACGAATGCTTCGTCAATGCTTATGTGTTTCATAGAACGTAATGATTCTTGCTTGTATCTCTATTATGCAATTCATGTAGGGAACTTGTAGGGAATGTTTTAGGTTGTCGTATGCAATCATCCAACTTAATAACTTATGGAAAAACTGAGGATTAATTAGTGCAATTCACGGTTAATTTGGGGCGTTGAGTATTCGTAATTTATTGGAAGAACAACTGAAAATCGTTTTGCTTGCAAGTGTGACATGTGTGGAGAAGAACCTCCTAACTAGCCTTTTATCCATTCTTTTCACCAAAATCGTTTTACAATCTGTTTTAATTTAAGTTTCTGTTTTGTTTTAAAATTTCGTCCAAAACAAATCCCCCTTTAGGTTAGAGTCTTAGATTAGTTAGAAAGTGTTTTGATTTGTGTTTCTAGGTGTTTTGATTCAAGTTTTCATCAAATTTCGTCCAAATTAGTGTAGGTGCTCAAAACTGCCCAGAAAGTGGTTTTTAGGCAGTTTTGAGCCTTCTAGTTGCTGTTTTAGTTTTTAGGTTTGTTTAAGTGTTTTAACTTTTAGTTTTGTATTCTTTGAGTCTAGTTTAGTGTTCTAAACTTTGTTTTTAAGTTTTTAAGTCAGTTTCCAAGTGTTTAGCAATCCCTCCTAATCCCCGGTCTAGAACGATCCCTACTTACATCTTCACTACAATTTGACAAAAAGAGGGTTTAATTTGTGTGCTAGTAAAATATCATATCAATAAGCATCAACAAGGCATTCGTAACTATGAAAAGCATGATACTCTTGCCAGGAATCTACTTAACACGATCGTGACTAGCGACCTTTACTACTTGCGAATATAAATTCATAACGATTAGATGAAACAAACTTATATCCTAGCATCAAATTCAAGCATGCAAATTAAGCGTGCACTCTCAATCAACATACAAGAATAAGCTCTAAATCAAACGGTTAAGCAAATTGTATTCACGACTTATGCAACGATAACTGGAAGTAATCAACTTATTTCACATAAATAATCATGGTTTTGAATCCCCCCTTAGCCAAGGGGGGTTTAGTTCCTCATACTCGCAAAGCAAAGATACATAAATTTAGAAATTAAAATCCAAAGAAAGAAAACACCTAGAAGGCTCCAACTTGGCAGCAAGATCATCAACGAATTCTCCTTCCTCCTTGCTGTGGCAGAGAACTTTAGAACAGGTTTTGGGTGGTATTTAGGGTGTAGAATGGATGGGGAATGGTAGGGAAAGGTTTAGGGTTGATGGGTGGTGCGGCTAGGGTTGTTTTTGGGCAGAAATTAGGGACTTTGGTGATGGAAAGGTGTGGCAAAGGGCAAGCAACAAATTCTGGCGTGAATGATGTGAATGGGAGATCCTCCCTTCGGCATAGAATGAAAACACATATATATAGGCACCACAAACCCTAGAGAAATCAGATTAGGGAATGGGCTAGGGTTTAGGTTCAGCCAAGGGTTAAAATCCACAAGGAATTAGGTTAAAATCCACAAGGAATTAGGTTAAAACAATCAGATTTTTAGTGGGAATAAGGCCTAAGGTGCGGCTAGGGTTAGGGTTAGAGATGGGCCTTCTAGAATGCCTTGCAAGGCAAGGATTTCAGATATTCTAGAGGCCTAGGTGCGGCTAGGGTTAGGATCCACAAGGAATTTAGGGTTTAGGTTATCTAAAAGCCCAAAGCCAAAAATAGAAACTCTCGAGAATGGAAACCTCCAAGAATAGAAACTTCCAACTTTAGAAACTTTGGTTTCCAAATTTGAATTCTTTGTTCTTCACTTTCATATCTTCATTTCTTAAGCTCCTTTGACCTTCAAACTCGTCCATTTCTTGTGCTCCATTAGCATACACAACATTCCAGCTCAATTTTGCTCTAAAATGCTCCATTTCGCACTTCTTTGCATACTTTGTCTCTAAAACCTGAAACGGCACGAAACTGACTTTAAACATTGAAATAACTCAAGAAAAACAACATAAATGCATGAGAACGAGCCCACTAAGTCGCATAAATATGCTCCTATCAATTGGGCAGAGAGTGCTATTGTTCAATTCCCGTTTACGTTTGTTTCCCGGTAAGTTACGTTCTAAGTGGATTGGACCGTTTGTTATTACTAATGTTTTTGTTCATGGTGCAGTCCAAATCCAAAGCTTGAAAACGGGACAAGAATTCAAGGTGAACGGGCATCGTTTGAAGCCCTATTATGAAAACTTTGTGGAGCATGCCGTGGATGACATACCCTTGGATGCCGTGGATGACATACCCTTGAAGCGCTACTGAGGAGGCAACCCATGCATTCAACAAAGGAAGACCGAGGAAGCACTCCAATTCCAGATTTGCGTTCCTAAACTCTTCTCTTTGTTGTTGATTTCGTTTCTGCCATGTTTAGTGTGTTCATTGCTGTTTGTTTGTTTATTTTGTTATTTGTGTTAGTTTATGCTTGAAACATTGAGGACAATGTTTGATTTAAGTGTGGGGGGGTAACCAAAGTGTTTTGATGCAAATTCGTAGGGTTTGTCACCCATAATTTCAAATGTTGTTTCTTGCTGTTTTAGGTGGTTTTAGGCTGTTTTGGTGTGTTTTAATGTGTTTTGACATAAAAATTCGAAAATCCCATAAAAATTTGAAAAAATGTCTTGAAAAAACCCAAAAAGAGTCGTTTTAAAGTGTTTTAAAGATGTTTTGTGTGTTTGTTTGTGTCTTAGGGTACCTTCCAACAATGATGAGGATTCAGTTTTTAATTGCATGATTGTTAAAGAGAGTTATAAACATGTATAAAAGTTTGATTTACTCTTGGGTTTATGCTTGGTTGTGGTTATAACTTATGAATTCACATGTAATCATAAAAGAAAAAAATTAGTTTTTGTAACATGCTTGAAGGAAGGAACTCAAACAAACGCTACAACCTTGTGAGACTTGAGCCTAAACGTTTATTTGGAGAGTTAAAATCTGTGCATTCTTGTTTTCTAAAGTCGTTGCATGATCTCATTATTCTTTGCTTGGTTACTACTTAGAAGGCGTTTCATCATTTAGTTCCAAATGCTAGAACTCATGCCAATTTCATTCAAAACATGTTATTGAATTGCATAACACATATTCAAGATGAAGTTAGTAGTTACCACCATAGCCAAAAAGCCTTCATTCCATGCATTCGTTTTTGTAGGTTTAACCCCGTTGAGCCTTGTTTAGCCTATGTTGTTTGTTAACCCACATTATCCTTACCTAGCCTAGATTAGGATTATCCATACCCTTAGAACGTAGTTAAGCATGACTCAAGATGAATTCCTTTGATCGTGGCATTGCAGAAACATGAGTGTGGGGGAAGGAACTTTTGTGTGCCAAAATAAATAGAAGGGCACGGGTTAGGAGAAAAAAAAAACAAAAGAAAAATTCGTGCAAAATAGAGAGAAAAAAGACAAAGTTGTGAAAAGTATGAAAAAGAGTTGGAAGAGCATAAAATGAGCTCTAAGTTGTTGGTTGTTGAAGAAAGGGTCCAAAAAGTTGCATTTGACCCTAAGTATGCATGCGTATTCCCCTCTGTGTTTAAAGTTGTTTTCTGCACTCTAAAGTGAATTCTAAGTGTCAATTTCATTGCTTTGCTTACTATTGTTTTAAGAACGTTTGTTTATCCTTTACCCTTCTTTGTTAGCCAATACCCCCAGCCCCGTTACAACCCTTTACTTTAATCTTGAGTGTTATGTGTTTCAGTTGTGGAGTTTAAAATTGGTACGAGCATATGGTGTCACTGGTTCTCGCATCTAAGTAGTAGCATTCCATTCATGAGATCATATTGATAAACATGTTCATTAACTCCGAAAAGTGCTTTCTTTGTTATACATATATGTGAGCATTCGTTTTCATATTCACATCTATCTTCTCAGATATAACTAGTATAGGGTGTGTAGTTAGAAAATCTGAGTGAAAATAGAGTGCATATCTAGTAAGGAATTGAGGGAATTCTCTAAGGCATGTTACTACATTCAAAACATTGTTTTAATTGGTTAATTGTGAACTAATGAGTAGTGACTATGAGGATGTTTTGGTGCAGGTGGATAACTTGATATTTCCAGCGGATTTCTATGTTTTAGAGATGGAGGACTCACCAAATGTCACCCCATTGCCGATTTTACTTGGGAGGCCCTTCATGAAAACAGCATGCACCAAGATCGATGTGTTCAAAGGGACGTTAACAATGGAATTCGATGGGGAGATTATTAACTTTAACATTTCTGAAGCTATGAAATTTCCTAAAGATGATCATTCTTTTTTTGGATGAATTGGCGCAGGATTATCTTGATATGTTGGAAAACGATCCCCTCGAAACAACAATTGCACAAGGAATTGGAATGACACCTAATCTTGCCGTACCTAAGGATGAATATGCCGAGCTTGTGGCTGCCTTGGAATCATTACCACAACATAATGGTACGCTTCTAAATCCAATTCCAATTCCCGTTTCCACTAATACGTTGTTACCTTCTGTGATTCAGGCCCCCGTTCTTGAGCTTAAACCATTGCTGGATCATTTAAAGTATGTATTTCTGGGAGATGAAGAGACGTTGCCCGTCATTGTCTCTTCATCACTCACGGCATTAGAGGAGGAAAAATTGATTCGGGTGTTGAAATAGCACAAAACAGCCATTAGATGGACATTGGCTAATATTAAGGGGATTAGCCCTACAACATGCATGCATCGCATATTTCTTGAGGAGGGGGCTAAACCAACTCGAGAGGCTCAACGCCGACTCAACCCTCCAATGATGGAAGTTGTGAAAAAGGAGATTATAAAGCTTCTCGATTGTTGAGTGATATATCCAATTTCGGATAGCCGTTGGGTCTCACCGGTACAAGTTGTTCCAAAGAAGTCAGGAGTCACGGTGGTGAAGAATGCCGAGGATGAGCTTGTCCCAACCCGTATCCAAACAGGTTGGAGAGTGTGCATTGACTATAGGAAGCTCAACAACACCACAAGGAATGACCACTTTCCATTCCCATTCATTGACCAAATGCTTGAAAGGTTAGCCGGTCATTCTTTTTATTGTTTTCTTGACGGTTATTCGGGATATAATCAAATTATCATAGCTCTGGACGACCAAGAAAAGACCACCTTCACGTGCCCATTTGGTACTTTTGCTTACCGCCGCATGCCATTCGGTTTATGCAATGCACTGGCCATGTTCCAACGATGCATGGTAAGTATCTTTTCAGATTTTATTGAGAAGATTATTGAGTTATTCATGGATGATTTTAGTGTCTTTGGCGATTCGTTTGATGGTTGCTTGGAAAATCTCACATTAATCTTAAAACGATGCATGGAAACTAACCTTGTTTTAAATTGGGAAAAGTGTCACTTTATGGTAAAACAAGGCATAGTTTTAGGGCATATCGTTTCGGAAAGGGGAATTAAGGTTGATAAATCGAAAAAAGATCTTGTACGCTACTTACTGATAGGACCATATTTATGCGCCTTAGTTAGCTAGTTCTTATGCATTTTCGTTATGTTTTCTTCGTTAAAGTAGTCTTTTAAGCTAGTTCATGTGTTTTCAGGTTTAAAGGACATATTACATGAAATGGTGCGAAATGGAGCATTTTAGAGCAAAATTGAGCCGGAATGTTGTGTAGGCTAATGGAGCATGAGGAATGGACGAGCTTGAAGGTCAAAGGAGCTTAAGACATGAAGAAATGGAAGTGAAGAACAAAGAAGTCGGAATTGGCAACCAAAGTTTCTAAAGTTGGAAGTTTCTATTCTTGGAGGTTTCCATTTTCGTGAGTTTCTATTCTTGGCTTTGGGCTTTTAGATGACATAAACCCTAAACTCCTTGTGGACCCTAAGCCTAGGCCGCACCTAAACCCTAATCCTAGCCCACTTAATCAGCCACACCCTAGGGCCTAATCATTTAATTTCTGCCAAGTTAAACCCTAATCCATCTACCCTAAGCCCATGCCGCATCTAATGTTCTAGAAAACCTATTTTCTGGTGGATTTCCAACCCCTTGCCGCACCCAAACCCTAGCCCATTTGTCTAACCTGATTTCTTTAGGGTTTGGCTGCTTATATATATGTGGTTATACATCCTTTGGCCATCATCACCCACTGTACAAATCAGAAATCGCCTAAACCCTATTTCCCCACCTTGCCGCAGCCTTCATCCATTCCAGCCACCATTATACACCTCCATACACCACCCACACACCTTGCCGCACCACCATACCATCCTAATTCCCTTCCTAAACCAAAATCACATCCAAAAGTCCCCTTAACCATCTCTGCCGCAGCAAGGAGAAGAGAAGAGGAGCTTGACGTGCAGAAATTCAAGTTGGAATTCTTGGGCGTTTTAGGTGTAATCTTTCTTATGTCTTCGATGTTTCAATTCAATAAACTTTATGTTGTGAGTATGAGGAACTAAACCCCCTTAGTTGGGGGGTAATTCGAAACCATGTCCATGCTTGCAATTTGATTCGATTACATTCAGTTGTTATTTCATAAGTTGTGGATTCAATTCGTTCATCTATTTGATTGATAACTTATTTGTGTATGTTGATTGAGAGTGCACGCTTAGTTTTCATGCATGAATATGATGCTAGATTATGAGGGAGTTTCACCTAATAGTTACAATCTTATAATCACAAGTAGTGAAGATCGCTTGAAAACGATCGCGTTGAATGAATTCTTAGCATAAGTTTCATGCAATTCATAGTAACAAATGCTTCGTCAATGCTTATGTTTTTCATAGAACGTAATGATTCTTGCTTGTATCTCTATTATGCAATTCATGTAGGGAACTTGTAGGGAATGTTTTGGGTTGTCGTATGCAATCATCCAACTTAATAACTTGTGGAAAAACTGAGGATTAATTAGTGCAATTCACGGTTAATTTGGGGCGTTGAGTATTCATAGTTTATCGGAAGAACAACTGAAAATCGTTTTGTTTGCAAGTGTGACATGTGTGGAGAAGAACCTCCTAACTAGCCTTTTAACCATCTATTTCACCAAAATCGTTTTTACAATCTGTGTTAGTTAAAGTTTCTGTTTTTGTGTTAAATTTTCGTCCAAAACAAATCCCCCTTTAATTTGAAGTCTTAGATTAGTTAGAAAGTGTTTTGATTTGTGTTTCTAAGTATTTTGATTCAAGTTTTCATCAAATTTCGTCCAAATTAGTGTAGGTGCTCAAAACTGCCCAGAAAGTGGTTTTTAGGCAGTTTTGAGCCTTCTAGTTGCTGTTTTGGTTTTTAGGTTTGGTTAAGTGTTTTAACTTTTAGTTATGCATTCTTTGAGTCTAGTTTAGTGTTTTAAACTTTGTTTTTGAGTTTTTAAGTCAGTTTCCAAGTGTTTAGCAATCCCTCCTAATCCCCGGTTTAGAACGATCCCTACTTACATCTTCACTACAATTTGACAAAAAGAGGGTTTAATTTGAGTGCTAGTTAATATCATATCACTTACCCTCTCCGACTTCGGTTAGAGAGGTTCGTTCTTTTCTGGGATATGCAGGATTTTATAGGCGATTCATCAAGGATTTTTCAAGGATTTCCACACCCCTATGCCGACTTCTCCAAAAGGATGTGCCCTTCGAGTTCAACGAGGAGTGTGAAGAGGTGTTCAAACACCTTAAAGAGATGCTAACTTCGGCCCCCATCATTCGGCCACCAGATTGGAGCATTCCCTTCGAGCTTATGTGCGATGTGTCCGATTATGCTCTAGGAGCTGTTTTGGGACAAAGGAAGGACAAACAGCCACACGTCATATATTATGCCTCTCGGACCTTGAACGATGCTCAATTGAACTATTCCACAACGGAAAAAGAACTTTTTGCCGTTGTTTTTGCTTTAGATAAGTTTCGCTCTTATTTACTTGGTACTAAAGTAATAATTTACACTGATCATGCTGATATGATAATAACTAGCACTCAAATTAAACCCTCTTTTTATCAATTGTAGTAAGTATGTAAGTAGGGATCGTTCTAGGCCGGGGATTAGGAGGGATTGCTAAATCACTCGAAAACTGACTCAAAAACGTAAAAACAAAGTTTAAAACACTAAACTAGACTCAAAGAATGCAAAACTAAACTTTAAAACACTAAAACAAACCAAAAGACTCAAAACAGCACCAAAACACTCAAAACTGCCTTAAAAACACAATATGGGCAGTTTTGAACACTAGACACACACTTGGACGAAATTAGGTTTTAACTTGACTCAAGACACTTAAAAAAACACAAACTAAATTGATTTCTAACTAATATGACTCAACAAAGTAAGGGGGATTGATTTTGGACGAATTTAAAAACAAAACAAAACTTTGTAAACTAAAACAGATTTCAAAACGAAATTGGTTAAAGTGAATGGATGGAAGGCTAGCTAAGGGGTTCTTCTCCACACATGTCACACTTGCATACGAAACGATTTCCAATTGCTTCTCAATAAACCATGAATTCTCAACGCCCCAAGTTAATTAGGTCCGCTTAAATTAATCCTCAGATTTTCCTTAAGTTATTGAATTGGATGAATTGCATACGACAACCCAAAGCATTCCCCACAAGTTCCCTACATGAAAGCGCATAATAGAGATTCAAGCAAGGATCATTAATTTCTATGAAAATCATAAGCATTGACGAGGCACTCGTAACTATGAAAGCACATGATACTTATGCCAAGAATTTACTTAACACGATTGTGATCAACAACCTTTACTACTTGTGAATATAAGTTCATAACGATTAGGTGAAATTCCCTTATATCCTAGCATCAAATTCATGCATGCAAACTAAGTGTCGACCCTCAATCAACATACAAGAATAAGTTTTAATTCACATAGATAAGCAAATTGAAATCACAACTTATGAAACGCAATTAGAAGTAATCAAATCATATAGCAAGCATAAACATGGTTTCGAATCCCCCCCTAGCCAAGGGGGTTTAGTTCCTCATACTCGCAATTACACAAAGATAACTTAAATTAAACATTGAAATCAGAGATAGAAAACACCTAGAAACGCTCCAACACTCCCAATGCTTGGGCATAGGCACGGCACAAGGTTGTTCCTTCTCCTTCCTTCCTTGCAATAGTCACGGTACAAGAGAGATGAATGTGGTTGAGGGATGTATGAATGTAGGAAAATATGGTAGAGGGTGGTGACTAAATGGTGCAGCCAAGGATGGTATTTATAGGCTGAAATTCGCAGCCCCTATGTATCAAAGGAAAAGGATTTAAAAGCCTAATTTGTATAGGATAATAACACACAATCCTTGAAGGAAAAGGCTAAGGCTTTTAGAAACCAAGGGGGAAAGGAATAATCAGGTTTCTAGAAGTCCTAGAAAGGTTTGGGGCGTCACTTTTGTAGGACAAGGGATAAGGCCTTCTAGAAAGGTTGTTTTGTGGCTGATTTCTAGAGAAACAAGGGATAAGGTGTGGCACGTTTGTAGGAAGGGATAAAGCTTCTAGAAATCAGGTTTTAGGTCTCCAAATAGGAAAAGAAATCCCTTTTGTAGCTGAAATCTTTATGCATTAGGATTAGGGAAAGAGAGGATAGGATAAGGTTTGTTTGGATAAGATAAGCTAAGATAAAGTTATCGATAATGTTTTGGATAAGGTTTCTTCACTTGAGCTGATTCTTTGGCTTTAACTTTCCTTCTTCAAGGAGGAAACCTTGCTTGAGTAGGAATCTTCATTCTTCTAGGAATCCATCTTTGACTACGAATCCATCCTTAACTAGAACTCCTCCGTTGATTAGGAATCCTTCTTCAGTTAGGAATCCTTCGTTGATTAGGAATCCTTCTTCAATTAGGACTCCTCAAATCTTCAAATCTTCATTCTCGCCCATTCCCTTGGCTCCAAGTATGTGACTTCCATTCCAAGCTCCATTTTGCTCCAAAAGGCTCCAAATTGCATCATTTTATGTAATATGCCCTTAAAACCTGAAAACACATGAAACTAGCTTAAAAGACTACTTTAAACTAAGAAAACATAACAAAAATGCATAAGAACTAGCTAACTAAGGCATATAAATATGCTCCTATCAAATTCCCCCACACTTAGCTTTTGCTAGTCCTCGAGCAAAACAAAACGAAACAAAGTAAAAACGAAACGAAACAAAATAATCAAAACATAACCTAAACCTTCCGACGTTTGCCTCAGGGATTTCCAATGCACATGACATATTAAAAATCATCATTCCCACAGATTTTAGTGATCTTCACACTTAAGCACATACTTAATCATAGTCACCACGTACTAGTTCACATTTAATCGATTAAAACATGATTTTAAATGTAGTAACATGCCTTAGAGAATTTGCTCAATTTTCACACAGATTTTCTGACTACACACCCTATACTAGTTATATGTGAGAAGATTGATGTAAATATGAAAACGAATGCTAACATATATGTATAACAAAGAAAACACTTTTCGAAGTTAATAAGCATGTTTATCAATATGATCTCATGAATGGAATGCTACTACTTAGATGCGAGAACCAGTGACACCATATGCTCATACCAATTTTAAACTCCACAAATTGAAACACATAACACTCAAGATTAAAGTGAAGGGTTGTAACGGAGCTTGGGGTATTGGCTAACAAAGAAGGGTAAATGATAAACAAACGTTCTTAAAACAATAGTAAGCAAAGCAATGAAATTGACACTTAGAATTCACTTTAGAGTGCAGAAAACAACTTTAAACACAAAGGGGAATACGCATGCATACTTAGGGTCAAATGCAACTTTTTGGACCCTTTCTTCAACAACCAACAACTTAGAGCTCATTTTTATGCTCTTCCAACTCCTTTTCATAATTTTCACAACTTTTTCTTTTATCCATGTGAATTCATAAGTTATAACCACAACCAAGCATAAACCAAAGAGTAAATCAAACTTTTATCCATGTTTATAACTCTCTTTAACAATCATGCAATTACAAACCAAATCGTCATCATTGTGTTGGAAGGTACCCTAAGACAAACAAACACACAAAAACAACTATTTTTGGGTTTTTCAAAACAATTTTTCAAATTTTTATGGGATTTTCGGATTTTTAAGTCAAAACATACTAAAACACTCTAAAACAACTTAAAACACTTAAAAACAGCAAGGAACAACATTGTAAGTTATGAGTGATAAAACCCTACGAATTTGCATCAAAACACTTTGGTTACCCCCCCCCCCACACTTAAATCAAACATTGTCCTCAATGTTTCAAGCATAAACTAACACACATAACACGTAAACAAACAAACAGCAACTAACATAACAAACATGGCAGAAACGAAATAAACAACAAAGAGAAGGGTTTAGGAACGCAAATCTGGAATTGGAGTGCTCTCTAGGTCTTCCTTTGTTGAATGCATGGGTTCCCTCCCAAGTAGCGCTTTCTTTAACGTCTTGCAGCCAGACGATGCCCCATTGAAGGTTTATGGAACCCCACGGCATGGAGGGGTTTTTCCACAACCTGTCCTACGAAATACTTCATTCTTTGGGTCCTTGAATGGGATGGGATAATGATCCTTTCTTATTGTCATGTTTTGCTTCTCTAAATCAACACGAACTCTCCCACCACGTTGTCTTCGATTAGGTACCTGCACCATACAAGGTAACAACCTATTAGTTGAAATGGGATTCGAAATTGAAATAGGTGGCTTACCTTTGTACGGCAAAGAAGTGGTAGTGATGCGTAAAATAACTAAACACACAAATTAAACCCTCTTTTGACAAATGTAGTAAAGTATGCAACACTAAAGTTTAAAACTGACTTAGGAGGGATTGCTAAACTCTTGGAAACTGACTTAAAAACTCAAAAACAAAGTTTAAAACACTAAACTAGACTCAAAGAATGCAACACTAAAGGTTAAAACACTTAAACAAACCTAAAACTCAAAACAGCAACCTAATGACTCAAAACTGCCTAAAAACCACTTTCTGGGCAGTTTTGAGAACCTAACAAGAACTTGGACGAATTTGGGTGAAAACTTGAATCAAAACACTTAGAAACACAAATAAAAACACTTTCTAACTAATCTAAGACTTCAAAATAAAGGGGGATTTGTTTTGGACGAAAATTAACTAACAAAACAGATTGCAAATTAAAAACAGATTGTAAAACGAAATTAGATGAAACTATGGATGATGGATTAGTTAGAGGCTCTTTCTCCACACATGACAAGTATGCAAACGACTCAATTTCCAGTTATTCCTTCATAGAATTACGAATGACAATGCCCCAAATTAACTGTGACATCACTAGTTAATTCTCAAGTTTTACTTGTGTTATCGGATTGGATGACATCATTCGACAACCCGAAGCATTCCTTAAAAGTTCCCTACATGACATCATAATAAAGATACGATCAAAGATCATTACATTCAATGAAAACTATAAGCATTGACAAAGCACTTGCAACTATGACATCATGTCACTCATGCTAAGAATTGGACTTAACGCGATCGTGACTAGCGACCTTCACTACATATGAATATAAGTGTGTGACGATTATGTGAAACAACCTTATATTCTAGCATCATATTCATGCAAGCCAATTAAGTGTCGACCCCTAATTAACAAACACAAATAAGTTATTATTCGCACAGTTAAGCCAATTGCATTCACGATTCAAGAATTTATAACTGGAATTTATCAAATCAAATTGCACACATAGTCATGGCTTCGAAATCACCCCTAACCAATAGGGGTTTAGCCACTCATGTTCATAGCAAAACGAAAGAGAAAGAAATTACACATTGAAATTATGAAACGAATTACACCTAGAATGCACCAACGATGAAGCTTGAACATCCAAGGATCCTTCCTTCTTCCTCCTTGCTGCAACACACAAGTGGGTGAGTTTTGGGGCTTATGGATGGTGTAGAATGATGGGTTTATGGCTGGGATAGGTGTATGGGACGGCTAGGGTGGTTTTGGGTCAGAAAATATGGTGAATGGTGAAGGAATGGGGCTGTTGAAGACGGAGAATGGTTTCTGGCGTGAAGGATTATTTTCTGGATGAATGGTGATGTTTGTGGCTACACAAGAATGATGATTTAAAGGGATTAGGAAATTAAAAACCCTAGACTCTTTTGGTAAACAGAAATTTAGTCCAAAGCTTCTAGAAATAGGAAATTAAATCAGAAACTTAAGGGAAATTAGCCAAAAGGTGCGGCACTAACCTAAAACAGATTAGGAAGGTGTTTTAGGTCAGATTTTGGGAAAGAAACCCTCTCCCTTGCACGGCAAGGAAAAGGAAAGGATGAGGGAGGTGCGGCAAAGGTCCTAGAGTGGGTTAGGGCTTTGTTTGGTGTCCCAAAGTGCTTAAAAGGTATTCAAGGTGGCTGGAAATCAAGGACATTTAGAAATAGGGAAGGTCAACCAAAATAGGAAACCTTGGCTTAACTTTCCTACTTCAAGTAGGAATTGATAGGAGCCTATTTATGCGCCTTAGTTAGCTAGTTCTTATGCATTTTCATGGTGTTTTCTTAGTTAACGTAGCCTTTTAAGCTAGTTTTATGTGTTTTCAGGTTTTAAAGACAAAGTATGAAAGGAAGTGCAACATGGAGCATAATTGAGCTAAAATGGCGTTTTTACTTATGGAGCACAAGGAAGGGACGAGTTGAAGGTCAAAGGAGTTTAAGAAATGAAGAAATGAAAGTGAAGAACAAAGAATTCAGAATTAGAAACCAAAGTTTCTAAAGTTGGAAGTTTCTATTCTTGGAGGTTTCCATTTTTGAGAGTTTCTATTCTTGGCGTTGGGCTTCTAGATGACCCATCCTTACCTTCTTGGACAATGCCGCACCTTCCAAGCCCAATCCCTTTCAGATTTGGACCCCTTGCCGCACCTAGGCCTTCTAGAGCCTCCCTTGTGCCTTGCCTTGCAAGGCTTTGTAGAAACCCTATTTTCTGGTGGACTTTAAGCCCTTTGCCGCACCTAAACCCTAGCCCATTGCTTCAACCTGATTTCCCTAGGGTTTGTGGTGCCTATATATATGTGTTCTCAAGCCTTGCCGCATATACCACCCCCTCCACAAGTCAGAAATTCGTCTAACACATTCATCACACCTTGCCGCAGCTTCCCTTCACCAATCTGCCATATTTCCACACTTTGCCGCAACCCCCATGTCCCTAAAACACTACCATATCATTCCTTACTTATTCATCCATCCAAATAACCCCTAGAACCTGTCTCTAGTCCTTGTGCCGCAGCCAAAAGGAGGAGAGAAACCTTGGGACGTTCATGCCATTCAATTGAGGGTTGCTGGAACGTTTTAGGTGTTGTCTTTCCTTTGAATTCCATGTTTAATTTTGATATTCTTTGTGTTGTGAGTATGAGGAACTAAACCCCCCTTGGTTAGGGGGGAATTCGAAACCATGTACATGCTTGCAATATGGTTTGATTACATTCAGTTGTTATTTCATAAGTTGTGGATTCGATTCGTTCATCTACTTGATTGATAACTGATATGATATTAACTAGCACTCAAATTAAACCCTCTTTTTGTCAAATTGTAGCAAAGATGTAAGTAGGGATCGTTCTAGACCGGGGATTAGGAGGGATTGCTAAACACTTGGAAATTGACTTAAAAACTCAAAAACAAAGTTTAAAACACTAAACTATACTCAAAGAATGCAAAACTAAAGGTTAAAATACTTAAACAAACCTAAAACTCAAAACAGCAACCTAATGACTCAAAACTGCCTAAAAACCACTTTCTGGGCAGTTTTGAGAACCTAACAAGAACTTAGACGAATTTGAGTGAAAACTTGAATCAAAACACTTAGAAACACAAATCAAAACACTTTCTAACTAATCTAAGACTTCAAAATAAAGGGGGATTTGTTTTGGACGAAAATTGAAAACAAAACAGAAACTTTAAACAAAACAGATTGTAAAACGTTTTTGGATGAAAAGGATGGATAAAAGGCTAGTTAGGAGGTTCTTCTCCACACATGTCACACTTGCAAACAAAACGATTTTCAGTTGTTCTTCCAATAAATTATGAATACTCAACGCCCCAAATTAACCGTGAATTGCACTAATTAACCCTCAGTTTTTCCACAAGTTATTAAGTTGGATGATTGCATACGACAACCCAAAACATTCCCTACAAGTTCCCTACATGAATTGCATAATAGAGAAACAAGCAAGAATCATTACGTTCTATGAAAAACATAAGCATTGACGAAGCATTCGTTACTATGAATTGCATGAAACTTATGCTAAGAATTCATTCAACGCGATCGTTTTCAAGCGATCTTCACTACTTGTGATTATAAGATTGTAACTATTAGGTGAAACTCCCTCATAATCTAGTATTGATATGTTATTTTACTAGCACACAAATTAAACCCTCTTTTTGTCAAATTGTAGTGAAGATGTAAGTAGGGATCGTTCTAGACCGGGGATTAGGAGGGATTGCTAAACACTTGGAAACTGACTTAAAAACTTAAAAACGAAGTTTAGAACACTAAACTAGACTCAAAGAATACAAAACTAAAAGTTAAAACACTTAAACAAACCTAAAAACTAAAACAGCAACTAGAAGGCTCAAAACTGCCTAAAAACCACTTTCTGGGCAGTTTTGAGCACCTACACTAATTTGGACGAAATTTGATGAAAACTTGAATCAAAACACCTAGAAACACAAATCAAAACACTTTCTAACTAATCTAAGACTCTAACCTAAAGGGGGATTTGTTTTGGACGAAATTTTAAAACGAAACAGAAACTTAAATTAAAACAGATTGTAAAACGATTTTGGTGAAAAGAATGGATAAAAGGCTAGTTAGGAGGTTCTTCTCCACACATGTCACACTTGCAAGCAAAACGATTTTCAGTTGTTCTTCCGATAAACTATGAATACTCAACGCCCCAAATTAACCGTGAATTGCACTAATTAATCCTCAGTTTTTCCACAAGTTATTAAGTTGGATGATTGCATACGACAACCCAAAACATTCCCTACAAGTTCCCTACATGAATTGCATAATAGAGATACAAGCAAGAATCATTACGTTCTATGAAAAACATAAGCATTGACGAAGCATTCGTTACTATGAATTGCATGAAACTTATGCTAAGAATTCATTCAACGCGATCGGTTTCAAGCGACCTTCACTACTTGTGATTATAAGATTGTAACTATTAGGTGAAACTCCCTCATAATCTAGGATCATATTTATGCATGAAAACTAAGCGTGCACTCTCAATCAACATACACAAATAAATTATCAATCAAATAGATGAACGAATTGAATCCATAACTTATGAAATAACAACTGAGTGTAATCGAATCAAATTGCAAGCATGTACATGGTTTCGAATCACCCCCCAACTAAGGGGGTTTAGTTCCTCATACTCACAACAATAAGTTTATTTAATTGAAACATCAAAGACGTAAGAAAGATTACACCTAAAATGCCCAAGAATTCCACTTTGAAATCTGCACAGAAACTTGCTTCTTCTCCTTGTTGCGGCAGTGAGGATTTAAGGGGTTTTTGGATGAATTTGGATGACTTTGGATGAGGGGGAATGGTGGAAAACTATCTAGGATAGGTGTAGCGCACGGCTAGGAGGGTTTTAGGTCAGAAACTATGGATTTGGGTGAAGGTTTGGCTCGGCAAAAGTGATGGACAGATTCTGGCGTGAATGGAGAATGGCTGAATGATTTTCTGATTTTGTGTAGAATGAATGATGATTTTCGGCTAGGGTGTTTAGGAGCATATAAATAGGCACCTAAAACCCTAATTAAATCAGATTGGGCTAGGGTTTGTGCGGCAATTAAGTGAACATGGGCTAGGGTTTGTAATCAGATTTTTAAAGAGAAAAGGGCCTAGGGTTCGGCCACTAAGTGGGCTAGGGCTAGGGTTTGTAACCAGATTTTGCATGTTAATTAGGTGGGCTTGGGTTAGGGTTTAGGTGCTGCATAGGTCCAAGAGGTAAGGATGGGTCATCCAAAAGCCCAAAGTCGAGAATAGAAACTCACGAAATTGGAAACCTCCAAGAATAGAAACTTCCACTTTTAGAAACTTTGGTTGCCAATTCCGATTTAGGAAAGATTAACCCAAAAAGGAAACTTTTAGGCTTAGCTCTCCTACTTCAAGTAGGAAACCTCAAATCGTCAACTCTTCAATTCCATCCCAACCTTGTGTTCCAAGCATGTCCTATTCAATCCAAGCTCACATTTTGCTCCAAAAGCTCCAAATTGCATCATTTCATGTAATACGTCCTTTAACCCTGAAAACACATGAAAGTAGCTTAAAAGACTACTTTAACGAAGAAAACATAACAAAAATGCATCAGAACTAGCTAACTAAGGCGCATAAATATGCTCCTATCAAGTATCATATTCATGCATGAAAACTAAGCGTGCACTCTCAATCAACATACACAAATAAATTATCAATCAAATAGATGAACGAATTGAATCCACAACTTATGAAATAACAACTGAATATAATCAAATCATATTGCAAGCATGTACATGGTTTCGAATTACCCCCCAACTAAGGGGGTTTAGTTCCTCATACTCACAACACAAAGTTTATTAAAATAAAACATGGAATTCAAAGGAAAGACAACACCTAAAACGTTCCAGCAACCCTCTATTGAATGGCATGAACGTCCCAAGCTTTCTCTCCTCCTCTTGGCTGCGGCACAAGGACTAGAGGCAGGTTCTAGGGGTTATTTGGATGGATGAGTAGGTAAGGGATGATATGGTAGTGTGTTGGGGACATGGGGGTTGCGGCAAGGGGTGTAAATATAGCAGATGGGTGAAGGAAGGCTGCGGCAAGGTGGGGGAAAATATTTGGACGAATTTCTGAATTGTGGAGGAGGTGGTGATGGCCAAAGGATGGATAACCACATATATATAGGCAGCAAAACCCTAAAGAAATCAGGTTAGACAAATGGGCTAGGGTTTGGGTGCGGCAAGGGGTTGGAAATCCACCAGAAAATAGGGTTTCTAGAACATTAGGTGCGGCATGGGCTTAGGGTAGATGGATTAGGGTTTAACTTGGCAGAAATTAAATGATTAGGCCCTAACACAAAGGTTGCTTCAAGAACCATGCAAGATGAGGGAATTGGAGTGGAGAACAAGGACCATACGGCCACTGCCCCCAAAGTGCTTAAATTGGCCGAAAGCACCATGGGGAAGAACGCTTACCTTGCTGCCACTTCATCACATCACATAGGTAAGCCACCTAATCCAAATCCAATTCCCATTAAAGTTGATAGGTGGTTCCCTTCTATGGTGCAGGTACCCAAGCAAATCCCCGATGGTGGGCACATGTACATGAACCATAGGCAACACAACGCACCCATCAACAAACATCACTATCCATTACCGTTCAAAGATGCAATGTATGAGAGTGCCGTGGGGCAGGTTGTGGAGGAGATCCCACTCCTTGCCGTGGGCTTCAATGGGGCATGATTGTGTTCTTCATCCGGCTGCAAGACGTAAAAGAAAGCGCTACTTGGGAGGCAACCCATGCAATTCAACAAAGGAAGCCAAAGGAATCACTCCAATTCTAGATTTGCGTTCCTAAACCCGTCTCTTTGTTGATTCTTTCTAATCTGCCAGTTTTGCTATTTCATTGCTGTTTGTGTGTTTCTTTTTGTTTAGTGTGATTTTATGCATGAAACATTGAGGACAATGTTTGATTTAAGTGTGGGGGGGTAACTAAGTGTTTTAGATGCAAATTCGTGGGATTTTATCACCCTTAACTTGGAGACTTGTTCCTTGCTGTTTTTAAGTATTTTTGAGCAGTTTTGGTGTGTTTTAGTGTGTTTTGAAGTAAAAATCCGACAATCACATAAAAATTTGAAAAATTTGTTTTAAAAACCCAAAAAGAGTTATTTTTGTGTGTTTGTTTGTGTCTTAGGGTACCTTCCAACACAATGATGAGGATTCGGTTTGTAATTACATGGCTGTTAAAGAGAGTGATTAACATGGATGAAAGTTTGATTTACTCTTTGTGTATGCTTAGTGTGGTTATAACTTATGAATTCACATGCAATCATAAAAGAAAAAAATCAGTTTTTGTAACATGCTTGAAGGAAGGAACTCAAACTAACGCTACAACCTTGTAAGACTTGAGCCTAAACGTTTATTTGGAGAGTTAAAATCTGTGCATTCTTTGTTTTCTAAAGTCGTTGCATGATCTCATTATTCTTTGCTTGGTTGCTACTTAGAAGGCGTTTCATCATTTAGTTCCAAATGCTAGAACTCATGCCCATTTCATTCAAAGCATGTTATTGATTTGCATAACACACATTCAAGATGAAGTTGTGTAGTGACCACCACCTTAGCCAAAAAGCCGTGTGCCCTATGTCATTGTGATTTGTAGGTTTTTAACCCCGTTGAGCCTTGTTTAGCCTATTCTTTGTTAACCCATGTTTTCCTCACTTAGCCTAGATTAGGACCATCCATACCCTTGTTCTTAAAGCATAGTAAAGCATGATTTAAATTGAATTCCTTTTGATTTATGTTGGCAGAAAACAAGTGTGGGGGAAGTATTTATTTTGTGATTTTGTGTGCCATAGGCTCGTGAGAAAAGAAAAGAAAAAAAAATGAAGAAAAAAAAATATGAAAAGGATGAGAAAAGAGTTCCAAAGTATTGTTTGTTGAAGTAAGGGTCCAAAACAATGAATTTGGACCAGGGATTAGGAGGGATTGCTAAACACTTGGAAACTGACTTAAAAACTCAAAAACAAATTTTAAAACACTAAACTAGACTCAAAGAATGCATAACTAAAAGTTAAAACACTTAACCAAACCTAAAAACCAAAACAGCAACTAGAAGGCTCAAAACTGCCTAAAAACCACTTTCTGGGCAGTTTTGAGCACCTACACTAATTTGGACGAAATTTGATGAAAACTTGAATCAAAATACTTAGAAACACAAATCAAAACACTTTCTAACTAATCTAAGACTTCAAATTAAAGGGGGATTTGTTTTGGACGAAAATTTAACACAAAAACAGAAACTTTAACTAACACAGATTGTAAAAATGATTTTGGTGAAATAGATGGTTAAAAGGCTAGTTAGGAGGTTCTTCTCCACACATGTCACACTTGCAAACAAAACGATTTTCAGTTGTTCTTCCGATAAACTATGAATACTCAACGCCCCAAGTTAACCGTGAATTGCACTAATTAACCCTCAGTTTTTCCACAAGTTATTAAGTTGGATGATTGCATACGACAACCCAAAACATTCCCTACAAGTTCCCTACATGAATTGCATAATAGAGATACAAGCAAGAATCATTACGTTCTATGAAAAACATAAGCATTTGTTACTATGAATTGCATGAAACTTATGCTAAGAATTCATTCAACGCGATCGTTTTCAAGCGATCTTCACTACTTGTGATTATAAGATTGTAACTATTAGGTGAAACTTCCTCATAATCTAGCATCATATTCATGCATGAAAACTAAGCGTGCACTCTCAATCAACATACACAAATAAGTTATCAATCAAATAGATGAACGAATTGAATCCATAACTTATGAAATAACAACTGAATGTAATCGAATCAAATTGCAAGCATGTACATGGTTTCGAATCACCCCCTAACTAAGGGGGTTTAGTTCCTCATACTCACAACATAAAGTTTATTGAATTGAAACATCGAAGACATAAGAAAGATTACACCTAAAACGCCCAAGAATTCCACTTTGAATTTCTGCATGTCAAGCTCCTCTTCTTCTTCTCCTTGCTGCGGCAGAGATGGTTTTGGGGGTTTTTGGATGTGGTTTTGGTTTACGAAGGGAGTTAGGATGGTATGGTGGTGCGGCAAGGGGTATGGATGGTGTATGGAAGTGTAGAATGGTGTATGAAGATGGATGGTGGCTGCGGCAAGGATGGGAAGTGGCTGGAATGGATGGAAGATGCGGCAAGGTGGGGAAATAGGGTTTAGACGATTTCTGATTTATGGAGAGGGAGATGATGTGCGGCTAGGGTGTAGAAATATATATATAGGCACTTAAAAACCCTAGCAAATCAGATTAGGGCCTCTAAAACACAAACCCATCAGAAATTAGGTTGAAACAATTAGAATTTTAGTGGGAAAAAGGGCCTAGGGTGCGGCTGGTATGTGGGCTAAGGTTAGGGTTTCTAGAAACCCTAACAAGGCAAGGCAAAGTGATTCTAGAGGGCCCAGGTGCGGCATAGGATGAAGGTCCATAAGGAATTTGGGTTTAGGTCATCTAAAAGCCCAAAGCCAAGAATAGAAACTCACAAAAATGGAAACCTCCAAGAATAGAAACCTCCAACTTTTAGAAACTTTGGTTGCCAATTCCGATTTAGGAAAGATCAACCCAAAATGGAAACTTTTAGGCTTAGCTTTCCTACTTCAAGTAGGAAACCTCAAATCTTCAACTCTTCAATTTCATCCCAACCTTGTGTTCCAAGCATGTCCTTTTCAATCCAAACTCACTTTTTGCTCCAAAAGCTCCAAATTGCATCATTTCATGTAATATGTCCTTTAAACCTGAAAACACATGAAAGTAGCTTAAAAGACTACTTTAACGAAGAAAACATAACAAAGATGCATAAGAACTAGCTAACTAAGGCGCATAAATATGCTCCTATCAATTCAATTTATGCATCTATGAACCTAGGCAAGTTAAAAAATGATGGGGTAATAACACAATTGGCCGATAGATCTAACGCCTATCGAAAGGGAGTTTTGGAAGATGTTCTTGTGCAGGTTAATCATTTAGTCTTCCCGGCGGATTTCTATGTTCTTGAGATGGATGAATCGGATCATGCTCCTTCATTGCCCATTCTCCTTGGACGGCCTTTCATGAAAACGGCTCAAACCAAGATTGATGTAGCCAAAGGAGAAGTAACTATGGCATTTGGTGGTGATATGATTTGTTTTAAAATTTCTGAATCCATTGAGACTCCTAACGTTGTTCGTTCTTGTTGTGTTATTGATACACTAGAAAAGATAGGGACGGATCATTCAGCCCCTAACACAAAGGTTGCTTCAAGAACCGTGCAAGATGAGGGAATTGGAGTGGAGCATGAGAACCCCACGGCCACTGCCCTTAAGATACCTAATGTGGCCGAGAATACCATGAGGAAAAAAGTTCATGTTGCTGCCACTTCATCACATCACATAGGTAAGCCACCTAATCCAAATCCAATTCCCATTAAAGTTGATAGGTGGTTCCCTTCTTTGGTGCAGGTACCCAAGAAAATCCCCGATGGTGGGCGCATGAACATGAACCTTAGGCAACACAATGCACCCATCAACAAACATCACTATCCATTTCCGTTCAAGGATGCAATGTACAAGAACTTTGTGGGGCAGGTTGTGGAGGAGATCCCACTCCATGCCGTGGGCTCCATTGAGGAGTGACTGAGCTCTTCGTCCAGCTGTATGACGTTAAAGAAAGCGCTACTTGGGAGGCAACCCATGCAATTCAACAAAGGAAGACCAAGGAATCACTCCAATTCCAGATTTGCGTTCCTAAACTCTTCACTTTGTTGTTTATTTCGAATCTGCCTATTTAGTTGTTTTAGTTGCTGTTTGTGTGTTTTTTTTTTTGTTTAGTGTGATTTTATGCTTGAAACATTGAGGACAATGTTTGATTTAAGTGTGGGGGGGGGGGGTAACTAAGTGTTTTAGATGCAAATTCGTGGGATTTTATCACCCTTAACTTGGAGACTTGTTCCTTGCTGTTTTTAAGTGTTTTTGAGCAGTTTTGATGTGTTTTAGTGTGTTTTGATGCAAAAATCCGAAAATCACATAAAAATTTGAAAAAGTTATTTTAAAAACCCAAAAACAGTTGTTTTTGTGTGTTTGTTTGTGTCTTAGGGTACCTTCCAACACAATGATGAGGATTCGGTTTGTAATTACATGGCTGTTAAAGAGAGTGATTAACATGGATGAAAGTTTGATTTACTCTTTGTTTATGCTTGGTTGTGGTTATAACTTATGAATTCACATGCAATCATAAAAGAAAAAATCAGTTTTTGTAACATGCTTGAAGGAAGGAACTCAAACTAACGCTACAACCTTGTGAGACTTGAGCCTAAACGTTTATTTGGAGAGTTAAAATCTGTGCATTCTTTGTTTTCTAAAGTCGTTGCATGATCTTATTATTCTTTGCTTGGTTGCTACTTAGAAGGCGTTTCATCATTTAGTTCCAAATGTTAGAACTCATGCCCATTTCATTCAAAGCATGTTATTGATTTGCATAACACACATTCAAGATGAAGTTGTGTAGTGACCACCACCTTAGCCAAAAAGCCGTGTGCCCTATGTCATTATGTTTTGTAGGTTTTTAACCCCATTGGGCCTTGTTAGCCTTCGTTATTTGTTAACCCATGTTTTCCTTACCTAGCCTAGTTTAGGACCATCCATACCCTTGTTCTTAAAGCATAGTAAAGCATGATTCGAATTGAATTCCTTTTGATTTATGTTGGCAGAAAACAAGTGTGGGCGAAGTATTTCTTTTGTGATTTTGTGTGCCATAGGCACATGTGAAAAGAAAAGAAAAGAAAAAAAAATTCGTGGAAAAAGAAAAAAATGAAGAAAAAATGTGAAAAGTATGAAAAAAGAGTTGAAAAGATGTGAAAAAGAGTTCCAAAGTATTGTTTGTTGAAGTAAGGGTCCAAAACAATGAATTCGGCCCTAAGGAGTTGTTTAAGTCTTCCCCTTGTGTTTTAAAGATAATTTCTGCAATCTAAGTGAATTATAAGTATCAATTTCATTGCTTTGCTTACTATCGCTTGAAGAACGTTTGTTTTCCCTATCCTTCCTTGTTAACCAACACCCCAAGCCCCATTACAACCCTTAACTTCTATCTTGAGTGTTATGTGTTTCAATTTGGGGAGTTTGAATTTGGTATGAGCATATGGTGTCACTGGTTCTCGCATCTAAGTAGTAGCATTCCATTCATGAGATCATATCTAAACATGCTTCTTAACTCTAGAAATTGCGTTCTTTGTGATACATATATGTGAGCATTCGTTTTCATATCTACATCAATCTTCTCACATATGACTAGTGTAGGGTGTGTAGTTAGAAAATCTGAGGGAAAATAGAGTGTATATCTTGTAAGGAATTGAGGGAATTCTCTAAGGCATGTTACTACATTCAAAGCATTGTTTTAATTGATTACTTGTGAACTAGTAAGTTGTGGCTTTAATTAAGTATGTGCTTATGTGTAAAAATGACTCAAATATGTGGGGATAACAATCTTTAATACGTCATGTGCATTGGAAATCCCTGAGGCAAACGTTGGAAGGTTTAGGTTTTGTTTTGGTTAGTTTGTTTCGTTTTGTTTTCTTTCTTTTGTTTGTTTTGCTCGAGGACTAGCAAAAGCTAAGTGTGGGGGAATTGGATAGGAGCATATTTATGCGCCTTAGTTAGCTAGTTCTTATGCATTTTCGTTATGTTTTCTTCGTTAAAGTAGTCTTTTAAGCTACTTTCATGTGTTTTCAGGTTTAAAGGACATATTACATGAAATGGTGCGAAATGGAGCATTTTAGAGCAAAATTGAGCCGGAATGTTGTGTAGGCTAATGGAGCACGAGGAATGGACGAGTTTAAAGGTCGAAGGAGCTTAAGACATGAAGAAATGGAAGTGAAGAACAAAGAAGTCGGAATTGGCAACCAAAGTTTCTAAAGTTGGAAGTTTCTATTCTTGGAGGTTTCCATTTTCGTGAGTTTCTATTCTTGGCTTTGGGATTTTAGATGACATAAACCCTAAACTCCTTGTGGACCCTAAGCCTATGCCGCACCTAAACCCTAATCCTAGCCCACTTAATCAGCCACACCCTAGGGCCTAATCATTTAATTTCTGCCAAGTTAAACCCCAATCCATCTACCCTAAGCCCATGCCGCACCTAATGTTCTAGAAACCCTATTTTCTGGTGGATTTCCAACCCCTTGCCGCACCCAAACCCTAGCCCATATGTCTAACCTGATTTCTTTAGGGTTTGGCTGCCTATATATATGTGGTTATACATCCTTAAGCCATCATCACCCCCTCCACAATTCAGAAATTCGTCCAAACACATTCAGCCCCCTTGCCGCAGCCTTCCTTCACCAATCTGCCATATTTTCACACTTTGCCGCAACCCCTATGTCCCCTAAACACTACCATATCATTCCTTACCTACTCATCCATCCAAATAACCCCTAGAACCTGTCTCTAGTCTTTGTGCCGCAGCCAAGAGGAGAAGAGGAGCTTGGGACGTTCATGCCATTCAATTGAGGATTGCTGGAACGTTTTAGGTGTTGTCTTTCCTTTGAATTCCATGTTTAATTTTGATATTCTTTGTGTTGTGAGTATGAGGAACTAAACCCCCCTTGGTTAGGGGGGGATTCGAAACCATGTATATGCTTGCAATATGATTTGATTACATTCAGTTGTTATTTCATAAGTTGTGGATTCAATTCGTTCATCTATTTGATTGATAACTTATTTGTGTATGTAGATTGAGAGTGCACGCTTAGTTTTCATGCATGAATATGATGCTAGATTATGAGGGAATTTCACCTAATAGTTACAATCTTATAATCACAAGTAGTGAAGATCGCTTGAAAACGATCGCGTTGAATGAATTCTTAGCATAAGTTTCATGCAATTCATAGTAATGAATGCTTCGTCAATGCTTATGTTTTTCATAGAACGTAATGATTCTTGCTTGTATCTCTATTACGCAATTCATGTAGGGAACTTGTAGGGAATGTTTTGGGTTGTCGTATGCAATCATCCAACTTAATAACTTGTGGAAAAACTGAGGGTTAATTAGTGCAATTCACGGTTAATTTGGGGCGTTGAGTATTCATAATTCATTGGAAGAACAACTGAAAATCGTTTTGTTTGCAAGTGTGACATGTGTGGAGAAGAACCTCCTAACTAGCCTTTTATCCATCCTTTTTATCCAAAAACGTTTTACAATTTGTTTAGTTTTAAGTTTCTGTTTTGTTTTCAATTTTCGTCCAAAACAAATCCCCCTTTATTTTGAAGTCTTAGATTAGTTAGAATGTGTTTTGATTTGTGTTTCTAAGTGTTTTGATTCAAGTTTTCAACCAATTTCGTCCAAATTAGTGTAGGTGCTCAAAACTGCCCAGAAAGTGGTTTTTACGCAGTTTTGAGTCTTCTAGTTGCTGTTTTGAGTTTTAGGTTTGTTTAAGTGTTTTAACCATTAGTTTTGCATTCTTTGAGTCTAGTTTAGTGTTTTAAACTTTGTTTTTGAGTTTTTAAGTCAGTTTCCAAGTGTTTAGCAATCCCTCCTAATCCCCGGTCTAGAACGATCCCTACTTACATCTCTACTACAATTTGACAAAAGAGGGTTTAATTTGTGTGCTTATATATTTCGCATCAGAATGGCGGATGGGAGAGTGCGAATGCCATTGGGTTTCAAAGCCAAAATCTGTCAAGACATGATCCATATTCAAACACGTATAATCCGGGGTGGCGAGACCACCCAAATTTCAAGTGGAGGGAGCCCCAGCAACCTCAAAACCAAGGAGGCTTTAGGCAACAACCCCCGGGGTTCTTTCCCAAAACCTACGGCCCACCCCAAAATCAAGCCCAATCCAGCCCAAGTGCCTCAGGTACGTCTCTTGACAATGATGCACTTCTTAAGATACTAACTAAGTTGTCTAATGGGCAGGAAGATCAAGTTAAGGCTATGCAAAACCAAGATAAAAGGGTGGATCAACTTGAGAAACAAATTGGGCAGATTGCCGAGTTTGTGGGTAAGTTTCGAGATCCCGGACAACTCCCTAGTTCCACCATTCCAAATCCGAAGGGAGGGTTCGAAAGTGCAAAGGCAATACTCTTAAGAAGTGGTAAGGAGGTTGGGGCAGGTTCTTCATCAAAAACAGGTCACAAAGAGGATGAAAAACTTCAACAAGAGGAGGAGGGAGCATGCCCACCCACGGCAAAGGTGGTTCCACCTTTGCCGCAAGCTCCTAGTATCCCAAATCTGCCCAATTTGTCCCACAAAGGTAAGAATGTGTCAAATTCGGTTCATACTAATGTTTTCCCTTCAAATGTGCCTTTTCCTAGTAGGTTCATGCAAACGAAGAAAGAAGAAGCAGAAAAGGATATCCTTGAAACCTTTAGGAAAGTTCAAGTTAACATACCTTTGTTAGATGCAATCAATCAAGTTCCGAGGTATGCTAAGTTTTTGAAGGAGTTGTGTACCACTAGGAAGAGGATGTCGACTAAGGAAGTGGTAAAGGTAGGTGAGAATGTGTCCGCCATCTCGCAACGCAAACTACCTCCCAAATGCAAAGATCCAGGTAGCTTTACCATTCCTTGTGTCATTGGGAATACTAGATTTGAATCTGCCATGCTTGATTTAGGTGCTTCTATAAATGTTATGCCATACTCCATTTATGCATCTATGAACTTAGGAGCATTGAAAAATGATGGGGTAATAATACAATTGGCCGATAGATCTAACGCCTATCCAAAGGGAGTTTTGGAAGATGTTCTTGTGCAGGTTAATCATTTAGTCTTCTCGGCGGATTTCTATGTCCTCGAAATGGATGAATCGGACCATGCTCCTTCGCTGCCCATTCTACTTGGAAGGCCATTCATGAAGACGGCCCGGACGAAGATTGACGTGTATAGTGGAACTTTGTCCATGGAATTCGATGGGGAAGTTGTTAATTTTAATCTTTCTGATTCCATTAAATACCCTAGTGAGGACCATTCATGCTTTTCTATTGATATAATTGACTCTTTGGCGCAGGGATATCTCGACGATTTGAATGACGATGCGCTTGAAAAAGTCATTACACGAGGCATGGAACTCAAAACCGAGGGGGCAGATTCTAGTGTAACCCACGGCATACATGGACTAGGCCATGCCGTGCCCCCTAGTGAGGATCTAATTGAAGTTGTGGCTGCCCTTGAGTCCTCACCTAAGCTTGATGGTAAGTATACTACCCGTGAGTCCATTCCCATTTCGACTAACAAATTGCTTCCATCCATAATTCAGGCACCTATCCTTGAACTCAAGCCTTTGCCAAGCCATTTGAAGTACATTTTCTTGGGAGAAAATGAAACACTACCTGCCATCATTTCCTCCTACCTCATGGCACAAGAGGAGGAGAAGTTGCTTCGAGTTTTGAAGGAGTTCAAATCTGCCCTAGGTTGGACATTGGCCGATATCAAAGGTATAAGCCCTACGACTTGTATGCATCACATATTTCTTGAGGAGGGGGCCAAACCAACTAGAGAGGCTCAACGCCGTCTCAACCCTCCGATGATGGAAGTAGTGAAAAAGGAGATCATAAAGCTTCTAGATTGTGGGGTTATCTATCCAATCTCGGATAGTAGATGGGTTTCGCCCGTTCAATGCGTACCAAAGAAATCCGGAATGACGGTGGTAGCTAATGCAGAGAATGAGCTTGTCCCTCAACGTATTCAAACCGGTTGGAGGGTGTGCATTGACTATAGGAAGCTAAACACCACCACGAGGAAGGACCATTTCCCATTGCCGTTCATTGATCAAATGCTTGAGAGGTTAGCAGGTTAAGCTTTCTATTGTTTTCTTGATGGTTATTCTGGTTATAATCAAATTGTCATTTCACCCGAAGACCAAGAAAAAACCACTTTTACATGCCCGTTTGGTACATTTGCATATCGTCGCATGCCTTTTGGTTTATGTAATGCACCTGCTACATTTCAAAGATGCATGATGAGCATATTTTTTGATCACGTAGAAAAGATAATTGAAGTGTTTATGGATGATTTTAGCGTATTTGGTGATTCGTTTGATAGTTGCTTGCATAATCTAAGTGTGATCCTAAAACGTTGTGTTGAAACTAACCTTGTTCTTAATTGGGAAAAGTGTCATTTTATGGTTAAACAAGGCATCGTTTTAGGTCATATAATCTCTGAAAAGGGTATTGAGGTTGATAAGTCGAAAATAGATCTTGTACGTCACTTACCCTCTCCGACTTCGGTTAGAGAGGTTCGTTCGTTTCTTGGCCATGCAGGATTTTATCGTAGGTTTATCAAAGATTTCTCGAAGATAGCACAACCTCTTTGCCGACTCCTACAAAAAGAAGTGGCGTTTGAATTCACCAAGGAGTGCACGGAATCATTCACACAACTCAAGGAGTTGTTGACCACGGCACCCATCATTGTTCCACCGGATTGGAGTCTACCTTTTGAGCTCATGTGTGATGCGTCCGACTATGCTTTAGGAGCTGTTTTAGGACAAAGAAAGGACAAGAGGCCGCATGTCATTTACTACGCCTCCCGGACGTTGAACGATGCACAATTGAACTACTCCACTACGGAAAAAGAACTCCTTGCCGTTGTTTTTGCTTTAGATAAATTTCGATCATATCTAATTGGAACTAAAGTAATTGTTTTCACTGATCATGCAGCTCTGAAGTACTTGCTCACCAAAAAGGAGGCCAAGCCACGGCTAATTCGATGGATATTGCTACTTCAAGAGTTCGACATAGAGATTCGGGACAAGAAGGGAAGTGAAAACGTGGTGGCTGACCACCTAAGCCGAATGGTGCATAATGAGGAGTCTTTGCTGATTTTGGAGACATTCCCCGATGAACAATTGCTGTCCATTAAGGTTAGTGCACCTTGGTATGCCGATATTGTTAATTTTTTGGTGTCAAAACGTATTCCAAGTGAGTTCACTAGGCACCAACGCGATAAACTTAGGCATGATGCACGGTTTTATGTGTGGGATGATCCGTACTTATGGAAATTTTGCCCCGATCAGATTATACGTCGTTGTGTGCACGATTCTGAATGTCATTCAATTTTTAGTTTTTGTCACACATATGCATGTGGAGGGCACTTTGGCACACAACGCACAGCCCTTAAGGTGTTACAATGTGGATTCTATTGGCCTAGTATTTTTAAAGATGCTAAAACTTTTTGCTTAACATGTGATAAATGCCAACGAATGGGTGGTATTAGTGCAAAGGACCAAATGCCGCAGGTTTCTATCCTAAATGTTGAAATTTTTGATGTTTGGGGTATTGATTTTATGGGTCCTTTTCCTTCTTCGTATGGTTTTACATATATTTTGCTTGCGGTTGATTATGTGTCGAAGTGGGTGGAAGCCAAGGCCACCCGGACTAATGATTCTAAAGTGGTTGCAGATTTTATTAGAACTAACATTTTTGCAAGGTTCGGAATGCCACGAGTGATCATTAGTGACGGAGGGTCACACTTTTGCAATCGGACCATTGAAGCGTTATTGAGGAAATACAGTGTCACCCATAAGGTTTCTACACCTTACCATCCTCAAACTAATGGGCAAGCCGAGGTTTCCAACCGTGAGACCAAGCAAATCCTAGAGAAGACCGTTGGGCCAACGAGGAAGGATTGGAGTTTACGGTTAGATGATGCACTTTGGGCGTATCGTACGGAGTATAAAACCCCCATTGGGATGTCCCCCTTCCGACTTGTCTATGGCAAGGCGTGCCATCTTCCTGTTGAATTGGAACACAAAGCACTTTGGGCCATCAAGAAGTTTAACATGAACCTCGAGGAAGCAGGAAGTCAAAGGAGATTGCAATTGAATGAGCTTGATGAGATACGGCATGAGGCGTACGATAATGCAAGCATTTACAAGCAAAAGACCAAAGCTTTCCATGACAACATGATCCGTGGGAAATCATTCTCAATTGGGCAGAAAGTGCTATTGTTCAATTCCCGTTTACATTTGTTTCCCGGTAAGTTACGTTCTAAGTGGATTGGACCATTTGTTATTACTAACGTATCTTCTTATCGTGCCATCCAGATTCAAAGTCTCAAAACAGGTCATGAATTCCAAGTGAACGGACACCGTTTGAAGCCATATTATGAGAACTTTGTTGAACAAACCGTGGAGGATATTTCTTTGGGTGCCCTGGGCACGAATGGAGAGTGAATGGGCTTTTCGTCCGGCTGTACGACGTTAAAGAAAGCGCTACTTGGGAGGCAACCCATGCAATTCAACAAAGGAAGACCAAGGAATCACTCCAATTCCAGATTTGCGTTCGTAAACTCTTCACTTTGTCGTTTATTTCGAATCTGCCTATTTAGTTGTTTTAGTTGCTGTTTGTGTGTTTCTTTTTGTTTAGTGTGATTTTATGCTTGAAACATTGAGGACAATGTTTGATGTAAGTGTGGGGGGGTAACTAAGTGTTTTAGATGCAAATTCGTGGGATTTTATCACCCTTAACTTGGAGACTTGTTCCTTGCTGTTTTTAAGTGTTTTTGAGCAGTTTTGAGGTGTTTTAGTGTGTTTTGATGCAAAAATCCGAAAATCACATAAAAATTTGAAAAATTTGTTTTAAAAACCCAAAAAGAGTTGTTTTTGTGTGTTTGTTTGTGTCTTAGGGTACCTTCCAACACAATGATGAGGATTCGGTTTGTAATTACATGGCTGTTAAAGAGAGTGATTAACATGGATGAAAGTTTGATTTACTCTTTGTTTATGCTTGGTTGTGGTTATAACTTATGAATTCACATGCAATCATAAAAGAAAAAAATCAGTTTTTGTAACATGCTTGAAGGAAGGAACTCAAAGTAACGCTACAACCTTGTGAGACTTGAGCCTAAACATTTATTTGGAGAGTTAAAATCTGTGCATTCTTTGTTTTCTAAAGTCGTTGCATGATCTCATTATTCTTTGCTTGGTTGCTACTTAGAAGGCGTTTCATCATTTAGTTCCAAATGCTAGAACTCATGCCCATTTCATTCAAAGCATGTTATTGATTTGCATAACACACATTCAAGATGAAGTTGTGTAGTGACCGCCACCTTAGCCAAAAAGCCGTGTGCCCTATGTCATTATGTTTTGTAGGTTTTTAACCCCATTGAGCCTTGTTAGCCTTCGTTATTTGTTAACCCATGTTTTCCTCACCTAGCCTAGATTAGGACCATCCATACCCTTGTTCTTAAAGCGTAGTAAAGCATGATTCGAGTTGAATTCCTTTTGATCTATGTTGGCAGAAACCAAGTGTGGGGGAAGTGTTTTTCGTAAGGAATTGTGTGCCATAGGCACGGCAAAGAAAAGAAAAGAAAAAAAAAAAAAAGAAAAAAAAATTCGTGGAAAAAGAAAAAAATTAAGAAAAAGTATGAGAAGTATGAAAAAAGAGTTGAAAAGTTGAGAAAAAGAGTTCCAAAGTATAGTTTGTTGAAGTAAGGGTCCAAAACAATGAATTCGGCCCGAAGGAGTTGTTTAAGTCTTCCCCTTGTGTTTTAAAGTTAATTTCTGCAATCTAAGTGAATTATAAGTCTCAATTTCATTGCTTTGCTTACTATCGCTTGAAGAACGTTTGTTTTCCCTATCCCTGCCTTGTTAACCAACACCCCAAGCCCCATTACAACCCTTAACTTCTATCTTGAGTGTTATGTGTTTCAATTTGTGGAGTTTGAATTTGGTATGAGCATATGGTGTCACTGGTTCTCGCATCTAAGTAGTAGCATTCCATTCATGAGATCATATCTAAACATGCTTCTTAACTCTAGAAATTGCGTTCTTTGTGATACATATATGTGAGCATTCGTTTTCATATCTACATCAATCTTCTCACATATGACTAGTGTAGGGTGTGTAGTTAGAAAATCTGAGTGAAAATAGAGTGTATATCTTGTAAGGAATTGAGGGAATTCTCTAAGGCATGTTACTAAATTCAAAGCATTGTTTTAATTGATTACTTATGAACTAGTGAGTAGTGGCTTTAATTAAGTATGTGCTTGTGTAAAAATGACTCAAATATGTGGGGATAACAATCTTTAATACGTCATGTGCATTGGAAATCCTTGAGGCAAACGTTGGAAGGTTTAGTTTTGTTTTGGTTAGTTTGTTTCGTTTTGTTTTCTTTATTTTGTTCGTTTTGCTCGAGGACTAGCAAAAGCTAAGTGTGGGGGAATTTGATAGGAGCATTTTTATGCGACTTAGGGGGCTTGTTCTCATGCATTTATGTTGTTTTTCTTGAGCTATTTCAATGTTTAAAGTCATTTTCGTGCAATTTCAGGTTTAGAGACAAAGGATGCAAATAAGTGCGAAATGGAGCATTTTAGAGCAAAATTGAGCTGGAATGTTGTGAATGCTAATGGAGCACGAGGAATGGATGAGTTTGAAGGTCAAAGGAGCTTAAGAAATGAAGAAATGAAAGTGAAGAACAAAGAAGTCGGAATTGGCAACCAAAGTTTCTAATGTTGGAAGTTTCTATTCTTGGAGGTTTCCATTTTCGTGAGTTTCTATTCTTGGCTTTGGGCTTTTAGATGACCTAAACCCTAATTCCTTGTGGACCCTAAGCCCATGCCGCACCCTAGGGCCTAATCTATCTCCCCTAGGGTTTGGGCCGCACCTAATGTTCTAGAACCCTTATTTTCTGGTGGATTTCCAACCCATTGCCGCACCTAAACCCTAGCCCATTGTTTAAACCTGATTTCCCTAGGGTTTGTGATGCCTATATATATGTGTTCTAAGCCTTGCCGCACATACCACTGATAGGAGCATATTTATGCGCCTCAGTTAGCTAGTTCTTATGCATTTCCATGGTGTTTTCTTAGTTAAATTAGTCTTTTAGCTAGTTTGATGTGTTTTCAGGTTTTAAGGCCAAAGGATGCAAGAAGATGCATTTTGGAGCAAAATGGAGCTTGGAATGCATGTCACATATTTGGAGCCAAGGTTTGGACGAATTTGAAGACTTGAAGATGATGATTCCTACTTGAACAAGGTTTCCTAGTTGAAGTAGGAAAGTGCTTACATGAAGGAGGATTCCTAATCGACGAAGGATTCCTAATCAACGAAGGATTCCTAATCCACGAAGGATTCCTAATTGAAGATGGATTCCTAATCACATGAGGATTCCTAGAAGAACAAGGATCCCTACTCCAACAAGGATTCCTACTTGAAATAGGAAAGTTAAGCCAAAGTTTCCTACTTTGGTTTGATTTTTCCTAAATGTCCCTAAAAGTTCCAGCAATTATGAAGACTTCCTAAGCATTCTAGGACATCAAATACACATTTCTTGCACCTTTTGAACTAATGCCGCACCCCCCTTGGTATTTCCTCTTCCATATTTCCTGTTTTTATACTTTAAAACACTTTCCTTTTGTGCTTTAAACCCTAGCCGAATTTCCCTTACCCTTTCCTTTTATTTTCTGATTTGTTTTCCTAATTCTTGAAGCCTTAGACTTAATTTCTGATTTCCTAATCAACCTAGGGTTTTTAATTTCTGTTTTCCTTTAAATAAACCTCTTTGTTGCAGCCACAAAAGATTCCACACATCACCATTCATCCAGAAAATAATCCTTCACGCCAGAAACCATTCTCCATCTTCAACAGCACCTATCCTTCATCATTCACCATATTTTCTGACCCAAAACCACCCTAGCCGTCCCATACACCTATCCTACACACTTTTCCACCATTCTACACCATACATAACCCCCAAAAACCATCACAAACCTCTGTGCCGCAACCAAGGAAGAGGAGGAAGGTTCTTAGACGTTCCTGCTGTGCAATTTAGATTGCTGGAATTTTTAGGTGTGATCTTTCTTATGTTTTCAATGTTTCAATTCAATAAACTTTGTGTTGAGAGTATGAGGAACTAAACCCCCTTAGTTGGGGGGTGATTCGAAACCATGTACATGCTTGCAATATGATTTGATTACATTCAGTTGTTATTTCATAAGTTGTGGATTCAATTCGTTCATCTACTTGATTGATAACTTATTTGTGTATGTTGATTGAGAGTGCACGCTTAGTTTTCATGCATGAATATGATGCTAGATTATGAGGGAGTTTCACCTAATAGTTACAATCTTATAGTCACAAGTAGTGAAGGTCGCTTGAAAACGATCGCGTTGAATGAATTCTTGGCACTAGTTTCATGCTCATCATAGTAACGAATGCCTCGTCAACACTTATAGTTCTCATTGTGCTTCATGATTCTTGATTGTATCTTTATTGTGCTCATCATGTAAGGAACCTTTGAGGAATGCTTTGAATTGTTGTATGCGCTTTTAAGCGTATCTAATTAACTTGGGGTGTTGAGTTTCATAATTTATTGGAAGAACAACTGAAAATCGTTTTGTTTGAAAGTGTGTCATGTGTGGAGAAGAACCTCCTAACTAGCCTTCTACCCATCTATTTCACCAAAATCATTTTTACAATCTGCCCTATTTCCAATCTGTTTTCTTTATTTTAATTTTCGTCAAAACAAAATCCCCCTTTATTTTAGAGTCCTAGATTAGTTAGAAAGTGTGTTAGTTTATGTTTTCTATTGTTTTGAGTCAAGTTATAACATAAATTCATCCAAATTTGTGTTAGTACTCAAAACTGCCCAGATTGTGCTTCTAAGGCAGTTTTGAGTGTTTATTTGCTGTTTTGGTTCCTTTGCTTTGTTTTGGTGTTTTAACTTTTAATTTTACATTCTTTGAGTCTAGTTTAGAGTTTTAAACTTTGTTTTTACATTATTGAGTCAGTTTTCAAGAGTTTAGCAATCCCTCCTAATCCCCGGTTTAGAACGATCCGTACTTACATCTTTACTACAATTTGACAAAAGAGGGTTTAATTTGTGTGCTTAATATATTTCGCATCAACCACCTCCTCCACAATTCAGAAATTCGTCCAAATATTTTCCCCCACCTTGCCGCAGCCTTCCTTGACCCATCTGCCATATTTACACCCCTTGCCGTGATATGATATTAACTAGCACTCAAATTAAACCCTCTTTTTTTCAAATTGTAGCAAAGATGTAAGTAGGGATCGTTCTAGACCGGGGATTAGGAGGGATTGCTAAACACTTGGAAACTGACTTAAAAACTCAAAAACAACGTTTAAAACACTAAACTAGACTCAAAGAATGCAACACTAAAGTTTAAAACACTTAAACAAACCTAGAACTCAAAACAGCAACTAGAAGACTCAAAACTGCCTAAAACCCACTTTCTGGGCAGTTTTGAACACCTACACTAATTTGGACGAAATTGGTTGAAAACTTGAATCAAAACACCTAGAAACACAAATCAAAACACTTTCTAACTAATCTAAGACTTCAAAATAAAGGGGGATTTGTTTTGGACGAAAATTTAAAACAAAACAGAAACTTAAATTAAAACAGATTGTAAAAACGATTTTGGTGAAAAGAATGGATAAAAGGCTAGTTAGGAGGTTCTTCTCCACACATGTCACACTTGCAAACAAAACGATTTTCAGTTGTTCTTCCGATAACCTATGAATACTCAACGCCCCAAGTTAACCGTGAATTGCACTAATTAACCCTCAGTTTTTCCACAAGTTATTAAGTTGGATGATTGCATACGACAACCCAAAACATTTCCTACAAGTTCCCTACATGAATTGCATAATAGAGATACAAGCAAGAATCATTACGTTCTATGAAAAACATAAGCATTGACGAAGCATTTGTTACTATGAATTGCATGAAACTTATGCTAAGAATTCATTCAACGCGATCGGTTTCAAGCGACCTTCACTACTTGTGATTATAAGATTGTAACTATTAGGTGAAACTCCCTCATAATCTAGCATCATATTCATGCATGAAAACTAAGCGTGCACTCTCAATCAACATACACAAATAAGTTATCAATCAAATAGATGAACGAATTGAATCCATAACTTATGAAATAACAACTGAATGTAATCGAATCAAATTGCAAGCATGTACATGGTTTCGAATCACCCCCCAACCAAGGGGGTTTAGTTCCTCATACTCACAACACAAAGAATATCAAAATTAAACATGGAATTCAAAGGAAAGACAACACCTAAAACGTTCCAGCAATCCTCAATTGAATGGCATGAACATCCCAAGCTTTTTCTCCTCCTCTTGGCTGCGGCACAAGGAATAGGACAGGTTCTAGGGGTTATTTAGATGGTTGAGTAGGTAAGGAATGATATGGTAGTGTTTAGGGGACATGGGGGTTGCGGCAAGGTGTGAAAAAATGGCAGATTGGTGGAGGAAAGTTGCTGCAAGGGGGCTGAATATATTTGGACGAATTTCTGGAGTGAATGGATGATATGGGAGGTGGTACGTTCGGCCAAAAGCTTTAAAGGAGTATATATAGGCACTTAAAAACCCTAGCAATCAGATTAGGGTTTCTAGAAGCCCAAATCCAACAGAAAATAGGTTAAAACAATCAGATTTTGTATGGGAAAAGGCCTAGGGTTCGGCTGGTTTAGTGGGCTAGGGTTAAGGCTTCTAGAACACCTTGCAAGGCAAGGAAATCAGGTATTTAAAACCCTAGGTGCGGCATAGGCTTGGGGAGATCAGATTTGTCAATGGGCTAGGGTTTAGGTTTGTAAAATAAGGCTTCTAGGATGGAAAGGTGCGGCATGGGCTTAGGGTTTCTAATCAGATTTTTGCATGTGAACAAGGCCTAGGTGTGGCTGATTAGGTGGGCTAGGGTTAGGGTTTAGGCGCGGCATAGGTCCAAAAGGTAAGGATGGGTCATCCAAAAGCCCAAAGCTGAGAATAGCAACTCTCGAAATTGGAAACCTCCAAGAATAGAAACTTCCAACTTTAGAAACTTTGGTTGCCAATTCCGATTTAGGAAAGATCAACCCAAAATGGAAACTTTTAGGCATAGCTTTCCTACTTCAAGTAGGAAACCTCAAATCTTCAACTCTTCAATTCCATCCCATCCTTGTGTTCCAAGCATGTCCTTTTCAATCCAAGCTCACATTTTGCTCCAAAAGCTCCAAATTGCATCATTTCATGTAATATGTCCTTTAAACCTGAAAACACATGAAAGTAGCTTAAAAGACTACTTTAACGAAGAAAACATAACAAAGATGCATAAGAACTAGCTAACTAAGGCGCATAAATATGCTCCTATCATGCCGCAACCCCCATGTCCCCAACACACGACCATATCATTCCCTACCTATTCATCCATCCAAATAACCCCTAGAACCTGCCTCTAGTCCTTGTGCCGCAGCCAAGAGGAGGAGAGAAAGCTTGGGACGTTCATGCTATTCCATTGAGGGTTGCTGGAACGTTTTAGGTGTTGTCTTTCCTTTGAATTCCATGTTTAATTTTGATATTCTTTGTGTTGTGAGTATGAGGAACTAAACCCCCCTTGGTTAGGGGGGAATTCGAAACCATGTACATGCTTGCAATATGATTTGATTACATTCAGTTGTTAGTTCATAAGTTGTGAATTCAATTCGTTCATCTATTTGATTGATAACTTATTTGTGTATGTTGATTGAGAGTGCACGCTTAGTTTTCATGCATGAATATGATGCTAGATTATGAGGGAGTTTCACCTAATAGTTACAATCTTATAATCACAAGTAGTGAAGGTCGCTTGAAAACGATCGCGTTGAATGAATACTTAGCATAAGTTTCATGCAATTCATAGTAACGAATGCTTCGTCAATGCTTATGTTTTTCATAGAACTTAATGATTCTTGCTTGTATCTCTATTATGCAATTCATGTAGGGAACTTGTAAGGAATGTTTTGGGTTGTCGTATGCAATCATCCAACTTAATAACTTGTGGAAAAACTGAGGGTTAATTAGTGCAATTCACGGTTAATTTGGGGCGTTGAGTATTTATAATTTATTGGAAGAACAACTGAAAATCGTTTTGTTTGCAAGTGTGACATGTGTGGAGAAGAACCTCCTAACTAGCCTTTTATCCATCCTTTTTATCCAAAAACGTTTTACAATCTGTTTAATTTTAAGTTTCTGTTTTGTTTTCAATTTTCGTCCAAAACAAATCCCCCTTTATTTTGAAGTCTTAGATTAGTTAGAAAGTGTTTCAATTTGTGTTTCTAAGTGTTTTGATTCAAGTTTTCACCCAAATTCGTCCAAGTTCTGGTTAGGGTCTCAAAACTGCCCAGAAAGTGGTTTTTAGGCAGTTTTGAGTCATTAGGTTGCTGTTTTGAGTTTTAGGTTTGTTTAAGTGTTTTAACCTTTAGTTTTGCATTCTTTGAGTCTAGTTTAGTGTTTTAAACTTTGTTTTTGAGTTTTTAAGTCAGTTTCCAAGTGTTTAGCAATCCCTCCTAATCCCCGGTCTAGAATGATCCCTACTTACATCTCTACTACAATTTGACAAAAGAGGGTTTAATTTGTGTGCTTATCTATTTCACATCAACTAAGGCGCATAAATATGCTCCTATCAAATTCCCCCACACTTAGCTTTTGCTAGTCCTCGAGCAAAACAAACAACAGAAAGGAAACAAAACGAAACAACTAACCAAAACAAAACCTAAACCTTCCAACGTTTGCCTCAGGAATTTCCAATGCACATGACATGTTAAAGATTGTTATCCCCACAGATTTGAGTCATCTTTATGATGTGAAAATTAACTTGACACACAAATTAAACCCTATTTGTGACAATTGTAGTAATGATGTAAGTAGGGATCGTTCTAACCGGGGATTAACTAGGGGTGCTAATCTAATACAAATCAACTTAGAAACACAAAAACTAAACTTAAAGACTCTAATTAGACTACTAAGATTCAAAACAGATTTGAAACACTCAAATCTGCCCAAACTGACTAAAACAAGTTAATTGACTCAAACAGCAACTAAGACAAGATTTGGACGAATTTTGGTTTCCTAATGATCTAAAATACCTAAAAACATATTCTAAGACAAGTTCTAAGTAAAATGACTCAAAGAAATAAGGTGGGATTTGATTTGGACGAAAATAACTAAATGGGCAGATTGTAATTTAAAACAGATTGTAAACTAAATGTGATGAATCAATGGGTGATGGAATGGCTAAGGGGTTCTTCTCCACACATGAAATTTATGCAACGTAAATCGATTTCTAGTTATCAATTCAATAAGTTATGAACCTCGACACTCCAAGTTAATTAGGTCCGCTTAAATTAACTTTCAGATTTCCCTAGAATCATTGAATTGGATGAATATGCATCGCAAACAAATTATTCCTAACAAGTTCTCTATATGAACAGCATGATAAAGATACAAGTTAGAATCATTACGTTCCTTGGAAATCATAAGCATCGACAAGGCATTCGTAACTATGAAAAGCATGATACTCTTGCCAGGAATCTACTTAACACGATCGTGACTAGCAACCTTCACTACTTGCGAATATAAATTCATAACGATTAGGTGAGACAAACTTATATCCTAGCACCAAATTCAAGCATGCAAATTAAGCGTGCACTCTCAATCAACATACAAGAATAAGTTATAAATCCAACGGTTAAGCAAATTGTATTCACGACTTAGGAAACGATAACTGGAAGTAATCAACTTATTTCACATAAATAAACATGGTTTCGAATACACCCTTCGCCAAAACGAATTTAGCCAATCATACTTAAGCAAAACAAAGATTACATGAATTAGACATTGAAATATAAGATAGAAAACACCTAAAATCGTTCAACAACTCAGATTGAAGTGCCAAACAATTTGTAGAGAATCTGTCCTCCTTGTTGCTTGCGGCAGATTGTATGGTGATGCTTCTTGGATTGTTTTGATGACGTAGAATGGATTATGGAGGGTGTAGGGTCACGGCAAGGCTTGGGGATGGTGTATGGGTGTTGTGTGGAAGGTGTGGAGATGAAGAATGGTGGTAGAAATCGGCTGGAATGAAGGAGAGGTGCGGCAAGGTGGGAAATAGGGTTTTGGACGAATTTCTGAATATGGAGAGGGTGGTGTTCGGCCAAGGGAGGTAAAACACATATATATAGGCAGCCAAACCCTAAAGAAATCAGGTTAGACAAATGGGCTAGGGTTTAGGTGCGGCTAGGGTTAGGAAATCCACCAAAAACTAGGGTTTCTAGAACATTAGGTGCGGCATGGGCTTAGGGTAAGTAATCAGATAATTTTCATGTGAACAAGGCCTAGGTGCGGCTGATTAAGTGGGCTAGGGTTAGGGTTAGGTGCGGCATAGGTCCAAGAGGCAAAGATGGGTCATCCAAAAGCCCAAAGCCGAGAATAGAAACTCTCGAAATTGGAAACCTCCAAGAATAGAAACTTCCAACTTTAGAAACTTTGGTTTCCAATTCCGAATTCTTAGTTCATCACTTTCATTTCTTCATTCTTAAGCTCCTTTGACCTTCAAACTCGTCCATTCCTCGTGCTCCATTTGCATACACCACATTCCAGCTCACTTTTTGCTCCAAAAGCTCCAAATTGCATCATTTCGTGTAATATGTCCTTTAACCCTGAAAACACATGAAAGTAGCTTAAAAGACTACTTTGACGAAGAAATGATGTGAGAATTTCTTGACACACAAATTAAACCCTCTTTTTGACAATTGTAGTAAAGATGTAAGTAGGGTATCGTTCTAGGCCGGGGATTAGGAGGGATTGCTAACCAAAATAAAATTAATTTAAAAACGTAAAAACAAAATTTAAAACACTTAACTAGAATAACTCAAAATAAAACTAACAAATAAACTAAAACAATTCAAAAAGACTCAAAACTTTCAAGACTTTAGAAGACACACTAAATTGATTTCTAACAAATTTAATCACTTAAAATAAATGGGGGATTGATTTTTGTGAAATTAAATTTGTAACAGAAATTTGAAAACAAACTCCAAAGAAATATATTTTGATTAAATAGGATTATGAGACACTAGTTAGAGGGGTCCTTATCCACACATGAACATATGCATATAATTTGATTTCCAATTGCTTTTCGATAAGCTATTAATTCTCAATGCCCCAAGTTAATTAGGTACGCTTAAATTAACCCTCAGTTTTTCCACTAGTTATTGGGTTGGATGATTGCATACGACAACCCAAAACATTCCTTACAAGTTCCCTACATGAATTGCATAATAGAGATACAAGCAAGAATCATTAAGTTCTATGAAAAACATAAGCATTGACGAGACATTTGTAACTATGAAAAGCATGATACTCTTGCCAAGAATTTACTTAACGCGATCGTTTATAAGCGACCTCCACTACTTGTGAATATAAGTTTGTAACTATTAGGTGAAACTCACTTATATTCTAGCATCAAATTCATGCATGTAAATTAAGTATGCATCCTTAATCGACATACAAAAATAAGTTATCAATCAAGCAGTTAAGCAAATTAAATCACAACTCATAAATCACAACTGAAAGTAATCAATTCATATTACAAATATATTCATGGTTTCGAATTAACCTCTAGCCAAGGTAAATTTAATTACACATTATTGAAAACAGAAATAAAATAAAAGATTGGAAGGATTAAACCGAAAGAAGAGTGCTTCTGCTTGCTATGCAGCTTCGCTGCCAGTCTGCTATCCTCCAGCCCAAGCTCAAGCTGCCAAATGGCAGCTTTCTTTCTTAACCTCTCTGTCTTCAGTCACGCTGCCAAGGCAGCCTACCTCCCTGTACGTCAGTCCTTCCAGCTGCCCTTCTCTCCCTTGCCGTTTCCTGCTCACCTCTCCTCCTAGCTTCTGACTTCTTCCTATTTTATTAATCCTCCAACTCCAAAACCCACTGACCTCTCTTCTCTCTTCAGTCACTATTTTCACGTGTCTGACTCTCTCCCTTCTCCTCGCAGCTTCACGCTGCCCAAAGGGCAGCAAGAGCTCTCGGTTTCTTTCCAATCCCCCCCCCTATTTTTCTTCTTCTATCTCACCTAACTCTGTCCACTTCATCTTATTTTCTGCCATTCTTTTTGTTCCACTACCTTCCCACTGTCTTCTTTCTTTTCAGCCCACGATACTCACCTTTTCCCCTGATGCTTGCTGTCTCCCCCCTTTTCTATTGCACCAATTATGCTTATAGTAAGTTATTAACAAAGTTAATATAATATTCAGATAATTCAAAAACATAGAAAATTGTGTTACTACTAAATAACGCAAATAGCGTAAATAGCTCAAAAATAACGTAAATAGCATAACAAATCCTATAAACACAAAAATAACGTAAATAACTCAAAAATATAAGGAACTAACTAAGAAAAGACGAGTGAATTCGAAGTAAAAATATATATAAATATGATCCGATCAAGAAAACATAACAACAATGCATAAGAACTAGCTAACTAAGGTGCATAAATATGCTCCTATCAAATTCCCCCACACTTAGCTTTTGCTAGTCCTCGAGCAAAACAAACAAAAGAAAGAAAACAAAATGAAACAAACTAACCAAAACAAAACCTAAACCTTCCAACGTTTGCCTCAGGGATTTCCAATGCACATGACAAGTTAAAGATTGTTATCCCCACAGATTTGAGTCATCTTTACACAAGCATATACTTAATTAAAGCCACCACGTACTAGTTCACATTTAACCAATTAAAACATGATTTTGAATGTAGTAACATGCCTTAGAGAATTTGCTCAATTCCTTACTAGATATGCACTCAATTTTCACACAGATTTTCTGACTACACACCCTATACTAGTTATATGTGAGAAGATTGATGTGAATATGAAAACGAATGCTCACATATATGTATAACAAGAAAAGCATTTTCCGGAGTAAATGACATATTTAGATATGATCTCATGAATGGAATGCTATTACTTAGATGCGAGAACCAGTGACACCATATGCTCCAAATTCAGACTCCACAAATTGAAACACATAACACTCAAGATAGAAGTTACGGGTTGTAATGGGGGTTGGGGTATTGGCTAACAAGGAAAGGATAGGGAAAACAAACGTTCTTCAAGCGATAGTAAGCAAAGTAATGAACTTGAGACTTAGAATTCATTTCGATTGCAGAAATTAACTTTAAAACACAAGGGGAAGACTTAAACAACTCCTTAGGGTCAAATTCATTGTTTTGGACCCTTACTTCAACAAACAATACTTTGGAACTCTTTTTCTCAACTTTTCAACTCTTTTTTCATACTTTTCATACTTTTTCTTCATTTTTTTTCTTTTTCCACGAATTTTTTTTTTCTTTTCTTTTCTTTCCCTATGGCACACAAAATCACAAAAGAAATACTTCCCCCACACTTGTTTTCTGCCAACATAAATCAAAAGGAATTCAATTTGAATCATGCTTTACTATGCTTTAAGAACAAGGGTATCGATGGTCCTAATCTAAGCTAGGTGCGGAAAACGTGGGTTATCAAAGAATAGGCTAAACAAGGCTCAACGGGGTTAAAAACCTACAAAACATAATAACGGAGGGGATTTACAGCTTTTTGGCTATGGTGGTGGTCACTACACAACTTTATCTTGAATATGTGTTATGCAATTCAATGACATGCTTTGAATGAAATGGGCATGAGTTCTAGCATTTGGAACTAAATGATGAAACGCCTTCTAAGTAATAACCAAGCAAAGAATAATGAGATCATGCAACGACTTTAGAAATCAACAATGCACAGATTTTAACTCTCCAAATAAACGTTTAAGCTCAAGTCTCACAAGGTTGTAGCGTTTGTTTGAGTTCCTTCCTTCAAGCATGTTACAAAAACTGATTTTTTCCTTTATGATTACATGTGAATTAATAAGTTATAACCACAACCAAGCATAAACCAAGAGTAAATCAAACTTCCATCCATGTTAATCACTCTCTTTAACAACCATGTAATTACAAACCGAATCCTCATCATTGTGTTGGAAGGTACCCTAAGACACAAACAAACACACAAAAACAACTCTTTTTGGGTTTTTAAAACAAAATTTTCAAATTTTTTCTTGGATTTTCGGATTTTTAGAGCAACACATACTAAAACACACCAAAACAGCCTAAAAACACCTAAAAACAGCAAGGAACAACATTTAAAATTATGGGTGAGAAACCCTACGAATTTGCAAGAAAACACATTGGTTACCCCCCCACACTTAAATCAACATTGTCCTCAATGTTTCAAGCCAAAACTAACACAAATAACCAACAAGCAAAAAAAAAACAGCAACTAAACAATCTAAATGGTAGAAACGAAATAACAACAAAGAGAAGGGTTTAGGAACGCAAATCTGGAATAGGAGTGCTCTCTAAGTCCTCCTTTGTCGTTTGCATGGGTTGCCTCCCAAGTAGCGCTTGCTTTAACGTCTTGCAGCCGGACGATGCCACATTGATCAACCTTCATTGGAGCCCACGGCATGGAATCGATCTTTGAATGGAAGGTGATACTTGAAATGATCCGGTAATGGTTTAAATTCTAAAATGGGTGCCTGGATCATTGAACTCAATAGCATGTTAGTATAAAACGAACTTGAAATTTGAGGAGGTAGCTTACCTGTGTGTTGCGACAAGAACACGAGTACATCTTCCACGACATGGTCCTCAAAACTTCCATGCATTGGATCTATGAATGGAGGGGGATAGTGATCCTTTCTGATTATGGCATTGAGCTTCCTAAAGTTCGTGTAAATTCTCCCACCAATTTGGATTCGATTTGGCACCTGCGCCAAAGAAGGTAACAACCTATTAATTGAAATGGGAATCGGAATTGGAGGAGGTGGCTCACCACTGTGCAGCAATGAGGACTCGAAAGTAGCAGCATATTTAACAATTTCACTAGGCTTGCTCTCGGCCAGAGTGGGTATTAGGGCAGTGATTTGTCCCGTGTCATCAAATTCAACTTCTTTGGGGATGGTTGTCTCAAGTACATGCTCTTTGATGAATTCTAGATACGCCACTTCCTTCTCTTGAATCCTTCTTCTTGGTGTACAATTCTCTTCAGGGATTTCAACACAATCTTAAACTTGTTTTGGTGTACCAAGAATTGGGATATCACTTTGCACCTTGGGAAGGGCTTCCACGATGTCTTTTTCACTCCCTTCTTCCTTGGGAATCAAAAACCTGCGAGGAAATGGGACATTTGGTGGAATGGGGTAAGAAAGAATTGAATTTGGAACCAACTTACCTGAGTTGGACGGCATAGGGACTCTAGGAGGCTGCGGCAAGGGTTGTTCTTCTTCCTCCTCCTCAATTAGTAGATGTTCGTCCTCCTCTTGGCTTTGTTTGGACGCCTTTGGTTCAGCTCCAACCTCCATGGCACTTCCCAAAGTGATGGCTTCAGTAATTTTAAAATCTTCCATTGGATTTACAATGTTTGCGTTGGAGAATTCACTTTGTTCTTGAATTTGTGCCATGAACTCCATGATCTGCCCAACTTGCTTCTCTAATTCATCCATCTTTTTGGCTCGATTTTGCATCCTCTTGGTTTGATTTTCTTGCCCCTGAGACAAATTGGTGAGTAACTTAAGAAGTGTATCATTATCCAAGGACATATCTGAACTTGTTTGGGAAGATTGTGGAGGAGGCTGTGGTGGTGCATATGGCCACTGATAGAACTCCTCAGATGGCTGTGAGTATTCTTCTTGTTGTGAGCCCTGCATCAAAGAGGTTAGTACATCAAGAATTTCATCATAACTCATGGGCATACTTGAATTTGATTGGAATTGTTGTGGGGAAGGCGGTGGTGGCTGCATAGGTCTGGAATAAAACTCCTCCTCTTGCTGCCAATATCCATCTTGTTGGAATTGTTGAGGTTCCCCCCACATATAATTTGAATGATCTCTCCAATTCGAATATTAAGTGTTGGAAAACATGTTGTTGCTTGGTTGATCATAGCCTTGATAACCCCAAGCATTTCCGTTTGCAGTGAATTGAGGACGTTGATGAGTTGGATATCCGTGCCCATAGGACACACCACATGTAGGGACACTTTTCATTGTGGTCCTTTCGATATATTGCGATAACTGAGAAGTAAGATTCGTTATTTGAGCTTGAAGATTAGCAATTGCCATGTCTTACTTCTCTAGTACCTAAAATCAAAGAAAGAAAACTAAATCAAATATCAAAAGTGAAATAAAACAAGGAAAACAAAACTAAGTCAGAAACTAACACAGAAACAAACTAAACAAAAAGAAAAGAACCAAGGGATTAGCAACTTTGCTAATCCCCGGCAACGGCGCCAAAATTTGATGTGAAAATTAACTTGACACACAAATTAAACCCTATTTGTGACAATTGTAGTAATGATGTAAGTAGGGATCGTTCTAACCGGGGATTAACTAGGGGTGCTAATCTAATACAAATCAACTTAGAAACACAAAAACTAAACTTAAAGACTCTAATTAGACTACTAAGATTCAAAACAGATTTGAAACACTCAAATCTGCCCAAACTGACTAAAACAAGTTAATTGACTCAAACAGCAACTAAGACAAGATTTGGACGAATTTTGGTTTCCTAATGATCTAAAATACCTAAAAACATATTCTAAGACAAGTTCTAAGTAAAATGACTCAAAGAAATAAGGTGGGATTTGATTTGGACGAAAATAACTAAATGGGCAGATTGTAATTTAAAACAGATTGTAAACTAAATGTGATGAATCAATGGGTGATGGAATGGCTAAGGGGTTCTTCTCCACACATGAAATTTATGCAACGTAAATCGATTTCCAGTTATCAATTCAATAAGTTATGAACCTCGACACTCCAAGTTAATTAGGTCCGCTTAAATTAACTTTCAGATTTCCCTAGAATCATTGAATTGGATGAATATGCATCGCAAACAAATTATTCCTAACAAGTTCTCTATATGAACAGCATGATAAAGATACAAGTTAGAATCATTACGTTCCTTGGAAATCATAAGCATCGACAAGGCATTCGTAACTATGAAAAGCATGATACTCTTGCCAGGAATCTACTTAACACGATCGTGACTAGCGACCTTCACTACTTGCGAATATAAATTCATAACGATTAGGTGAGACAAACTTATATCCTAGCACCAAATTCAAGCATGCAAATTAAGCGTGCACTCTCAATCAACATACAAGAATAAGTTATAAATCCAACGGTTAAGCAAATTGTATTCACGACTTAGGAAACGATAACTGGAAGTAATCAACTTATTTCACATAAATAAACATGGTTTCGAATACACCCTTCGCCAAAACGAATTTAGCCAATCATACTTAAAGCAAAACAAAGATTACATGAATTAGACATTGAAATATAAGATAGAAAACACCTAAAATCGTTCAACAACTCAGATTGAAGTGCCAAACAATTTGTAGAGAATCTGTCCTCCTTGTTGCTTGCGGCAGATTGTATGGTGATGCTTCTTGGATTGTTTTGATGACGTAGAATGGATTATGGAGGGTGTAGGGTCACGGCAAGGCTTGGGGATGGTGTATGGGTGTTGTGTGGAAGGTGTGGAGATGAAGAATGGTGGTAGAAATCGGCTGGAATGAAGGAGAGGTGCGGCAAGGTGGGAAATAGGGTTTTGGACGAATTTCTGAATATGGAGAGGGTGGTGTTCGGCCAAGGGAGGTAAAACACATATATATAGGCAGCCAAACCCTAAAGAAATCAGGTTAGACAAATGGGCTAGGGTTTAGGTGCGGCTAGGGTTAGGAAATCCACCAAAAACTAGGGTTTCTAGAACATTAGGTGCGGCATGGGCTTAGGGTAAGTAATCAGATAATTTTCATGTGAACAAGGCCTAGGTGCGGCTGATTAAGTGGGCTAGGGTTAGGGTTAGGTGCGGCATAGGTCCAAGAGGCAAAGATGGGTCATCCAAAAGCCCAAAGCCGAGAATAGAAACTCTCGAAATTGGAAACCTCCAAGGATAGAAACTTCCAACTTTAGAAACTTTGGTTTCCAATTCCGAATTCTTAGTTCATCACTTTCATTTCTTCATTCTTAAGCTCCTTTGACCTTCAAACTCGTCCATTCCTCGTGCTCCATTTGCATACACCACATTCCAGCTCACTTTTTGCTCCAAAAGCTCCAAATTGCATCATTTCGTGTAATATGTCCTTTAACCCTGAAAACACATGAAAGTAGCTTAAAAGACTACTTTGACGAAGAAAACATAACAACAATGCATAAGAACTAGCTAACTAAGGTGCATAAATATGCTCCTATCACTTTACACAAGCACATACTTAATTAAAGCCACTACTTACTAGTTCACAAGTAATCAATTAAAACAATGCTTTGAATGTAGTAACATGCCTTAGAGAATTCCCTCAATTCCTTACAAGATATACACTTTATTTTCACTCAGATTTTCTAACTCCACACCCTACACTAGTCATATGTGAGAAGATTGATGTAGATATGAAAACGAATGCTCACATATATGTTTCACAAAGAACGCAATTTCTAGAGTTAAGAAGCATGTTTAGATAAAATCTCATGAATGGAATGCTACTACTTAGATACGAGAACCAGTGACACCATATGCTCATACCAAATTCAAACTCCCCAAATTGAAACACATAACACTCAAGATAGAAGTTAAGGGTTGTAATGGGGCTTGGGGTGTTGGTTAACAAGGAAGGGATAAGGAAAACAAACGGTGTTCAAGCGATAGTAAGCAAAGCAATGAAATTGAGACTTAGAATTCACTTAGAGTGCAGAAATTAACTTTAAAACACAAGGGGAAGACTCAAACAACTCCATAGGGCCAAATTCATTGTTTTGGACCCTTATTTCAACAAACAATACTTTGGAACTCATTTTCTCAACTTTTCAACTCTTTTTTTTTTTTCAAACTTTTCATACTTTTTTCTTCATTTTTCTCCTTTTTCCACGATTTTTTTTTTCTTTTCTTTTCTTTCCACACGTGCCTATGGCACACAAAATCACAAAAGAAATACTTCCCCCACACTTGTTTTCTGCCAACCTAAATCAAAAGGAATTCAATTTGAATAATGTTTTACTATGCTTTAAGAACAAGGTATGGATGGTCCTAATCTAGGCTAGGTGAGGAAAACATGGGTTAACAAAGAATAGGCAAAACAAGGCTCAACGGGGTTAAAAACCTACAAAACATAATAACAGAGGGGATTTACGGCTTTTTGGCTATGGTGGTGGTCACTACACAACTTATCTTGAATATGTGTTATGCAATTCAATGACATGCTTTGAATGAAATGGGCATGAGTTCTAGCATTTGGAACTAAATGATGAAACGCCTTCTAAGTAGCAACCAAGCAAAGAATAATGAGATCATGCAACGACTTAGAAAACAAAGAATGCACAGATTTTAACTCTCCAAAGTGTGTCAATTCATATTGCAAATATAATCATGGTTTCGAAATTCCCCCTAGCCACATGACACACAATGCGCCTTAGTTAGCTAGTTCTTATGCATTTTCGTTATGTTTTCTTCGTTAAAGTAGTCTTTTAAGCTACTTTCATGTGTTTTCAGGTTTAAAGGACATATTACATGAAATGATGCAATTTGGAGCTTTGGAGCAAAAAGTGAGCTTGGATTGAAAAGGACATGCTTGGAACACAAGGTTGGGATGAAATTGAAGAGTTGAAGATTTGAGGTTTCCTACTTGAAGTAGGAAAGCTAAGCCTAAAAGTTTCCATTTTGGGTTGATCTTTCCTAAACCGGAATGGCCTTGCGTTTGAGCATCATTAGAAGGTTCCGAAGCGTTGGAAGACACAAAGAAAGGTGTTAGAATATTTTCTCATCCTTGCCGTGGGTTAGGGCTTATTTTCTCTTGGTTTTGGGCTTTCTAGAAGCCCTATCCACACTCCCACTAACCAGCCGCACCTTTCCCTTCTAGAACACCTATTTGCCTTGCCTTGCAAGGCATTCTAGAAGCCCTAACCCTAGCCCATTAAACTTGCCGCACCCTAGGCCCTTTTCCCACTAAAATTCTGATTGTTTAACCTATTTTCTGGTGGATTTGGGTTTCTAGAAACCCTAATCTGATTTGCTAGGGTTTTTAAGTGCCTATATATATTCATTAAACCTTTGGCCGCATAGATGACCTTCTCCACAATTCAGAAAATAATTAACCAGCCTTCCCACTCCTTGCCGCAGCCACCATCACCCTAATACCTTTTAGCCGCCACTTCTCCATCCATTCCAGCAACTTCCCACTCCTTGCCGCAGCCATTCCTTTACTCCAGCCACCATTCTACACCTCCATACACTACCCATACCCCTTGCCGCACCACCATACTATCCTAACTCCCTTCCAAAACCAAAATCACATCCAAAAAACCCCTAAACCCTCTCTGCCGCAGCAAGGAGAAGAAGAAAGAGGAGCTTGACGTGCATAAATTCAAAGTGGAATTGTTGGGCGTTTTAGGTGTAATCTTTCTTATGTCTTCGATGTTTCAATTCACTAAATTTTGTGTTGTGAGTATGAGGAACTAAACCCCCCTTGGTTAGGGGGGAATTCGAAACCATGTACATGCTTGCAATATGATTTGATTACATTCAGTTGTTATTTCATAAGTTGTGGATTCAATTCGTTCATCTATTTGATTGATAACTTATTTGTGTATGTTGACTGAGAGTGCACGCTTAGTTTCCATGCATGAATATGATGCTAGATTATGAGGGAGTTTCACCTAATAGTTACAATCTTATAATCACAAGTAGTGAAGGTCGCTTGAAACCGATCGCGTTGAATGAATTCTTAACATAAGTTTCATGCAATTCATAGTAATGAATGCTTCGTCAATGCTTATGTTTTTCATAGAACTTAATGATTCTTGCTTGTATCTCTATTATGCAATTCATGTAGGGAACTTGTAGGGAATGCTTTGGGTTGTCGTATGTAATCATCCAACTTAATAACTTGTGGAAAAACTGAGGGTTAATTAGTGCAATTCACGGTTAATTTGGGGCGTTGAGTATTTATAATTTATTGGAAGAACAACTGAAAATCGTTTTTTTTGCAAGTGTGACATGTGTGGAGAAGAACCGTTTTACAATCTGTTTAGTTTTAAGTTTCTGTTTTGTGTTCAATTTTCGTCCAAAACACATCCCCCTTTATGTTGAAGTCTTAGATTAGTTAGAAAGTGTTTTGATTTGTGTTTCTAAGTGTTTTGATTCAAGTTTTCACTCAAATTCGTCCAAGTTCTTGTTAGGTTCTCAAAACTGCCCAGAAAGTGGTTTTTAGGCAGTTTTGAGTCATTAGGTTGCTGTTTTGAGTTTTAGGTTTGTTTAAGTGTTTTAACCTTTAGTCTTGCATTCTTTGAGTCTAGTTTAGTGTTTTAAACTTTGTTTTTGAGTTTTTAAGTCAGTTTCCAAGTGTTTAGCAATCCCTCCTAATCCCCGGTCTAGAACGATCCCTACTTACATCTTTACTACAATTTGACAAAAGAGGGTTTAATTTGTGTGCTTATCTATTTCGCATCAAATATCCTTCGTGTTGAGCTTGTTGAGATTCCCACCACATAGAAGTTGAATGATCATTCCAATATCTTTGTGGACATTGATTGGCTTGATATCCTTGCCCATAAGACACACCACATGTAGGGACACTTTGCATTGTGGTCCTTCCGGCAATCTGTGACAATTGAGAAGTAAGATTCGCCAATTGAGCTTGAATGCTAGAAAAATCCATGTCCTACTTTTCTAGTACCTTAAATCAAAGAAAGAGAATAAATCAAATATCAAAAGTAAAATAAACAAAACAAAACCAAATAAGAAACTAAAAACAAAAGACACAAAAAGAAACAAAGTCAGTAACTAAAACAAAAACAAAAACAAACTAAACGAAAGTAAAAGAACCAAGGGATTAGCAAAGTTGCTAATCCCCGGCAACGGCGCCAAAATTTTGATGTGTTATAAACTAACACACAAATTAAACCCTCTTGTTGTCAAATTGTAGTAAAGATGCAAGTAGGGATCGTTCTGGACCGGGGATTAGGAGGGCTTGCTAAAACCTCTAAACTGACTTAGAAAGAAAAAAATAAACTTAAAAACACTTAACAAGACTCACAAATCTCAAATCAAACTTAAAAGACTCCAAACAGCACAAAACAATGAAATTGACTCAAATCTGCCACCTAGAGTAAATTTGGACGAAAATTGGTTTTAACTTGACTCAAGACACTTAAAAACACAAACCGAAACAGATTTTAACTAATCTAACACTTCAAAGTAAAGGGGATTGGGTTTTTGGACGAAAATAAGCAAAACAAAACAGAAACTTAAAACTAAACAGATTTTGGACGAAATTAAGATGAATGGATGGATGATGGATTAGCTAGAAGGTCCTTCTCCACACATGACACACTTGCACATAAACCAATTTTCAGTTGTTCTTTCGATAAATCATGAAACTCAACACCCCAGGTTAATTAGGTCCGCTTCAAGTTCTCCTTAAGTTAATGAATTGGATGGGAAAGCGCATACAACAATTCAAAGCATTCTTCAAAAGTCCTTTACGTGAAAAGCACAATAAAGATACAATCAAAGATCATTAAGCATCATGAAAACTATAAGTATTGACGAGGCATTCGTTACTATGATGAGCATGAAACTAGTGCCAAGAATTCATTTAACGCGATCGTTTATAAGAGACTTCCACTACTTGTGAATATAAGTTTGTAACTATTAGGTGAAACTCCCTTATACTCTAGCATCATATTCATGCATGCAAACTAAGTAGGCCTCCTTAATCAACATACACGAATAAGTTATCAATCAAGCAGTTAAACAAATTGAATTCACAACTTATGAAATCACAACTGAAGGTAATCAATTCATATTGCAAATATAATCATGGTTTTGAAATTCCCCCTAGCCAAGAGGGGTTTAGTTCCTCATACTCGCAAAACAAAGATACATAAATTTAGATATTGAAAACAAAGAATGAAAACACCTAGAAACGCTCCAACAATCCAACGTCTTGAATGGCAAGCACGTCCAAGGGTCTCCTTCCTTCTTCTTTGCTGCGGCACAAGGGATGGGTGATGGTTTTTGTGGTGATTTGTGGTGGTGGATGGATATAGGTTGGTTATGGTGAAGGGTGGAATCCCCAAAAGCTGCTGCAAGGGTCTTTATTTATAGGGCAAGCAAGGGCTACGAATTTGAAGTAGTTTTAGGGAAGGATTTAGCTTTCCAAATCCCCAAGAAAACCTAACAGAAATTAATGAATTTAGGAGAGGAAAATATATGGCAGATTTGAAGGAAAAGAGGTAAATAATTGTGGCAGAGAAAAGGAAAGTGAATAGAGGTCAGAAATTTGAAGGAAAAAGGGAAGGTAAGTGCAGGAATTAAAGAGAAAAAGAAGGGAAATTCGGCAAAGATTTTAGGGCAGATTTTAGGAATGTGTTTTGGGTCACAAAATAGGTAAGAACCTCTCCCCTTGTGTGGCAAGGCTTTAGAACAAAGGGGAATGTAATTTTGGGTCAGAAAATAGGTAAGGAGATGAGGTAGGGTGCAGCAAGGATGGAAGAAACAAAAGGGGAATGTGAATTAAAATCAGAAAATAGGAAAGGAGAGGATCCCATGTGCGGCAAGGATTAGGGATAGGTCTAGGTCTCCTAAAATCATATAATTAAGTGTCCTAAATGATTTAGGAACCCCTTTTGTGGCTGGAACATATGTAACTTAGGATTAGGAAAGTGTAGAGCCTTCACAAATGGAAACCTCCAAGAATAGAAACTTCCAACTTTAGAAACTTTGGCTTCCAATTTTGAACTCTTCATTCTTCATTTGTCTTGAATCCAATTCTTCACATCTTCATTCAATCCTAAGCTCATTTGATCTTCAATTTCGTCCATCTTCTTAGCTCCAAGCATGTGCAATCCATTTGATGCCCAAAACTGCTCCAAAATACACTTCTTTGCCACTTTAAACCATTGGACCTACAAACACACGAAAATAGCTTAAAATACTAAAATAACTACGAACTAACAACGTAAATGCACAAGAACAAGCTAACTAAGTGGCATAAATATGCTCCTATCAACAACCTTGTGAGACTTGAGCCTAAACGTTTATTTGGAGAGTTAAAATCTGTGCATTGTTTGTTTTCTAAAGTCGTTGCATGATCTCATTATTCTTTGCTTGGTTGCTACTTAGAAGGCGTTTCATCATTTAGTTCCAAATGCTAGAACTCATACCCATTTCATTCAAAGCATGTTATTGATTTGCATAACACATATTCAAGATGAAGTTGTGTAGTGACCACCATGATAGGAGCATATTTATGCGCCTTAGTTAGCTAGTTCTTATGCATTTTCATGGTGTTTTCTTCGTTAAAGTAGTCTTTTAAGCTACTTTCATGTGTTTTCAGGTTTAAAGGACATATTACATGAAATGGTGCGAAATGGAGCATTTTAGAGCAAAATTGAGCCGGATTGTTGTGTAGGCGAATGGAGCACGAGGAATGGACGAGTTTGAAGTTCAAAGGAGCTTAAGAAATGAAGAAATGAAAGTGAAGAACAAAGAAGTCGGAATTGGCAACCAAAGTTTCTAAAGTTGGAAGTTTCTATTCTTGGAGGTTTCCATTTTCGTGAGTTTCTATTCTTGGCTTTGGGCTTTTATATGACCTAAACCCTAATTCCTTGTGGACCCTAAGCCCATGCCGCACCCTAGGGCCTAATCACTTAATTTCTGCCAAGTTAAACCCTAATCTATCTCCCCTAGGGTTTGGGCCGCACCTAATGTTCTAGAACCCTTATTTTCTAGTGGATTTCCAACCCATTGCCGCACCTAAACCCTAGCCCATTGTTTAAACCTGATTTCCCTAGGGTTTGTGATGCCTATATATATGTGTTCTAAGCCTTGCCGCAAATACCACCCCCTCCACAAGTCAGAAATTCGTCCAAACCTATTCCCACACTTTGCCGCAACTTTCCTTCACCCATCTGCCATATTTACACCCCTTGCCACAACCCCCATGTCCCCAACACACTACCATATCATTCCTTACCTATTCATCCATCCAAATAACCCCTAGAACCTGCCTCTAGTCCTTGTGCCGCAGCCAAGAGGAGGAGAGAAAGCTTGGGACGTTCATGCCATTCAATTGAGGGTTGCTGGAACGTTTTAGGTGTTGTCTTTCCTTTGAATTCCATGTTTAATTTTGATATTCTTTGTGTTGTGAGTATGAGGAACTAAACCCCCATTGGTTAGGGGGGAATTCGAAACCATGTACATGCTTGCAATATGATTTGATTACATTCAGTTGTTATTTCATAAGTTGTGGATTCAATTCGTTCATCTATTTGATTGATAACTTATTTGTGTATGTTGATTGAGAGTGCACGCTTAGTTTTCATGCATGAATATGATGCTAGATTATGAGGGAGTTTCACCTAATAGTTACAATCTTATAATCACAAGTAGTGAAGGTCGCTTGAAAACGATCGCGTTGAATGAATTCTTAGCTTAAGTTTCATGCAATTCATAGTAACAAATGCTTCGTCAATGCTTATGTTTTTCATAGAACGTAATGATTCTTGCTTGTATCTCTATTATGCAATTCATGTAGGGAACTTGTAGGGAATGTTTTGGGTTGTCGTATGCAATCATCCAACTTAATAACTTGTGGAAAAACTGAGGGTTAATTAGTGCAATTCACGGTTAATTTGGGGTGTTGAGTATTTATAATTCATTGGAAGAACAACTGAAAATCGTTTTGTTTGCAAGTGTGACATGTGTGGAGAAGAACCTCCTAACTAGCCTTTTATCCATCCTTTTTATCCAAAAACGTTCTACAATCTGTTTAGTTTAAAGTTTCTGTTTTGTTTTCAATTTTGGTCCAAAACAAATCCCCCTTTATTTTGAAGTCTTAGATTAGTTAGAAAGTGTTTTGATTTGTGTTTCTAAGTGTTTTGATTCAAGTTTTCACCCAATTTCGTCCAAGTTCTTGTTAGGTTCTCAAAACTGCCCAGAAAGTGGTTTTTAGGCAGTTTTGAGTCATTAGGTTGCTGTTTTGAGTTTTAGGTTTGTTTAAGTGTTTTAACCTTTAGTTTTGCATTCTCTGAGTCTAGTTTAGTGTTTTAAACTTTGTTTTTGAGTTTTTAAGTCAGTTTCCAAGTGTTTAGCAATCCCTCCTAATCTCCGGTCTAGAACGATCCCTACTTACATCTTTGCTACAATTTGACAAAAAGAGGGTTTAATTTGTGTGCTTATCTATTTCGCATCACACCACCTTAGCCAAAACACCGTGTGCCCTATGTCATTGTGATTTGTAGGTTTTTAACCCCGTTGAGCCTTGTTTAGCCTATTTTCCTTTGTTAACCTCATTTTCCTCACCTAGCCTAGATTAGGACCATCCATACCCCTGTTCTTAAAGCATAGTAAAGCATGATTCGAATTGAATTCCTTTTGATCTATGTTAGCAGAAAACAAGTGTGGGGGAAGTATTTTACATGAGGAATTGTGTGCCATAGGCACGGCAAAGAAAAGAAAAGAAAAAAATTTCGTGGAAAAAGAAAAAAAAATTGAAGAAAAAAAAGTATGAAAAGTTTGAAAAAAAGAGTTGAAAAGTATTGTTTGTTGAAGTAAGGGTCCAAAACAATGAATTCGGCCCTAAGGAGTTGTTTAAGTCTTCCCCTTATGTTTTAAAGTTAATTTCTGCAATCTAAGTGAATTCTAAGTCTCAATTTCATTGCTTTGCTTACTATTGCTTGAAGAACGTTTGTTTTCCCTATCCTTTCCTTGTTAACCAACACCCCAAGCCCCATTATAACCCTTAACTTCTATCTTGAGTGTTATGTGTTTCAATTTGTGGAGTTTGAATTTGGTATGAGCATATGGTGTCACTGGTTCTCGCATCTAAGTAGTAGCATTCCATTCATGAGATTTTATCTAAACATGCTTCTTAACTCTAGAAATTGCGTTCTTTGTGATACATATATGTGAGCATTCGTTTTCATATCTACATCAATCTTCTCACATATGACTAGTGTAGGGTGTGTAGTTAGAAAATCTGAGTGAAAATAGAGTGTATATCTTGTAAGAAATTGAGGGAATTCTCTAAGGCATATTACTACATTCAAAGCATTGTTTTAATTGATTACTTGTGAATTAGTGAGTAGTGGCTTTAATTAAGTATGTGCTTGTGTAAAGAGGACTCAAATCTGTGGGGATAACAATTTTTAACATGTCATGTTCATTGGAAATCCCTAAGACAAATGTTGGAAGGTTTAGGTTGTGTTTTGATAGGAGCATATTTATGCGCCTTAGTTAGCTAGTTCTTATGCATTTCCATGGTGTTTTCTTAGTTAAAGTAGTCTTTTAAGCTAGTTTTATGTGTTTTCAGGTTTTAAGGCCAAAGGATGCAAGAAGTTGCATTTTGGAGCTTTTTGGAGCAAAATGGAGCTTAGAATGCATGTCACATATTTGGAGCCAAGGTTGGACGAATTTGAAGACTTGAAGATGATGATTCCTACTTGAACAAGGTTTCCTAGTTGAAGTAGGAAAGTGCTTACATGACGAAGGATTCCTAATCGACGAAGGATTCCTAATCGATGAAGGATTCCTAATCAACGAAGGATTCCTAATTGAAGATGGATTCCTAATCACATGAGGATTCCTAGAAGAACAAGGATTCCTACTCCAACAAGGATTCCTACTTGAAGTAGGAAAGTTAAGCCAAGGTTTCCTACTTTGGTTTGATTTTTCCTAATTGTCCCTAAAAGTTCCAGCAATTATGAAGATTTTCTAAGCACTTTGGGACACCAAACAAAGGCCCTAAACCACTCTAGGACATGTGCTGCACTTCCCTCACCCTTTCCTCTTCCTTGCCGTGCAAGGGAGAGGGTTTCTTTCCCAAAATCTGATTTAAAACACCTTCCTTTTTATGCTTTAAAATCCTGGCCGAATTTCCCTTGCTATTTCCTTTAATTTCTGATTTGATTTCCTATTTTTGGAAGCCCTTGACTTAAATTTCTGTTTACCTAATTAGCCTAGGGTTTTTAATTTCCTAATCCCTTTAAATAAACATGTGTGTGCAGCCACAAAGAGGACCATTCATCCAGAAAATAACCTTTCACGCCAGAAATCATTCTCCATCTTCAACAGCCCCATTCCTTCACCATTCACCATATTTTCTGGCCTAAAACCACCCTAGCCGTCCCATACACCTATCCCAGCCATAAACCCATCATTCTATACCATCCATAAGCCCTAAAACTCACCCACTTGTGCGTTGCAGCAAGGAGGAAGAAGGAAGGATCCTTGGATGTTCAAGCTTCATCGTTGGTGCATTCTAGGTGTAATTCGTTTCATAATTTCAATGTGTAATTTCTTTCTCTTTCGTTTTGCTATGAACATGAGTGGCTAAACCCCTATTGGTTAGGGGTGATTTCGAAGCCATGACTATGTGTACAAGTTGATTTGATAAATTCCAGTTATGAATTCTTGAATCGTGAATGCAATTGGCTTAACTGTGCGAATAATAACTTATTTGTGTTTGTTAATTAGGGGTCGACACTTAATTGGCTTGCATGAATATGATGCTAGAATATAAGGTTGTTTCACATAATCGTCACACACTTATATTCGTATGTAGTGAAGGTCGCTAGTCACGATCGCGTTAAGTCCAATTCGTAGCATGAGTGACATGATGTCATAGTTGCAAGTGCTTTGTCAATGCTTATAGTTTTCATTGAACGTAATGATCTTTGATCGTATCTTTATTATGATGTCATGTAGGGAACTTTTAAGGAATGCTTCGGGTTGTCGAATGATGTCATCCAATCCGATAACACAAGGAAAACTTGAGAATTAACTAGTGATGTCACGGTTAATTTGGGGCATTGTCATTCATAATTCTATGAAGGAATAACTGGAAATTGAGTCGTTTGCATACTTGTCATGTGTGGAAAAAGAACCCCTAACTAATCCATCATCCATCGTTTCATCTAATTTCGTTTTACAATCTGTTTTGAATTTGCGATTGATAGGAGCATATTTATGCGCCTTAGTTAGCTAGTTCTTATGCATTCTTGTTATGTTTTCTTCGTTAAAGTAGTCTTTTAAGCTACTTTCATGTGTTTTCAGGGTTAAAGGACGTATTACACGAAATGATGCAAGTTGGAGCTTTTGGAGCGAAACGTGAGCTTGGATTGAAAAGGACATGCTTGGAACACAAGGTTGGGACGGAATTGAAGAGTTGAAAGATTCGAGGTTTCCTACTTGAAGTAGGAGAGCTAAGCCTAAAAGTTTCCTTTTTGGGTTGATCTTTCCTAAATCGGAATTGGCAACCAAAGTTTCTAAAGTTGGAAGTTTCTATTCTTGGAGGTTTCCAATTTCGAGAGTTGCTATTCTTGGCTTTGGGCTTTTAGATGACCTAAACCCTAATTCCTTGTGGACCCTAAGCCCTAATCATTTAATTTCTGCTATGTTAAACCCTAGCCCACTAAACCAGCCGAACCCTAGGCCCTTTGCTCATTAAAAATCTGATTGCTTAACCTATTTTTCTGATGGATTTATGTTTTAGAGGCCCAAATCTGATTTGCTAGGGTTTTTAGGTGCTTATATATTTATGTTTTACACCCTAGCCGCACCTATCACCCTCTCCATACTCAGAAATTCGTCCATCTACATCTCCATACTCAGAAATTCGTCCATCACCCAAAACCACCTCTTGCAGCAGCCTTCATCCATTCCAGCACCATTCCACACATCCCTACACCATTCTCCACCTCCATAAACCATTCCCACACCTTGCCGCACCACCCACCCTCCTAATTCCCTTCTAAAAATCCAAAAACTCATCCAGCCATCCTCCATTCACGCCAGAACCTGCCCCCCTCTTTTGCCGAGCCAAACCTTCACCCAATTCCATAGTTTCTGACCTAAAACCCTCCTAGCCATGCCATACACCTATCCTAGATAGTTTTCCACCATTCCCCCTCATCCAAAGTCATCCAAAACCATCCAAAAACCCCTTAAATCCTCACTGCCGCAGCAAGGAGAAGAAGCAAGTTTCTGGGCAGATTTCAAAGTGGAATTCTTGGGCATTTTAGGTGTAATCTTTCTTACGTCTTTGATGTTTCAATTAAATAAACTTATTGTTGTGAGTATGAGGACTTAAACCCCCTTAGTTGGGGGGTGATTCGAAACCATGTACATGCTTGCAATTTGATTCGATTACATTCAGTTGTTATTTCATAAGTTATGGATTCAATTCGTTCATCTATTTGATTGATAATTTATTTGTGTATGTTGATTGAGAGTGCACGCTTAGTTTTCATGCATGAATATGATGCTAGATTATGAGGGAGTTTCACCTAATAGTTGCAATCTTATAATCACAAGTAGTGAAGGTCGTTTGAAACCGATCGCGTTGAATGAATTCTTAGCATAAGTTTCATGCAATTCATAGTAACGAATGCTTCGTCAATGCTTGTGTTTTTCATAGAACGTAATGATTCTTGCTTGTTTCTCTATTATGCAATTCATGTAGGGAACTTGTAGGGAATGTTTTAGGTTGTCGTATGCAATCATCCAACTTAATAACTTGTGGAAAAACTGAGGGTTAATTAGTGCAATTCACGGTTAATTTGGGGCGTTGAGTATTCGTAATTTATTGGAAGAACAACTGAAAATCGTTTTGCTTGCAAGTGTGACATGTGTGGAGAAGAACCTCCTAACTAGCCTTTTATCCATTCTTTTCACCAAAATCATTTTACAATCTGTTTGAATTTAAGTTTCTGTTTTGTTTTAAATTTTCGTCCAAAACAAATCCCCCTTTAGGTTAGAGTCTTAGATTAGTTAGAAAGTGTTTTGATTTGTGTTTCTAGGTGTTTTGATTCAAGTTTTCATTCAAATTCGTCCAAATTTGTGTAGGTGCTCAAAACTGCCCAGAAAGTGGTTTTTAGGCAGTTTTGAGCCTTCTAGTTGCTGTTTTGATCTTTAGGTTTGTTTAAGTGTTTTAACTTTTAGTTTTGCATTCTTTGAGTCTAGTTTAGTGTTTTAAACTTTGTTTTTGAGTTTTTAAGTCAGATCCTGTCTTAGTTGTTGTTTGAGTCAATTAGCTTGTTTAGTCAGTTTTGGGCAGATTTGAGTGTTTCAAATCTGTTTTGAATCTTAGTAGTCTAATTAGAGTCTTTAAGTTTAGTTTTTGTGTTTTAAGTCAGTTTCCAAGTGTTTAGCAATCCCTCCTAATCCCCGGTCTAGAACGATCCCTACTTACATCTTCACTACAATTTGACAAAAAGAGGGTTTAATTTGTGTGCTAGTAAAATATCATATCAAATTTTGGCGCCGTTGCCGGGGATTAGCAATTTTGCTAATCCCTTGGATTGTTTTTGTTTCTTTTATTTCACTTTGTTTCTGACTTTATTGAAGTTCTGACCTAATTTTGTTTCTTGTGTCTTAGGTACTAATGTATGACTAGAAGCTCTCAAACGATTCGTGCAAACATCTTGGATTTTGACGACAATTTTGAGAGGAAGTTGAGACGAGCTAGAAGCCAGCAAGAACACCATCCACCAACTTCCGAATCTGACCTTGAAGAACACGTACAAGAAGAGGAGGAGGAAGCCACGGCTGGGATATTTGAAGAAGTCCGAGGCATGGCGGTGGACAATCGTACACTCAAGGAGCTTTCCGCCTCAGGTTTGGATAATGCCGCACCCTTGTGTATTCAATACCCCAGGGCTGCCCAAGGTAAGACGGATGAGTTTGAATTAAAGTCAAGTTTACTTCATCATATTCCTAAATACCATGGCTTGTCCATGGAAGATCCTAACAAACATTTGAAAGAATTTGAAGTAGTTTGCTCTAGTATGACTCCCGTCAATGTTGACGGAAATATCTTGAAGATGAAGGCTTTTCCATTCTCTTTGATGGATAAAGCCAAGGATTGGCTATATGAGTTAGCTCCCGGCACTGTCACTTCTTGGGAGAGTATGAAGAGAGCGTTCTTGGAGAAGTTCTTTCCAACTTCTCGCATCATCCTCCTACGCAAAAAGATAAGCGGAATCCAGCAAGAAGAAGGTGAGTCTTTTCCTACGTATTATGAACGATTTAAATCACTTGTTGCTTCTTGTCCGCAGCATCAGATGAAGGAGGAGTTGCTCTTGCAATATTTCTACGAGGGTCTCTTACCTCTAGAACGTCAAATGCTTGATGCTTCGGCGGGGGGAGCATTGGTGGACAAAACACCCATGGCGGCCAAGGTCTTGATTGCTAATAGAGCGTTGAACGCTCAACAGTACGAGGGTGTAGGCCAAAGAGGACCCCCACGGCACCAAGTACATGAGGTAAGTGCAACTTCCGATCTTCATTCACAATTGGCTAATCTCACTTCTATTGTTTCGCAGATGGCCGAGGGAATGAAGATACAAGGACCTGTGGTGTGTGGCGTATGTTCTATTCAAGGACATGTCTCGGAAAAATGTCCTCAACTTATCGAGAATGGCGGATGGGAGAGCGCAAATGCCATTGGGTTTCAAAGCCAAAATCAGCCACGACATGATCCATACTCCAACACATATAATCCGGGGTGGCGAGACCATCCAAACTTCAATTGGAGAGAGCCACAACAACATCAAAACCAAGGAGGCTTTCGGCAACAACCCCCGGGGTTCTTCACCAAGCCGTACACATCCAATCAAAATCAACCCCAACCCGGCCAAAGTGCCTCAGGTACGTCTCTTGACAATGATGCACTTCTTAAGATACTAACTAAGTTGTCTAATGGGCAGGAAGATCAAGCTAAGGCTATGCAACGCCAAGACAAAAGGGTGGATCAACTTGAGAAACAAATTGGGCAGATTGCGGAGTTTGTTGGGCAGTTTAGAGAACAAGGAAAGCTTCCTAGTTCAACCATTGCAAACCCAAAAGGAGGCTTTGAAACCGCAAATGCAATCATGCTAAGGAGTGGAAAAGAAGTTGGGGCAGGTCCTACATCAAAAACAGGTCATAATGAGGATGAACTTTTGAAATTGGAAGATGAGGAATCAAAGCAACCCACGGCAAAGGTGGAGCAACCTTTGCCGCAAGTCTCCAATGCCCCTAAACCTTCAAATCTGTCCAATAAGGGTAAGAATGTGTTAAATTCAAGTCCTACTAATGTTTTTCCTTTGAATGTCCCCTTTCCTAGTAGATTTTTGCAATCCAAGAACGAAGAGGAGGAAAAAGATGTTCTAGAGACGTTTAGAAAGGTGCATGTCAACATTCCCCTCCTTGATGCCATAAAGCAAATCCCGAAGTATGCCAAGTGTTTAAAGAAGCTTTGTACGACAAAGAAACGTGCCCGGGAGAAAGAAGTGGTACATGTAAGCGAGAATGTCTCCGCCATCTTGCAACGTAAACTACCCCCCAAATGCAAAGATCCAGGTAGCTTTACAATTCCATGTGTCATTGGTAATACCCGTTTCAAATCTGCCATGTTAGATTTAGGAGCATCTATTAATGTTATGCCATATTCTGTTTATGCATCTATGAATCTAGGAGCACTTAAAAATGATGGGGTAATAATACAATTGGCAGATAGATCTAACGCCTATCCAAAGGGAGTTTTGGAAGATGTTCTTGTGCAGGTTAATCATTTGGTCTTCCCGGCGGATTTTTATGTTCTCGAAATGGATGAATCAGACCATGCCCCTTCATTGCCCATCCTCCTTGGAAGGCCATTTATGAAAACGGCTCAAACGAAGATTGATGTAGCCAAAGGAGAAGTAACTATGGCATTTGGTGGTGATATGATTTGTTTTAAAATTCCTGAATCCATTGAAACTCCTAACGTTGTTCGTTCTTGTTGTGTTATTGATATAATAGAAAAGATAGGGACGGATCATTCAGCCCCTAGCACAAAGGTTGCTTCAAGAACCATGCAAGATGAGGGAATTGGAGTGGAGAACAAGGACCATACGGCCACTGCCCTCAAGGTGCTCAAATTGGCCGAAAGCACCATGGGGAAGAACGTTTACCTTGCTGCCACTTCATCACATCACATAGGTAAGCCACCTAATCCAAATCCAATTCCCATTAAAGTTGATAGGTGGTTTCCTTCTATGGTGCAGGTACCCAAGAAAATCCCCGATGGTGGGCACATGTGCATGAACCATAGGCAACACAACGCACCCATCAACAAACATCACTATCCATTACCGTTCAAAGATGCAAAGTATGAGAGTGTCGTGGGGCAGGTTGTGGAGGAGATCCCACTCCTTGCCGTGGGTTTCAATGGGGCATGAGTGTGTTTTTCGTCCGGCTATACGACGTTAAAGAAAGCGCTACTTGGGAGGCAACCCATGCAATTCGACAAAGGAAGACCAAGGACGTACTCCAATTCCAGATTTGCGTTCCTAAACTCTTCACTTTGTTATTTATTTCGAATCTGCCTATATAGTGTTTTAGTTGCTGTTTATGTGTTTCTTTTTGTTTAGTGTGATTTAATGCTTGAAACATTGAGGACAATGTTTGAATTAAGTATGGGGGGGTAACTAAGTGTTTTAGATGCAAATTTGTGGGATTTTATCACCCTTAACTTGGAGACTTGTTCTTTGCTGTTTTTAAGTGTTTTTGAGCAGTTTTGGTGTGTTTTAGTATAGGTTGTTCTAAAAATCCGAAAATTCCATAAAAAATTGAAAAATTTGTTTTAAAAACCCAAAAAGAGTTGTTTTTGTGTGTTTGTTTGTGTCTTAGGGTACCTTCCAACACAATGATGAGGATTCGGTTTGTAATTACATGGCTGTTAAAGAGAGTGATTAACATGGATGAAAGTTTGTTTTACTCTTTGTTTATGCTTAGTTGTGGTTATAACTTATGAATTCACATGCAATCATAAAGAGAAAAAATCAGTTTTTGTAACATGCTTGAAGGAAGGAACTCAAACTAACGCTACAACCTTGTGAGACTTGAGCCTAAACGTTTATTTGGAGAGTTAAAATCTGTGCATTATTGTTTTCTAAATTCGTTGCATGATCTCATTATTCTTGCTTGGTTGCTACTTAGAAGGCGTTTCATCATTTAGTTCCAAATGCTAGAACTCATGCCCATTTCATTCAAAGCGTGTTATTGATTTGCATAACACACATTCAAGATGAAGTTGTGTAGTGACCACCACTTTAGCCAAATTGCCATGTATCCCATATCATTTTATGTTTAAGTTTAACCCCGTTGAGCCTTGTTAGCCTATTCTTTGTTAACCCATGTTTTCCTCACCTAGCCTAGTTTAGGACCATCCATACCCTTGTTCTTAAAGCATAGTAAAGCATGATCCGTATTGAATTCCTTTTGATCTATGTTGGCAGAAAACAAGCGTGGGGGAAGTATTTCTTTTGTGATTTTGTGTGCCATAGGCATGTGTAGAAAGAAAAAAAAAAGAAAAAGAAAAGAATATGAAAAAAAAAAAAAAAAAAAAAAAATAAAGTTTCAAAGTAGTGTTTGTTGAAGTGAGGGTCCAAAACAATGAATTCGGCCCTAAGGAGTTGTTTAAATCTTTCCCTTGCGTGTCAAAGATAAATTCTGCAATATAAAGGAATTCTAAGCTTTAATTTCATTACTTTGCTTATTATGCTTTAAGAATGTTTGTTTTCCTTACCTTCCATTGTTAGCCAATCACCCCTAGCCTCATTACAACCCTTAACTTCTATCTTGAGTGTTATGTGTTTCAATTTGTGGAGTTTGAATTTGGTATGAGCATATGGTGTCACTGGTTCTCGCATCTAAGTAGTAGCATTCCATTCATGAGATCATATCTAAACATGCGTCTTAACTCTAGAAATTGCGTTCTTTGTGATACATATATGTGAGCATTCGTTTTCATATCTACATCAATCTTCTCACATATGACTAGTTTAGGGTGTGGAGTTAGAAAATCTGAGTGAAAATAGAGTGTATATCTTGTAAGGAATTGAGGGAATTCTCTAAGGCATGTTACTACATTCAAAGCATTATTTTAATTGATTACTTATGAATTAGTAAGTAGTGGCTTTAAGTAAGTATGTGCTTGTGTAATGATGACTCAAATCTGTGGGGACAACAATCTTTAACATGTCATGTGCATTGGAAATCCCTGAGGCAAACGTTGGAAGGTGTAGGTTCTGTTTTGGTTAGATTGTTTCGTTTTGTTTTCTTTGTTTTGTTTGTTTTGCTCGAGGACTAGCAAAAGCTAAGTGTGGGGGAATTTGATAGGAGCATATTTATGCGCCTTAGTTAGCTAGTTCTTATGCATTCTTGTTATGTTTTCTTCGTTAAAGTAGTCTTTTAAGCTACTTTCATGTGTTTTCAGGGTTAAAGGACGTATTACACGAAATGATGCAAGTTGGAGCTTTTGGAGCGAAACGTGAGCTTGGATTGAAAAGGACATGCTTGGAACACAAGGTTGGGACGGAATTGAAGAGTTGAAAGATTCGAGGTTTCCTACTTGAAGTAGGAGAGCTAAGCCTAAAAGTTTCCTTTTTGGGTTGATCTTTCCTAAATCGGAATTGGCAACCAAAGTTTCTAAAGTTGGAAGTTTCTATTCTTGGAGGTTTCCAATTTCGAGAGTTGCTATTCTTGGCTTTGGGCTTTTAGATGACCTAAACCCTAATTCCTTGTGGACCCTAAGCCCTAATCATTTAATTTCTGCTATGTTAAACCCTAGCCCACTAAACCAGCCGAACCCTAGGCCCTTTGCTCATTAAAAATCTGATTGCTTAACCTATTTTTCTGATGGATTTATGTTTTAGAGGCCCAAATCTGATTTGCTAGGGTTTTTAGGTGCTTATATATTTATGTTTTACACCCTAGCCGCACCTATCACCCTCTCCATACTCAGAAATTCGTCCATCTACATCTCCATACTCAGAAATTCGTCCATCACCCAAAACCACCTCTTGCAGCAGCCTTCATCCATTCCAGCACCATTCCACACATCCCTACACCATTCTCCACCTCCATAAACCATTCCCACACCTTGCCGCACCACCCACCCTCCTAATTCCCTTCTAAAAATCCAAAAACTCATCCAGCCATCCTCCATTCACGCCAGAACCTGCCCCCCTCTTTTGCCGAGCCAAACCTTCACCCAATTCCATAGTTTCTGACCTAAAACCCTCCTAGCCATGCCATACACCTATCCTAGATAGTTTTCCACCATTCCCCCTCATCCAAAGTCATCCAAAACCATCCAAAAACCCCTTAAATCCTCACTGCCGCAGCAAGGAGAAGAAGCAAGTTTCTGGGCAGATTTCAAAGTGGAATTCTTGGGCATTTTAGGTGTAATCTTTCTTACGTCTTTGATGTTTCAATTAAATAAACTTATTGTTGTGAGTATGAGGACTTAAACCCCCTTAGTTGGGGGGTGATTCGAAACCATGTACATGCTTGCAATTTGATTCGATTACATTCAGTTGTTATTTCATAAGTTATGGATTCAATTCGTTCATCTATTTGATTGATAATTTATTTGTGTATGTTGATTGAGAGTGCACGCTTAGTTTTCATGCATGAATATGATGCTAGATTATGAGGGAGTTTCACCTAATAGTTGCAATCTTATAATCACAAGTAGTGAAGGTCGTTTGAAACCGATCGCGTTGAATGAATTCTTAGCATAAGTTTCATGCAATTCATAGTAACGAATGCTTCGTCAATGCTTGTGTTTTTCATAGAACGTAATGATTCTTGCTTGTTTCTCTATTATGCAATTCATGTAGGGAACTTGTAGGGAATGTTTTAGGTTGTCGTATGCAATCATCCAACTTAATAACTTGTGGAAAAACTGAGGGTTAATTAGTGCAATTCACGGTTAATTTGGGGCGTTGAGTATTCGTAATTTATTGGAAGAACAACTGAAAATCGTTTTGCTTGCAAGTGTGACATGTGTGGAGAAGAACCTCCTAACTAGCCTTTTATCCATTCTTTTCACCAAAATCATTTTACAATCTGTTTGAATTTAAGTTTCTGTTTTGTTTTAAATTTTCGTCCAAAACAAATCCCCCTTTAGGTTAGAGTCTTAGATTAGTTAGAAAGTGTTTTGATTTGTGTTTCTAGGTGTTTTGATTCAAGTTTTCATTCAAATTCGTCCAAATTTGTGTAGGTGCTCAAAACTGCCCAGAAAGTGGTTTTTAGGCAGTTTTGAGCCTTCTAGTTGCTGTTTTGATCTTTAGGTTTGTTTAAGTGTTTTAACTTTTAGTTTTGCATTCTTTGAGTCTAGTTTAGTGTTTTAAACTTTGTTTTTGAGTTTTTAAGTCAGATCCTGTCTTAGTTGTTGTTTGAGTCAATTAGCTTGTTTAGTCAGTTTTGGGCAGATTTGAGTGTTTCAAATCTGTTTTGAATCTTAGTAGTCTAATTAGAGTCTTTAAGTTTAGTTTTTGTGTTTTAAGTCAGTTTCCAAGTGTTTAGCAATCCCTCCTAATCCCCGGTCTAGAACGATCCCTACTTACATCTTCACTACAATTTGACAAAAAGAGGGTTTAATTTGTGTGCTAGTAAAATATCATATCAGCGATCTATTTTGTTAGTTAATTTTCGTCCAAAACAAATCCCCCTTTATTTTGAAGTCTTAGATTAGTTAGAAAGTCTTTTGGTTTATGTTTTTAAGTGTTTTGAGTCAAGTTTTCAACCAATTTCGTCCAAATTAGTGTAGGTGCTCAAAACTGCCCAGAAAGTGGTTTTTAGGCAGTTTTGAGTCTTCTAGTTGCTGTTTTAAGTTTTTAAATCAGTTTTCAAGTGTTTAGCAATCCCTCCTAATCCCCGGTCTAGAACGATCCCTACTTACATATTTTGCTACAATTGTCAAAAGAGGGTTTAATTTGTGTGCTTAATATATTTCGCATCATGTTTTAGTTGTTTTGTTTTGTTTTATTTCTTTGTTTTGCTCGAGGACTAGCAAAAGCTAAGTGTGGGGGAATTTGATAGGAGCATATTTATGCGCCTTAGTTAGCTAGTTCTTATGCATTTTCATGGTGTTTTCTTAGTTAATGTAGTCTTTTAAGCTTGTTTTATGTGTTTTCAGCTTTTAGAGACAAAGTATGAAAGGAAGTGCAACATGGAGCATAATTGAGCTAAAATGGCGTTTTTACTTATGGAGCACAAGGAAGGTGTTGGAAATGTGCCCTAAAGCCAATCATGTGATGATACTTTACGGACATTTCACATGTTAAACTAATCTAGTTTTACATATAAAGGGCAAAGATTACTGTTTGAGCTGTCTCATATAAATGTTATATGCTTAAACGATAAAGTCCAAGGAATATGTGATTGGGAGAATGTAATCTAATGAAGTTAGATTCATGAGACCATTCTTTCGTAGACACATCCTAAATGTTCCTGATCATAGGATTGCCAATTGGGCATTGACAGTCCGTGAAGATCGGTACGTACTATGTCTTCTCTCAGGGAGAGTGATTAGTCTCGAGTCATTGGTGTGTGTGACATCAAGACAAGTACGGTAGGTGCTCAATAGAGAATGAGTTCACTGAACGCGATCAATGAAGAGTTCTCATATTCCATGTCACATGAGAACTCATGGTTGAGATAATGCAAATTAGTCCTTTGACCTGAGGCATCATAGTTGTCTTGTGGTTAAGACCTTGATCTTTGATTATGTCAAAGTCACTCCATCAGGAGGGTGTCCACGGCATCGTTGGGGTCAAGTGACTTAGCTATGGAGACAAGTGAATGCGCAACAAGGGATCTCTAACCTTCAAACCGTTTGAGGGAGAATACTCTATGATATGATTTGAATCTCTGGCCAGAGTATGAATGAGATTAGGGAATGCGTTCCGAATCACATTCAAGGTAATCATATAAGCACAAGACACACATTGGATAGTAGACATGATCAAATAAACTATCAAACCAAACAATGTGGTCAAGAGTATTAGATTAGAGAAGGACCGTATTGCATTTGTAATCCCGAACTGAATAGGTTCTCTAACCTCTTCTGATTAGCTTGGGTAACCATGATATGCTGCTAGATGTCACTCATGGTTTGTGGAAGCCCTAAACGTGTTTAAACACTAAAGGGAGAATTGAAAATTGTTTCAATTCACAATCAATGTAAAATGGTTTTAATCGCCCACTGCCTCGCTAAAAGGAACCTGATGGATCGCACACCGTAAGAGGTGTAGATTGGAGATTAAACGGAAATGAGTAAGAATGATTAAATGGTTTAATCATTTATTTATGGCAAGGATTAATTAATATGTTAATTAATCAAACGAATAAGTTCGTTAAAGACCTTCGGGATAGTTTTGGACCTTAAGGCCCAATGGGCTTCGAACGTCAAGCCCATTAACTTAAGTTGTATGACAATTTAATGAATAAAGATTCATTAAAGCCCAAAAGCCCAAATCCCATAGAATGGCCGGCCATAAGTGTATGAATTAGGGTTTGGTTGTTTAGGTCACTTAAAGAAGTGACTATATAAATGACTTTATAACTAAAAATTCATTAATGTGAAATAAGCAAAAATAAGGGTTTATTTTTGGGGAAAATTGGTGAGAATTGTCTCTCCATTTCTCTCTAAAGAGGCCAACACCTTGGAGGGTACATCTAGCAATCCTACTACTCCAAGGTCACTCATTTCTTCTACAATCGAACCTTGGTGTCGAGAATTAGAGGTTCTCAATTTTGGGAACTTGGAGAACCTATTCTTCCATCCAAATCCATGGATCTAAGAAGCAAGGAATGAAGGCCCTTATCTCTTTGGGTGATTAGCCTTTGCTTATGCAAAGAGGAATCTACAAAGGTATTAATTTCAACTCACTTTGTATTTGAGTTGATTATTGGTTCACCAATCTACTAGGCTTTGAATTTCTTGGTTATGTTTTGTTTTTAAGTGCATGCAAGCATGATTCCGCCTTTTAATTGTTATTAGCATGCTTATTGATGTTGCTTAAATGAACATGTTTTCTCAAAATATTTCCTTCAGAAGGGACGAGTTGAAGGTCAAAGGAGTTTAAGAAATGAAGAAATGAAAGTGAAGAACAAAGAATTCAGAATTAGAAACCAAAGTTTCTAAAGTTGGAAGTTTCTATTCTTGGAGGTTTCCATTTTTGAGAGTTTCTATTCTTAGCGTTGGGCTTCTAGATGACCCATCCTTACCTTCTTGGACAATGCCGCACCTTCCAAGCCCAATCCCTTTCAGATTTGGACCCCTTGCCGCACCTAGGCCTTCTAGAGCCTCCCTTGTGCCTTGCCTTGCAAGGCTTTCTAGAAACCCTATTTTCTGGTGGACTTTAAGCCCTTTGCCGCACCTAAACCCTAGCCCATTCCTTAAACCTGATTTCCCTAGGGTTTGTGGTGCCTATATATATGTGTTCTCAAGCCTTGCCGCATATACCACCCCCTCCACAAGTCAGAAATTCGTCTAACACATTCATCACACCTTGCCGCAGCTTCCCTTCACCAATCTGCCATATTTCCACACTTTGCCGCAACCCCCATGTCCCCAAAACACTACCATATCATTCCTTACTTATTCATCCATCCAAATAACCCCTAGAACCTGTCTCTAGTCCTTGTGCCGCAGCCAAGAGGAGGAGAGAAAGCTTGGGACGTTCATGCCATTCAATTGAGGGTTGCTGGAACGTTTTATGAGGGAGTTTCACTTAATAGTTACAATCTTATAATCACAAGTAGTGAAGGTCGCTTGAACACTATCGTGTTGAATGAATTCTTAGCATAAGTTTCATGCAATTCATAGTAACGAATGCTTCGTCAATGCTTATGTGTTTCATAGAACTTAATGATTCTTGCTTGTATCTCTATTATGCAATTCATGTAGGGAACTTGTAGGGAATGTTTTGGGTTGTCGTATGCAATCATCCAACTTAATAACTTGTGGAAAAACTGAGGGTTAATTAGTGCAATTCACGGTTAATTTGGGGCGTTGAGTATTTATAATTTATTGGAAGAACAACTGAAAATCGTTTCGTTTGCAAGTGTGACATGTGTGGAGAAGAACCTCCTAACTAGCCTTTTATCCATCCTTTTTATCCAAAAACGTTCTACAATCTGTTTAGTTTTAAGTTTCTGTTTCGTTTTCAATTTTCGTCCAAAACAAATCCCCTTTTATTTTGAAGTCTTAGATTAGTTAGAAAGTGTTTGGAATTGTGTTTCGAAGTGTTTTAATTCAAGTTTTCACCCAAATTCGTCCAAGTTCTTGCTAGGTTCTCAAAACTGCCCAGAAAGTGGTTTTTAGGCAGTTTTGAGTCATTAGGTTGCTGTTTTGAGTTTTAGGTTTGTTTTAGTGTTTTAACCTTTAGTTTTGCATTTTTTGAGTCTAGTTTAGTGTTTTAAACTTTGTTTTTGAGTTTTTAAGTCAGTTTCCAAGTGTTTAGCAATCCCTACTTACATCTTTGCTACAATTTGACAAAAAGAGGGTTTAATTTGTGTGCTTATCTATTTCGCATCATTAATTAGTGCAATTCACAGTTAATTTGGGGCGTTGAGTATTTATAATTCATTGGAAGAACAACTGAAAATCATTTTGTTTGCAAGTGTGACATGTGTGGAGAAGAACCTCCTAACTAGCCTTTTATCCATCCTTTTCATCCAAAAACGTTTTACAATCTGTTTAGTTTTAAGTTTCTGTTTTGTTTTCAATTTTCGTCCAAAACAAATCCCCCTTTAATTTGAAGTCTTAGATTACTTAGAAAGTGTTTTGATTTGTGTTTCTAAGTGTTTTAATTCAAGTTTTCACCCAAATTCGTCCAAGTTCTTGTTAGGTTCTCAAAACTGCTCAGAAAGTGGTTTTTAGGCAGTTTTGAGTCATTAGGTTGCTGTTTTGAGTTTTAGGTTTGTTTAAGTGTTTTAACCTTTAGTTTTGCATTCTTTGAGTTTAGTTTAGTGTTTTAAACTTTGTTTTTGAGTTTTTAAGTCAGTTTCCAAGTGTTTAGCAATCCCTCCTAATCCCCGGTCTAGAACGATGCCTACTTACATCTTTACTACAATTTGACAAAAAGAGGGTTTAATTTGTGTGCTTATCTATTTCGCATCAGGAATCCTTGTTCTTCTAGGAATCTTCAAATGAGTAGGAATCCTTCTTCGATTAGGAATCTTCAAATGAGTAGGAATCCTTCTTCAATTAGGAATCCTTGAATGAGTAGGAATCCTTCTTGGATTAGGAAACCAACTTTCTTCAAGATTTCAATTCATCCATTCCTTTTGCTCCAAAAGGCTCCATTTTGCTTCTTTTTGCACACTTTGACCTTAGAACCTGAAAACACACAAAAGTGACTTTAAACACTAAAATAGCTAAGTAAACACAACCTATATGCACGAGAACAAGCCAATTAAGTGGCCTAAATATGCTCCTATCAAGTAGCACTATGGCATCAAATGGTGGAGAATGGGTTGAGTCCTCCATATCAAGCACATAGAAATCTGCAGGAAAAATCAAATGGTCTACCTGCACCAAAACATCTTCCAACACTCTTTTGGGATATGCATTAGATCGATCGGCTAATTGAATAATAACACCATCATTTTTAAGCTTTCCTAGATTCATATATGCATAAACAGAATATGGCATGACATTTATAGATGCACCTAAATCTAACATAGCATGATCAAACCTCGTATTGCCAATAACACAAGGGATAGTGAAACTACCTGGATCTTTGCATTTAGGTGGTAACTTTCTTTGCAACAATGCAGATACATTCTCACTTACGTGTACCACCTCTTTCTCCCGAATCCGTTTCCTTGTTGTACAAAGCTTCTTCAAAAACTTGGCATACTTCGGGATTTGCTTTATAGCATCGAGGAGAGGGATATTGACATGCACCTTTCTAAACGTCTCAAGAACATCTGTTTCCTCTTCTTCGTTATTGGCTTGCAAAAATCTACTAGGAAAGGGTACATCCGGAGGAATGACATTAGAATTAACTTGAATTGGACCTTCCTTACCTATGGTGGCCGAATTGGATGGCTTGGGTGGTTGCGGCAAGGGTGTTTCTACCCTTGTTGTGGCCTTTGCTTGGTTCTCCTCCTCAATTTGCAACTTCTCGTCCTCCTTGGGGGCAGATTTTGATGGTTGTGGCTCAGTTCCTACTTCTTTCCCACTCCTTAGCGTGATGGTCTTGGCAGTTTCGACTCCTCCGCTCGGATTGACAACAGTTGAACTTGGCAACTTGCCTTGCTCTCGAAATTGGCCCATGAACTCCGCAATCTGCCCTACTTGCTTCTCCAACTCATCCATCCTTTTGTCTCTATTTTGCATACCCTGCGCCATAGAAGTTAGTAATTGAAAAATCTGATCATTATCAATGGACGAACCTGAATTGGTTTGGGTAGGTTGTGCTTGAGGTTGTGTGGTTGCAAACGGCTTTTGATAGAAACCCGGGGGTTGTTGCCTAAATGTGCTTTGTTGTTGGCCTTGTTGGGGTTCTCGCCATTTGAAGTTTGGATGATCTCTCCAACCGGGATTGTAGGTATTAGAGAAGGGGCCATTCCTCGGTTGGTATTGGTTGCCAAATCCCACGGCATTGAGGGTCTCCCACCCTCCATTTTCTATCAATTGTGGGCACTTGTCCGTAAGGTGTCCGTGCGAGGCGCATACGCCAAAAATTGCCATGTTTTGCACTTTTGGACCTTCCACCACCTGAGAAAGCAAAGTAGTAAGGTTAGCCATTTGATTTTGAAGTTCGGTTATGGCATTTACCTCATTGACTTGGTGTTGCCGTGGGTTGCTCCTTTGTCCAATGCCTTCGTATTGTTGGGCATTCAACGCACGATTGGCAATCAATGTCTTTGCTGCCGTGGGAGTCTTGTCCACCAAAGCTCCTCCCGCCGAGGCATCTAGCATTTGACGTTCGATTGGTAGAAGTCCCTCGTAGAAGTATTGTAGAAGAAGCTCCTCCTTCATTTGATGCTGTGGACAAGAAGCAACAAGAGATTTAAAACGTTCATAATATGTAGGAAAAGACTCACCTTCATCTTGTTGAATTCCACTTATCCTTTTTCGTAGGAGAAATGATATGATATTAACTAGCACTCAAATTAACCCTCTTTTTATCAATTGTAGTATGGAATGTAAGTAGGGAAAGTTCTAGGCCGGGGATTAGGAGGGATTGCAAAATCACTTGGAATTGACTCAAAAACGTAAAAACAAGTTTAAAACACTAAACTAGACTCAAAGAATGTGAAACTATAACTTAAAACACCAAAACAAACCAAAAGACTCAAAATAACACAAAAACACTCAAAACTGCCTTAAAACCACTTTCTGGGCAGTTTTGAACTCTAAACAAGATTTTGACGAAAATTGGGTTTAAATTGACTCAAAACACTTAAAAACACAAACTAACACACTTTCTAACTAATTTGACACTTGAAAACAAAGGGGGATTTGGTTTTGACGAATTTGAAAACAAAATAAGAACTTTGTAAAACAAAACAGATTGTAAAACGAATTTGATTGAATTGAATGGATGGAAGGCTAGCTAAGGGGTTCATCTCCACACATGTCACACTTGCATTCAAAACGATTTCCAATTGCTTTTCAATAAACCATGAATTCTCAATGCCCCAAGTTAATTAGGTCCGCTTAAATTAACCTTCAGATTTTCCTAACGTTATTGAATTGGATGATTGCATACGACAACCCAAAACATTCCCCACAAGTCCCCTACATGATTGCATAATAGAGATACAAGCAAGAATCATTAAGTTCTATGAAAACCATAAGCATTGACGAAGCACTTGTTACTATGATTGCATGAAACTTATGCCAAGAATTTACTTAACGCGATTGAGATCATCAACCTTTACTACTTGTGAATATAAGTTCATAACGATTAGGTGAAATTTTCTTATATCCTAGCATTCAATCTATGCATGATAATTAAGCGTGCACTCTCAACCAACACACACAAATCAATGTAATTCACATAGATAAGTAAATTGAATTCACAACTTATGAAACGCAATTAGAAGTAATCAAATCATAACGCAAGCATAAACATGTATTTCGAATCCCCCCCTAGCCAAGGGGGGGTTTAGTTCCTCAAACGCACAAAACAAAGAGAATTGAATTTAAACATTGAAAGCAAAGGAAAAGAAATACCTAGAATTTCCAGCGACGCGGACTTGAATTGCATGAACTTCCGAGCTTCCTTCTCCTCCTCCTTGGTGCGGCAAAGGTCTAGGGACAGGTTCTTTGGGGTTATGTATGGTGGAGAATGGTTATGGATGGTGGTAGTAGTGTTTAGGGGAAGGGAATGGTGCGGCAAAGGTGTGGAGAAGTGTTTGGACGAATTTCTGAATTTATGGGATGAATGAATGTGTATGAGAGGTCGTATGAATGAATGGGTGCGGCACCATGTATTTATAGGGTCCTAAAAGTCTAGCAAATCAGATTAGGACTTGGAGGATTAAATCCCATCAGGAAAGGGCTTAAAACAATCAGATTTTGGGTAGGAAAGGTCCTCCTAGGTGCGGCAGGAATGAATTAGAAGGATAAGGCTTCTAGATGGCCTTGCAAGGCAAGGAATTCAGGTTTCTAGAAGACCTAGGGTACGGCATTAAGGGATAAGGATAAGGTTTAGGTGTCCTAAGTGGATAAGGTGTCCTAAATGGATAAGGACTCCTCATTTCACTTGGAAACTTTGCCTATTAGGATTAGGAAATCTTCTTTGTAGCTGCAACTTGAGGCCATTTGGATTTAACTTTCCTACTTCGAGTAGGAAACCTTGTTTGAGTAGGAATCTTCATTCTTCTAGGAATCCTTTGTTGACTAGGATTTCATCTCTTGATTAGGCGCTTTCCTACTTCGACTAGGAAACCTTGTTCAAGTAGGAAACATCATCTTCAAATCTTCACTTTCGTCCATCCTCTTGGTTCCAAGCATATGATGTCCATTCCAAGCTCAAATGTGCTCCAAAAGGCTCCAAAATGCATCCTTTTGCATACTTTACCCTTAGAACCTGAAAATACATCAAACTAGCTCAAAAGACTATTTTAACTAAAGAAGAACAATGTAAATGCATAAGAACAAGCTAACTAAGGCGCATAAATATGCTCCTATCAAGAATGACTCGAGAAGTTGGGAAAAACTTCTCCAAGAAAGCCCGTTTCATACTCTCCCAAGATGTGACCGTTCCGGGAGCTAATTCATACAACCAATCTTTCGCCTTTTCCATGAGAGAAAAGGGAAAAGCCTTCATCTTCAATATACTCCCATCAACATTGATTGGAGTCATGCTTGAACACACCACCTCGAACTCTTTCAAGTGCTTGTTAGGATCCTCCATGGACAACCCATGGTACTTCGGAATATGGTGTAGCAAACTTGACTTTAACTCGAATTCCTCGGTCTTTCCTTGGGCAGCCGCGGGATATTGGATGCATAGGGGTGCGGCATTGTCCAATCCCGAAGCTGAAAGCTCCTTGATTGTTCGGTTGTCCACTGCCATGGCTTGTTCTTCTTCAGCCACTCTTGCCGTGGGTTCCTCCTCTTCAAATTCAGAATCGGCCTCTGAACTTGAACTTGATTCACTACGTTCTGGATTCTTCCTTTTTCTCCTCAACTCTCGCTCAAAATCGTCGTTAAAGTCCAAGATATGTTCAGGAACAGATGAGAACTCCGAGTCATAAACTAGTACCTAAAACAAGAAAACAAAACAAACTCAGAATCTGGAACGAATTAAAACAAAAATAAAACAATCCAAGGGATTGCTAATCCCCGGCAACGGCGCCAAAATTTGATATGATAATAACTAGCACTCAAATTAAACCCTCTTTTTATCAATTGTAGTAAGTATGTAAGTAGGGATCGTTCTAGGCCGGGGATTAGGAGGGATTGCTAAATCACTTGAAAACTGACTCAAAAACGTAAAAACAAAGTTTAAAACACTAAACTAGACTCAAAGAATGCAAAACTAAACTTTAAAACACTAAAACAAGCCAAAAGACTCAAAACAGCACCAAAACACTCAAAACTGCCTTAAAAACACAATCTGGGCAGTTTTGAACACTAGACACACACTTGGACGAAATTAGGCTTTAACTTGACTCAAGACACTTAAAAACACAAACTAAATTGATTTCTAACTAATATGACTCAACAAAGTAAAGGGGGATTGATTTTGGACGAATTTAAAAACAAAACAAAACTTTGTAAACTAAAACAGATTTTAAAACGAAATTGGTTAAAGTGAATGGATGGAAGGCTAGCTAAGGGGTTCTTCTCCACACATGTCACACTTGCATACGAAACGATTTCCAATTGCTTCTCAATAAACCATGAATTCTCAACGCCCCAAGTTAATTAGGTCCGCTTAAATTAACCCTCAGATTTTCCTTAAGTTATTGAATTGGATGAATTGCATACGACAACCCAAAGCATTCCCCACAAGTTCCCTACATGAAAGTGGTGTGAAAATTAACTTGACACACAAATTAAACCCTATTTGTGACAATTGTAGTAATGATGTAAGTAGGGATCGTTCTAACCGGGGATTAACTAGGGGTGCTAATCTAATACAAATTGACTTAAAAACACAAAACACTAAGCTTAAAGACTCCAGTTAGACTACTAGAGCTCAAAACAGATTTGAAACACTCAAATCTGCTCAAAACTGACTAAACAAGCTAATTGACTCAAACAGCAACTAAGACAAGATCTGACTTAAAAACTCAAAAAAACAAAGTTTAAAACACTAAACTAGACTCAAAGAACACAAAACTAAAAGTTAAAACACTTAAACAAACCTAAAACCCAAAACAGCAACTAGAAGACTCAAAACTGCCTAAAAACCACTTTCTGGGCAGTTTTGAGCACCTACACTAATTTGGACGAATTTGGGAAAACTTATGACTCAAAACACTTAAAAACACCAAAGAGGACAGATTATGAAGACTCAAACTTAACAAAATATGGGGGGATTGTGTTTGGACGAATTTGAACTAAATGCACAGATTGTAAAGTAAAACAGATTGTAAACTAAATGTGATGAATCAATGGGTGATGGAATGGCTAAGGGGTTCTTCTCCACACATGAAATTTATGCAACGTAATCGATTTCCAGTTATCAATTCAATAAGTTATGAACCTCGACACTCCAAGTTAATTAGGTCCGCTTAAATTAACTTTCAGATTTCCCTAGAATCATTGAATTGGATGAATATGCATCGCAAACAAATTATTCCTAACAAGTTCTCTATATGAACAGCATGATAAAGATACAAGTTAGAATCATTAAGTTCTTTGGAAATCATAAGCATCGACAAGGCAATTGTAACTATGAAAAGCATGATACTCCTGCCATGAATCTACTTAACACGATCGTGACTAGCGATCTTCACTACTTGCGAATATAAATTCATAACGATTAGGTGAAACAAACTTATATTCTAGCACCAAATTCCAGCATGCAAATCAAGTGTGCACTCTCAATCAACATACAAGAATAAGTTTTGAATTAAACGGTTAAGCAAATTGTAATCACGACTTATGAAACGATAACTGGAAGTAATCAGCTTATTTCACATAAATAAACATGGTTTCGAATACACCCTTAGCCAAAACGAATTTAGCCAATCATACTTAATGAAAAACAAAGATTACAAGAAGTAGACATTGAAATATAAGATAGAATACACCTAAAATTGTTCAACAACTCAGATTGAAGAGCCAAACAAATTCATGAACTGTCTCCTTCTCTTCTCCTTGCGGCAGATTGGAATGGAGTGGTTTCTGGGCTGTTTGTGTGATGTAGAATGGATTATGGATGGTATAGGGGCATGGCAAGGCTTGGGGATGGTGTGTGGGTGTTGTGTGGAAGGTGTGGATATGAAGAATGGTGGTTGAATGCGGCTGAGATGAAGGAGAGGGTTTCTGAGGTTGTGGATGGGTTTTTTGACGAATTTTGGGAGAGAGTATGGCTGAATGGGATGAATGCAATCTGTCTTAGGTGTGTTTCTGAACTCCCCTCATGAATGGCTGAATGGGGATTATTTTAGTGGCTGAAAATGTCAAGCAAACATCAAGTCATGGACAATCTGCCATCCTTGCAGAAATCCACTTCATGGTGGTCCAATTTCTGCCATTCCTTGTTGTCTCTTCACTGCCCATGCTGATTCCTTGCTGTTTTAATTATCAAAATCGTCCATCCACATGTCTCCATGTTTGCACCATCCAATCTTGGTCCAAAAATGCTCCAAAATGTTCCAAAATGCCTCTTTTTGCATACTTTGCCATATGAACCTGAAATTGCACGAAAATGACTTTAAACACTATAATAAGTTATAACTAACTACGAAAATGCAAGAAAACAACATAACTAAGTAGCATAAATATGCTCCTATCAAATTCCCCCACACTTAGTTTTTGCTAGTCCTCGAGCAAAACGAAATAAACAAAACGAAACAAAGTAAATAAACACACTCTAATCCTTCCAACATTTGCCTCAGTGATTTCCAATGCAACATGACATGTTAAAAATCATTATCCCCACAGATTTTGGCTTTCTCCACCCTTGAGCACATACTTAATCATAGTCACCACATACTAGTTCACATATAACCATTTAAAACGCTGTTTTGAATGTAGTAACATGCCTTAGAGAACTTACTCAATTCCTTACAAGATACACTCTTATTTTCACTCCAATTTCCTGACTACACACCCTACACTAAGTATATGTGAGACGATTGATGTAAACATGTAGACTAGTACTCACATATGTATTAGCAAAGAGAGCACTTTCTGGAATTATTAACATGTGTATATGTATATGATCTCATGAATGGAATGCTACTACTTAGATGCGAGAACCAGTGACACCATATGCTCATACCAATTTCAAACTCCACATATTGAAATGCACAACACTCAAGATTGAAGTTAAGGGTTGTAACGGGGCTAGGGGTGATTGGCTAACAATGAAAGGTAAGGAAAACAAACGTTCTTAAAGCATAATAAGCAAAGTAATGAAATCGAGACTTAGAATCACTTATGATTGCAGAACTCACTTAGGCACAAAAGGGGAAGATTCATACAACTCTTAGGGCCATATTCAACGTTTTGGACCCTTTCTTCAACTACCATAAAGATGTGAACTTATTTTCACTTATTTCATACTCTTTTCCTTCTTTCTACAACTTTTTCTTTTCTTTTTCTTTTTTTTTTTCTTTTCATGCCTTATTTCTTCTCTTGGCATATCAACACACACACACAAATTCCCCCACACTTGTTTTCTGCCAATCATTAATCAAAAGGGATTCAATTTGAATCATGCTTTACTATGCTTCAAGAACAAGGGTATGGATGGTCCTAATCTAGGCTAGGTAGGGGTGATGTGGGTTAACAACGAACATGGCTAAACAAGGCTCAACGGGGTTAAACTTAAACACAATGCATAGATGGTCGGCTTTTTGGCTCTTGGTTTACTAAACAACTTCATCTTGCTCATGTGTTATGCAATTCAATATCATGCTTTGAATGGAATGGGCATGAGTTCTAGCATTTGGAACTAAATGATGAAACGCCTTCTAAGTAGTAACCAAGCAAAGAATAATGAGATCATGCAACGACTTTAGAAAACAAAAATGCACAGATTAATAACTCTCCAAAGAACGTATTAGGCTCAAGTCTCTCAAGGTTGTAGCGTTAGTTTGAGTTCCTTCCTTCAAGCATGTTACAAAAACTGATTTTCTTCTTTGTGATTACATATGAATTCGTAAGCTATAACCACAACCAAGCATAAACCAAAGAGCATATCAAACTTCCATCCATGTTTATAACTCTTTTTAACAGCCATGCAATTAAAAACCAAATCCTCATCATTGTGTTGGAAGGTACCCTAAAACACAAACAAACACACAAAAACAACTCTTTTTGGGTTTTTCAAAACAAATTTTTCAAATTTTTATGAGATTTTCGGATTTCTATATCAAAACACACTAAAATGCTTCAAAACACACTAAAAACACTTAAAACAGCAAGAAACAACATTGTAAGTGATAGGTGAATAAAACCCACGAATTTCATGCAAACATATTGTTTTCCCCCCCACACTTAAATCAAACATTGTCCTCAATGTTTCAAGCATAAACTAACATAAACAACAATCAAACAAACAAACAGCAACTAAACACACTAATCATGGCAGATTGTACGCAACAAAGAGAAGGGTTTGAGAAATTCAAATCTGGAATTGGAGTGATTCCAAGAGATTCCTTTGTTGATTGCATGGGTTGCCTCCCACGAAGCGCTTTCTTTTACGTCTTGCAGCCGGACGAAGAACATGTTCATTTCCCATTGGAGCCCAAGGCATGGAGGGGAATGTACTCCACAACCTGCCCCTGAGAACTTCCACATATTGGATCTATGAACGGAAGGGGGTAGTGATCCTCCCTGATTATGGTGTTGAGCCTCCTAAAGTCCATGTAAACTTTCCCCTCAGTTTGGGTTCGATTTGCTACCTGCACCAAAGATGGTAACAACCTATTAGTTGAAATGGGAATTGAACTTAGAATGGGAAGCTCACCAATGTATTGTGATGAAGTGGCAGCATTGGCATCATTGTTCATGGTGGTGTTCACGGCCAGGTTGGATTTTGTGAGGACAATGGCGTGTTCCTTGTTCTCCACCCCAATTCCTTCGTCGATGGAGGTTCTAGATCCATCCTCCTTGATTGGTGCTGAACGTTCCTGTCCCATCGTATCAATAACAAAACAAGAACGAACATCATTAGTATTCGTAACGGATTCAGAAACATTGAATTTAATTATATCATCACCAAACTCCATTGATAACGTCCCCTTGGCCACATCAATCTTGGTTTGGGCCGTTTTCATAAAAGGTCTGCCAAGTAGGAGTGGCAATGGAGGAGAATGGTCTGAATCCTCCATCTCTAAGACATAGAAATCTGCAGGAAAGATAAGGTGATTGACCTGCACTAAAACATCCTCAAGGACTCCCTTGGGATAAGCGTTAGAACGATCGGCCAATTGAATTATAACGCCATCTTGTTTTAACTCACCAAGATTCATAGATGCATAAATGGAATATGGCATGACATTAATAGAAGCACCTAAATCTAACATGCATTGTTCGAATCTCATGTTTCCAATTATGCATGGGATAGTAAAACACCCTGGATCCTTACACTTTGGAGGCAACTTCCGTTGCAAAACCGCGGATACATTTTCACTTACTTTCACAACTTCTTTGTTTGAAATTCTTTTCCTAGTTGTGCATAACTCTTTCAAAAACTTTGCATACCTGGGCACTTGCTTAATGGCATCAAGTAAAGGAATGTTTACTTGGACTTTCCGAAAGGTATCCAAAATGTCTTTTTCGCTCTCTTCCTTCTTTGATTGTGCAAATCTGCGAGGGAAAGGAACATTGGGCAGATTAGTGTTTGAATTCACATAATTTGGGACAACATTACCTGAGGTGGACGGATGGGAGGGTTTAGGTGGATGCGGCATGGGTGGTACCACCTTTGCCGTGGGGTAAGCTTGCTCCTCCTCCTTGTTTTGGGCAGATTCATGTGTTTTGCTTCCCACTTCTTTTCCACTTCTTAGGGTGATGGCTTGTGCAGATTCGAACCCACCCTTAGGATTGATCACCGTAGTGCTTGGTAACTTACCATTCTCACGAAATTGCCCCAAAAATTCTGCCATTTGGCCCATTTGCTTCTTTAGCTCATTAACTTCCTTTGCTTGGGTTTGCAATCCCTGCGCCATTGTGGTCAGTAATTGATAAGTTTTATCATCATTCATAGAAGTACCTGAGTTGTTTTGTGATGATTGTGCTTGAGGAGGTGGTTGTGGTGCCATTGGCCTTGGAAAGAAACCCGGAGGTTGTCGGAATCCACTTTGTTGGGCAGGTTGTTGTGCATCTCTCCATCTGAAATTTGGGTGGTCACGCCATCCTTGATTGTATGTATTAGAGAAAGGATCACCCCTTGGTTGGTTTTGATTCCCATAACCCACGGCATGGGCAGATTCCCACCCTCCATTTTCAATTAATTGAGGGCATTGATCAGATTGGTGTCCTTGAATGGAGCATACACCACAGATTGTAGTTCCTTGCGTTTTGGGGCCTTCAACAAACTGCGATAACATAGAAGTAAGGTTAGCCATTTGGGCTTGTAACTCAGAAATAGAACTTACCTCATTTACATGATGTGGCCGTGGGGTATCTCTCTGCCCAACACCTTCATATTGTTGTGCGTTGTGCGCTCGGTTCGCAATGAGAGTCTTGGCAGCCACCGGAGTCATGTCCACCAATGCACCACCCGCCGAGGCATCTAGCATTTGGCGTTCCATGGGGAGGAGTCCTTCGTAGAAGTATTGAAGGAGTAGCTCCTCCTTCATTTGATGCTGTGGACAAGAAGCAACAAGAGTTTTAAAACGTTCATAATATGTTGGAAATGACTCACCTTGGCTTTGTTGGATGCCACTAATTCGTTTCCTCAAAAGAATGACTCTTGAGGTTGGAAAGAATTTCTCCAAGAACGCTCGTTTCATGCTCTCCCAAGATGTAACCGTCCCCGGGGCTAATTCATACAACCAATCTTTAGCTTTATCCATTAGAGAGAATGGAAAAGCTTTCATCTTCAAAATGTTGCTATCAACATTCACCGGCGTCATGCTTGAACAAACAACTTCAAACTCTTTCAAGTGTTTGTTTGGGTCTTCCATGGACAGCCCATGGTACTTTGGAACATGATGTAACAAGCTCGACTTCAATTCGAACTCTTCGGTTTTCCCTTGGGCTGCCGCGGGGTATTGGATGCAAAGAGGGGCTGCATTATCCAAACCCGAGGCAGAAAGCTCCTTGATGGTTCGGTTATCCGCTGCCATCTCTTGGTTCTCCTCTACAACTCTAGCCGTGGGCTCTTCTTCCTCTTCAAATTCGTTTTCTTCACACTGAGGTTCAGGGTTAGGTGGATTGGATGCTTGCTGCCTTCTTGTTCTTCTCAAAGTTCGCTCAAAATCGTCGTCGAACTCCAAAATGTTTGCTTGGACAAATTTGGAACTTCGAGTCATACACTCGTACCTAAAACAAGAAAACAAAAACCAAGTCAGAAACTGATATTAAAACAACAAAAATAAAACAAAAAAGAAATAACGAGGGATTAGCAACTTTGCTAATCCCCGGCAACGGCGCCAAAATTTGGTGTGAAAATTAACTTGACACACAAATTAAACCCTATTTGTGACAATTGTAGTAATGATGTAAGTAGGGATCGTTCTAACCGGGGATTAACTAGGGGTGCTAATCTAATACAAATTGACTTAAAAACACAAAACACTAAGCTTAAAGACTCCAGTTAGACTACTAGAGCTCAAAACAGATTTGAAACACTCAAATCTGCTCAAAACTGACTAAACAAGCTAATTGACTCAAACAGCAACTAAGACAAGATCTGACTTAAAAACTCAAAAAAACAAAGTTTAAAACACTAAACTAGACTCAAAGAACACAAAACTAAAAGTTAAAACACTTAAACAAACCTAAAACCCAAAACAGCAACTAGAAGACTCAAAACTGCCTAAAAACCACTTTCTGGGCAGTTTTGAGCACCTACACTAATTTGGACGAATTTGGGAAAACTTATGACTCAAAACACTTAAAAACACCAAAGAGGACAGATTATGAAGACTCAAACTTAACAAAATATGGGGGGATTGTGTTTGGACGAATTTGAACTAAATGCACAGATTGTAAAGTAAAACAGATTGTAAACTAAATGTGATGAATCAATGGGTGATGGAATGGCTAAGGGGTTCTTCTCCACACATGAAATTTATGCAACGTAATCGATTTCCAGTTATCAATTCAATAAGTTATGAACCTCGACACTCCAAGTTAATTAGGTCCGCTTAAATTAACTTTCAGATTTCCCTAGAATCATTGAATTGGATGAATATGCATCGCAAACAAATTATTCCTAACAAGTTCTCTATATGAACAGCATGATAAAGATACAAGTTAGAATCATTAAGTTCTTTGGAAATCATAAGCATCGACAAGGCAATTGTAACTATGAAAAGCATGATACTCCTGCCATGAATCTACTTAACACGATCGTGACTAGCGATCTTCACTACTTGCGAATATAAATTCATAACGATTAGGTGAAACAAACTTATATTCTAGCACCAAATTCCAGCATGCAAATCAAGTGTGCACTCTCAATCAACATACAAGAATAAGTTTTGAATTAAACGGTTAAGCAAATTGTAATCACGACTTATGAAACGATAACTGGAAGTAATCAGCTTATTTCACATAAATAAACATGGTTTCGAATACACCCTTAGCCAAAACGAATTTAGCCAATCATACTTAATGAAAAACAAAGATTACAAGAAGTAGACATTGAAATATAAGATAGAATACACCTAAAATTGTTCAACAACTCAGATTGAAGAGCCAAACAAATTCATGAACTGTCTCCTTCTCTTCTCCTTGCGGCAGATTGGAATGGAGTGGTTTCTGGGCTGTTTGTGTGATGTAGAATGGATTATGGATGGTATAGGGGCATGGCAAGGCTTGGGGATGGTGTGTGGGTGTTGTGTGGAAGGTGTGGATATGAAGAATGGTGGTTGAATGCGGCTGAGATGAAGGAGAGGGTTTCTGAGGTTGTGGATGGGTTTTTTGACGAATTTTGGGAGAGAGTATGGCTGAATGGGATGAATGCAATCTGTCTTAGGTGTGTTTCTGAACTCCCCTCATGAATGGCTGAATGGGGATTATTTTAGTGGCTGAAAATGTCAAGCAAACATCAAGTCATGGACAATCTGCCATCCTTGCAGAAATCCACTTCATGGTGGTCCAATTTCTGCCATTCCTTGTTGTCTCTTCACTGCCCATGCTGATTCCTTGCTGTTTTAATTATCAAAATCGTCCATCCACATGTCTCCATGTTTGCACCATCCAATCTTGGTCCAAAAATGCTCCAAAATGTTCCAAAATGCCTCTTTTTGCATACTTTGCCATATGAACCTGAAATTGCACGAAAATGACTTTAAACACTATAATAAGTTATAACTAACTACGAAAATGCAAGAAAACAACATAACTAAGTAGCATAAATATGCTCCTATCAGAAAGCGCATAATAGAGATTCAAGCAAGGATCATTAATTTCTATGAAAATCATAAGCATTGACGAGGCACTCGTAACTATGAAAGCGCATGATACTTATGCCAAGAATTTACTTAACACGATTGTGATCAACAACCTTTACTACTTGTGAATGTAAGTTCATAACGATTAGGTGAAATTCCCTTATATACTAGCATCAAATTCATGCATGCAAACTAAGTGTCGACCCTCAATCAACATACAAGAATAAGTTTTAATTCACATAGATAAGCAAATTGAAATCACAACTTATGAAACGCAATTAGAAGTAATCAAATCATATAGCAAGCATAAACATGGTTTCGAATCCCCCCCTAGCCAAGGGGGGTTTAGTTCCTCATACTCGCAATTACACAAAGATAACTTAAATTAAACATTGGAATCAGAGATAGAAAACACCTAGAAACGCTCCAACACTCCCAATGCTTGGGCATAGGCACGGCACAAGGTTGTTCCTTCTCCTTCCTTCCTTGCAATAGTCACGGTACAAGAGAGATGAATGTGGTTGAGGGATGTATGAATGTAGGAAAATATGGTAGAGGGTGGTGACTAAATGGTGCAGCCAAGGGTGGTATTTATAGGCTGAAATTCGCAGCCCCTATGTAGCAAAGGAAAAGGATTTAAAAGCCTAATTTGTATAGGATAATAACACACAATCCTTGAAGGAAAAGGCTAAGGCTTTTAGAAACCAAGGGGGAAAGGAATAATCAGGTTTCTAGAAGTCCTAGAAAGGTTTGGGGCGTCACTTTTGTTGGACAAGGGATAAGGCCTTCTAGAAAGGTTGTTTTGTGGCTGATTTCTAGAGAAACAAGGGATAAGGTGTGGCACCTTTGTAGGAAGGGATAAAGCTTCTAGAAATCAGGTTTTAGGTCTCCAAATAGGAAAAGAAATCCCTTTTGTAGCTGAAATCTTTATGCATTAGGATTAGGGAAAGAGAGGATAGGATAAGGTTTGTTTGGATAAGATAAGCTAAGATAAAGTTATGGATAATGTTTTGGATAAGGTTTCTTCACTTGAGCTGATTCTTTGGCTTTAACTTTCCTTCTTCAAGGAGGAAACCTTGCTTGAGTAGGAATCCTCATTCTTCTAGGAATCCATCTTTGACTACGAATCCATCCTTAACTAGGACTCCTCCGTTGATTAGGAATCCTTCTTCAATTAGGACTCCTCAAATCTTCATTCTCGCCCATTCCCTTGGCTCCAAGTATGTGACTTCCATTCCAAGCTCCATTTTGCTCCAAAAGGCTCCAAATTGCATCATTTTATGTAATATGCCCTTAAAACCTGAAAACACATGAAACTAGCCTAAAAGACTACTTTAAACTAAGCAAAACATAACAAAAATGCATAAGAACTAGCTAACTAAGGCGTATAAATATGCTCCTATCACATGCAGCGTTGAAGTACTTGCTCACGAAGAAGGAGGCTAAACCAAGGCTTATTCGATGGATGCTTCTTCTCCAAGAGTTCAATATCGAAATCCGAGACAAGAAAGGAAGTGAGAACTTGATAGGTGATAGGAGCATATTTATGCGCCTTAGTTAGCTAGTTCTTATGCATCTTTGTTATGTTTTCTTCGTTAAAGTAGTCTTTTAAGCTACTTTCATGTGTTTTCAGGTTTAAAGGACATATTACATGAAATGATGCAATTTGGAGCTTTTGGAGCAAAATGTGAGCTCGGATTGAAAAGGACATGCTTGGAACACAAGGTTGGGATGGAATTGAAGAGTTGAAGATTTGAGGTTTCCTACTTGAAGTAGGAAAGCTAAGCCTAAAAGTTTCCATTTTGGGTTGATCTTTCCTAAATCGGAATTGGCAACCAAAGTTTCTAAAGTTGAAAGTTTCTATTCTTGGAGGTTTCCATTTTCGTGAGTTTCTATTCTCGGCTTTGGGCTTTTGGATGACCCATCCTTACCTTTTGGACCTATGCCGCACCTAAACCCTAACCCTAACCCATTTATTCAGCCGCACCTAGGCCTTGTTCACATGCAAAAATCTGATTATAAACCCTAAGCCCATGCCGCACCTTTCCATCCTAGAAGCCCTATTTTACAAACCTTAACCCTAGCCCATTGTTTCAATCTGATTTCATTAGGGTTTTAGGTGCCTATATATATGTGTTTTACTCATTTGGCCGAATATCTCCCACTCTACAAATCAGAAATCGCCTAAACCCTATTTCCCCACCTTGCCGCAGCCTTCATCCCTTCCAGCCACATCCATACACTTTGCCGCAACCCTCCTTTATTCCAGCCACCATTATACACCTCCATACACCACCCACACACCTTGCCGCACCACCATACCATCCTAATTCCCTTCCTAAACCAAAATCACATCCAAAAGTCCCCTTAACCATCTCTGCCGCAGCAAGGAGAAGAGAAGAGGAGCTTGACGTGCAGAAATTCAAGTTGGAATTCTTGGGCGTTTTAGGTGTAATCTTTCTTATGTCTTCGATGTTTCAATTCAATAAACTTTATGTTGTGAGTATGAGGAACTAAACCCCCTTAGTTGGGGGGTAATTCGAAACCATGTACATGCTTGCAATTTGATTCGATTACATTCAGTTGTTATTTCATAAGTTGTGGATTCAATTCGTTCATCTATTTGATTGATAACTTATTTCTGTATGTTGATTGAGAGTGCACGCTTAGTTTTCATGCATGAATATGATGCTAGATTATGAGGGAGTTTCACCTAATAGTTACAATCTTATAATCACAAGTAGTGAAGATCGCTTGAAAACGATCGCGTTGAATGAATTCTTAGCATAAGTTTCATGCAATTCATAGTAACAAATGCTTCGTCAATGCTTATGTTTTTCATAGAACGTAATGATTCTTGCTTGTATCTCTATTATGCAATTCATGTAGGGAACTTGTAGGGAATGTTTTGGGTTGTCGTATGCAATCATCCAACTTAATAACTTGTGGAAAAACTGAGGGTTAATTAGTGCAATTCACGGTTAATTTGGGGCGTTGAGTATTCATAGTTTATCGGAAGAACAATTGAAAATCGTTTTGTTTGCAAGTGTGACATGTGTGGAGAAGAACCTCCTAACTAGCCTTTTATCCATCCTTTTCACCCAAAAACGTTTTACAATCTGTTTAATTTTAAGTTTCTGTTTTGTTTTCAATTTTCGTCCAAAACAAATCCCCCTTTATTTTGAAGTCTTAGATTAGTTAGAAAGTGTTTTGATTTGTGTTTCTAAGTGTTTTGATTCAAGTTTTCAACCAATTTCGTCCAAATTAGTGTAGGTGCTCAAAACTGCCCAGAAAGTGGTTTTTAGGCAGTTTTGAGTCTTCTAGTTGCTGTTTTGGGTTTTAGGTTTGTTTAAGTGTTTTAACTTTTAGTTTTGCATTCTTTGAGTCTAGTTTAGTGTTTTAAACTTTGTTTTTGAGTTTTTAAGTCAGTTTCCAAGTGTTTAGCAATCCCTCCTAATCCCCGGTCTAGAACGATCCCTACTTACATCTTCACTACAAAGTTTCCTAGTTGAAATTGGAAAGGGCTTAAATGAAGGATTCCTAAATGAAGAAGGATTCCTAATCAATGTAGGAGTCCTAATTGAAGATGGATTCCTAGACGATTGAAGTTTCCTACTCAAGCAAGTATTCCTACATGAAGAAGAAGAGTTAAAGCCAAAGAATCAGCTCAAGTGAAGGAATCTTATCCAAAACCTCATCCATAACCTTATCTTAGCTTTGAAGGAATTATTTTGGAAAACATGTTCATTTAAGCAACATCAATAGCATGCTAATAACAATTAAAAGGCGGAATCATGCTTGCATGCACTTAAAAACAAAACATCAACCAAGAAATTCAAAGCCTAGTAGATTGGTGAATCATGAATCAACTCAAAAACAAAGTGAGTTGAAATTAATACCTTTGTAGATTCCTCTTTGCATAAGCAAAGGCTAATCACCCAAAGAGATAGGGGCCTTCATTCCTTGCTTCTTAGATCCATGGATTTGGATGGAAGAATAGGTTCTCCAAGTTCCCAAAATTGAGAACCTCTAATTTTCGACACCAAGGTTCGATTGTAGAAGAAATGAGTGACCTTGGAGTAGTAGGATTGCTAGATGTACCCTCCAAGGTGTTGGCCTCTTTAGAGAGAAATGGAGAGACAATTCTCACCCATTTTCCCCCAAAATAAACCCTTATTTCACTTAATAACACTTAATGAATATTTAGTTATAAAGTCATTTATATAGTCACTTCTTTAAGTGACCTAAACAACCAAAAACCGTAATTCATTTCTTCATGGCTGGCCATTTAATGGGATTTGGGCTTTTGGGCTTTAATGAATCTTTATTCATTAAATTGTCATACAACTTAAGTTAATGGGCTTGACGTTCGAAGCCCATTGGGCCTTAAGGTCCAAAACTATCCCGAAGGTCTTTAACGAACTTATTCTTTTGATTAATTAACATATTAATTAATCCTTACCATAAATAAATGATTAAACCATTTAATCATTCTTACTCATTTCCGTTTAATCTCCAATCTACACCTCTTACGGTGTGCGATCCATTAGGTTCCTTTTAGCGAGGCAGTGGGCGATTAAAACCATTTTACATCGATTGTGAATTGAAACAATTTTCAATTCTCCCTTTAGTGTTTACACACGTTTAGGGCTTCCACAAACCATGAGTGACACCTAGCAGCATATCATGGTTACCCAAGCTAATCAGAAGAGGTTAGAGAACCTATTCAGTTCGGGATTACAAATGCAATACGGTCCTTCTCTAATCTAATACTCTTGACCACATTGTTTGGTTTGATAGTTTATTTGATCATGTCTACTATCCAATGTGTGTCTTGTGCTTATATGATTACCTTGAATGTGATTCGGAACGCATTCCCTAATCTCATTCATACTCTGGCCAGAGATTCAAATCATATCATAGAGTATTCTCCCTCAAACGGTTTGAAGGTTAGAGATCCCTTGTCGCACATTCACTTGTCTCCATAGCTAAGTCACTTGACCCCAACGATGCCGTGGACACCCTCCTGATGGGATGACTTTGACATAATCAAAGATCAAGGTCTTAACCACAAGACAACTATGATGCCTCAGGTCAAAGGACTACTTTGCATTATCCCAACCATGAGTTCTCATGTGACATGGAATATGAGAACTCTTCGTTAATCGCGTTCAGTGAACTCATTCTCTATTGAGCACCTACCGTACTTGTCTTGATGTCACACACACCAATGACTCGAGACTAATCACTCTCCCTGAGAGAAGACATAGTACGTACTGATCTTAACGGACTGTCAACGCCCAATTGGCAATCCTATGATCAGGAACGTTTAGGATGTGTCTACGAAAGAATGGTCTCATGAATCTAACTTCATTAGATTACATTCTCCCAATCACATATTCCTTGGACTTTATCGTTTAAGCATATAACATTTATATGAGACGGCTCAAACAATAATCTTTGCCCTTTATATGTTAAACTGGAATAGTTTAACATGTGAAATGTCCGTAAAGTATCATCACATGATTGGCTTTAGGGCACATTTCCAACAATCTCCCACTTGTACTAGAGCCAATCAGCTTTGTCATCTTGATGATACCTCTTCTGAAGTCATTTCATAAATGGCTGAATAGTAGGCCTAGACAGTGGATATCTATATGTGTTATCCACAGAAGCAACCTTGAGAATAACAACGTCACCATTATACATGATTCTCAATCATGTGGTTCAGTCTCTCATTTGTGTTCGGATCTTGATGAGACCTTGATTCCCAGGCTTGAGCTATCGCCCCATTAGTGTCATACACTTTCTGGTTGGAACCGAATAGAGAGTTCATAAATGAACTTTCCCATCCAAACGACATTGTTGTAAACTTCTATATGGCAATATATTTTGCATTCATAATGGAACACACTAAAGTCATTACTTTAATGTTTCCATCAAAATATCTCTTTAGTCATAATAAAGAGATATTCGTTTATCTCTTCATTCATAATGAAGAAACATCCAATGATGGATTAGATTCATAATCTAATACATTTACGCTTCCATTACGTTACTCTTATTCTTCCTCGATCTTTGAAGAATTTATCCTTTAGTATTTCTTAAATACTTAAGGACTCACTTGACAGTTGCCATGGTTCTGATCCTGGGCTTGCACTGATATCGTCTTGTACCGTTCTAGGTACAACTCATATCAATGTTTTTCATACAATATGAAATACATAAATCACCTTTCTGCGTATGCATAAAGGATTCAATTTGCGCATTATTTCTTTGGGAGTCAAAGGGTACTTTCCCTTTGAGAAGGGCAACTTGCTATTCTCACTAGAATCGTCCTTCTTTTTGAAGTTTATCATCATATGAGAAACTTCCTAGCATCCATTGTCTATTATTAGGGATTGATATAATCCAATTATATCATGAAATATATCATTATAGATTTCCATCCCATGTATATAGACTATATCTCCCATATACATTCTATCTTCATTTAAAGTCATAACTTTAACGAAGAAGTATTCTTTTCATTTCCAAAATTAATATATCATATATATTTAAATTTTATGAACATGATTAACTCCCACTAATCTTTTGTAAACCTAGTAAACAAAAGATTCATTTACATCTTTATGAGAAATCAAACGATTTGATCATTTTCTCATAAAATGCAAATAGCTCCCACTAACTTGCTAAGATCCAAGATGGATGGATCTCTACAACTTACATGTCTTGTGATTTATAGTTTTAGACATATATTATCAAGACTATCTTAATAATGTCCAAACATTGAATCACCATTTAGTTGTAGCTAGCAATCTTCGAATTAATTGAAACCAAGACTATCTCAAAGATGGTTTCTTCAAAGTCAACCATTTTCTTTGATTGTAGTCACCTTAAGCTACCAATTAGCTATGAAGGTTTCATTATTTCGAGTCAAATGGTACTTTACCATTTCCTTGAGTATATATCGTATATGCACTCAATGTAGTCATAAGGATTTTCATTCTTATTTCTTTCGAATTAAGAGGTGCAACTCTATGACATAGTCATAAAGTTCAAAACCATTCAACTGAGACGGTTTATAAATCCTTATCGACTACCTTGGAGCTTGTGGTATAGGAACTAGGTTGTTATATTTGTTGATTACTATCTTGTCTCTCAAAGAACCCATTCCTTGAGCTCTATCTTTCGTTCATTTGCTTTTAGGCAAATCACATTGTAGAATTACAATGAACTACCCAACAAAACAACATTTGTTAGTTGGTTTATAGAAGTGATATCCAAAAGTTATTTTAAGGATATCCTACAAGATTGTTATCAAACAAATATTGCTTATTAGCACACAACCCCAAATCTTAACATGCTTTAAGATTTGTCTTTCTTTCCAACTACATCTTATGGAGTCATGAAAATATTGGAAGATCTTCTCATTGACAATCATATTGTTTTAGAAGTATATATCCTATATATGGGTAATAGATAACATCTAACGAACTAAATCTTATTCGAGCTCGATCTTCTCCTAATGGAGAAATACATTATCTTATGATGCTTATTTCCTTGATATCTTTCAAGGAAACTCATCTAAAGTGTTACCTTTCTTTGGATCAAATCTAAGGAGGTAATTACTTTAGATGTCTTACTCATCAACTTACATTTCTTGAATTCTTTGAAACATTTTGCAAAGTATTCGGACTTGTGTTTATTCAAAATAAACTATAGTCCAACCGAGAGTGATCTTCGGTGAATGTTCTCCAACATGAGTAGTATTATGTTTGTGGACAAGTGCCACTAACATCTAAGTGAATTAACCTCAACATCCTTGTGATTCTTTCTTCTTTCCAAAAGAATAAAGATTCGAACATTTCACCTCTATACAATTTTAACAAGAAGGTATTGGATCCGGATCTAACAATCCAAAGCATCCATCTTTCACCAACTCATAACTTATGTTTTTAGAGGTATCACAACTTTAGTTGGGATTAGTCACTACCTTGCAACCTTTTGGGTTTTAAGCATCATTATTTTCAAAACAGTTAACACTACCATATTATCTCTACTATAGAGATAATTAATTAGATTACCATAATCCAATCATTGATTAATAAAGAACATTGTTTTGTCAAACAAAACATTTATCCATTTCACATAGTGACGGAATTTAGTTCCTTAAAATTGGAATATAAAGACAATCTATGTTTTTCCAATTTCTTTGGTAGTTCATATGAGGAAGTAAGTACTAACTGCTTTCGCAGAAATCTATATTTTATTCACTTTCCGAATGTGAAGTACTTTCTCTTCTCTCATTAATCTTCTACTTCTTATTAGCCACATTTTTACAACGATTGTAAAACATAGTTACTAATACGGAATCAAACATTCAAGTAGAAGAACCAACTGTTTTGAACTATTCAAGAACATTTACAACACCTTCGAAAGGTGTGTTCTTGACACTTGCAAGACATTTCTTGCAAATACCCCTTCCAATGTCCATCCTTTCATAAAGAAAGTTTGTTCCCTTGGAGTTATTTATCTTCTTTATTTGACTTTCACCTTTGACTACATTAGTCATGGTCCCTAAACTCCCACTATCTCTCTTGAAACCTTTTTCCAATTGTGTTATACACATCAAACATTTTGGAGAGCATGTGGTTATTTTCACTACATAGTTTACAATAAACTTAGTGAACGATTAGGATAGGGAAAACAAAGGTGAAGTCCTTGCCTAGTTTCCGTCTCGTTAAGTGGTTTAACACTTCAACACTCAATGATTCAAAATCATCATAAGTCCATGTTGATGGACTATTTTTGTCAACCAACCATTATGTTCTAAACATAATTACAAACCTTCAAGAGTTGTACAAGGCAACTCTAATTTCTTCATACAACAAATTGTAAGTGAATAATCATGGCACATAAAGTGTCCATGCCTTTGTGCTTTCTTCTCAAGTTCCTTGTTCATGTAACAAAGAAACAAGCACTAAGTGTTTGCATTGACTAAGGGTTGTTCAAAGCAACTCTTATTTCTTCATACAACAATTTGTAATTGAAGAATTATGACATTAAAATTGTTGTCCTCTTTATGGTAGACTTTTCTAACATGTTCTTCCAATGATACATTATCATTAGGAAGATTGTGAGGATAAGACTACTTAGATATATGCAATCCTTTTAAGACATTCTTTGGGATTGTGGTACCAAGTCCGGAAACTAAAACATTCGGTTTTGTCAAGTGTTGGATAGCATTTGCAAATATATTGGTAAACAAATACATAACGAATATAAATTGATTGATTTTAAACCATTTGATTCGGGTCTTTAAATCAAATAGTATCACCCACTATTTTTGGCAAATTCCATATCCCTCATAGGAATTCGAGAGTTTTGGATGAAACTCCTAGTAGGTTATGGGAGGCTCACTATTACCAAGCCCACCTCACGATGATACGATATCGGCAAGCATTAATAATAATGAGAGAGTACGCTTACTCATTTGCAACTAATGCAAGTACCCATCTTATTTGGCCTCTAGAGAATGTAACCTCACAATGATATGATATTGGTTCCATTGCACTTAGTTAAGTTCTTCCCACCATGCTTAGTGTGTGAAGGGGTTCAAGAATAGCCTCACGATGATACGATATATAGCTATCCTCGTTGCCTACACTCACCTCATCATATGTATATGGATTCCTCCTGAGTATAAGCATGCACTTTGTACTCCCCCATGATAGGGTGAAGCCGGTGTACAAGTCATAAACGATTGGAGCCCACCACGGTGGAAGGCCACGAAGAGATATTCTAAACATCTCTCGCTTATCAACTTAATATTGGTTTGGTTGAGGGTTTTTGGTCTCATCACATACAAATATACATTTTAATCTCTATTAAAACAATTTTGGTCCTATTACAACTATTGGTCCATCCCATTGTTTTAGTTGTACATAATACTCCCACTATGCTTTTAAAACGGTTTTTAAAGCAAGAGTATATAATACTACTAACATAAACTTTGCATTCATTTGATGGACTACATAGTTGCCTTAGGGCCTTAGGATGATTATGAACCTTTGTTTAGATTCAACACGAGCCTTGTGTTGAATCTCGGTCTAGGGATGTTGATTGATTTTAGTTACGCGTTTAATCACATTAAGGCGTGTTGTCTTAGGGGCGTTGGACCCAACTACTTCATTTTCATGCATATCGTATAAAGCAAGAAAGAAGTACTTCAAAGTAAAGGTGAGCTTATGCTCATTACAACATTTGCATATAACAAATTACTTTAAAGTAAAGAAGAGCTTATGCCCTTTTACAACATTTGATCAAATCAAATTACAACCAAAATCTAATCTACACATTCCCATGGTTCAAACAAATTTGAAACGCCTTTCACATAGCTCAATTATATTAGGCTTAGGTTCATAATCACCCTTTAATTAATTAACACTTTAACTAATTATTGAATGCAACATTTTCATTTGGTCTTTGTATCCATAAAATTGATTTAAATGGAGCTAAACAAAATGAAAATCCAATTCTCATTTAAAGAGACAAAACAATTTTGTTCTCATCCTATTTGGGCCATCTTGCAATTAACCTCAACTTTTGGGCCATATTGCAATAACAAAAACTTTTGGGGTCACTTTGTATAATACACAAAAGTCACAACTTCATGTAAATACAACTAGAACCCAAACTTTAATCAATGCAAAAACTTCATTAAAGGATCAAAACAATTTGTCCTTTAGCGTTTTTGGACCTAAACGTAAAAACGTAAACTTTTGGGCCAAAGTGCAAATACACAAAAGTATCAAAACTTTATGTAATTGCATAAAAGCCCCAAAAGTACTCCCTTTGAGGGAGTGGCCGGTTTTAGGGAAGAGATGAGGTTGGTGTGTGTGTTGATTGGTGAGTTTTGTCAAAAGCATGCAAGTGTATGTAGATAAGTTTATGAAATAATTCAATCACAATTATTTCAATCATCACTTATACAAATAATTAACACTTTAAATACATGATAAATCATTTAAAAACAAATCACATAAACTTTATGAAATAAATCAAAACTTTGAATCAAAACACCAAACCTTTTTGTTCTTGGCAAAAACAACAAGAACAATGAAGAACATTCATGAAAAACCCAAATTTTTCCATGAACTTTTTTTCACCCAAAAACATTCCAAAACCATTCTTACTTAAGGGAAATAACATCTAACCAAACTAGGGTACTTAGGGGTTCCAAAGAACACATTAAAACACTTTTAACAAGTCAAACAAGAACCCAAAAATTCACCCTTTGGTTTTGGCCGAATTTTCCCAAAAGCATGGCACCAAATTTTAGCTCCAATATTCATGCTCATATGAACAACATCTACAACATTTGAGATAGCAAATTTTCCAACAAAATTTACTTTCAAAGAAGCAAGAATAAAGCTTGTAACAATTACAACTTTTAGATCACATACTATGAACTACAAAACCCAAAAGGATTCACCAACTACTAGACCTAGGCTCTGATACCACTTGAAGGAATTATTTTGGAAAACATGTTCATTTAAGCAACATCAATAGCATGCTAATAACAATTAAAAGGCGGAATCATGCTTGCATGCACTTAAAAACAAAACATCAACCAAGAAATTCAAAGCCTAGTAGATTGGTGAATCATGAATCAACTCAAAAACAAAGTGAGTTGAAATTAATACCTTTGTAGATTCCTCTTTGCATAAGCAAAGGCTAATCACTCAAAGAGATAGGGGCCTTCATTCCTTGCTTCTTAGATCCATGGATTTGGATGGAAGAATAGGTTCTCCAAGTTCCCAAAATTGAGAACCTCTAATTTTCGACACCAAGGTTCGATTGTAGAAGAAATGAGTGACCTTGGAGTAGTAGGATTGCTAGATGTACCCTCCAAGGTGTTGGCCTCTTTAGAGAGAAATGGAGAGACAATTCTCACCCATTTTCCCCCAAAATAAACCCTTATTTCACTTAATAACACTTAATGAATATTTAGTTATAAAGTCATTTATATAGTCACTTCTTTAAGTGACCTAAACAACCAAAAACCGTAATTCATTTCTTCATGGCTGGCCATTTAATGGGATTTGGGCTTTTGGGCTTTAATGAATCTTTATTCATTAAATTGTCATACAACTTAAGTTAATGGGCTTGACGTTCGAAGCCCATTGGGCCTTAAGGTCCAAAACTATCCCGAAGGTCTTTAACGAACTTATTCGTTTGATTAATTAACATATTAATTAATCCTTACCATAAATAAATGATTAAACCATTTAATCATTCTTACTCATTTCCGTTTAATCTCCAATCTACACCTCTTACGGTGTGCGATCCATTAGGTTCCTTTTAGCGAGGCTGTGGGCGATTAAAACCATTTTACATCGATTGTGAATTGAAACAATTTTCAATTCTCCCTTTAGTGTTTACACACGTTTAGGGCTTCCACAAACCATGAGTGACACCTAGCAGCATATCATGGTTACCCAAGCTAATCAGAAGAGGTTAGAGAACCTATTCAGTTCGGGATTACAAATGCAATACGGTCCTTCTCTAATCTAATACTCTTGACCACATTGTTTGGTTTGATAGTTTATTTGATCATGTCTACTATCCAATGTGTGTCTTGTGCTTATATGATTACCTTGAATGTGATTCGGAACGCATTCCCTAATCTCATTCATACTCTGGCCAGAGATTCAAATCATATCATAGAGTATTCTTCCTCAAACGGTTTGAAGGTTAGAGATCCCTTGTCGCACATTCACTTGTCTCCATAGCTAAGTCACTTGACCCCAACGATGCCGTGGACACCCTCCTGATGGGATGACTTTGACATAATCAAAGATCAAGGTCTTAACCACAAGACAACTATGATGCCTCAGGTCAAAGGACTACTTTGCATTATCCCAACCATGAGTTCTCATGTGACATGGAATATGAGAACTCTTCGTTAATCGCGTTCAGTGAACTCATTCTCTATTGAGCACCTACAGTACTTGTCTTGATGTCACACACACCAATGACTCGAGACTAATCACTCTCCCTGAGAGAAGACATAGTACGTACTGATTGATGTGAAAATTAACTTGACACTCAAATTAAACCCTATTTGTGACAATTGTAGTAATGATGTAAGTAGGGATCGTTCTAACCGGGGATTTACTAGGGGTGCTAATCTAATACAAATCAACTTAGAAACACAAAAACTGACACACCCCGACCGAAGTCAAGGCATGCTGGCCGTCACGTGAGTGTGACGTAGCCATGTGCGCTGTGCGGAAGCGATATTTTATAAGGAAAGTACGAATAAATTAAAACCAAATACGATAGGTTCTAATTTGAGTTTAAGTGTGAATACACAACCAGAGCACAAGGTCTAAGTGCAGTCAAACATAAGATGTACATATTTAACATCACTCGAAGTTGGTCCTACATGAGTGGTGGTTTGTCAGAACCTTCAACTGGACACCTCGAGATTCACCGATATACGCTACCTAGAACCTGGAGGGGCGCAAAACAAAGTTGAGTGGGTCAGCAAAAATGATCTTATTCAAACCTTCTTTTCTCTTTTGAATATACTAACCCCTCGCCGTAAAACAAGTATAATTTTCCAGCAATAAAGTATATAATCATATACGTAATATATATCAAATCATGCTGAACAATATGAATGTATGTCATGCCAAATATCATAACTGAATGCTTAACATCCTATGTGAATCTAATAGGATCAATTCAACGTTCGGCTATAAACATAATTCATAATCATCTCATCACAATCAACTCAGCCCTCGGCTGCATATATAGCTCATAATCATCTCATCACCTCATGTATAAACATGTATATCCTGCACACATTCAATACCACCTTACGTGGTCTGCCATTCATCATCGTATATAATATAATATGCTCTAGTGCTACAGTCACGTGAAGCTGTGCGATAAATCGCGGGTCACCTACAAGTCGAACCCACATAAGTGGTCTATACGACAGGCTGTACACCTAACTTGGATCCAAGGCGAGCATGCGGTGCGGGAGGTGAACATACACGTGAAGGCTGTGCCCCTATCTCTGGGCGGGAGCACTAATATACGTGTGCAATTAAATGAGCTTTCAATCACATCTCAATCGAATCATATAATTCATCATATTCCAATCTTATCTCATGATCGTTATAAGCATAATATCTCAATCATATCACAATTATATCTCATACCTATCTCAATCACATTTCAAACATATCTCAATCACATTTCATACGTATATCCACTGTATTTCGTATGTGTTTCAAACGTATTTCAAATGTATATTATACGTATTTCAAATGTATTTCGTACGTATTTCAAACGTATATAATACGTATTTCAAATGTATATTATACGTATTTCCAATGTATTTCGTACGTATTTCATACATATATCAAATGTATAGCATACGTATATCAAATGTATTTCGTACGTATTTCAAATGTATTTCATACGTATTTCAACTGTATATTATACGTATTTCAAATGTATTTCGTACGTATTTCAAATGTATATTATACGTATTTCAAATGTATTTTGTACGTATGTATATTATACGTATATCAAATGTATTTTGTACGTATTTCAAATGTATATTATACGTATTTCAAATGTATTTTGTACGTATGTATATTATACGTATATCAAATGTATTTTGTACGTATTTCAAATGTATTTCGTACGTATGTATATTATACGTATATCAAATGTATTTCGTACGTATGTATATTATACGTATATCAAATGTATTTCGTACGTATGTATATTATACGTATATCAATCGTATTTCAAACGTATATACTTACGTACTTCAAATGTATTTCATACGTATATCCACTGTATTTCATAATGTATTTCATACGTATATCAAATGTATTTCAATCGTATGTACTCACTTGTAACTTACCTGGGCCTCCTCAGCATCATGCAACAATATACATAATTATAATAATGCACATACTAAAATATGATGCATACATGATAAGTTACTTAAATCGTATTTCTTTTAAAACACATTCTCTGGAAAATATGTCAAGTATACGTATATATATACTGAAAAATAACTGCCCACTCACTGATAAGTAGCCGGTTCGTAACCCCCACGCCTAGTTTGGTTACGTTCGTCCTCGGTATAAGTCTCACCTATACAAGAATAATTATACAACATCATTTAAACGCACATACACAAATATTCGTCAATAACTTTCTCATACGTTGCTCAATTTGGGTATGTGAATATACCACGGTGATCTACACGACGTCACGAACACGTGACAATTTTTAGAACTCAAATCGGACCTCTCACTCGTCCTCACGCGCCCTGTATACGCGCTGCCCACGCGCGCGTCTTCTTCCTCGCGTCGCCGGATTGGTTTCGCCGGAGGTGGGTGTTTTGCCGGAATTTCTGGGTAAACTTCAAAGTGTCATAACTTTGTCATTTCTCAACGAAATCAAGTGATTCAAAAACGAAAGTTGTAGCCCTTGAAGATACAAAGAGAATGGTACCTCACACAACACCTATCTCGCAGTGGTTTGGCCGGAAACTTCCTCGAAAGCCTCGGAGGTCGTCGGAAACTGGGTAATTTTCAAAACGTCATAACTTCTTTAATGCTCCACGAAATTGGGTGAAACAAAAACGAAAGTTGTAGTTCTCGAGGAGACGAAGAGAATGGTACCTCGCAAGACGTCTAACTCTCTGTGTTTTGGCCAGAAAACGTCTCGAAAGGCACGGGTCAAACTTGAACTTGTCGATCTCCGTGTTCTTACGTCCAAACACTTCCAACGAACTACTCCAAGTCTCCTTAGGACCTCAAGAAGCTTCCTACAAGCTTGAAAACTCCTAAAAATCAACCAATACAAAGTTGATGAATAGTACCCAAACCGGAGTTCGTATTTTCGACGTGAAAACGTTATAGTTCTTACCTGAAATTGGTATGGTTGGACTCGTATCGTCGAAACGAAGAAGATGGTGATTTTTGTTTCGTCGATCTGTGAAGTTTTGATAAACTTGTTGTTTGGTCTGTGTGTTTTGAGAGAAGGAGAGAGAGAGAGCTTGACGGGAGAGAATGAGAGTTGAGTTTGAGGGAGCTGGGGGAGAATAAGAAGAGAGTGATTGAGGGAACAAAGTGGAGGGTTTCACGGAAAAGAAAAAGAAAAGTAAGGCAAAATGAATGATTCCTGTAAGCCCCCCGTTAGGCATAGGATTCCTAGCTTAATCATTCATACATATACAGCCGAAAACATCCCTATCCGTCCATTATTACCCAAAATATCCATGATTATCCAACTAAAAACAAATTTGGGTAATTAAACACACTTATGAAAACGTTAATTCGGGACGGGCTGTCACAACCTACCCTCCTTATAGAAATTTCGTCCCCGAAATTTACATAATCAAAATACAACACTAATATTCATAAAACAATCTCGGATACATCTCTCTCATCCGATCCTCTGTTTCCCAAGTAGCCTCTTCCACTGAGTGGTTCCTCCATAAGACTTTTACCAACTGCACCGTCTTATTTCTCAGAACTTTTTCTTTCCAATCCAAGATAGTTACTGGTTCTTCATCATAAGTCAAATCCGGGCTAATCTCCAAAGGTTGAATTGGAATCACATGCGATGGATCTGCAACATAATGACGAAGCATCGAGACATGAAATACGTTATGCACTTTAGACAACTCTGAAGGCAACTCAAGTCTGTAAGCAACCTCACCAACTCGCTCGGTGATCTGGTAAGGTCCGATGTACCTAGGGCTCAGCTTACCCTTTTTCCCGAACCTTACTACTCCTTTCCACGGTGATAGCTTCAAAAATACCCAATCATTAACCTTATACACTCGATCAGTAGCACGCCTGTCTGCTAAGCTCTTCTGCCGATCCTGGGCCACTTTCAAATTAGACTTAATTACTTGTACATTCTGAGTAGTCTCCTCCACTATCTTAGGGCCTACCAAAACTCTTTCACCGACCTCTGACCAACACAAAGGAGTTCGACACGCTTTTCCATATAAAGCTTCAAACGGTGCCATCCCGATGCTGGAATGGTAACTGTTATTATAAGCAAACTCCATTAAATCCAACTTTGCATGCCAATCATCGCCAAACTGCATTACAGAAGTTCTCAACATATCTTCCAAAGTCTGTATGGTCCTCTCAGATTGACCATCTGTCTGGGGATGATACGCCGTACTGTATAGCAATCTCGTGCCAAGAGCTTCCTGAAAAGCTGTCCAGAACTTAGAAGTGAATCTAGGATCTCGATCCGAAACAATACTCACTGGAACCCCATGGTACTTCACAATCTTAGTGATAAACAGCTCAGCCAATTTATTCAGAGAATACTTTTCTCTCACTGGAATAAAGTGTGCTGACTTAGTAAGTCGGTCAACAATCACCCAAACGCCATCATAACCGTTCCGTGTACGAGGAAGCTTGTACACAAAATCCATAGTGATATTCTCCCATTTCCACTGTGGAACGGGAAGTGGTTGCATTAAACCAAACGGTTTCTTCCTTTCAGCTTTAACCTGCTGACAAACTGCACACCTACTGACATACTCTGCAATTTCTCTTTTCATACCTGGCCAATAGTAAAATGGCCTAATGGTATGATACATCTTAGTACCTCCTGGATGCATTGCATATGCTGAAATATGCGCTTCATCAAGAATCTCTTTCTTCAATCCCGCATTATTTGGCACGTACATCCGCTTATCCTGCATAAGCATGCCGTCAGATTCCCGAACATTAAGATCCTTCTTCTTTCCTTGAGAAACTGCAAAAATTAAACTCTGAACTTCTTCGTCACTTCTTTGAGCTTCGAGTATGTGGTCCATCAAAATAGGCCTAACTTGGAAACTAGCAAGTAAGGCTTCTTCTCGTCCTACCACCATTTCCTCTTGATCTTCCAATCCCAATTCCACTCCAGTGGACCTCAAATCTGCAAGAAGAGGAACACGAGAAGCATACAAAGCATTAATTCGACCTTGGGATTTCCTACTCAAAGCATCAGCCACCACATTAGCACGACCAGGATGATACTCAATCGTGCAATCATAATCGCTAAGCAGCTCTAACCACCTTCGTTGCCTAAGATTAAGCTCTTTTTGGGTGAAAATGTACTGAAGACTCTTGTGATCCGTAAAGATCTTACATTTTTCACCATAAAGGTAGTGTCTCCAAATCTTCAAGGCAAATATAATGGCTGCTAATTCCAAATCATGAGTAGGGTAATTCTTTTCATGAGGTTTTAACTGACGTGAAGCATAAGCAATCACCTTCCCATGTTGCATTAAAACACATCCCAGGCCATTCAATGAAGCATCGCTATAAATCTCGAAATTACCACTGTCATCAGGAAGTGCCAAAACAGGTGCATGAGTGAGACAATGCTTAAGCTGCTGAAAACTCTGTTCACACTTACTATCCCACTCAAACTTGACTTCCTTTTTGGTTAACCTTGTAAGTGGTAAAGCGATAACTGAGAAATTCTTAACAAACCGTCGATAGTAACTTGCTAAGCCAAGGAAACTTCGTACCTCGGTGACTGTTCGTGGCTGTTCCCAATTTTCCACAGCTGCTATCTTCTGAGGGTCTACCAGAATACCCTGATCTGATATGACATGTCCCAAAAATGCCACTTCATTTAACCAAAATTGGCACTTGCTAAACTTAGCATACAAACGGTGTTCTCTCAATTTCTCCAACACCAAAGTAAGATGTTGAACATGATCTGTTTCAGACTTGGAATACACCATAATGTCATCGATAAAGACAATGACAAATCTATCCAAGTATTGCTGGAATACTTTATTCATCAAACCCATAAAAGCTGCTGGTGCATTCGTCAGTCCAAACGGCATCACAAGGAACTCATAATGACCATAACGAGTTCTAAAAGCAGTTTTGTAGACATCGTCACTCTTAATCTTCAACTGGTAGTAACCTGACCTTAAGTCGATCTTTGAGAATATACAGGCACCTCGAAGTTGATCAAATAGATCGTCGATACGCGGCAATGGATAACGGTTTTTAATCGTTACCTGATTCAATTGCCTGTAATCGATGCATAACCTCAAAGTTCCGTCTTTCTTCCTTACAAACAGAACTGGAGCTCCCCAGGGTGAAGTACTAGGTTGAATGAAACCTTTATCAACCAATTCTTGTAATTGAATCTTCAATTCTCTTAACTCAGTAGGAGCCATACGATAAGGAGTTAAGGAAATAGGATTTGTACCTGGAAGCAAGTCAATAGTGAACTCGACATCTCTATCAGGTGGCAATCCAGGTAAATCATCCGGAAATACGTCAGGGAAATGCCTGACTACTCCCACTTCTTCCAAATTACTAGGAGCAACATCATCTAATATCACATGCGCCAAGTATCCTTGACAACCTTTCGATAATAATCTTTCAGCTCTCACAGCTGAAATAACTTCATGCCTCAATCCACTAGGCTCACCTACGAACGTAACTTTAGGTAATCCAGGACGATGGAAAGTCACTGTTTTCCAGTAACAATCAATTTGGGCACGATTGAAATGCAACCAATCGGTGCCTAATATCACATCAAAATCCACAATATCTAACGGGATAAGATTAGCTGGCATAACTACATTCTCAACCATCACTGGACACCCTGGATATACACTATCTACATAACATCTTTCCCCTCTAGGCATAGCAAACTCTAATTCAAACCCTAGAGGTGTAGATCGAGGTTGAGTCGATTGAGCAAATATATGAGAAATTACTGAATGTGTAGCACCACAATCAATCAACAGTTTAGCACAATAACCAAGAATATTTAACGTACCCATGATCAAGTCAGGATTATTCTGAGCATCCTGCAGAGAAATATTGTGGATACGTCATTGGGCTTGTTGTCTTCCTCCTCGACCTCTGTTGGCATGAACACCTCTGCCCTGTGAACCACGTCCTTGACCGGACTGAATGGGCTGCCTAGACGGTCCAGCACTGCTAGCAACCATATCTGACTGTTGTGGTTGTCCACCTGGCTGCCACTGTGATCCACCAGCTGAGAACTGCTGACCAAAGTTATTCTGCTGATAAGGCATATAACCTTCTGAAGATTGACCAAAACGATTCTGCTGGTAAGAGTCCTGAGGGTATTGATACTGCCCCGAAGGATAAGTAACTGAATCTCCTTGAAGATGATAAGCGCTACCACGACCCGTCTGAGTGAAACCACTAGGTCTTGAAAACTGTTGAGTCGTAGTTGGCTGTGGCACAAAAGACTGTAGAGCTCTCTGCTGGCTCTGGGGACAATACTTAGCTATATGCCCCATCTGACCACAATTAAAACACCCACTGTTACCTTGACGACATCCTCCAAAGTGTCGATTATTGCACCTTCGGCAAAGAGGAACGCCTGAACCTCCAGAACTACTAAAATCTCTCTGTCTCTGGAATCTAAGGCCTCCAGAAAATTTACCTCCTCGCCGCTGATTTGAGAAGCCGAAACCTCCGCTAGAAGAACTCGAGCCCATACCACTTCTTTTGAAACTTTGTGCTTTCTTAGGTCCCTGAGAAAACTGGCCTTTACCCTTATCATTTTGCCTTTGATTCTTATCTCTTTCTTCTTCTTCACTGTCACTAGGTAAATTTTCTGAATCCTCAACGTTCAACAGAACCTCATAAAATTCATGATAAGTGGTACATTTTGCAATACTAACCATAGAACGCCACTTCTTTTTAGTACCCCTCTTGAAACGTCTGAGCATCTCAACAGGATTAGCAGCAATATCAGAATCATATCGAGACAAATCGGTAAATTTCCGATAGTACTCATTAACAGACAGCTTCCTTTGCCTCAAACTGACGAATTCTTGCTTCTTTTGGTCAAGATATGCTGGAGGAACAAACCTTTTATAGAACGAATCCTTAAAATTCTTCCAGTCTGCTACTTCTTCAGGCAACCATCCACGAGATTCCTGTTCCCACCAAGATGCAGCTTCTTTACTTAAAAACCAAGTGGTAGTCTCAACCCACCTTTCAGCAGGGAGATTGCCTTGACTCTGCATAACCCGAAAAGTCTTCTCTACATGCTCAAGCCAACGCTCGGACCCTTCATGTCCTTCATCACCCCGGAAAGTAGGTAATTTCAAGTTATACACTGACTCTAAAGGAGTCTTCGGAGGAGGGCGAAGTGAAGCTTGAATGGCATTAGCTATAGCTTCCCCCAATTGAGAGATATCGGGAAAACCAGACTCAGAAGAAGAACGTGGATCTCTACGAGGCGGCATAGTTCTGACAGAAGACACCAAAAATAATTAGGGCAGTTCACAAAATATGCAGGACTGCAACCTAGAGCTCTGATACCAAAATGACACACCCCGACCGAAGTCAAGGCATGCTGGCCGTCACGTGAGTGTGACGTAGCCATGTGCGCTGTGCGGAAGCGATATTTTATAAGGAAAGTACGAATAAATTAAAACCAAATACGATAGGTTCTAATTTGAGTTTAAGTGTGAATACACAACCAGAGCACAAGGTCTAAGTGCAGTCAAACATAAGATGTACATATTTAACATCACTCGAAGTTGGTCCTACATGAGTGGTGGTTTGTCAGAACCTTCAACTGGACACCTCGAGATTCACCGATATACGCTACCTAGAACCTGGAGGGGCGCAAAACAAAGTTGAGTGGGTCAGCAAAAATGATCTTATTCAAACCTTCTTTTCTCTTTTGAATATACTAACCCCTCGCCGTAAAACAAGTATAATTTTCCAGCAATAAAGTATATAATCATATACGTAATATATATCAAATCATGCTGAACAATATGAATGTATGTCATGCCAAATATCATAACTGAATGCTTAACATCCTATGTGAATCTAATAGGATCAATTCAACGTTCGGCTATAAACATAATTCATAATCATCTCATCACAATCAACTCAGCCCTCGGCTGCATATATAGCTCATAATCATCTCATCACCTCATGTATAAACATGTATATCCTGCACACATTCAATACCACCTTACGTGGTCTGCCATTCATCATCGTATATAATATAATATGCTCTAGTGCTACAGTCACGTGAAGCTGTGCGATAAATCGCGGGTCACCTACAAGTCGAACCCACATAAGTGGTCTATACGACAGGCTGTACACCTAACTTGGATCCAAGGCGAGCATGCGGTGCGGGAGGTGAACATACACGTGAAGGCTGTGCCCCTATCTCTGGGCGGGAGCACTAATATACGTGTGCAATTAAATGAGCTTTCAATCACATCTCAATCGAATCATATAATTCATCATATTCCAATCTTATCTCATGATCGTTATAAGCATAATATCTCAATCATATCACAATTATATCTCATACCTATCTCAATCACATTTCAAACATATCTCAATCACATTTCATACGTATATCCACTGTATTTCGTATGTGTTTCAAACGTATTTCAAATGTATATTATACGTATTTCAAATGTATTTCGTACGTATTTCAAACGTATATAATACGTATTTCAAATGTATATTATACGTATTTCCAATGTATTTCGTACGTATTTCATACATATATCAAATGTATAGCATACGTATATCAAATGTATTTCGTACGTATTTCAAATGTATTTCATACGTATTTCAACTGTATATTATACGTATTTCAAATGTATTTTGTACGTATGTATATTATACGTATATCAAATGTATTTTGTACGTATTTCAAATGTATATTATACGTATTTCAAATGTATTTTGTACGTATGTATATTATACGTATATCAAATGTATTTTGTACGTATTTCAAATGTATTTCGTACGTATGTATATTATACGTATATCAAATGTATTTCGTACGTATGTATATTATACGTATATCAAATGTATTTCGTACGTATGTATATTATACGTATATCAATCGTATTTCAAACGTATATACTTACGTACTTCAAATGTATTTCATACGTATATCCACTGTATTTCATAATGTATTTCATACGTATATCAAATGTATTTCAATCGTATGTACTCACTTGTAACTTACCTGGGCCTCCTCAGCATCATGCAACAATATACATAATTATAATAATGCACATACTAAAATATGATGCATACATGATAAGTTACTTAAATCGTATTTCTTTTAAAACACATTCTCTGGAAAATATGTCAAGTATACGTATATATATACTGAAAAATAACTGCCCACTCACTGATAAGTAGCCGGTTCGTAACCCCCACGCCTAGTTTGGTTACGTTCGTCCTCGGTATAAGTCTCACCTATACAAGAATAATTATACAACATCATTTAAACGCACATACACAAATATTCGTCAATAACTTTCTCATACGTTGCTCAATTTGGGTATGTGAATATACCACGGTGATCTACACGACGTCACGAACACGTGACAATTTTTAGAACTCAAATCGGACCTCTCACTCGTCCTCACGCGCCCTGTATACGCGCTGCCCACGCGCGCGTCTTCTTCCTCGCGTCGCCGGACTGGTTTCGCCGGAGGTGGGTGTTTTGCCGGAATTTCTGGGTAAACTTCAAAGTGTCATAACTTTGTCATTTCTCAACGAAATCAAGTGATTCAAAAACGAAAGTTGTAGCCCTTGAAGATACAAAGAGAATGGTACCTCACACAACACCTATCTCGCAGTGGTTTGGCCGGAAACTTCCTCGAAAGCCTCGGAGGTCGCCGGAAACTGGGTAATTTTCAAAACGTCATAACTTCTTTAATGCTCCACGAAATTGGGTGAAACAAAAACGAAAGTTGTAGTTCTCGAGGAGACGAAGAGAATGGTACCTCGCAAGACGTCTAACTCTCTGTGTTTTGGCCAGAAAACGTCTCGAAAGGCACGGGTCAAACTTGAACTTGTCGATCTCCGTGTTCTTACGTCCAAACACTTCCAACGAACTACTCCAAGTCTCCTTAGGACCTCAAGAAGCTTCCTACAAGCTTGAAAACTCCTAAAAATCAACCAATACAAAGTTGATGAATAGTACCCAAACCGGAGTTCGTATTTTCGACGTGAAAACGTTATAGTTCTTACCTGAAATTGGTATGGTTGGACTCGTATCGTCGAAACGAAGAAGATGGTGATTTTTGTTTCGTCGATCTGTGAAGTTTTGATAAACTTGTTGTTTGGTCTGTGTGTTTTGAGAGAAGGAGAGAGAGAGAGCTTGACGGGAGAGAATGAGAGTTGAGTTTGAGGGAGCTGGGGGAGAATAAGAAGAGAGTGATTGAGGGAACAAAGTGGAGGGTTTCACGGAAAAGAAAAAGAAAAGTAAGGCAAAATGAATGATTCCTGTAAGCCCCCCGTTAGGCATAGGATTCCTAGCTTAATCATTCATACATATACAGCCGAAAACATCCCTATCCGTCCATTATTACCCAAAATATCCATGATTATCCAACTAAAAACAAATTTGGGTAATTAAACACACTTATGAAAACGTTAATTCGGGACGGGCTGTCACAACCTACCCTCCTTATAGAAATTTCGTCCCCGAAATTTACATAATCAAAATACAACACTAATATTCATAAAACAATCTCGGATACATCTCTCTCATCCGATCCTCTGTTTCCCAAGTAGCCTCTTCCACTGAGTGGTTCCTCCATAAGACTTTTACCAACTGCACCGTCTTATTTCTCAGAACTTTTTCTTTCCAATCCAAGATAGTTACTGGTTCTTCATCATAAGTCAAATCCGGGCTAATCTCCAAAGGTTGAATTGGAATCACATGCGATGGATCTGCAACATAATGACGAAGCATCGAGACATGAAATACGTTATGCACTTTAGACAACTCTGAAGGCAACTCAAGTCTGTAAGCAACCTCACCAACTCGCTCGGTGATCTGGTAAGGTCCGATTTACCTAGGGCTCAGCTTACCCTTTTTCCCGAACCTTACTACTCCTTTCCACGGTGATAGCTTCAAAAATACCCAATCATTAACCTTATACACTCGATCAGTAGCACGCCTGTCTGCTAAGCTCTTCTGCCGATCCTGGGCCACTTTCAAATTAGACTTAATTACTTGTACATTCTGAGTAGTCTCCTCCACTATCTCAGGGCCTACCAAAACTCTTTCACCGACCTCTGACCAACACAAAGGAGTTCGACACGCTTTTCCATATAAAGCTTCAAACGGTGCCATCCCGATGCTGGAATGGTAACTGTTATTATAAGCAAACTCCATTAAATCCAACTTTGCATGCCAATCATCGCCAAACTGCATTACAGAAGTTCTCAACATATCTTCCAAAGTCTGTATGGTCCTCTCAGATTGACCATCTGTCTGGGGATGATACGCCGTACTGTATAGCAATCTCGTGCCAAGAGCTTCCTGAAAAGCTGTCCAGAACTTAGAAGTGAATCTAGGATCTCGATCCGAAACAATACTCACTGGAACCCCATGGTACTTCACAATCTTAGTGATAAACAGCTCAGCCAATTTATTCAGAGAATACTTTTCTCTCACTGGAATAAAGTGTGCTGACTTAGTAAGTCGGTCAACAATCACCCAAACGCCATCATAACCGTTCCGTGTACGAGGAAGCTTGTACACAAAATCCATAGTGATATTCTCCCATTTCCACTGTGGAACGGGAAGTGGTTGCATTAAACCAAACGGTTTCTTCCTTTCAGCTTTAACCTGCTGACAAACTGCACACCTACTGACATACTCTGCAATTTCTCTTTTCATACCTGGCCAATAGTAAAATGGCCTAATGGTATGATACATCTTAGTACCTCCTGGATGCATTGCATATGCTGAAATATGCGCTTCATCAAGAATCTCTTTCTTCAATCCCGCATTATTTGGCACGTACATCCGCTTATCCTGCATAAGCATGCCGTCAGATTCCCGAACATTAAGATCCTTCTTCTTTCCTTGAGAAACTGCAAAAATTAAACTCTGAACTTCTTCGTCACTTCTTTGAGCTTCGAGTATGTGGTCCATCAAAATAGGCCTAACTTGGAAACTAGCAAGTAAGGCTTCTTCTCGTCCTACCACCATTTCCTCTTGATCTTCCAATCCCAATTCCACTCCAGTGGACCTCAAATCTGCAAGAAGAGGAACACGAGAAGCATACAAAGCATTAATTCGACCTTGGGATTTCCTACTCAAAGCATCAGCCACCACATTAGCACGACCAGGATGATACTCAATCGTGCAATCATAATCGCTAAGCAGCTCTAACCACCTTCGTTGCCTAAGATTAAGCTCTTTTTGGGTGAAAATGTACTGAAGACTCTTGTGATCCGTAAAGATCTTACATTTTTCACCATAAAGGTAGTGTCTCCAAATCTTCAAGGCAAATATAATGGCTGCTAATTCCAAATCATGAGTAGGGTAATTCTTTTCATGAGGTTTTAACTGACGTGAAGCATAAGCAATCACCTTCCCATGTTGCATTAAAACACATCCCAGGCCATTCAATGAAGCATCGCTATAAATCTCGAAATTACCACTGTCATCAGGAAGTGCCAAAACAGGTGCATGAGTGAGACAATGCTTAAGCTGCTGAAAACTCTGTTCACACTTACTATCCCACTCAAACTTGACTTCCTTTTTGGTTAACCTTGTAAGTGGTAAAGCGATAACTGAGAAATTCTTAACAAACCGTCGATAGTAACTTGCTAAGCCAAGGAAACTTCGTACCTCGGTGACTGTTCGTGGCTGTTCCCAATTTTCCACAGCTGCTATCTTCTGAGGGTCTACCAGAATACCCTGATCTGATATGACATGTCCCAAAAATGCCACTTCATTTAACCAAAATTGGCACTTGCTAAACTTAGCATACAAACGGTGTTCTCTCAATTTCTCCAACACCAAAGTAAGATGTTGAACATGATCTGTTTCAGACTTGGAATACACCATAATGTCATCGATAAAGACAATGACAAATCTATCCAAGTATTGCTGGAATACTTTATTCATCAAACCCATAAAAGCTGCTGGTGCATTCGTCAGTCCAAACGGCATCACAAGGAACTCATAATGACCATAACGAGTTCTAAAAGCAGTTTTGTAGACATCGTCACTCTTAATCTTCAACTGGTAGTAACCTGACCTTAAGTCGATCTTTGAGAATATACAGGCACCTCGAAGTTGATCAAATAGATCGTCGATACGCGGCAATGGATAACGGTTTTTAATCGTTACCTGATTCAATTGCCTGTAATCGATGCATAACCTCAAAGTTCCGTCTTTCTTCCTTACAAACAGAACTGGAGCTCCCCAGGGTGAAGTACTAGGTTGAATGAAACCTTTATCAACCAATTCTTGTAATTGAATCTTCAATTCTCTTAACTCAGTAGGAGCCATACGATAAGGAGTTAAGGAAATAGGATTTGTACCTGGAAGCAAGTCAATAGTGAACTCGACATCTCTATCAGGTGGCAATCCAGGTAAATCATCCGGAAATACGTCAGGGAAATGCCTGACTACTCCCACTTCTTCCAAATTACTAGGAGCAACATCATCTAATATCACATGCGCCAAGTATCCTTGACAACCTTTCGATAATAATCTTTCAGCTCTCACAGCTGAAATAACTTCATGCCTCAATCCACTAGGCTCACCTACGAACGTAACTTTAGGTAATCCAGGACGATGGAAAGTCACTGTTTTCCAGTAACAATCGATTTGGGCACGATTGAAATGCAACCAATCGGTGCCTAATATCACATCAAAATCCACAATATCTAACGGGATAAGATTAGCTGGCATAACTACATTCTCAACCATCACTGGACACCCTGGATATACACTATCTACATAACATCTTTCCCCTCTAGGCATAGCAAACTCTAATTCAAACCCTAGAGGTGTAGATCGAGGTTGAGTCGATTGAGCAAATATATGAGAAATTACTGAATGTGTAGCACCACAATCAATCAACAGTTTAGCACAATAACCAAGAATATTTAACGTACCCATGATCAAGTCAGGATTATTCTGAGCATCCTGCAGAGAAATATTGTGGATACGTCATTGGGCTTGTTGTCTTCCTCCTCGACCTCTGTTGGCATGAACACCTCTGCCCTGTGAACCACGTCCTTGACCGGACTGAATGGGCTGCCTAGACGGTCCAGCACTGCTAGCAACCATATCTGACTGTTGTGGTTGTCCACCTGGCTACCACTGTGATCCACCAGCTGAGAACTGCTGACCAAAGTTATTCTGCTGATAAGGCATATAACCTTCTGAAGATTGACCAAAACGATTCTGCTGGTAAGAGTCCTGAGGGTATTGATACTGCCCCGAAGGATAAGTAACTGAATCTCCTTGAAGATGATAAGCGCTACCACGACCCGTCTGAGTGAAACCACTAGGTCTTGAAAACTGTTGAGTCGTAGTTGGCTGTGGCACAAAAGACTGTAGAGCTCTCTGCTGGCTCTGGGGACAATACTTAGCTATATGCCCCATCTGACCACAATTAAAACACCCACTGTTACCTTGACGACATCCTCCAAAGTGTCGATTATTGCACCTTCGGCAAAGAGGAACGCCTGAACCTCCAGAACTACTAAAATCTCTCTGTCTCTGGAATCTAAGGCCTCCAGAAAATTTACCTCCTCGCCGCTGATTTGAGAAGCCGAAACCTCCGCTAGAAGAACTCGAGCCCATACCACTTCTTTTGAAACTTTGTGCTTTCTTAGGTCCCTGAGAAAACTGGCCTTTACCCTTATCATTTTGCCTTTGATTCTTATCTCTTTCTTCTTCTTCACTGTCACTAGGTAAATTTTCTGAATCCTCAACGTTCAACAGAACCTCATAAAATTCATGATAAGTGGTACATTTTGCAATACTAACCATAGAACGCCACTTCTTTTTAGTACCCCTCTTGAAACGTCTGAGCATCTCAACAGGATTAGCAGCAATATCAGAATCATATCGAGACAAATCGGTAAATTTCCGATAGTACTCATTAACAGACAGCTTCCTTTGCCTCAAACTGACGAATTCTTGCTTCTTTTGGTCAAGATATGCTGGAGGAACAAACCTTTTATAGAACGAATCCTTAAAATTCTTCCAGTCTGCTACTTCTTCAGGCAACCATCCACGAGATTCCTGTTCCCACCAAGATGCAGCTTCTTTACTTAAAAACCAAGTGGTAGTCTCAACCCACCTTTCAGCAGGGAGATTGCCTTGACTCTGCATAACCCGAAAAGTCTTCTCTACATGCTCAAGCCAACGCTCGGACCCTTCATGTCCTTCATCACCCCGGAAAGTAGGTAATTTCAAGTTATACACTGACTCTAAAGGAGTCTTCGGAGGAGGGCGAAGTGAAGCTTGAATGGCATTAGCTATAGCTTCCCCCAATTGAGAGATATCGGGAAAACCAGACTCAGAAGAAGAACGTGGATCTCTACGAGGCGGCATAGTTCTGACAGAAGACACCAAAAATAATTAGGGCAGTTCACAAAATATGCAGGACTGCAACCTAGAGCTCTGATACCAAAATGACACACCCCGACCGAAGTCAAGGCATGCTGGCCGTCACGTGAGTGTGACGTAGCCATGTGCGCTGTGCGGAAGCGATATTTTATAAGGAAAGTACGAATAAATTAAAACCAAATACGATAGGTTCTAATTTGAGTTTAAGTGTGAATACACAACCAGAGCACAAGGTCTAAGTGCAGTCAAACATAAGATGTACATATTTAACATCACTCGAAGTTGGTCCTACATGAGTGGTGGTTTGTCAGAACCTTCAACTGGACACCTCGAGATTCACCGATATACGCTACCTAGAACCTGGAGGGGCGCAAAACAAAGTTGAGTGGGTCAGCAAAAATGATCTTATTCAAACCTTCTTTTCTCTTTTGAATATACTAACCCCTCGCCGTAAAACAAGTATAATTTTCCAGCAATAAAGTATATAATCATATACGTAATATATATCAAATGATGCTGAACAATATGAATGTATGTCATGCCAAATATCATAACTGAATGCTTAACATCCTATGTGAATCTAATAGGATCAATTCAACGTTCGGCTATAAACATAATTCATAATCATCTCATCACAATCAACTCAGCCCTCGGCTGCATATATAGCTCATAATCATCTCATCACCTCATGTATAAACATGTATATCCTGCACACATTCAATACCACCTTACGTGGTCTGCCATTCATCATCGTATATAATATAATATGCTCTAGTGCTACAGTCACGTGAAGCTGTGCGATAAATCGCGGGTCACCTACAAGTCGAACCCACATAAGTGGTCTATACGACAGGCTGTACACCTAACTTGGATCCAAGGCGAGCATGCGGTGCGGGAGGTGAACATACACGTGAAGGCTGTGCCCCTATCTCTGGGCGGGAGCACTAATATACGTGTGCAATTAAATGAGCTTTCAATCACATCTCAATCGAATCATATAATTCATCATATTCCAATCTTATCTCATGATCGTTATAAGCATAATATCTCAATCATATCACAATTATATCTCATACCTATCTCAATCACATTTCAAACATATCTCAATCACATTTCATACGTATATCCACTGTATTTCGTATGTGTTTCAAACGTATTTCAAATGTATATTATACGTATTTCAAATGTATTTCGTACGTATTTCAAACGTATATAATACGTATTTCAAATGTATATTATACGTATTTCCAATGTATTTCGTACGTATTTCATACATATATCAAATGTATAGCATACGTATATCAAATGTATTTCGTACGTATTTCAAATGTATTTCATACGTATTTCAACTGTATATTATACGTATTTCAAATGTATTTTGTACGTATGTATATTATACGTATATCAAATGTATTTTGTACGTATTTCAAATGTATATTATACGTATTTCAAATGTATTTTGTACGTATGTATATTATACGTATATCAAATGTATTTTGTACGTATTTCAAATGTATTTCGTACGTATGTATATTATACGTATATCAAATGTATTTCGTACGTATGTATATTATACGTATATCAAATGTATTTCGTACGTATGTATATTATACGTATATCAATCGTATTTCAAACGTATATACTTACGTACTTCAAATGTATTTCATACGTATATCCACTGTATTTCATAATGTATTTCATACGTATATCAAATGTATTTCAATCGTATGTACTCACTTGTAACTTACCTGGGCCTCCTCAGCATCATGCAACAATATACATAATTATAATAATGCACATACTAAAATATGATGCATACATGATAAGTTACTTAAATCGTATTTCTTTTAAAACACATTCTCTGGAAAATATGTCAAGTATACGTATATATATACTGAAAAATAACTGCCCACTCACTGATAAGTAGCCGGTTCGTAACCCCCACGCCTAGTTTGGTTACGTTCGTCCTCGGTATAAGTCTCACCTATACAAGAATAATTATACAACATCATTTAAACGCACATACACAAATATTCGTCAATAACTTTCTCATACGTTGCTCAATTTGGGTATGTGAATATACCACGGTGATCTACACGACGTCACGAACACGTGACAATTTTTAGAACTCAAATCGGACCTCTCACTCGTCCTCACGCGCCCTGTATACGCGCTGCCCACGCGCGCGTCTTCTTCCTCGCGTCGCCGGACTGGTTTCGCCGGAGGTGGGTGTTTTGCCGGAATTTCTGGGTAAACTTCAAAGTGTCATAACTTTGTCATTTCTCAACGAAATCAAGTGATTCAAAAACGAAAGTTGTAGCCCTTGAAGATACAAAGAGAATGGTACCTCACACAACACCTATCTCGCAGTGGTTTGGCCGGAAACTTCCTCGAAAGCCTCGGAGGTCGCCGGAAACTGGGTAATTTTCAAAACGTCATAACTTCTTTAATGCTCCACGAAATTGGGTGAAACAAAAACGAAAGTTGTAGTTCTCGAGGAGACGAAGAGAATGGTACCTCGCAAGACGTCTAACTCTCTGTGTTTTGGCCAGAAAACGTCTCGAAAGGCACGGGTCAAACTTGAACTTGTCGATCTCCGTGTTCTTACGTCCAAACACTTCCAACGAACTACTCCAAGTCTCCTTAGGACCTCAAGAAGCTTCCTACAAGCTTGAAAACTCCTAAAAATCAACCAATACAAAGTTGATGAATAGTACCCAAACCGGAGTTCGTATTTTCGACGTGAAAACATTATAGTTCTTACCTGAAATTGGTATGGTTGGACTCGTATCGTCGAAACGAAGAAGATGGTGATTTTTGTTTCGTCGATCTGTGAAGTTTTGATAAACTTGTTGTTTGGTCTGTGTGTTTTGAGAGAAGGAGAGAGAGAGAGCTTGACGGGAGAGAATGAGAGTTGAGTTTGAGGGAGCTGGGGGAGAATAAGAAGAGAGTGATTGAGGGAACAAAGTGGAGGGTTTCACGGAAAAGAAAAAGAAAAGTAAGGCAAAATGAATGATTCCTGTAAGCCCCCCGTTAGGCATAGGATTCCTAGCTTAATCATTCATACATATACAGCCGAAAACATCCCTATCCGTCCATTATTACCCAAAATATCCATGATTATCCAACTAAAAACAAATTTGGGTAATTAAACACACTTATGAAAACGTTAATTCGGGACGGGCTGTCACAAAAACTAAACTTAAAGACTCTAATTAGACTACTAAGATTCAAAACAGATTTGAAACACTCAAATCTGCCCAAACTGACTAAAACAAGTTAATTGACTCAAACAGCAACTAAGACAAGATTTGGACGAATTTTGGTTTCCTAATGATCTAAAACACCTAAAAACATATTCTAAGACAAGTTCTAAGTAAAATGACTCAAAGAAATAAGGTGGGATTTGATTTGGACGAAAATAACTAAATGGGCAGATTGTAATTTAAAACAGATTGTAAACTAAATGTGATGAATCAATGGGTGATGGAATGGCTAAAGGGTTCTTCTCCACACATGAAATTTATGCAACGTAAATCGATTTCCAGTTATCAATTCAATAAGTTATGAACCTCGACACTCCAAGTTAATTAGGTTCGCTTAAATTAACTTTCAGATTTCCCTATAATCATTGAATTGGATGAATATGCATCGCAAACAAATTATTCCTAACAAGTTCTCTATATGAACAGCATGATAAAGATACAAGTTAGAATCATTACGTTCTTTGGAAATCATAAGCATCGACAAGGCATTCGTAACTATGAAAAGCATGAGACTCTTGCCAGGAATCTACTTAACACGATCGTGACTAGCGACCTTCACTACTTGCGAATATAAATTCATAACGATTAGGTGAGACAAACTTATATCCTAGCACCAAATTCAAGTATGCAAATTAAGCGTGCACTCTCAATCAACATACAAGAATAAGTTATAAATCAAACGGTTAAGCAAATTGTATTCACGACTTATGAAACGATAACTGGAAGTAATCAACTTATTTCACATAAATAAACATGGTTTCGAATACACCCTTCGCCAAAACTAATTTAGCCAATCATACTTAAAGCAAAACAAAGATTACATGAATTAGACATTGAAATATAAGATAGAAAACACCTAAAATCGTTCAACAACTCAGATTGAAGTGCCAAACAATTTGTAGAGAATCTGTCCTCCTTGTTGCTTGCGGCAGATTGTATGGTGATGCTTCTTGGATTGTTTTGATGACGTAGAATGGATTATGGAGGGTGTAGGGGCACGGCAAGGCTTGGGGATGGTGTATGGGTGTTGTGTGGAAGGTGTGGAGATGAAGAATGGTGGTAGAAATCGGCTGGAATGAAGGAGAGGTGCGGCAAGGTGGGAAATAGGGTTTTGGACGAATTTCTGAATATGGAGAGGGTGTGTGGCTGAATGGGCCATTTTGTGGCTGCACACACTTGTTTATTTAAAGGGATTAGGAAATTAAAAACCCTAGCTAATTAGGTAAACAGAAATTTAAGTCAAATGCTTCTAAAAATAGGAAATCAAATCAGAAAATAAAAGGAAAGGTGAAGGGAAATTCGACCAGGTTTTAAAGCAAAACAAGGAAGGTGTTTTAAATCAGATTTTTGGGAAAGAAACCCTCTCCCTTGTACGGCAAGGAAGAGGAAAGGGTGAGGGAAGTGCGGCACATGTCCTAGAGTGGTTTAGGCTTTTGTTTTGTGTCCTAGAATGCTTAGAAAATCTTCATAATTGTTGGAACTTTTAGGGACAATTAGGAAAAATCAAACCAAAGTAGGAAACCTTGGCTTAACTTTCCTACTTCAAATAGGAATCCTTGTTGGAGTAGGAATCCTTATTGGAGTAGGAATCCTTGTTCTTCTAGGACTCCTCATTTGATTAGGAATCCTTCGTTGATTAGGAATCCTTCTTCGATTAGGAATCCCCTTCATGTAAGCACTTTCCTACTTCAACTAGGAAACCTTGTTCAAGTAGGAATCATCATCTTCAAGTCTTCAAATTCGTCCAAACCTTGGCTCCAAATATGTGACATGCATTCCAAACTCCATTTTGCTCCAAAATGCTCCAAAATGCCTCTTCTTGCATCCTTTGGCCTTAAAACCTGAAAACACCTAAAACTGACTTTAAACACTAAAATAGCTAAGTAAACACATCCTAAATGCACGAGAACAAGCCAATTAAGTAGCATAAATATGCTCCTATCACTGATCTTAACGGACTGTCAACGCCCAATTGGCAATCCTATGATCAGGAACGTTTAGGATGTGTCTACGAAAGAATGGTCTCATGAATCTAACTTCATTAGATTACATTCTCCCAATCACATATTCCTTGGACTTTATCGTTTAAGCATATAACATTTATATGAGACGGCTCAAACAATAATCTTTGCCCTTTATATGTTAAACTGGAATAGTTTAACATGTGAAATGTCCGTAAAGTATCATCACATGATTGGCTTTAGGGCACATTTCCAACAAGCTTATCTTATCCAAACAAACCTTATCCTATCCTATCTTATCCTAATCCTAAACTATCCACATTTCAGCCACTTAGGAGGGTTTCTAACTAGATTAGGATGCTTAAAATCAGATTTCTAGAAGACCTAATCTTATCTTACAAAAATGGCGCCTATGAACCTTTCTAGAAGCCTAAAAATCTGCCTTGTATTTATTTCTAGAAACCTCTTTTGTGCCGCACCTTATGTCCTATTTTCCTTGGGATTTCAGATTTCTAGAAGCCTTACCCTCTCCTAGATTGGTGCCGCACCTCATCTTCCACTCGCTTTGGATTTCTGACTTGTTTTCCTTATAGGAGTGTATGTTATTGTCCTATGCAGATTAGGCCTTTAAAACCTTGTCCTTTGCTTCCTAGGAGATGGGATTTTCAGCCTATAAATACAAGCTTTTGCCGCATGATATGATATTTTACTAGCACACAAATTAAACCCTCTTTTTGTCAAATTGTAGTGAAGATGTAAGTAGGGATCGTTCTAGACCGGGGATTAGGAGGGATTGCTAAGCACTTGGAAACTGACTTAAAAACACAAAAACTAAACTTAAAGACTCAAATTAGACTACTAAGATTCAAAACAGGTTTGAAACACTCAAATCTGCCCAAAACAAGCTAATTGACTCAAACAGCAACTAAGACAAGATCTGACTTAAAAACTCAAAAAAACGAAGTTTAAAACACTAAACTAGACTCAAAGAATGCAAAACTAAAAGTTAAAACACTTAAACAAACCTAAAGATCAAAACAGCAACTAGAAGGCTCAAAACTGCCTAAAAACCACTTTCTGGGCAGTTTTGAGCACCTACACAAATTTGGACGAATTTGAATGAAAACTTGAATCAAAACACCTAGAAACACAAATCAAAACACTTTCTAACTAATCTAAGACTCTAACCTAAAGGGGGATTTGTTTTGGGGCGAAAATTTAGAACAAAACAGAAACTTAAATTCAAACAGATTGTAAAACAAATTTTGGTGAAAAGGATGGATAAAAGGCTAGTTAGGAGGTTCTTCTCCACACATGTCACACTTGCAAACAAAACGATTTTCAGTTGTTCTTCCAATAAATTACGAATACTCAACGCCCCAAATTAACCGTGAATTGCACTAATTAACCCTCAGTTTTTCCACAAGTTATTAAGTTGGATGATTGCATACGACAACCTAAAACATTCCCTACAAGTTCCCTACATGAATTGCATAATAGAGATACAAGCAAGAATCATTACGTTCTATGAAAAACATAAGCATTGACGGAACATTCGTTACTATGAATTGCATGAAACTTATGCTAAGAATTCATTCAACGCGATCGGTTTCAAACGACCTTCACTACTTGTGATTATAAGATTATAACTATTAGGTGAAACTCCCTCATAATCTAGCATCATATTTATGTATGAAAACTAAGCGTGCACTCTCAATCAACATACACAAATAAATCATCAATCAAATAGATGAACGAATTGAATCCATAACTTATGAAATAACAACTGAATTTAATCGAATCAAATTGCAAGCATGTACATGGTTTCGAATCACCCCCCAACTAAGGGGGTTTAGTTCCTCATACTCACAACAACAAGTTTATTGAATTGAAACATCAAAGACATAAGAAAGATTACACCTAAAATGCCAAGAAGTCCACTTTGAATTTCTGCACAGAAAGTCCTCTTTCTTCTTCTCCTTGCTGCGGCAATGAGGGTCTAGGGCTGTTTGGGTGTGATTTTGGTTTAGGGATGGATTTGGGATGATAGGGTGGTGCGGCAAGGGTAAGGGAGGTGTATGGTGGCTCGGCAAGGTGGTAGAAGGTTGCTGGAATGGATGATTGGTTGCGGCAAGGGAGGATTTTGGTGATGGTGGCTGCGGCAAGGAGAGGGGAAAAGGGTTTTGTGATTTTCTGATTTTTTAGAATGAAGGATGGTGCGGCTGGAATGGGTTTAGGGTTGTGTGATTTTCTGAATATGGAGAGTGAATATTCGGCTGCAAGCATTAGGAGCAAATATATAGGCCTTTCAAAACCCTAATGAAATCAGATTTTTAACAATGGGCTAGGGTTAGGTGCGGCTTGGGTTTAGGAGAAATGGGCTAGGGTTTAACATGGTAGATTTTAGGTAATTAGGCCCTAGGGTTCGGCATGGGTTGAAGGTCCACAAGGAAATTTGGGTTTAGGTCATCTAAAAACCCAACGCCGAGAATAAAAACTCTCGAAATTGGAAACCTCCAAGAATAGAAACTTCCAACTTTAGAAACTTTGGTTACCAATTCCGATTTAGGAAAGATCGGCCCAAAATGGAAACTTTTAGGCTTAGCTTTCCTACTTCAAGTAGGACACCTCGAATCTTTCAACTCTTCAATTCAGTCCCAACCTTGTGTTCCAAGCATGTCCTTTTCAATCCAAGCTCACGTTTCGCTCCAAAAGCTCCAACTTGCATCATTTCGTGTAATACGTCCTTTAACCCTGAAAACACATGAAAGTAGCTTAAAAGACTACTTTAACGACGAAAACATAACAAGAATGCATAAGAACTAGCTAACTAAGGCGCATAAATATGCTCCTATCACCGCACCTATCATTCACCATTCTCTACCATATTTTCACTACACCATTCACCCAAAAACCCCTCATTGTGCCGTGAGTTTGCAAGGAGAAGAAGGAAGAAATCTGGAGCCGTGCATGCCATTCAAGGAGCTTGGATTGTCGGAGCGTTTCTAGGTGTTTTCTATCTTTATGTCAATGTTTAAATTTATTTATCTTTGTTTATTTGCGAACATGAGGAACTTATTTCTTTATACTTAGAGGGGAATTCAAAGCCATGATCATATGTTTTATATGACTTGATTTCTTCCAATTATGATTTCATAAATCGTGAATGTGGTTTATTTATCTATTTGATTGATAACATGTTTATGTATGTTGATTGAGGGTCGACACTTAGTTTGCATGCATTAATTTGATGCTAGAGTATAAGGGAATTTCACCTAATCGTTATTAACTTATATTCATAAGTAGTAAAAGTCGCTAGTCACGATTGTGTTAAGTAAATCCTTGGCAAGAGTAACATGCGTATTCCATAGTTATGAATGCCTCGTCAATGCTTATGATTTCCATTGAACTTAATGATCTTTGATATGTGTCTCTATCATGCGTATTCCATAGTTAGGGTCCTTGATAAGAATAATTTGGTTGTAATGCGTATTCCATTCAATTCAATGAATCTAGGGAAATCTGAGAATTAATTGGTGCAATCTAGTTAATTTGGGGCATTGTCATTCATGGTTGTTGAAAGAGTAACTGGAAATCGAGTCGTATGCATATGTTTCATGTGTGGAGAATGAACCCTCTAACTAGCCTTTCACCATTCCATTTCATCAATTTCGTGAGTCTTTAAGTTTGTTTACAAAGTTTATGTTTTAAAAATTCAATTTCGTCAAAACCAAACCCCTTGCTTTTAAGTCTTGTTTTTAGAGTCAAACTTATTTCCTTTAAGTCTTTTGGGTCTTTGAAGTCCTATTTTCGTCCAAATCACTTGTTAGGTCTAGAATTGAGTCTTTTTTATTGTTATTTGCTGTTTTTAGTGTTTTAAGTTAGTTTTGAGTCTATAGAGTCTAGTTTAGTGTTTTTTAGTCTTGTTTGTGTTGATTAGCATCCCTAGTTAATCCCCGGTCTAGAACGATCCCTACTTGCATCATTACTACAATTGTCATCAATAGGGTTTAATTTGTGTGTCAACATAATTTTCACATCAAGAACGTTGTGGCTGATCACTTGAGCCGTTTGGTGCATGAAGAAAATGTCGTACCTATTCCAGAGACATTCCTGGATGAGCAATTGATGTCCATAAAGGTTAGTGAGCCTTGGTATGCCGATTTAGTGAACTTTTTGGTGTCAAAACAAATTCCAAGCACTTACACTAGGCACCAACATGATAAATTAAGGCATGAGGCACGGTTTTATGTGTGGGATGATCCATATTTATGGAAATATTGTTCGGATCAGGTTATACGTAGGTGTGTGCATGATATGAAGTTCAATTCAAATTTAAAGTTTTGTCATACTTATGCATGTGGGGACACTTTGGGACACAACGCACTGCCCTTAAGGTTTTAGAATGTGGATTTTATTGGCCAACTCTATTTAAAGATGCTAGAACCTTTTGTATGTCTTGTGATCGTTGCCAACGAATGGGTAACATAGGTGCTAAAGACCAAATGCCGCAAAACATCATACTTCCTGTCGAAATTTTTGATGTTTGGGGCATTGATTTCATGGGCCCATTTCCTTCATCACATGGTTTTCTTTACATATTACTTGCGGTAGATTATGTCTCGAAATGGGTGGAAGCAAAGGCCACCCGGACTAATGATTCTAAAGTGGTTGCAGATTTTATTAGAACTAACATTTTTGCAAGGTTTTGCATGCCAAGAGTGATCATTAGTGATGGCGGATCTCACTTTTGCAACCAGACCATTGAGGCGTTAATGAGGAAGTACAATGTCAACCATAAGGTTTCTACACCTTACCATCCTCAAACGAATGGCCAAGCCGAGGTTTCTAACCGAGAGATCAAACAAATCCTAGAGAAAACCGTGGGGCCTACAAGGAAGCATTGTGGGCCTATCGTACGGCTTACAAAACACCCCTTGGCATGTCACCATTTCGGCTAATATATGGCAAACCATGTCACATCCCGGTGGAACTCGAGCACAAGGCACATTGGGCCGTGAAGGCGTTCAATTTTGAGTTAGATGCGGCTGGAGTGCATAGGAAGCTCTAATTGAATGAGCTTGAGGAAATAAGGAATGAAGCATATGAGAATGCCCGGATTTACAAAGAGAAGACAAAGGCTTTCCATGACAAGATGATTCGGGGCAAATCATTCTCCGTTGGGCAGTGAGTGTTGCTATTCAATTCGCGCCTTCGTTTATTTCCTGGTAAGTTACGTTCCAAGTGGGTTGGCCCATTTGTTATTACTAACGTTTTTGTCCATGGTGCAGTACAAATCCAAAGCTTGAAAACCAGACAAGAGTTCAAGGTGAATGGGCATCGCTTGAAGCCCTACTATGATCACTTTGAGGAGCATGCCGTGGATGATATCACCCTGCATGCCGTGGGCCCTAGTGAGGAGTAAATGAGGTCTTCGTCCGGCTGTACGACGTTAAAGAAAGCGCTACTTGGGAGGCAACCCATGCATTCAACAAAGGAAGACCTAGAGAGCACTCCAATTCCAGATTTGTGTTCCTAAACTCTTCTCTTTGTTGTTTATTTCGTTTCTGCCATGTTTAGTGTGTTAGTTGCTGTTTGTTTTACTTGTTATTTGTGTGAGTCTATGCTTGAAATATTGAGGACAATGTTTGATTTAAGTGTGGGGGGGTAACCAAAGTGTTTGGATAAAAATTCGTAGGGTTTTGTCACCCATAATTTCAAATGTTGTTTCTTGCTGTTTTTAGGTGTTTTTAGGCTGTTTTGGTGTGTTTTAGTGTGTTTTGACATAAAAATTCGAAAATCCCATAAAAATTTGAAAAAATGTTTTGAAAAATACCGAAAAGGGTCGTTTTAAAGTTGTTTTGTGTGTTTGTTTGTGTCTTAGGGTACCTTCCAACACAATGATGAGGTTTCGGTTTTTAAGTGCATGACTGTTAACAAGTGTTATAAACATGGATGAAAGTTTGATTTACTCTTTGGTTTATGCTTGGTTGTGGTTATAACTTATGAATTCACATGTAATCATAAAGAAAAAATTAGTTTTTGTAACATGATTGAAGGAAGAAACTCAAACAAACGCTATAACCTTGTGAGACTTGAGCCTAAACGTTTATTTGGAGAGTTAAAATCTGTGCATTGTTGTTTTCTAAAGTCGTTGCATGATCTCACTATTCTTTGCTTGGGTACTAATTAGAAGGCGTTTCATCATTTAGTTCCAAATGCTAGAACTCATGCCAATTTCATTCAAAACATGTTATTGAATTGCATAACACATATTCAAGATGAAGTTAGTAGTTACCACCATAGCCAAAAAGCCTTCATTCCATGCATTTGTTTTTGTAGGTTTAGCCCCGTTGAGCCTTGTTTAGCCTATGTTGTTTGTTAACCCACATTATCCTCACCTAGCTTAAATTAGGACCATCCATACCCTTGTTCTTAAAGCGAAGTTAAGCATGACTCAAGATGAATTCCTTTTGATCATGGTATTGCAGAAACATAAATGTGGGGGAAGGAACTTTTGTGTGCCGGAAGACATATAAGGGCACGGGTTACAAAAAAAAAAGAAAGCAAAATTCGTAGAAAAAGAAAGAATGAAGAAAAGTGTGTGAAAATAATAGAAAAAGAGTTGAGAATAAGTGAGAATGTACTCACATGTGTTGATTGTTGAAGAAAGGGTCCAAAAAGCTTGCATTTGACCCTAAGTGTTGTATGAATCTTCCTTTATGTTTAAAAGTTGATTTCTGCACACTAAAGTGAATTCTAAGTGTCAATTTCATTACTTTGCTTTCTATTGTTTTAAGAACATTTGTTTATCCTTTACCCGTCTTTGTTAACCAATACCCCAAGCCCCGTTATAACCCTTGACTTTAATCTTGAGTGTTATGTGTTTCAAATTGTGGAGTTTAAAGTTGGTATGAGCATATGGTGTCACTGGTTCTCGCATCTAAGTAGTAGCATTCCATTCATGAGATCATATTGATAAACATGCTTATTAACTCCGAAAAGTGCTTTCTTTGCTATACATTTATGTGAGCGTTCGTTTTCAAATATACATCAATCTTCTCACATATAACTAGTATAGGGTGTGTAGTCAGAAAATCTGTGTGAAAATTGAGTGCATATCTAGTAAGGAATTGAGCAAATTCTCTAAGGCATGTTACTACATTCAAAATCATGTTTTAATCGGTTAAATGTGAACTAGTATGTGGTGATTATGATTAAGTATGTGCTTAAGTGTGAAGATGACTAAAATCTGTGGGAATGATGATTTTTAATATGTCATGTGCATTAGAAATCCCTGAGGCAAACGTTGGAAGGTTTAGGTTATGTTTTGATTATTTTGTTTCGTTTTGTTTTGCTCGAGGACTAGCAAAAGCTAAGTGTGGGGGAATTTGATAGGAGCATATTTATGCGCCTTAGTTAGTTAGTTCTTATGCATTTTCGTTATGTTTTCTTAGTTTAAAGTACTCTGTTAAGCTAGTTTCATGTGTTTTCAGGTTTTAAGGGCATATTACATAAAATGATGCAATTTGGAGCCTTTTGGAGCAAAATGGAGCTTGGAATGGAAGTCACATACTTGGAGCCAAGGGAGTGGACGAGAATGAAGATTTGAAGATTTGAGGAGTCCTAATTGAAGAAAGATTCCTAATCCACGAAGGATTCCTAACTGAAGAAGGATTCCTACGGAGGAGTCTTAGTTAAGGATGGATTCATAGTCAAAGATGGATTCCTAGAAGAATGAGGATTCCTACTCAAGCAAGGTTTCCTACTTGACGAAGGAGAGTTAAAGTCAAAGAATCAGCTCAAGTGAAGAAATCTTATCCAAAACATCATCCATAACCTTATCTTAGCTTATCTTATCCAAACCAACCTTATCCTATCCTATTTTATCCAAATCTGAATTCATTGATATTTTAGCTGCAAAGGGGGGTTCCTAACTAGTTTAGAATGCTTAAAAGTAGATTTCTAGAAGTCCTATCCCTGCACACATAAGGTGCCGCACCTAGTTTAGGACCATCCATACCCTTGTTCTTAAAGCATAGTAAAGCATGATTCGTATTGAATTCCTTTTTGAATTCCTCACCAGCGTCCGGTGACTCGCCGGAGAAGGTGACGGAATATTCCGTCAAGTCTGACGGAATATTCTGACGCCGTTAGTTAGTCTTAACGGTTTCCGTCAGTTTATAACGGAATATTCCGAGGAATATTCCTGACGCCGTTAGGTTTCTGTCAGGATTCCCTGCGCGTGGGCCGCGCGTAGGTCAGTGCCACCCACGGCGCGTGGGGGCGCGTGAGCCAATAAAAAATTAATAAAAAATTATGTACGTGTTCGTGACGTCGTGTAGATCACCGTGGTATATTCACATACCCAAATTGAGCAACGTATGAGAAGTTATTGACGTATGTTTGTGTATGTGCATATTAAATAATGTTTTATAATTATTTTTGTATAGGTGAAAATTATACGGACGAAGAACGTAACCAAAATAGACGAGGGGGTTACGAACCGGCTACTTATCAGTGAGTGGGCAGTTATTTTTCAGTATATATATAATTATACTTGACGTGTTTCCTAGAAAACGTATTTTTAATATAAATACGAATTAAATAACTTGTCAAATATGCATTATATTTTGATATGTGCATTACCATAATTATACATATTGTTGCATGGTGCTGAGGAGGCCCAGGTACGTTACATGTGACATATTATGTTGAAAATGAATGAAATACTATGGAAATACGATTAAAATACGTTGAATATTATTGAAATACAATTGACATACGTATTAGATACATTTTATACATTTGAAATACGTATAAAAATACATATAATATACATTTGAAATACGTACGATATGCATTTGAAATACGTATAATATACAATTAAAATACGCATGAAACGTGATTGAGATATGTATGAAATGTGATTGAGATATGTATGAAATGTGATTGAGATATATTTGAGATATGTTTGAGATATAATTGTGACATGATTCGAGATATAATGGTGATACGTTTGAGATACTATCCTGATAACGATCATGAGATATAGTTGAGATATGTTGAGTTATATGATTGAGATGTGATAGAAAGCTCATTTACTTGCACACGTATATAAGTGCTCCCGCCTAGAGAGAAAGGCATAGCCTTCACGTGTATGTTCACCTCCCACACCGCATGCTCGCCTTGGATCCAAGTAGGTGTATAGCCTGTCGTATAGACCACTTATGTGGGTTCGACTTGTAGATGACCCGCGATTTATCGCACAGCTTCACGTGATTGTAGCACTAGAGCATATTATGATATATACAGTGATGAGATGCAGACCACGTAAGGTGGTACTGAATGTGTGCAAGATTACAGATTTATACATGATATGATGAGATGATTATGAGCTATATAGGCAACCGAGGACTGAGTTAATTATGATAAGTTGATTATGATGAAAGAATAAGAATTATGTTGATAGCTGAGCGTTGAATTGGCTTTTATGTTATTCTATCATATTCACTTAGAAATGTTGAGCATTCTATTATGATACTTTGGCATGGCATACGTTCATATTCTTCAGCATGATTTGATATATATTATGTATATGAATATATACTTTATTGCTGAAAAATTATACTTGTTTTACGGCGAGGGGTTAGTACATTCAAAAGAGAAAAGAAGGTTTCAAATAAGTTCGTTTTGCTGACCCACTCAACTTTGTTTTGCGCCCCTCCAGGTTTTAGATAACGTTCATCAGTGAATCTCGAGGTGTCCAGCTGAAAGTTCTGACAAATCACCACTCATGTAGGATCATCGTCGAGTGTTCTTAAATACGTACTTTTTATGTTTGACTGCACTTAGACTTTACGCTCTGGTTATGTAATCACACTTAAACTAAAGTTAGAACCTATCGTATTTGGTTTTAATTTATTCGTACTTTCCTTATAAAATATCGCTTCCGCACAGCGCACATGGCTACGTCACGCTCACGTGACGGCCAGCATGCCTTGACTTCGGTCTGGGTGTGTCACTTATGATTTCCAAAGAACTTAATGATTCTAACTTGTATCTTTATCATGCTGTTCATATAGAGAACTTGTTAGGAATAATTTGTTTGCGATGCATATTCATCCAATTCAATGATTCTAGGGAAATCTGAAAGTTAATTTAAGCGAACCTAATTAACTTGGAGTGTCGAGGTTCATAATTTATTGAATTGATAACTGGAAATCGATTTACGTTGCATAAATTTCATGTGTGGAGAAGAACCCCTTAGCCATTCCATCACCCCATTGATTCATCACATTTAGTTTACAATCTGTTTTAATTTACAATCTGTGCATTTAGTTCAAATTCGTCCAAACACAATTCCCCCATATTTTGTTAAGTTTGAGTCTTCATAATCTGTCCTCTTTGGTGTTTTTAAGTATTTTGAGTCATAAGTTTTGTCAAATTCGTCCAAATCTTGTCTTAGTTGCTGTTTGAGTCAATTAACTTGTTTTAGTCAGTTTTGGGCAGATTTGAGTGTTTCAAATCTGTTTTGAATCTTAGTAGTCTAATTAGAGTCTTTAAGTTTAGTTTTTGTGTTTCTAAGTCGATTTGTATTAGATTAGCACCCCTAGTTAATCCCCGGTTAGAACGATCCCTACTTACATCATTACTACAATTGTCACAAATAGGGTTTAATTTGTGTGTCAAGTTAATTTTCACATCATTCCTACTGTTTCCCACTTCTTAACATGATTGCCTTGGCAAATTCAAAGCCTCCCTTCGGATTCACAACGGTTGAACTAGGCAACTTTCCTTGCTCTTGAAACTGCCCCATAAACTCGGCAATTTGCCCCACTTGCTTCTCCAACTCGTCCACCTTCTTGTCCCTAGTTTGCATGCCCTGCGCCACAGAGGTTAGTAAATTAAAAATCTGATCATTATCAATAGAAGAACCTGATTTTTGGGCGGGTTGTGCTTGGGGTTCAGTTGGTGCAAACGGCTTTTGATAGAAACCCGGGGGTTGTTGCCTAAATGTGTTTTGTTGTTGGCCTTGTTGGGGTTCTCGCCATTTGAAATTTGGATGATCACGCCAACCGGGATTATAAGTATTAGAAAATGGGTCATTCCTTGGTTGGTATTAGTTGCCAAATCCCACGGCATTGAGGGTCTCCCACCCTCCATTCTCGATCAATTGTGGGCACTTGTCCGTAAGGTGTCCTTGCATGGAGCATACGCCACAAGCTGCCACGTTTTGCACTTTTGGACCTTCCACCACCTGAGAAAGCAAAGTAGTAAGGTTAGCCATTTGATTTTACAGTTCGGTTATGGCACTTACCTCATTCACTTGGTGTTGCCGTGGGTTGCTCCTTTGTCCAACACCCTCGTATTGTTGAGCGTCCAACGCTCGATTAGCTATCAAGGTGTTTGCTGCCGTGGGAGTCTTGTCCACCAAAGCTCCTCCCACCAAGGCATCTAGCATTTGTCGTTCGATTAGTAGAAGTCCCTCGTAGAAATATTGTAGAAGAAGCTCCTCCTTCATTTGATGCTGTGGACAAGAAGCAACAAGAGATTTAAAACGTTCATAATATGTAGGCAAAGACTCACCTTCATCTTGTTGAATTCCACTTATCCTTTTTCGTAGGAGAATGACTCGAGAAGTTGGGAAAAACTTCTCTAAGAAAGCCCGTTTCATGGTCTCCCAAGATGTGACCGTTCCAGGAGCTAATTCATACAACCAATCTTTCGCCTTTTCCATGAGAGAAAAGGGAAAGGCCTTCATCTTCAATATACTCCCGTCAACATTGATTGGAGTCATGCTTGAACACACCACCTCGAACTCTTTCAAGTGCTTGTTAGGATCCTCCATGGACAACCCATGGTACTTCGGAATATGGTGTACTAAACTTGACTTTAACTCGAATTCCTCGGTCTTTCCTTGGGCAGCCGTGGGATATTGAATACATAGAGGTGCGGCATTGTCCAATCCCGAAGCCGAAAGCTCCTTGATTGTACGATTGTCTTGTGCCATGGCTTCCTCTACTTCACCCACACTTGCCGTGGGTTGCTCTTCCTCAGACTCAAACTCGGCTTCTGAATTTGAACTTGATTCACTAGGCTCAGGATTCTTTCTCTTTCGTCTCAACTCTCGCTCGAAATCGTCGTCAAACTCCAAGATATGTTCACGAACCGGATTAGAACTCCGAGTCATAAATTAGTACCTAAAACAAGAGCAAAAACAAAGTTAGAATCTGTAATGAAATAAAACAAACGAAAATAAACAATCCAAGGGATTAGCAAAGTTGCTAATCCCCGGCAACGGCGCCAAAAATTTGATGCGAAATATATAAGCACACAAATTAAACCCTCTTTTTATCAATTGTAGCAAAGTATGTAAGTAGGGATCGTTTTAGGCCGGGGATTAGGAGGGATTGCTAAACCACTTCAAAACTGACTCAAAACGTAAAAAAAAAGTTTAAAACACTAAACTAGACTTAAAGAATGCAAAACTAAACTTTAAAACACCAAAACAAACCAAAAGACTCAAAACAGCAAACAAACACTCAAAACTGCCTTAAAAACACTTTCTGGGCAGTTTTGAACACTAAGGAAGAATTTGGACGAAAATTGGTTTTAACTTGACTCAAAACACCTAAAAACACAAACTAACTTGATTTCTAACTAATCTAACACCTTAAACTAAATGGGGATTGAGTTTTGACGAAAATTGAAAACAAAACAAACTTTATAATTTAAGCAGATTCTAAAACGAATATGGTTTAATTGAATGGATGGAAAGCTAGCTAAGGGGTTCCTCTCCACACATGTCACACTTGCATACGAAACGAGTTCCAATTGCTTTTCAATAGATCATGAATTCCCAACACCCCAGATTAACCGTGAATTGCACTAATTAACCCTCAGATTTCCCATAAGTTATTGAATTGGATGAATTGCATACGACAACCCAAAGCATTCCCTACAAGTTCCCTACATGAATTGCATAATAGAGATACAAGCAAGAATCATTAAGTTCAATGAAAATCATAAGCATTGGCGAAACACTTGTTACTATGAATTGCATGAAACTTATGCCAAGAATTTACTTAACACGATTGTGATCAACAACCTTTACTACTTTTGAATATAAGTTCATAACAATTAGGTGAAATTCCCTTATATCCTAACATCAAACTTATGCATGAAAATTAAGCATGCACTCTTAACCAACATACAAAAATCAGTTTTAATTCGTGTAGATAAGCAAATTGAATTCACAGCTTATGAAACGCAATTAGAAGTAATCAAATCATATAGCAAGCATAAACATGGTTTCGAATCCCCCTCTAACCAATGGGGGGGGGTTTAGTTCCTCATACGTACAAAACAAAGAGTATAGAATTTAAACATTGAAATCAAAGGAAAGGAAACACCTAAAACTTCCAGCAACTCGGACTTGAATGGCATGCACGTTCCAAGGTTCCTCCTCCTCCTCTTTGTCACGGCTCAAGGACTAAGGTCAGGAATTATGGACTTTGGTGATGAATGGGTGCGGCAAGGAACAAGGATGAATTTCTGATGTGAATTGTGAATTGTGGTGAGTGGTGATTTCGGCCAAGGGGTGAAAACATGTATATATAGGCCCCAAAAACCCTAGCAAATCAGATTTGGACTTGTATAATTAAAACCCATAAGGAAAAGGCTTAAAACAATCAGATTTTGAATGAGAAAAGGCCTCCTAGGTGCGGCAGGTAAGGGATAGGGTGGATAAGGCTTCTACAAAGCCTTGCAAGGCAAGGAAATAGGGGTTCTAAAAGAGAATAGGTGCGGCACCTTATGTGTGAAGGGATAGGGCTTCTAGAAGCCCTCTAATGCAAGGAAATTGCACGGCTGATATGATATTAACTAGCACTCAAATTAACCCTCTTTTTATCAATTGTAGTATGGAATGTAAGTAGGGATCGTTCTAGGCCGGGGATTAGGAGGGATTGCAAAATCACTTGGAATTGACTCAAAAACGTAAAAACAAGTTTAAAACACTAAACTAGACTCAAAGAATGTGAAACTATAACTTAAAACACCAAAACAAACCAAAAGACTCAAAATAACACAACAACACTCAAAACTGCCTGAAAACCACTTTCTGGGCAGTTTTGGACTCTAAATAAGATTTTGACGAAAATTGGGTTTAAATTGACTCAAAACACTTAAAAACACAAACTAACACACTTTCTAACTAATTTGACACTTGAAAACAAAGGAGGATTTGGTTTTGACGAATTTGAAAACAAAACAAAAACTTTGTAAAACAAAACAGATTGTAAAACGAATTTGGTTTAAATGAATGGATGGAAGGCTAGCTAAGGGGTTCATCTCCACACATGTTATACTTGCATACGAAACGATTTCCAATTGCTTTTCAATAAACCATGAATTCTCAACGCCCCAAGTTAATTAGGTCCGCTTAAATTAACCTTCAGATTTTCCTAACGTTATTGAATTGGATGATTGCATACGACAACCCAAAGCATTCCCCACAAGTCCCCCACAAGTCCCCCACATGGTTGCATAATAGAGATACAAGCAAGAATCATTAAGTTCTATGAAAACAATAAGCATTGACGAAGCACTTGTTACTATGATTGCATGAAACTTATGCCAAGAATTTACTTAACGCGATTGAGATCATCAACCTTTACTACTTGTGAATATAAGTTCATAACGATTAGGTGAAATTCCCTTATATCCTAGCATCAAATTCATGCATGCAAACTAAGTGTCGACCCTCAATCAACATACAAGAATAAGTTTTAATTCACATAGATAAGCAAATTGAATTCACAACTTACGAAACGCAATTAGAAGTAATCAAATCATATAGCAAGCATAAACATGGTTTCGAATCCCCCCCTAACCAAGGGGGGGTTTAGTTCCAAGCTCCCTTCTCCTCCTCCTTGGTGCGGCAAGGACCTTGGACAGGTTCTTTGGGGTTATGGATGGTGGAGAATGGTTATGGATGGATGTAGTAGTGTTTAGGGGAAGGGGATGGTGCAGCAAAGGTGTGGAGAAGTGTTTCGACGAATTTCTGGAGTGAATTGTGAATTGTGGTGAGTGATATCCATGAATGGGTGCGGCACCATGTATTTATAGGGTCCTAAAAGTCTAGCAAATCAGATTAGGACTTGGAGGATTAAATCCCATCAGGAAAGGGCTTAAAACAATCAGATTTTGGGTAGGAAAGGTCCTCCTAGATGGATAAGGTGTCCTAAATGGATAAGGACTCCTTATTGCACTTGGAAACTTTTGCCTATTAGGATTAGGAAACCTTGTCTTTGTCATTCCTTCTTCATCTTGGACTCCTTTTCCTTCTTGGACTTGGAATTCTTCTTTGTTGCTGAAACGTGATGCCATTTGGATTTAACTTTCCTACTTTGAGTAGGAAACCTTGTTTGAGTAGGAATCTTCATTCTTCTAGGAATCCATCTCCAACTAGGAATCCCTCGTTGATTAGGAATCCTTCTTCAATTAGGAATCCTTCGTTGACTAGGATTTCATCTTTTAATTAGGCGCTTCCCTACTTCGACTAGGAAACCTTGTTCAAGTAGGAAACATCATCTTCAAATCTTCAATTTCGTCCATCCTCTTAGCTCCTAGCATATGATGTCCATTCCAAGCTCTAATTTGCTCCAAAAGGCTCCAAAATGCATCATTTTGCATACTTTGCCCTTAGAACCTGAAAACACATAAAACTAGCTTAAAAGACTACTTTACTAAGGAAAAACACTATAAATGCACAAGAACAAGCTCAACTAAGGCGCATAAATAACCAATTAAAACATAATTTTGAATGTAGTAACATGCCTTAGAGAATTTCCTCAATTCCTTACTAGATATGCACTCAATTTTTTCACAGATTTTCTGACTACACACCCTATACTAGTTATATGTGAGAAGATAGATGTAAATATGAAAACGAATGCTCACATATATGTATGACAAAGAAAGCACTTAGATGCGAGAACCAATTACACCATATGCTCATGAATGGAATGCTACTACTTAGATGCGAGAACCAATTACACCATATGCTCAAACCAATTTCAAACTCCACAAATTGAAGTACACAACACTCAAGATTAAAGTCAAGGGTTGTAACGGGGCTTAAGGTATTGGCTAACAAAACCGGATATGGAAAACAAACGTTCTTTAAAACAATAGTAAGCAAAGTATGGAAATCGAAACACAGAATTCACTTTAGAATGCATGAATCAACTTTTCAACACAAAGGGAAGACTCAAACAATCAATTAGGGCCGAATGCAACTCTTTGGACCCTTTCTTCAACAAACAACACTTTGGAACTCTTTTCACATGCTTTTCAACTATTTTGCATGTTTTTCACAACTTTTCTTTTTTTCTTTTCTATTTTTCACAAATTTTTCTCTTTCTTTTCTCATTTTTTTCTCTTCATTGCCATGCCTCATTCAAGACTTTGGCACATCCCCATATCACTAATCCTTCCCCCACACTTATTTCCCGCACACATTGATCAAAAGGAATTCATCTTGCGTTATGCTTTACTATGTTTTAAGAACAAGGGTGTGGATGGTCCTAATCTAGGCTAGGTAAGGCTAATGTGGTTTACAAGGAAAATAGGCTAAACAAGGCTAAACGGGGTTAAAACCTACAAAACATAATGGAATAGGGATATACGGCTTTTTGGCTCTAGTGGACACTACACAACTTAATCTTGAATATGTGTTATGCAAATCAATGACATGTTTTGAATGAAATGGGCATGAGTTCTAGTGTTTGGTTCTAAGTGATGAAACGCCTTCTAAGTAGCAACCAAGCAAAGACTAATGAGATCATGCAACGACTTTAGAAAACAAAGAATGCACAGATTTTAACTCTCCAAATAAACGTTTAGGCTCAAGTCTCACAAGGTTGTAGCGTTAGTTTGAGTTACTTCCTTCAAGCATGTTACAAAAACTGATTTTTTACTTTATGATTACATGTGAACTCATAAGTTATAACCACAACCAAGCATAAACCGAAGAGTAAATCAAACTTTTATCTATGTTTATAACTCTCTTTAACCGTCATGCAATTACAAACCGAATCCTCATCATTGTGTTGGAAGGTACCCTAAGACACAAACAATCACACAAAACAACTTTAACACGACTCTTTTTTGGTTTTTTCAAAACATTTTTTCAATTTTTTATGGAATTTTCGGATTTTTAGAATAACATATACTAAAACACACCAAAACAGCCTATAAACACCTAAAAACAGCAAGAAACAACATTTGAAATTATGGGTGATAAAACCCTACGAATTTGCATCAAAACACTTTGGTTACCCCCCCCCACACTTAAATCAAACATTGTCCTCAATGTTTCAAGCATAGACTCACACAAATAACAAACAAACAAACAAACAGCAACTAACATACTAAACATGGCAGAAACGAAATAAACAACAAAGAGAAGGGTTTAGGAACGCAAATCTGGAATTGGAGTGCTTTCTCGGTCTTCCTTTGTTGAATGCATGGGTTGCCTCCCAAGTAGCGCTTGCTTTAACGTCGTACAGCCGGACCATATTTATGCTACTTAATTGGAGCATTTTGTCCCTAGGAATCCATCTTCAACTTGGAATCCTTCGTTGATTAGGATTTCATCTTCAATTAGGCACTTGATAGGACCATATTTATGCTACTTAATTGGCTTGTTCTCGTGCATTTAGGTTGTGTTTACATAGCTATTTTAGTGTTTAAAGTCACTTTTGTGTGTTTTCAGGTTCTAAGGTCAAAGTGTGCAAAAAGAAGCAAAATGGAGCCTTTTGGAGCAAAAGGAATGGATGAATTGAAGTCTTGAAGAAAGTTGGTTTCCTAATCCAAGAAGGATTCCTAATCAACAAAGGATTCCTACTCATTCGAGGATTCCTAATTGAAGAAGGATTCCTACTCATTTGAAGATTCCTAGAAGAACAAGGATTCCTACTCCAAGAAGGATTCCTACTTGAAGTAGTAAAGTTAAGCCCAGGTTTCCTATTTTGGTTGACCTTCCCTATTCCTAAATGCCCTTAATTTCCAGCCACTTTGAATACCTTTTATGCACTTTGGGACACCAAAACAAAGGTCCTAAACCATTCTAGGACCTTTGCCGCACCTCCCTCATCCTTTCCTCTTCCTTGCCGTTGGTGTGAAAATTAACTTGACACTCAAATTAAAACCCTATGATTGTAGTATATGTAAGTAGGGATCGTTCTAGCCGGGGATTAGAAGGGATGCTAATCAACACAAATAAGACTGAAAAACACTAAACTATAGACTCAAAACTAACTCAAAACACTAAAAACAGCAAGAAACAATAAAAAAAACTCAATTCTAGACCTAATAACTGATTTGGACGAAAATAAAAGTTAAAAGACTCAAAAGACTTAAAGGAAACAAGTTTTGACTCTAAAAACAAGACTTAAGAACAAGGGGTTTTATTTTGACGAATTTAAAGTTTTAAAACAGAAACTTTGAAAACAAACTTTAAAAATACGAAATTGATGTAAAATTAAGATGGTGAAAGGCTAGCTAGACGGTTCCTTCTCCACACATGAAACATATGCATACAACTCGATTTCCAGTTATTCTTTCGACAAACCATGAATGACAATGCCCCAAATTAACTAGATTGCACCAATTAATTCTCAGATTTCTCTAGATTCATTGAATTGAATGGAAGACGCATTACAACCAAATTATTCTTATCAAGGACCGTAACTATGGAATACGCATGATAGAGACACATATCAAAGATCATTAAGTTTAATGGAAATCATAAGCATTGACGAGGCATTCATAACTATGGAATACGCATGCTACTCTTGCCAAGGATTTACTTAACACAATCGTGACTAGCGACTTTTACTACTTATGAATATAAGTTAATAACGATTAGGTGAAATTCCCTTATATTCTAGCATCAAATTCATGCATGCAAACTAAGTATGCATCCTTAATCAACACACAAGAACAAGTTATCAATCAAATAGATAAGTAAACCACATTCACGATTTATGAAATCATAACTGGAGGAAATCAAGTCATATAAAACATATGATCATGGCTTTGAATTCCCCTCTAACTATAAGGAAATTAGTTCCTCATGTTCGCAACTAAACAAAGATAAATAAATTTAAACATTAAAACAAAGATAGAAAACACCTAGAAACGCTCCAACAATCCAAGCTTCTTGAATGGCAAGCACGGCTCCAGATTTCTTCCTTCTTCTCCTCGCAAAACTCACGGCACAATGAGGGTGAATGGTGTAGTAAATTATGGTAGAGGATGGTGACTAAATGGTGCAGCAAAGGATGGTATTTATAGGCTGAAATTCGCAGCCCCTATGTAGCAAAGGAAAAGGATTTAAAGGCCTAATTTGTATAGGATAATAACACACAATCATTGAAGGAAAAGGCTAAGGCTTTTAGAAACCAAGGGGGAAAGGAATAATCAGGTTTCTAGAAGTTCTAGAAAGGTTTGGGGCGTCACTTTTGTTGGACAAGGGATAAGGCCTTCTAGAAAAGTTGTTTTGTGGCTGATTTCTAGAAAAACAAGGGATAAGGTGTGGCACCTTTGTAGGAGTGGATAAGGGCTTCTAGAAACCAATTTTAATGTGTCCTAATCTGAATATAAATCCCCCATGCAGCTGGAATTAAATTAGGATAGGATTAGGATTGATAGGAGCATATTTATGCGCCTTAGTTTAGCTTGTTCTTGTGCATTTATAGTGTTTTTCCTTAGTAAAGTAGTTTTTTAAGCTAGTTTTATGTGTTTTCAGGTTCTGAGGGCAAAGTATGCAAAAGGATGCATTTTGGAGCCTTTTGGAGCAAATTAGAGCTTGGAATGGACATCATATGCTTGGAGCCAAGAGGATGGACGAAATTGAAGATTTGAAGATGATGTTTCCTACTTGAGCAAGGTTTCCTAGTCGAAGTAGGAAAGTGCCTAATTAGAAGATGAAATCCTAGTCAACAAAGGATTCCTAATTGAAGAATGATTCCTAATGAACGAGGGATTCCTAGTTGAAGATGGATTCCTAGAAGAATGAAGATTCCTACTCAAACAAGGTTTCCTACTCGAAGTAGGAAAGTTAAATCCAAATGGCATCAAGTTGCAGCTACAAAGAAGATTTCCAAGTCCAAGAAGGAAAGGTTTCCAAGATGAAGTAGGAGAAGAATTCCAAGTCAAGGGAGGATTATGACATGTTTTCCTAATGCTAGAAGGACTCCTAAGTGTTGTAGGACACAAATGAGAAGTTTCTAGAAAGTTTACATCCTTGCCGTGGGTTTGATGCAATTCCTATCAGTTTTGGGGTTTTCTAGAAGCCCTATCCTTAATCCCTACATTGGTGCCGCACCCTAGCTTCTAGATACCCTAATTCCTTGCCTTGCAAGGCATTCTAGAAACCTTATCACCTTATCCCATTGCTGCTGCACCCTTATCTCTTTTCCTTTGCAAAATCTGATTGTTTAGACCTATTTCCTTGTGGATTTGGGTTTTTCTAATCCATATCTGATTCCCCTAGGGTTTTAAGTGCCTATATATACTCATATTAACCCCAAAATCAGATCACCACTCACCACAATTCACAATTAATTCCAGAATTTCATCCAACCCTCTCTACACTCTTGCCGCACCCACCAAACACCATTCCCCCTAGTTTTAAATCTTGCCGCACCATCCCCACCCCCTAAACACTACTACATCCATCCACAACCATGCATCCATAGACCAAAAGTCCCAACCTGTCCCTAAAGTCCTTTGCCGCACCAAGGAGGAGGAGAAGGAAGCTCGGAAGTTCATGCAATTCAAGTTCGCGTCGCTGGAATTTCTAGGTGTTTCTTTTCCTTTGATTTCAATGTTTAAATTCAATTCTCTTTGTTTTGTGTGTATGAGGAACTAAACCCCCCTTGGCTAGGGGGGGATTCGAAATACATGTTTATGCTTGCGTTATGATTTGATTACTTCTAATTGTGTTTCATAAGTTGTGAATTCAATTTACTTATCTATGTGAATTACATTGATTTGTGTGTGTTGGTTGAGAGTGCACGCTTAATTATCATGCATAGATTGAATGCTAGGATATAAGGAAATTTCACCTAATCGTTATGGACTTATATTCACAAGTAGTAAAGGTTGATGATCTCAATCGCGTTAAGTAAATTCTTGGCATAAGTTTCATGCAATCATAGTAACAAGTGCTTCGTCAATGCTTATGGTTTTCATAGAACTTAATGATTCTTGCTTGTATCTCTATTATGCAATCATGTAGGGGACTTGTGGGGAATGTTTTGGGTTGTCGTATGCAATCATCCAATTCAATAACGTTAGGAAAATCTGAAGGTTAATTTAAGCGGACCTAATTAACTTGGGGCATTGAGAATTCATGGTTTATTGAAAAACAATTGGGAATCGTTTTGTACGCAAGTATAGCATGTGTGGAGATGAACCCCTTAGCTAGCCTTCCATTCACCCATTTAAATCAAATTCGTTTTTACAATCTGTTCTAATTAACAAAGTTTGTTTTGTTTTTAATTTCGTCCAAAACCAATCCCCCTTTGTTTCAAAGTGTCAAATTAGTTAGTAAGTGTTTTACTTTGTGTTTTTAAGTGTTTTGGTTCAAGTTAAAACCCAAATTCGTCCAATTTGGTGCTTAGTGTCCAAAACTGCCCAGATTGTGTTTTTAAGGCACTTTTGAGTGTTTTTGTGTTATTTTGAGTCTTTTGGTTTGTTTTGGTGTTTTAAGTTATAGTTTTACATTCTTTGAGTCTAGTTAGTGTTTGTAAACTTGTTTTTACATTTTTGAGTCAATTCCAAGTGATTTTGCAATCCCTCCTAATCCCCGATCTAGAACGATCCCTACTTACATACATTGCTACAATTGATAAAAAGAGGGTTTAATTTGTGTGTCAACATATTTTTCACATCAAGGATAGGATAAGATAAGATAAGGTTGGATAAGGTTTTAGATAATGTTTCTTCTTTTGAGCTAATTTCTTATCTTCCTTGACTTGGATTTATTTCTTCACTCTTTTCAGCACATTCCTAGCCTCTTGAACTTCAAATTCGTCCATCCATATTGCTCCATTCATAAGCTATCCATTTGGTGCCCAACGTGCATTTAGGTTGTGTTTACTTAGCTATTTTAGTGTTTAAAATCACTTTTGTGTGTTTTCAGGTTCTAAGGTCAAAGTGTGCAAAAAGAAGCAAAATGGAGCCTTTTGGAGCAAAAGGAATGGATGAATTGAAGTCTTGAAGAAAGTTGGTTTCCTAATCCAAGAAGGATTCCTAATCAACAAAGGATTCCTAATTGAAGAAGGATTCCTACTCATTCGAGGATTCCTAATTGAAGAAGGATTCCTACTCATTCGAGGATTCCTAATTGAAGAAGGATTCCTACTCATTCGAGGGTTCCTAATTGAAGAAGGATTCCAACTCATTTGAAGATTCCTAGAAGAACAAGGATTCCTACTCCAAGAAGGATTCCTATTTGAAGTAGGAAAGTTAAGCCAAGGTTTCCTATTTTGGTTGACCTTCCCTATTCCTAAATGTCCTTAATTTCCAGCCACTTTGAATACCTTTTATGCACTTTGGGACACCAAAACAAAGGTCCTAAACCATTCTAGGACCTTTGCCGCACCTCCCTCATCCTTTCCTCTTCCTTGCCGTGCAACGGAGAGGGTTTCTTTCCCAAAATCTGACCTAAAACACCTTCCTAATCTGTTTTAGGTTAGTGCCGCACCTTTTGGCTAATTTCCCTTAAGTTCCTGATTTAATTTCCTATTTCTAGAAGCTTTGGACTAAATTTCTGTTTACCAAAAGAGTCTAGGGTTTTTAATTTCCTAATCCCTTTAAATAAACATTCTTGTGCAGCCACAAACATCTCTATCCAGATTTTCTGAACCCAAACCCCCCTAGCCGTGCCATACACCCATCCTAGACACTTTTCCACCATTCTACACCATCCAAAACCCATCCAAACCATCTCCATACCTGGTGCCGCAACAAGAAGGAAGAAGGAGTGCTCTTGAATGTGCTTGCTAGTCTATTGCAGATTGCTGGAACTTTTAGGTGTAATCTTTCTTATGTTTTCAATGTTTCAATTCAATAAACTTTGTGTTGTGAGTATGAGGAACTAAGCCCCCTTAGTTGGGGGGTGATTCGAAACCATGTACATGCTTGCAATATGATTTGATTACATTCAGTTGTTATTTCACAAGTTATGGATTTAATTCGTTCATCTACTTGATTGATAACTTATTTGTGTATGTTGATTGAGAGTGCACGCTTAGTTTTCATGCATGAATATGATGCTAGATTATGAGGGAGTTTCACCTAATAGTTACAATCTTATAATCACAAGTAGTGAAGGTCGCTTGAAAGCGATCGCGTTGAATGAATTCTTGGCATAAGTTTCATGCAATTCATAGTAAGGAGTGCTTCGTCAATGCTTATGTTTTTCATAGAACTTAATGATTCTTGCTTGTATCTCTATTATGCAATTCATGTAGGGGACTTGTAGGGAATGTCTTGGGTTGTTGTATGCAATCATCCAACTCAATAACTTGTGGAAAAACTGAGGGTTAATTAGTGCAATTCATGGTTAATTTGGGGCGTTGAGTATTCATAGTTTATCGAAAAACAACTGGAAATCGTTTTGTATGCAAGTGTGACATGTGTGGAGAAGAACCTCCTAACTAGCCTTTTATCCATCCTTTTCATCCAAAAACGTTTTACAATCTGTTTTGTTTTCAATTTTCGTCCAAAACAAATCCCCCTTTATTTTGAAGTCTTAGATTAGTTAGAAAGTATTTTGATTTTTGTTTCTAAGTGTTTTGATTCAAGTTTTCACCCAAATTCGTCCAAGTTCTTGTTAGGTTCTCAAAACTGCCCAGAAAGTGGTTTTTAGGTAGTTTTGAGTCACTAGGTTGCTGTTTTGGGTTTTATGTTTGTTTAAGTGTTTTAACCTTTAGTTTTGCATTCTTTGAGTCTAGTTTAGTGTTTTAAACTTTGTTTTTATGTTTTTAAGTCAGTTTTCAAGTGTTTAGCAATCCCTCCTAAACCCCAGTCTAGAACGATCCCTACTTACATCTTTACTACAATTTTACAAAAAGAAGGTTTAATTTGTGTGCTTATCTATTTTGCATCAGCACTTTCCTACTTCAACTAGGAAACCTTGTTCAAGTAGGAATCATCATCTTCAAATCTTCAATTTTGTCCATTCTTTTGGCTCCAAGTATGTGATGTCCAATCCAAGCTCAATTGTGCTCCAAAAGGCTCCAAAATGCATCTTTTTGTATACTTTACCCATAAAACTTGAAAACACATAAAACTAGCTTAAAAGACTACTTAACTAAGGAAAAACAACTTAAATGCACAAAAACAAGCTATTTAAGGTGCATAAATATGCCCCTATCACCATCCATTCACCACTCACAGCCTTGTGCCACATATTTGCAAGGAAAGAGGATTGCTTGGAGTTGTTCTAGCCATTTAATTTTGATTGTTGGAGCATTATAGGTGTATTCTACTTGGTTTTCAATGTTTAATTTCAATTTTTTCTATTTAATTGCAAGTACGAGGAACTAAACCCCTTTTGGCTAGGGGGAATTTCAAAGCCATGAACATATTTGCAATATGAATTGATTTCTTCCAATTGTGATTTGATAAGTTGTGAATGCAATTCAATTAACTGTTCTTTCAAAACTGATTCTTGTATGTTGATTAAGGATGCATACTTAGTTTTCATGCATGAATTTGATGCTAGAATATAAATGAGCTTCACCTAATCATTACAAATTTATATTCATGAGTAGAGAAGGTTGCTAGTCATAGTTACAAATGTATTATGCATTCATAGTTACAAATGTCTCGTCAACACTTATGATTTTCATGGAACGTAATGATCTCTGATTGTATGTATCTCTATTATGCATTTATGTAGGGGACCTTTGGAGAATGATTTGGGTTGTCGCATGCATTCATCAAATTCAATGAGTAAAGGAAAATCAGAGGGTTAATTAGTGCATTACGGTTAATTTGTGGTGTTGAGCTTCATAATTTATTGAAAAGCAATTGGATATCGATTCATGTACAAGTGTGTCATGTGTGAAGAAGAACCCTCTAGCTAGCCTATCACCCATCCATTTATCCCAAATTCATTCAAAATCTGTCTTAAGTTTTTAGTTACTTGTTTTACTTTAAATTCGTCCAAAACCCAATCCCCTTTACTTTAGTGTGTCAAATTAGTTAGAATCTATCTTAGTTTGTGTTTTTAAGTGTTTTGAGTCAAGTTTAATTCAATTTTCGTCTAAATCACTTCCTAGTATCTAGTTTGAGTCTATCTAGTTGTTTTAAGTTGTTTTGAGTCATTGTAGTTAGTTTTGAGTCTTTTCAATTTGTTTTGAGTTCTTTAAGTCTAGTTAAGTGTTTTTAAGTTTATTTATGTGTTTTTGAGTCAGTTTAGAGTAGATTAGCAATCCCTCCTAATCCCCGGTCTAGAACGATCCCTGCTTATCCATACTACAATTGTCAAGAAGAGGGTTTAATTTGTGTGTTAGTTAATTTTCACATCAGCACCAATGCTTTGTTGACAAAGACCTCCGCTTTTGGTGGATTACTTAGCAGTTAGGGATATTTACTATTAATATTAAGAAATAAAAGGCATAATAAACTGGAACATCAACTCGAGATCATCTTTATTATTCGGTTAGGAGTTCGGTAGCTCGTCGGAGGAATGCCACTAAGAAGTTTCTTCTCCCTCTTCTTGCGGTCGAATGGGCAAACTTCCTAGCCGTAACCGGAATACTCCCTCCTGGGCAAGTGGATCAAAAGAGTATGAAACTAGACTCACTCTCCACAATTGGATGAATAAAAAACAGGCTACACTTAGATCGATTTTTCCAAAAGAAAATAGACCTATTACCAGTCTTCTTTCTTACTATATTAGGTGCAACAAAGGAAGGGAACATATAAGGCTTCTAGAAACCAAGTTTTTAGGTCCCCTTGCAGCTGGATTTAAGGCATGATAAGATAAGATAAGGTTTGTTTGGATAACATAAGGTTGGATAAGGTTTTCGATAATGTTTCCTTCTTTTGAGCTAATTCCTTATCTTTTTTGTCTTCAATTTATTTTCTTCATCCTTTTAGCACATTCCTAGCCTCTTGAGCTTCAAAAACGTCCATCCACCTTGCTCCATGCATGTCCTATCCATTCTTGGCCCAAAACTGCTTTAAAATGCTCCAAGATGCACTTTCTTGCCAACTTTGTCATTTGGACCTACAAACACACGAAAATAGCTTAAAACACTATAATAAACAGAAACTAACTATGAAAGTGTAAGAAAACAAGCTAATTAAGTCCCATAAATATGCTCCTATTAAATTCCCCCACACTTAGCTTTTGCTAGCCCTCGAGCAAAACAAAACAAACAAAACATAACCTAGACCTTCCAACGTTCGCCTTAGGGATTTCCAATGAAACATGACATGCTAAAAATCACTACTCACGTAAATTTTAGCCATCCTTACTCTCGAGCATACATTTAATCCCAGTCACCACTCACTAGCTCACATTTAATCAATTAGAACAATGTTTTGAATGTAGTAACATGCCTTAGAGAATTCTCTCAATTCCTCACCGGATATACTATCTATTTTCATACAGATTTTCTGACTACACTCCCTATACTAGGTATATGTGAGAAGATTAATGTAAACATGTAGACTAGCACTCACATATGTTATAATCAAAGAAGGCACTTTCTGGAATTATTAATGCATGTATATATATATGATCTCATGAACGGAATGTCACTACTTAGATGCGAGAACCAAGAATACCATATGCTCATACCAATCCCAAACTCCACATTGAAACACACAACAACCAAGATTAAAGTCCAAGGGTTGTAACGGGGCTAAGGGTATTGGCTAACAAAGAAAGGTAAGGATAAACAAAGGTTCTTAAAGCAATAGTAAGCAAAGTAAGGAAATCAACTTAGAATTCAAAGGAGGCTAGGAATGAATAATGAGATGAAGAAATGAAGAAATGAAGAAATGAAAATGAAAACAAAGAGTTCAGAATTGGAAGCCAAAGTTTCCAAAGTTTGAAGTTTCTATTCTTTGAGGTTTCTATTCTTGAAAGTTTCTATTCTTGGCTTGAAAGTTTCCTAATCCTTCCTCACCTATATTCCACCCACAAAAGGGTTTCAAAACATGTTAGGTTGCCTAATTACATGTTTCTAGAAGTCTTAGAACTTGCCCTAAATATTGCCGCACCATCCTTTTAATTTCTAGTTCTTTGCAGCACAAGACACAACCTTTCTTTCCTATTTTCTACATCTAAACCACATTCCTGTTTTGTTCCATCCCTTGCCGCACAAGGGATAGATTCTCCTTCCTATTTTATGTCCTAAAACATATTTACTTTTCCCTAAAACCCTATGCCGCACCCAACATCCTTTCTTACCTATTTTGTGCGTCAAAACACATTCCTAAATCTGTCCTACAATTTCTGCCGAATTTCCCTTTCCTTTTCTCTTTAATTCCCGCACCTTTCTTGCCTATTTTCTGACCCAAAATCACATTCTTTTTCCTACATAAATCCTTCCCTAAAACCTTCAAATTCGTAGCCCTTCCTTCCCATATAAATAAAGGCCCTTGCTGACCATTCTGAGAATTCCATCCTTCACCATAACCTACCTACACCCATCCACCACCACAAATCATCACCAAACACCCTTGTGCCGCAGCAAAGAAGAAAGAAGGAGACCCTTGGACGTGCTTGCCATTCAAGACGTTGGATTGTTGGAACGTTTCTAGGTGTAATCTTTTTTGTTTTCAATGTTTAAGTTTAATAATCTCTGTGTTGCGATTATGAGGAACTAAACCCTATTAATTAGGGGGTGATTTCAAAGCCATGACTATGTGTGCAATTTGATTTGATAAATTCCAGTTATGAATTCTTGAATCGTGAATGCAATTGGCTTAACTACTTGATTAATAACTTATTTGTGTTTGTTAATTAGGGGTCGACACTTAATTGGCATGCATAAATCTGATGCTAGAGTATAAGGATGTTTCACATAATCGTTACAAACTTATATTCATATGTAGTGAAGGTTGCTAGTCACAATCGCGTTAAGTTCAATTCCTAGCATGAGTGACATGATGTCATAGTTGCAAGTGCTTTGTCATTGCTTATGGTTTTCATTGAACGTAATGATCTTTGATCGTATCTCTATTATGATGTCATGTAGGGGACCTTTGAAGAATGCTTTGGGTTGTCGAATGATGCCATCCAATCCAATAATACAAGGGAAATCTGAGAGTTAGCTAGTGATGTCACGGTTAATTTGGGGCGATGTCGTTCATAATTCCATGAAGGAATAACTGGAAATCAAGTCGTTTGCATACGTGTCATGTGTAGAGAAAGAGCCTCTAACTAATCCATCATCCATTTAAACTCCCAATCCGTTTTACAATTTGTTTTAATTACAAAGTTTTTGTTTTGTTTTCAATTTCAACAAAACCAATCTCCCCTTCACTTTATTGAGTCATATTTGTTAGAACTTGTTTTAGATTGTGTTTTTAAGAGTTTTAAGTCAAGATAAAATCAATTTTCGTCCAAACTTTGTGTTAGTGGCAGAAACTGCGTTAGAGTTGTTTTTAGGCAGTTTTGAGTCTCTATAATCTGTTTTGAGTCTTGTTGAGTTTGTTGTGAGTTTTGTTAAGTGTTTTTAAGTTTATTTTTGTGTTTCTCAGTCAGTTTAGAGGTTTTAGCAAGCCCCCCTAATCCCCGATCCAGAACGATCCCTACTTATACATATACTACAATTGTCAAAAGAGGGTTTAATTTGTGTGTTTAGTTATTTTACGCATCAAATTTTAGCGCCGTTGCCGGGGATTAGCAACTTTTGCTAATCCCCCGTTGTTTCTTTGTATTTCTTTTTTGTGTCTTTTGTTTTAGTTACTGATTTTGTTTTGCTTTGTTTTATTTACTTTTGATATTTGATTTAGTTTTGTTTCTTTGATTTCAGGTAAGTAAGACATGGATTTTGCTAACATTCAAGCTCAATTGGCGAATCTTACTTCTCAATTGTCACAGATTGCCGGAAGGACCACAATGCAAAGTGTCCCTACATGTGGTGTGTCCTATGGGCAAGGATATCCAACTCATCAATGTTCTCAATTCGCTGCAAATGAAGATGCTTGGAGTTATCAATGCCATAGCCAATCATGGGACAACATGTTTTCCAACGCTTACAATTCAGATTGGAGAGATTATTCAGATTACATGTGGGGAGAACCTCAACAATTCCAACATGGTGGATATTGGTGATAGGAGCATATTTATGCGACTTAGTTAGCTTGTTTTCTTGTATTTTCATAGTTTGTTTATGTTTATTATAGTGTTTTAAGCTATTTTCGTGGGTTTGTAGGTTCATATGACAAAGTTGGCAAGAAAGTGCATTTTGGAGCATTTTGAGGCAGTTTTGGGCACCAAATGGATAGCTTATGAATGGAGCAAGATGGATGGACAAATTTGAAGTTCAAGAGACTAGGAATGTGCTGAAAAGAGTGAAGAAATAAATCCAAGTCAAGGAAGATAAGAAATCAGCTCAAAAGAAGGAAGATTATCCAAAACCTTATCCAACCTTATCTTATCCTATCCTAATCCTATCCTAATTTAATTCCAGCTGCATGGGGGATTTATTTTCAGATTAGGACACATTAAAATTGGTTTCTAGAAGCCCTTATCCACTCCTACAAAGGTGCCACACCTTATCCCTTGTTTTTCTAGAAATCAGCCACAAAACAACTTTTCTAGAAGACCTTATCCCTTGTCCTACAAAAGTGACGCCCCAAACCTTTCTAGAACTTCTAGAAACCTGATTATTCCTTTCCCCCTTGTTTTCTAAAAGCCTTAGCCTTTTCCTTCAAGGATTGTGTGTTATTATCCTATACAAATTAGGCCTTTAAATCATTTTCCTTTGCTACATAGGGGCTGCGAATTTCAGCCTATAAATACCATCCTTTGCTGCACCATTTAGTCACCATCCTCTACCATAATTTACTACACCATTCACCCTCACTGTGCTGTGAGTTTTGCGAGGAAAAGAAGGAAGAAATCTGGAGCCGTGCTTGCCATTCAAGAAGCTTGGATTGTTGGAGCGTTTCTAGGTGTTTTCTATCTTTGTTTTAATGTTTAAATTTATTTATCTTTGTTTATTTGCGAACATGAGGAACTAATTTCTTTATAGTTAGAGGGGAACTCGAAGCCATGATCATATGTTTTATATGACTTGATTTCCTCCAGTTATGATTTCATAAATCGTGAATGTGGTTTACTTATCTATTTGATTGATAACTTAGTTTGCATGCATGAATTTGATGCTAGAATATAAGGGAATTTCACCTAATCGTTATTAACTTATATTCATAAGTAGTAAAAGTCGCTAGTCATGATTGTGTTAAGTAAATCCTTGGCAAGAGTAACATGCGTATTCCGTAGTTATGAATGCCTCGTCAATGCTTATGATTTCCATTAAACTTAATGATCTTTGATATGTGTCTTTATCATGCGTATTCCATAGTTAGGGTCCTTGATAAGAATAATTTGGTTGTAATGCGTCTTCCATTCAATTCAATGAATCTAGGGAAATCTGAAAATTAATTGGTGCAATCTAGTTAATTTGGGGCATTGTCATTCATGGTTTGTCCAAAGAATAACTGGAAATCGAGCCATATGCATATGTTTCATGTGTGGAGAAGGAACCTTCTAACTAGCCTTTCACCATCTTAATTTACATCAACTTCGTATTTTTAAAGTTTGTTTTCAAAGTTCTATTTTAAAAGTTTAAATTCGTCAAAACCAAACCCCTTGCTTTTAAGTCTTGTTTTTAGAGTCAAAACTTGTTTTCTTTTAGTCTTTTGAGTCTTTGAAGTTCTATTTTCTTCCAAATCACTTATTAGGTCTAGAATTGAGTCTTTTTTTTTATTGTTATTTGCTGTTTTGAGTGTTTTAAGTTAGTTTTGAGTTTATAGAGTCTAGTTTAGTGTTTTTGAGTCTTATTTGTGTTGATTAGCATCCCTAGTTAATCCCCGGTCTAGAACGATCCCTACTTGCTTAAATACTACAATTGTCATCAATAGGGTTTAATTTGTGTGTCAACCTAATTTTCACATCAATTGGCAGCAAGAAGAGTTCTATCAATGGCCATATGCACCATCACAGCCACCACAACAATCTGCCCAATTCAATTCAGGTACGTCTCTGGATAATGATATGTTGAATAAGTTACTCACCTCTTTGAATCAAGAAGTAGAAAATCAAAACAAAGAGATGCAAAATCAAGCCACGAAGACGGGCAAATTGGAGGAGCAAATTGGGCAAATTTGGGCTTGTTCCAACTCAACTATAGAAAATTTGAAGGAAAATTTTGAAATCCATAATGCTATCACTTTGGAAAGTGGCAGGGAGGTTGGAACAAGCCCAAAAACGTCCAAACCAATCCAAAACATGAATGAACAGTTGTTGTTCAAAGAAGAAGAGGATGACAAGGCCACGGCAAGGGAAGAACCACCCTTGCTGCAGCCTACCCTTGCTCCAGTACCCTTGCCCAGCCTCCCAATGCTCTACCACTGTCCAATACAGGTAAGTTGGGTCCAATGTTCGTTAATTCTAACCCTATTCAACCCAATGTCCCTTTTCCTCGCAGGTTTTTGATTCCCAAGCAAGAAGAGAGTGAAAAAGACATTGTGGAAGCTCTTCCCAAGGTGCAAAATGATATTCCAATTCTTGGTGCAACAAAGCAAGTTCTAGATTGTGTTGAATTGTTCAAAGGACTTTGTACACCAAGAAGAATGATTCAAGAGAAAGTAGTGGCTGGAGAATATCAAGAATTCATCAAAGATGACGTATTTGAAACAACAAAGCCCAAAGAATTTGAGTTTGATGACACGGGACAAATCACAACCATCGTAGTAAATCTGGCTGATGCGAAATATATAAGCACACAAATTAAACCCACTTTTTATCAATTGTAGCAAAGTATGTAAGTAGGGATCGTTCTAGGCCGGGGATTAGGAGGGATTGCCAAATCACTTGAAACTGACTCGAAACGTAAAAACAAAGTTTAAAACACTAAACTAGACTCAAAGAATGCAAAACTAAACTATAAAACACCAAAACAAACCAAAAGACTCAAAACAGCAAATAAACACTCAAAACTGCCTTAAAAACACTTTTTGGGCAGTTATGAACACCTAACACTAAATTGGACGAAATTGGGTTATGACTTGACTCAAGACACTTAAAAACACAAACTAAATTGATTTCTAACTAATCTAACACTTCGAAATAGATGGGGATTGAGTTTTGACGAAAATTGAAAACAAGAACAAACTTTGTAAATTGAACAGATTCTAAAGCGAACTTGATAAAAGTGAATGGATGGAAAGCTAGCTAAGGGGTTCTTCTCCACACATGTCACACTTGCATACAAAACGATTTCCAATTACTTCTCAATAAACCATGAATTCCCAACGCCCCAAATTAACCGTGAATTGCACTAATTAACCCTCAGATTTCCTAAAGTTATCGAAATGGATGAATTGCATACGATAACCCAAAGCATTCCTCACAAGTTCCTTGCATGAATTGCATAACAAAGATACAAGAAAAGATCATTAAGTTCTATGAAAATCATAAGCATTGGCGAGGCACTCATTACTATGAATTGCATGAAACTTATGCCAAGAATTTAATTAACACGATTGTGATCAACAACCTTTACTACTTTTGAATATAAGTTCATAACGATTAGGTGAAATTCCCTTATATCCTAGCATCAAACTTATGCATGAAAATTAAGCGTGCACTCTCAACCAACACACACAAATTAGTTTTAATTCATGTAGATAAGTAAATTGAGTTCACAACTTATGAAACGCAATTGAAAGTAATCAAATCATATAGCAAGCATAAACATGGTTTCGAATCCCCCTCAGCCAAGGGGGGTTTAGTTCCTCATACTCACAAAGCAAAGATACATACATTTAGACATTAAAATCCAAAGAGAGAAAACACCTAGATGATCTAACTTGGACAGCAGGTGCATCCACAAGTCTTCTTTCCTCCTTGCTGCGGCACTTGGTCTAAAGTCAGGTTCTAGGGTGGTATTTGTATGGGAGAATGGGTAGGGAATGGTATGGAAGGGTTTAGGATTGATGGCGAGTAAGGCTAGGGTCAAAAAAATCAGAAAAATATGAAAGAATGGTGAAGGAAGTCTGTGGCAAAGAGAGGGAATGATTTCTGGCGAAAATTCTGAATATGGAGGGGTGGTGTGGCTGATTATGTTTTTGATGTAGTGTAATGTCTAGTGTTCTTTCCTTCACTCCCTATTTATAGAAGCTCCAAAGCAAAGAATCACTCAAGTGGCTTCAATAAACAATACAAACAAAGACCAAAATGATGCAAAGACAGCTAGTTTACATGCTCTTTTATCATTGTGTCTTGCCTTTAACAAAAGGCAATCATTCCTCTTTTGCTAATTCAACTCCTTTGTAGTTGTCCATGTGCCTTCATTCTTCAATTTCTGATGCATTTGCCTTGTATTCCATCCCTTTTCCACATGTACCAGCTGTTAGACAACTTTCACACACATGTTTTGCATCATTTCATCTTGCAAACATCAACTTTTGGCCACTTTACACCTCTACACACATGCTATGCATCATTTCAGCTTGCAATTATGTTTGTAGTTGCTGAAAATGTGAATACATCTTGTAAAGCAATCCAACAAATGGCATCTTTCACTTCTTTTCCTTTCAAATTGTTCCTTAAGTGTATGTATCTGCACACTTCCACACTTCAACTTCATTATTCAGATTTTTGCATGTGTTGAAACCCTTTTTAAAACACCAAAAACGTCCATCCCACTTGCTCCATATGCATGCAATCCATTTTGGCCCAAAATTGCTCCAAATTGCACCAAAATGCACTTTCTTTCCAACTTTGTTATTAGGACCTACAAACACACGAAAATAGCTTAAAACACTCTTATAAGCAATAAATAACTAAGTAAATGCAAGAAAACATGTTAATTAGGTCGCATAAATATGCTCCTATCACTGTCCAAATTCAAAGTCCCTGAAACTTTAAAAGAAGTGGTGTTCGTCCTTGAGTTCTTTACGGAGAGAAAAAGTAAGTCATCTACTCCAATTTCCATTACATTTTATACTTACATGTTGTTAAGGATTCAGGCACCCACTCTCAAATTTAAACCATTGCCGAATCATTTCAAGTATCACCTTCCATTCAAGGATCAATTCCATGCCGTGGGACCTAGGGAAGCTTAAAGAGAAGTATCGTCAACTTAGGAACGATGGAACTTTCACTCCACTTCCACATTTGCGTTCCTAAACCCTTCTCTTTGTTGTTGTTTCTAATCTGCCCTGTTTAGTTATTTAAGTTGCTGTTTGTTGGTTTCTTTGTGTTTTGTGTAACTTTATGCTTGACACATTGAGGACAATGTTTGATTTAAGTGTGGGGGGGGGGGGGTAATTAAGTGTTTTTTATGCAAATTCGTGGGATTTTATCACCCATAACTTCAAGTGTTGTTCCTTGCTGTTTTAAAGTGTTTTTAAGCTGTTTTGGTGTGTTTTGTTCTAAAAATCCGAAAATCTCATAAAAATTTGAAAATTTGTTTAGAAAAACCCAAAATGAGTTGTTTTTGTGTGTTTGTTTGTGTCTTAGGGTACCTTCCAACACAATGATGAGGATTTGGTTTGTAATTACATGGCTGTTAAAGAGAGTGATTAACATGGATGAAAGTTTGATTTACTCTTTGTTTATGCTTGGTTATGGTTATAACTTATGAATTCATATGTACTCGTAAAGAAAAAATTAGTTTTTGTAACATGCTTGAAGGAAAGAACTCAAACAAACGCTACAACCTTGTGAGACTTGAGCTTAAACGTTTATTTGGAGAGTTAAAATCTGTGCATTATTGTTTTCTAAAGTCGTTGCATGATCTCATTATTCCTTGCTTGGTTACTACTTAGAAGGCGTTTCATCATTTAGTTCCAAATGCTAGAACTCATGCCCATTTCATTCAAAGCATGTTATTGATTTGCATAACACATATTCAAGATGAAGTTGTGTAGTCACCACCACCAAAGCCAAATTGCCGTGTATCCTACTTCATTATATGTTTAAGTTAACCCCATTGAGCCTTGTTAGCCTACATTCTTTGTTAACCCACGTTATCCTCACCTAGCCTAGATTAGGACCATCCATACCCTTGTTCTTAAAGCATAGTAAAGCATGATTCAAATTGAATTTCTTTTGATTAATGTATGGCAGAAAACAAGTGCGGGGGAAGTGTTTCTCAAGTGAGTTAGTGTGCCATAGGCACGGGTAGAAAAGAAAAATTCGCGAAAAGAAAGAAAGAAAAAAGAAAAATGTGAAAAGTATGAAAAAAAGAGTTGAAAAGATGTGAAAAAGAGTTCTAAAGTATTGTTTGTTGAAGGAAGGGTCCAAAAAGTTGAATTTGACCCTAAGAGTTGTTTAAATCTTCCCTTTATGTCTATAAGTGATTTCTGCATTCTAAAGTGAATTCTAAGTCTAGATTTCATTACCTTACTTACTATTGCTTTAAACATTTGTTATCCTTATCCTTCTTTTGTTAACCAATACCCCAAGCCCCGTTACAACCTTTGACTTCAATCTTGAGTGTTATGTGTTTCAATTTGTGGAGTTTGAATTTGGTATGAGCATATGGTGTCACTGGTTCTCGCATCTAAGTAGTAGCATTCCATTTATGAGATCATATCTAAACATGCTTATTAACTCCAGAAATTGCGTTCTTTGTTATACATATACGTGAGCGTTCGTTTTCATGTCTACATCAATCTTCTCACATATAACTAGTGTAGGGTGTGTAGTTAGAAAATCTGAGAGAAAATTGAGTGCATTTAAGGAATTGAGCGAATTCTCTAAGGCATGTTACTACATTCAAAACCATGTTTTAATTGATTAAATGTGAATTAGTAAGTGGTGACTATGATTAAGTATGTGCTCAAGTGTGAAGATGACTCAAATCTGTGGGAATGATGATTTTTAACGTGTCATGTTCATTGGAAATCCCTAAGACAATTGTTGGAAGGTCTAGGTTTTGTTTTGTTTGTTTTGCTCTTGGACTAGCACAAGCTAAGTGTGGGGGAATTTGATAGGAGGATATTTATGCAACTTAGTTAGCTTGTTCTTGTGCAACTTAGTTAGCTTAGTTATTTTAGTGTTTAAAGTCATTTTCGTGCAATTTCAGGTTCTGAGGACAAAGTATGCAAAAAGGTGCATTTTGGAGCCTTTTGGAGCATTTTTGGGCATGTAATGGATAGCATATGCTTGGAGCTAAGTAGATGGACGAAATTGAAGATCAAAGGAGGCTAGGAATGAATAATGAGATGATAGAAATGAAAATAAAGAACAAAGAGTTCAGAATTGGAAGCCAAAATTTCTAAAGTTTGAAGTTTCTATTCTTGGAGGTTTCCATTCTTGAAAGTTTCTATTCTTGGCTTGGAAGTTTCCTAATCCTTCCTCACCTATATTCCAGCCACAAAAGGGTTTCAAAACATGTTAGGTTGCCTAATTACATGTTTCTAGAAGTCTTAGAACTTGCCCTAGATATTGCCGCACCATCCCTTTAATTTCTAGTTCTTTGCTGCACAAGACACAACCTTTCTTTCCTAGTTTCTACATCTAAACCACATTCCTGTTTTGTTCCATCCCTTGCCGCACAAGGGAGAGATTCTCCTTCCTATTTTATGTCCTAAAACATATTTCCTTTTCCCTAATGTGGGGAATTTTTTTTCTGCTTCGGCAGCGAATATAAAGCCAAACGGTTTTAATTTATGTTAGAGGCTTTGACCGGGCTTTTTCCCGCGTTTAATATCATCCACTTTGTTATGGACAAGTGTTAATTTCGTACTAGGGATTTTTAAGAGTGAATTTTAATTTTTGTATATTTAATACCGATATTGTGCCATTTTTTGTGTCAAATGGTAAGATCATCTCCAACCGAAGGGTACAAAGGATCGAAAATCGTCTCCAACCGAATGCTAGGCCAAAACATCCTTTCTTACCTATTTTGTGCTTCAAAACACATTCCTAAATCTGTCCTACAATTTCTGCCGAATTTCCCTTTCCTTTTCTCTTTAATTCCTGCACCTTTCTTGCCTATTTTCTGACCCAAAATCACATTCCTTTTCCTACATAAATCCTTCCCTAAAACCTTCAAATTCGTAGCCCTTCCTTCCCCTATAAATAAAGGCCCTTGCTGACCATTCTGAGAATTCCATCCTTCACCATAACCTACCTACATCCATCCACCACCACAAATCATCACCAAACACCCTTGTGCCGCAGCAAAGAAGAAAGAAGGAGACCCTTGGACATGCTTCCCATTCAAGACGTTGGATTGTTGGAACGTTTCTAGGTGTAATCTTTCTTTTGTTTTCAATGTTTAAGTTTAATAATCTTTGTGTTGCGATTATGAGGAACTAAACCCTATTAATTAGGGGGTGATTTCAAAGCCATGACTATGTGTGCAATTTGATTTCATAAATTCCAATTATGAATTCTTGAATCGTGAATACAATTGGCTTAACTATTTGATTAATAACTTATTTGTGTTTGTTAATTGGGGTCGACACTTAATTGGCATGCATAAATCTGATGCTAGAGTATAAGGATGTTTCACATAATCGTTACAAACTTATATTCATATGTAGTGAAGGTTGCTAGTCACAATCGCGTTAAGTTCAATTCCTAGCATGAGTGACATGATGTCATACTTGCAAGTGCTTTGTCATTGCTTATGGTTTTCATTGAACGTAATGATCTTTGATCGTATCTATATTATGATGTCATGTAGGGGACCTTTGAAGAATTCTTTGGGTTGTCGAATGATGCCATCCAATCCAATAATACAAGGGAAATCTAAGAGTTAGCTAGTGATGTCACGGTTAATTTGGGGCAATGTCGTTCATAATTCCATGAAGGAATAACTGGAAATCAAGTCGTTTGCATACGTGTCATGTGTGGAGAAAGAGCCCCTAACTAATCCATCATCCATTTAAAGTCCCAATTCGTTTTACAATTTGTTTTAATTACAAAGTTTTTGGTTTGTTTTCAATTTCGTCAAAACCAATCTCCCCTTCACTTTATTGAGTCATATTAGTTAGAACTTGTTTTAGATTGTGTTTTTAAGAGTTTTAAGTTAAGATAAAATCATTTTTCGTCCAAACTTTGTGTTAGTGGCAGAAACTGCCTTAGAGTTGTTTTAGGCAGTTTTGAGTCTCTATAATCTGTTTTAACTCTTGTGCCTTTGTTGTGAGTTTTGTTAAGTGTTTTTAAGTTTATTTTTGTGTTTCTTAGTTAGTTTAGAGGTTTTAGCAAGCCCACCTAATCCCCGGTCCAGAACGATCCCTACTTATACATATACTACAATTGTCAAAAAATGGTTTAATTTGTGTGTTTAGTTATTTTACGCATCAAAGGGAGAGGGTTCTTTCCTATTTCCTTGCATTAAAACACATTCCTTTTGTGTCTTATGCCCTTGCCGCACCTTTTATTCAATTTCCTTTAAGTTTCTGATTTGATTTCTGATGCGAAAATTAACTTAACACACAAATTAAACTCTCTTGTTGTCAATTGTAGTAAAGAATGTAAGTAGGGATCGTTCTGGACCGGGGATTAGGAAGGATTGCTAAAACACTTGAAACTGACTTAAATATGTGTAAACAAACTTAAAAGCATGAAATTAAACTTACAAGACTCAAAACAAAGTCACAAGACTCAAAACAGATTATAAAGACTCAAAACTGCCTAAAAACAACTCTAAGGCAGTTTCTGCCACTAACACAAGGTTTGGACGAAAATTGATTTTATCTTGACTTAAAACACTTAAAAACACAATCTAAAACAAGTACTAACTAATATGACTTAATAAAATAAAGGGGATTTTGGTTTTGGATGAAAATAAGGAAAACAAAGCAAGAACAATTTAAACAGATTCTTAGACAAAATTAGGTGAATTGATGTGTGATGGGTTCAACTATGGATGATGGGCTAGCTAGAGGGTTTTTCTCCACACATGACACACTTGCATATAAAAAGATTTCCAGTTGCTTTTCAATAAACCATGAACCTCAACACCCCAGATTAATTAGGTACGCTTAAATTAATCCTCAGATTTTCCTAATTTCATTGAATTGGATGATTGCATACAACAACCCAAAGCATTCCCCACAAGTTCCCTACATGAATTGTATAATAGGGATACAAGCAAGAGTCATTAAGTTCTATGAAAATCATAAGCATTGACGAAACACTTGTAACTATGAATTGCATGAAACTTATGCCAAGAATTTACTTAACACGGTTGTGACAAACAACCTTTACTACTTGTGAATATAAGTTCATAACGATTAGGTGAAACTCCCTTATATCCTAGCATCATATTTATGCATGGAAATTAAGCGTGCACTCTCAACCAACATACACAAATCAGTTTTAATTCAAATGGGTAAGTAAATTGAATTCACAACTTATGAATCACAACTGAAAGTAATCAAATCATATTGCAAGCATGAACATGGTTTCGAATTCCCCCCTAGCTAAGGGGGGGTTTAGTTTCTCGTACTTACAAAGCAAAGATAAACAAATTTAGACATTGAAAATAAAAGAAAGAAAACACCTAAACGCTTCAACGATCCAAGTTGGACAGCAAGCACATCCAAGTGTTTGGATGAAGGTTGTATCGAAATGGGGATGAATTATCTAGCAAAAACTGAGCTCTATGGCTGCCACACACACTTCCTTTTATAGAGGAAGTGCAAGGCAAGGGAGGTGAATTGGTGGTGTGTGCAATGATTCAAGGGTGAAAATGAATTAATGATGCAAAGCATGGAGGGTAAAATGGAGTGGTGTTGAAATGATTCAAAGGTGAAAGTGAAGTGATGATGCAAAGCATGGGGGTAAATGGAGTGGTGTTGCAGCTAGGGAATATGAATGATTATGCACATGGTAGAGAAAGGAAAGGGAGGTGGAATGGTGCAGAAATGAGTCAAGGGTGAAGCAAGAGTCATGATGCATGGCATGGGAATCGAAAAGGAGTGCAATGGTGCATGAATGAGTGCAATGATTCAATGTAATGATACATGAAATCTGAAATGATGGAGGGAACAAGGAATGGTGCAGCCATGCATGCATGGAATGGAGGTTTAAAGTGGAATGATGGAGGGAACAAGGGTGGTGCAGCCATGAGTGAATGAAATGGTGCATGAAATGATTGCATGAAGGTGAAAGGGAGTGTGAAATTCGGCAAAAATTATAGGACAGATTTAGAATGTGTTTTGAGGCACAAAATAGGTAAGGATCCTCTCCCTTAGCACGGTAAGGATTGAAACAAAAGGGTAATGCAATATTGGGTCAGAAAATAGGCAAGAAATGATGTAGGGTGCGGCTGGTTGCTTGAAGAAAAAGGGAATGTGAATTAGAAAAAAAGAAAATAGGAAAGAAACAACCTCCTTGCACAACAATGAGTTAAATGGTGCAAGGAACCTTTGGTTTGGGTCCTAAAATGTATAGGGGACCTTCAATGTTGCTGGAACTTAGGGACATTTAGGATTAGGAAAGGTTAAATCAAAATAAGGTAATCTTGACTCATGTTTCTTCTTTGGTTGCTGAGCTTTTTGTGCTTTTTAAATTAATTATTCTTTCTCTTTAACACATTTCTAGCCTCTTTAGTCTTCAATTTCGTCCATTTACTTAGCTCCAAGCATGTGTTATTCATTCCAAGCCCAAAACTGCTCCAAAAGGCTCCAAAATGCACCTTTTTGCATACTTTGTCCTTAGAACCTGAAATTGCACGAAAATGACTTTAAACACTAAAACAACTAAGGAATAACAACATAAATGCATGAGAATAAGCTAACTCAGTCGCATAAATATGCTCCTATCAAATTCCTCCACACTTAGCTTTTGCTAGTCCTCGAGCAAAACAAAAGAAACGAAACGAAACGAAACAAAGCAAACAAAACACAACCTAACCTTCCAACATTTGCCTCAGGGATTTTCAATGAAACATGACATGCCAAAGATCACCACTTACATAGATTTATGCATTCCTTACCCTCGAGCATACTTAATCATAGTTACCATTCACTAGCTCACATTTAATCAATTAAAACAACATTTTGAATATAGTAAAATGCCTTAGAGAATTTCCTCAATTCCTTACTAGATACACTCTTATTTTCACACAAGAAATTCTGACTACACTCCCTATACTAGGTATATGTGAGAAGATTGATGTAAACATGAAAACTAGTACTCACATATGTTTTTCAACAAAGAAGCAATTTCTGGAATTATTAATTCATGTATATATATGATCTCATGAATGAAATGCTACTACTTAGATGCGAGAACCAGTGACACCATATGCTCATATCAATTTCAAATTACACAAATTGAAACATACAACACTCAAGATTGAAGTCAAGGGTTGTAATAGGGCTTGGGGGTAATGGCTAACAAAGAAAGGATAGGAATAACAAAGGTTCTTAAAGCGATAGCAAGCAAAGTAATGGAATTGACACTTGGAATTTACTTTAGAATGCAAAAATCAACGTTTAAACACAAAGGGAAGATTCATGCAATACTTAGGGTCAAATTCAGTGCTTTGGACCCTTTCTTCAACAAACAACACTTTAGAGCTCTTTCTCATAAATTTTTCAACTCTTTTCACAACTTTTCTTCTTTTCATTCTATTTTCCACGAATTTTTCTTTTTCTTTTCCTTTTCTACCCGTGCCTTATGAAGGACTTTGGCACACACACACGCAAGAATCACTTCCCCCACACTTGTTTTTCTGCAACAGTTTCCCCCACACTTAGCTTTTGCTAGTCCTCGAGCAAAACGAAATAAACAAAACGAAACAAAGTAAACAAACACACTCTAATCCTTCCAACATTTGTCTCAGGGATTTCCAATGCAACATGACATGTTAAAAATCATCATCCCCACAGATTTTGGCTTTCCCCACCCTTTAGCAAATACTTAATCATAGTCACCACATACTAGTTCACATATAACCATTTAAAACGATGTTTTGAATGTAGTAACATGCCTTAGAGAATTCGCTCAATTCCTTACAAGATACACTCTTATTTTCACTCCGATTTTCTGACTACACACCCTACACTAAGTATATGTGAGAAGATTGATGTAAACATGTAGACTAGTACTCACATATGTATTAGCAAAGAGAGCAATTTCTGGAATTTATTAACATGTGTATATATATGATCTCATGAATGGAATGCTACTACTTAGATGCGAGAACCAGTGACACCATATGCTCATACCAATTTCAAACTCCACATATTGAAACGCACAACACTCAAGATTGAAGTTAAGGGTTGTAACGGGGCTAGGGGTATTGGCTAACAAGGAAAGGAGAGGGAAAACAAACGTTCTTCAAGCGATAGTAAGCAAAGTAATGAAATTGAGACTTAGAATTCACTTAGATTGCAGAAATTAACTTTAACACACAATGGGGAGACTTAAACAACTCCTTAGGGTCAAATTCATTGTTTTGGACCCTTACTTCAACAAACAATACTTTGGAACTCTTTTTCTCAACTTTTCAACTCTTTTTTCATACTTTTTCTTCATTTTTTCTATTTCCACGAATTTATTTATTTATTTTTTTCTTTTCTTTTCCTTGCCGTGCCTATGGCACACAATTCCTCACGAAAAAATTCTTCCCCCACACTTGGTTTCTGCCAACATAGATCAAAAGGAATTCAATTCGAATCATGCTTTACTATGCTTTAAGAACAAAGGTAAGGATGATCCTAATCTAAGCTAGGTAAGGATAATGTGGGTTAACAAACAACATAGGCTAAACAAGGCTCAAAGGGGTTAAACTTAAACATAAAATGATATGGGATACACGGCAGTTTGGCTAAGGTGGTGGTAACTACACAACTTCATCTTGAATATGTGTTATGCAAATCAATAACATGCTTTGAATGAAATGGGTATGAGTTCTAGCATTTGGAACTAAATGATGAAACGCCTTCTAAGTAATAACCAAGCAAAGAATAATGAGATCATGCAACGACTTTAGAAATCAACAATGCACAGATTTTAACTCTCCAAATAAACGTTTAGGCTCAAGTCTCACAAGGTTGTAGCGTTTGTTTGAGTTCCTTCCTTCAAGCATGTTACAAAAACTAATTTTTTCCTTTATGATTACATGTGAATTCATAAGTTATAACCAAAACCAAGCATGAACCAAGAGTAAATCAAACTTTCATCCATGTTAATCATTCCCTTTAACAGTCATGCAATTACAAACCGAATTCTCATCATTGTGTTGGAAGGTACCCTAAGACACAACAAACACAAAAAAAACAACTCTTTTTGGGTTTTTTAAAACAAATTTTTTAAATTTTTCTTTGATTTTCGGATTTTTACTTCAAAACACACTAAAACACACCAAAACACACTAAAAACACTTAAAAACAGCAAAGAACAAGTTTTGAAATAATGGGTGATAAAATCCCACGAATTTGCATGAAAAACACTTAGTTACCCCCCCACACTTAAATCAAACATTGTCCTCAATGTTTTAAGCCTAGAATCACATAAAACACAAAGAAACACACAAACAACAAGTAAAACAACTAAATAGGCAGATTAGAAAGAATCAACAAAGAGAAGGGTTTAGGAACGCAAATCTGGAATTGGAGTGATTCCTTGGGCTTCCTCTGTTGAATTGCATGGGTTGCCTCCCAAGTAGCGCTTTCTTTAACGTCTTGCAGCCGGACGATGCTCCTTTGAAGGTTTATGGAACCCCACGGCATGGAGGGGTGTTTCCTCTACGCCTTGTCCTTCGAACCACTTCATGCTTGGGGTCCTTGAATGGAATGGGATAATGATCCTTTCGTAGTGTCGTGTTGTGCTTCAATAAATCAACACGAGCTCGCCCACCATATTGACTTTGATTAGGTACCTGCACCATACAAGGTAACAACCGATTAGTTGAAATGGGAATTGAAATTGGATTAGGTGGCTTACCTAGGTGCGGCATAGAAGTGGTAGAACAATGGACAGATGCACAAAGGTTGCACTCGGCCAAATTTGGTGACTTCAAGGTTGAAGCCGTGCATTCTTTGTTGCTCACTCCAATTCCCTCCTCGATGGTAGTTCGAGGTGCATTCTTCTTGACTAGTGTTGAACATTCCTGCCCTATATTTTCAATTACATTAATGGCATAACAAGAACGAACATCATTAGTATTCTCAATCGATTCAGGAATCTTAAAGTTAATCATATCACCACCAAAGGCCATAGTTACAGCTCCCTTGGCCACATCAATCTTGGTTTGAGCCCTTTTCATGAAAGGTCGTCCAAATAAGAGTGGTGATGATGGAGAGTGGGTTGAGTCCTCCATATCAAGTACGTAGAAATCTGCAGGAAAAATCAAGTGGTCTACCTGCACCAAAACATCTTCCAACACTCCCTTGGGATATGCATTAGATCGATCGGCTAATTGAATTATAACACCATCATTTTTAAGCTTTCCTAGATTCATGGATGCATAAACGGAATATGGCATAACATTAATTGATGCACCTAAATCTAGCATAGCATGCTCAAATCTTGTATTACCAATTACACAAGGGATTGTGAAACTACCCGGATCTTTGCACTTAGGTGGTAGCTTCCTTTGCAACATTGCAGAGACATTCTCGCTTACATGTACCACCTCCTTCTCCCGAATCCGCTTCCTTGTTGTACAAAGCTTCTTCAAGAACTTGGCATACTTCGGGATTTGCTTGATTGCATCCAAAAGAGGTATGTTAACTTGAACTTTCCTAAATGTCTCTAGAACATCTTTTTCCTCCTTTTCATTCTTGGATTGCAAAAATCTGCTAGGAAAGGGCACATTGGGTGGACTAATGTTAGAAGTAACTAAACTTGGAACTTTCTTACCTAGGGTGGACGGATTGGAGGACTTAAGATCAATGGTTGCTTGCGGCAAAGGTTGCTCCACCTTTGCCGTGGGTTGCTTTGGGTTCTCCTCTTCAGATTTCAACGTTTCATCTTCTTTGGGACCTGATTTTGGTGGTGTAGGACCTGCCTCAACTTCTTTTCCACTCCTTAGCATGATTGCATTTGCGGTTTCGAAACCACCCTTGGGATTGACCACCGTAGTGCTTGGTAACTTACCATTTTCACGGAATTGTCCCAAAAACTCGGCCATTTGGCCCATTTGCTTCTTTAGCTCATTAACCTCCTTTGCTTGGTTCTGCATTCCCTGCGCCATTGTGGTCAGTAGTTGATAAGTTTTATCATCATTCATAGAAGTACCTGAGTTGTTTTGTGATGATTGTGCTTGAGGAGGTGGTTGTGGTGCCATTGGCCTTGGAAAGAAACCCGTGGGTTGTCGGAATCCACTTTGTTGGGCAGGTTGTTGTGCATCTCTCCATCTGAAATTTGGGTGATCACGCCATCCTTGATTGTATGTATTAGAGAAAGGATCACCCCTTGGTTGGTTTTGATTCCCATAACCCACGGCATGGGCAGATTCCCACCCTCCATTTTCAATTAATTGAGGGCATTGATCCGATTGGTGTCCTTGAATGGAGCATACACCACATATTGTAGTTCCTTGCGTTTTGGGGCCTTCAACAAACTGCGATAACATAGAAGTGAGGTTAGCCATTTGGGATTGTAACTCAGAAATAGAACTTACCTCATTTACATGATGTGGCCGTGGGGTATCTCTCTGCCCAACACCTTCATATTGTTGTGCGTTGTGTGCTCGGTTCGCAATGAGAGTCTTGGCAGCCACCGGAGTCATGTCCACCAATGCACCACCCGCCGAGGCATCTAGCATTTGGCGTTCCATGGGAAGGAGTCCTTCGTAGAAGTATTGAAGGAGCAACTCCTCCTTCATTTGATGCTGTGGACAAGAAGCAACAAGAGTTTTAAAACGTTCATAATATGTTGGAAATGACTCACCTTGGCTTTGTTGGATGCCACTGCGTTTCCTCAAAAGAATGACTCTTGAGGTTGGAAAGAATTTTTCCAAAAACGCTCGTTTCATGCTCTCCCACGAGGTAACCGTCCCCGGGGCCAATTCATACAACCAATCTTTAGCTTTATCCATTAGAGAGAATGGAAAAGCTTTCATCTTCAAAATATTGCCATCAACATTTACCGGCGTCATGCTTGAACAAACAACTTCAAACTCCTTCAAGTGTTTGTTTGGGTCTTCCATGGACAGCCCATGGTACTTTGGAGCATGATGTAACAAGCTCGACTTCAATTCGAACTCTTCGGTCTTCCCTTGGGCTGCCGCGGGGTATTGGATGCAAAGAGGGGCTGCATTATCCAAACCCGAGGCAGAAAGCTCCTTAATGGTTCGGTTGTCCGCTGCCATGGTTAGTACTTCTTCTTCAACTCTTGCCGTGGCCTCCTCTTCAACCTCAACTTCTTGCTCTTCTAATTCAGGTTCGGGACTAGGAGGATTAGACTTGTGCAATTTCTTTTTCCTTCTCAACGTCCTCTCAAAATCACCGTCAAAGTCGAAGATATGCTCACGAACAGGTTGTGAGCTACGGGTCATAAACTAGTACCTGCACACAAGAGCAAACAAGGTTAATAACCAACTTAATAGACTCGGCACAAGTAAGGAAATAAGGTACCTATACACGGCACAAAATCAAAACACACACACACGGTGCAAAATTCAAAAACAAAACAGAAAACGAAACAATTTAAACAAGACTCAAGACAAGGGATTAGCAACTTTGCTAATCCCCGGCAACGGCGCCAAAATTTGATGTGAAAATTAACTTGACACACAAATTAAACCCTATTTGTGACAATTGTAGTAATGATGTAAGTAGGGATCGTTCTAACCGGGGATTAACTAGGGGTGCTAATCTAATACAAATCGACTTAGAAACACAAAAACTAAACTTAAAGACTCTAATTAGACTACTAAGATTCAAAACAGATTTGAAACACTCAAATCTGCCCAAAACTGACTAAAACAAGTTAATTGACTCAAACAGCAACTAAGACAAGATTTGGACGAATTTGACAAAACTTATGACTCAAAATACTTAAAAACACCAAAGAGGACAGATTATGAAGACTCAAACTTAACAAAATATGGGGGAATTGTGTTTGGACGAATTTGAACTAAATGCACAGATTGTAAATTAAAACAGATTGTAAACTAAATGTGATGAATCAATGGGGTGATGGAATGGCCAAGGGGTTCTTCTCCACACATGAAATTTATGCAACGTAAATCGATTTCCAGTTATCAATTCAATAAATTATGAACCTCGACACTCCAAGTTAATTAGGTTCGCTTAAATTAACTTTCAGATTTCCCTAGAATCATTGAATTGGATGAATATGCATCGCAAACAAATTATTCCTAACAAGTTCTCTATATGAACAGCATGATAAAGATACAAGTTAGAATCATTAAGTTCTTTGGAAATCATAAGCATCGACAAGGCAATTGTAACTATGAAAAGCATGATACTCCTGCCATGAATCTACTTAACACGATCGTGACTAGCGATCTTCACTACTTGCGAATATAAATTCATAACGATTAGGTGAAACAAACTTATATTCTAGCACCAAATTCCTGCATGCAAATCAAGTGTGCACTCTCAATCAACATACAAGAATAAGTTTTGAATTAAACGGTTAAGCAAATTGTATTCACGACTTATAAAACGATAACTGGAAGTAATCAACTTATTTCACATAAATAAACATGGTTTCGAATACACCCTTAGCCAAAACGAATTTAGCCAATCATACTCAATGAAAAACAAAGATTAGAAGAAGTAGACATTGAAATATAAGATAGAATACACCTAAAATTGTTCAACAACTCAGATTGAAGAGCCAAACAACTTTGTGAACTGTCTCCTTCTCTTCCCCTTGCGGCAGATTGGGATGGTGTGGTTTCTGGGCTGTTTTTGTGATGTAGAATGGATTATGGATGGTATAGAGGCACGGCAAGGCTTGGGGATGGTGTGTGGGTGTTGTGTGGAAGGTGTGGATATGAAGAATGGTGGTGGAAATCGGCAGAGATGGAGGAGGAATGGTTTCTAAGGTTGTGGATGGGTTTTGACGAATTTGGGAGAGTGTGTGGCTGAATGGACTCCTTTTGTGGCTGCAACAAGGAGGTTTATTTTAAAGGAAAACAGAAATTAAAACCCTAGGTTGATTAGGAAATCAGAAATTAAGTCTAAGGATTCTAGAATTAGGAAATAAAATCAGAAACTTAAAGGAAATAGCAAGGGAAATTCGGCTAGGGTTTAAAACACAAAAGGAAAGTGTTTTAAAGCCTAGAATCAGGAAATAAGGAAGAGGAAATACCAAGGGGAGTGTGGCAAGGGTTCAAAAGGTGCAAGAGATGTGTATTTGATGTCCTAGAATGCTTAGGAAGTCTTCATAATTGCTGGAACTTTTAGGGACATTTAGGAAAAATAAAGCCAAAGTAGGAAACTTTGGCTTAACTTTCCTATTTCAAGTAGGAATCCTTATTGGAGTAGGAATCCTTGTTCTTCTAGGAATCCTCATGTGATTAGGAATCCATCTTCAATTAGGAATCCTCATGTGATTAGGAATCCATCTTCAATTAGGAATCCTTCGTTGATTAGGAATCCTTCGTCGATTAGGAATCCTTCGTCGATTAGGAATCCTCCTTCATGTAAGCACTTTCCTACTTCAACTAGGAAACCTTGTTCTGATAGGAGCATATTTATGCGCCTTAGTTAGCTAGTTCTTATGCATTTTTGTTATGTTTTCTTCATTAAAGTAGTCTTTTAAGCTACTTTCATGTGTTTTCAGGTTTAGAGACAAAGTATGCAAAGAAGTGCGAAATGGAGCATTTTAGAGCACAATTGAGTCGGAATGTTGTGTATGGTAATGGAGCACGAGGAATGGACAAGCTTGAAGGTCAAAGGAGCTTAAGACATGAAGAAATGAAAGTGAAGAACAAAGAAGTTGGAATTGGCAACCAAAGTTTCTAAAGTTGGAAGTTTCTATTCTTGGAGGTTTCCATTTTCGTGAGTTTCTATTCTTGGCTTTGGGCTTTTAGATGACATAAACCCTAACTCCTTGTGGACCCTAAGCCTATGCCGCACCTAAACCCTAATCCTAGCCCACTTAATCAGCCGCACCCTAGGGCCTAATCCTTTAATTTCTGCCAAGTTAAACCCTAATCCATCTACCCTAAGCCCATGCCGCACCTAATGTTCTAGAAACCCTATTTTCTGGTGGATTTCCAACCCCTTGCCGCACCCAAACCCTAGCCCATTTGTCTAACCTGATTTCTTTAGGGTTTGGTGCCTATATATATGTGTTTTACCACCTTGCCGCAAACATCACCCCCTCCACAATTCAGAAATTCGTCCAAACACATTCAGCCCCCTTGCCGCAGCCTTCCTTCACCAATCTGCCATATTTTCACACTTTGTCGCAACCCCCATGTCCCCTAAACACTACCATATCATTCCTTACCTACTCATCCATCCAAAAAACCCCTAGAACCTGTCTCTAGTCTTTGTGCCGCAGCCAAGAGGAGGAGAGGAGCTTGGGACGTTCATGCCATTCAATTGAGGATTGTTGGAACGTTTTAGGTGTTGTCTTTCCTTTGAATTCCATGTTTAATTTTGATATTCTTTGTGTTGTGAGTATGAGGAACTAAACCCCCCTTGGTTAGGGGGGGATTCGAAACCATGTATATGTTTGCAATATGATTTGATTACATTCAGTTGCTATTTCATAAGTTGTGGATTCAATTCGTTCATCTATTTGATTGATAACTTATTTGTGTATGTTGATTGAGAGTGCACGCTTAGTTTCATGCATGAATATGATGCTAGATTATGAGGGAATTTCACCTAATAGTTACAATCTTATAATCACAAGTAGTGAAGATCGGTTGAAAACGATCGCGTTGAATGAATTCTTAGCATAAGTTTCATGCAATTCATAGTAACGAATGCTTCGTCGATGCTTATGTTTTTCATAGAACTTAATGATTCTTGCTTGTATCTCTATTATGCAATTCATGTAGGGAACTTGTAGGGAATGTTTTGGGTTGTCGTATGCAATCATCCAACTTAATAACTTGTGGAAAAACTGAGGGTTAATTAGTGCAATTCACGGTTAATTTGGGGCGTTGAGTATTCATAATTCATTGGAAGAACAACTGAAAATCGTTTCGTTTGCAAGTGTGACATGTGTGGAGAAGAACCTCCTAACTAGCCTTTTATCCATCCTTTTCATCCAAAAACGTTTTACAATCTGTTTAGTTTCAAGTTTCTGTTTTGTTTTCAAATTTCGTCCAAAACAAATCCCCCTTTATTTTGAAGTCTTAGATTAGTTAGAAAGTGTTTTGATTTGTGTTTCTAAGTGTTTTGATTCAAGTTTTCAACCAATTTCGTCCAAATTAGTGTAGGTGCTCAAAACTGCCCAGAAAGTGGTTTTTAGGCAGTTTTGAGTCATCTAGTTGCTGTTTTGGGTTTTATGTTTGTTTAAGTGTTTTAACCTTTAGTTTTGCATTCTTTGAGTTTAGTTTAGTGTTTTAAACTTTGTTTTTGAGTTTTTAAGTCAGTTTCCAAGTGTTTAGCAATCCCTCCTAATCCCCGGTTTAGAACGATCCCTTCTTACATCTTTACTACAATTTGACAAAAAGAGGGTTTAATTTGTGTGCTAGTTAATATCATATCAAATTTTTGGCGCCGTTGCCGGGGATTAGCAATTTTGCTAATCCCTTGGATTGTTTTTGGTTCTTTTATTTCACTTTGTTTCTGACTTTGTTTAAGTTTCTGACCTAATTTTGTTTCTTGTTTCTTAGGTACTAATGTATGACTAGAAGCTCTCAAACGATTCATGCAAACATCTTGGAGTTTGACGACGATTTTGAGAGGAAGTTGAGAAGAGCTAGAAGCCAGCAAGAACACCATCCACCCAACTCCGAATCTGACCTTGAAGAAAACGTACAAGAAGAGCAGGAGGAAGCCACGGCAGGGATATTTGAAGAAGTCCAAGGCATGGCGGTGGACAACCGTACACTCAAGGAGCTTTCCGCCTCAGGTTTGGATAATGCCGCACCATTGTGTATTCAATACCCCACGGCTGCCCAAGGTAAGACGGATGAGTTTGAATTAAAGTCAAGTTTACTTCATCATATTCCTAAATACCATGGCTTGTCCATGGAAGATCCTAACAAACATTTGAAAGAATTTGAAGTAGTTTGCTCTAGTATGACTCCCGTCAATGTTGACGGAAATATATTGAAGATGAAGGCTTTTCCATTCTCTTTGATGGATAAAGCCAAGGATTGGTTATATGAGTTAGCTCCCAGCACTGTCACATCATGGGAGAGTATGAAGAGAGCGTTCTTGGAGAAGTTCTTTCCAACTTCTCGTATCATCCTCCTACGTAAAAAGATAAGCGGAATCCAGCAAGAAGAAGGTGAGTCTTTTCCTACATATTATGAACGATTTAAATCACTTGTTGCTTCTTGTCCACAGCATCAGATGAAGCAGGAGTTGCTTTTGCAATATTTCTACGAGGGTCTCCTACCTCTAGAACGTCAAATGCTTGATGCTTCGGCGGGGGGAGCATTGGTGGACAAAACACCCATGGCTGCCAAGGTCTTGATTGCTAATAGAGTGTTGAACGCTCAACAGTACGAGGGTGTAGGCCAAAGAGGACCCCCACGGCACCAAGTACATGAGGTAAGTTCAACTTCCGATCTTCATTCACAATTGGCTAATCTTACTTCTATTGTTTCACAGATGGCCGAGGGAATGAAGATGCAAGGACATGTGGTGTGTGGTGTATGTTCTATCCAAGGACATGCCTCCGAAAAGTGTCCTCAACTCATCGAGAATGGCGGAGGTGGTGGTCTGTTTCTTTCTTCAATCTTTAGTTGAGGATGAATCAGCACGTTGTCTCCACATGATTTGAGGTATCATTTTCACTTACCTTATCTGTTCCCCAGGCAGATGTGGTAGACGAAGAGGAAGGATAAGATGATGAAGATGAGAAGGAGAAGGACAGGGAGAAAGCATGATATGAGATACTCTTGCTTTCAACCTTCATGATATGAAATACTTTTGATTTGGATGAGTTGTTTGCAGAGGTACCCCAAGGAATAAGGAACACTGATATGAGCATATTTATGCGACTTAGTTGGCTTGTTCTTGTGCATTTACATTGTTATTTCATAGTTATTTTAGTCTTTAAAGCCATTTTTGTGTGTTTTCAGGTTCTAAAGACAAAATATGCAAAAAGATGCATTTTGGAGCCTTTTGGAGCAGTTTTGGGCATCAAATGGATTGCATATGCTTGGAGCTAAGAAGATGGACGAAATTGGAGATCAAATGAGCGTAGGATTGAATGAAGATGTGATGAATTGGATTCAAGACAAATAAAGAACGAAGAGTTCAAAATTGGAAGCCAAAGTTTCTAAAAGTTGGAAGTTTCTATTCTTGGAGGTTTCCATTCTTGATAGTTTCTATTCTTGGCTTGGAAGTTTCCTAATCTTTCCTCACCTGTTCTAGCCACAAAGGGATTCCAAAACATATTAGGGTACTTAATTGGTTGTTCTAGAAGCCCTAAACCTTCCCTAATGTCCATGCCACACCAAATCTGCAAGGATCCTTGCTGCAATTCTCTTTCCCTTTCTCTTCCAAAATCTGCACATATCCCTTTTTCTTACCTATTTTCTGACCCAAAATTACATTCCCCTTTGTTCTAAAGCCTTGCCATACAAGGGGAAAGGATTCTTACCTATTTTGTGCTTCAAAACACATTCCTATATCTGTCCTACAATTTCTGCCGAATTTCCCTTTCCTTTTCTCTTTAATTCCTGCACCTTTCTTGCCTATTTTCTGACCCAAAATCACCATTCCTTTTCCTACATAAATCCTTCCCTAAAACCACTTCAAATTCGTAGCCCTTTTTCCCCTATAAATAAAACCCTTATCTGACCATTCTAGGGACTCCACCCTTCACCATAACCAACCTATATCCATCCACCACCACAAATCACCACAAAAACCATCACCCATCCCTTGTGCCGCTGCAAAGAAGAAGGAAGGAGACCCTTGGACGCACTTGCCATTCAAGACGTTGGATTGTTGGAGCGTTTCTAGTTGTTTTCATTCTTTGTTTTCAATATCTAAGTTTATGTATCTTTGTTTTGTGATTATGAGGAACTAAACCCCCTTAGTTAGGGGGTGATTCGAAACCATGTTCATGCTTGCAATATGAATTGATTACCTTTGGTTGTGATTTCGTAAGTTGTGAATTCAATTCGTTTAATTGCTTGATTGATAACTTATTCGTGTATGTTTGTTATGAGTGCACGCTTAGTTTTCATGCATGAATATGATGCTAGAATATAAGGGAGTTTCACCTAATAGTTACAAACTTATATTCACAAGTAGTGGAGGTCGCTTATAAACGATCGCGTTAAATGAATTCTTGGCATAAGTTTGATGCTCATCATAGTAACGAGTGCCTCGTCAATACTTATAGTTCTCATGTTGCTTAATGAACTTTGATTGTATTTTTATTGTCCTTTTCACGTAAAGGACTTTTGAAGAATGTGTTGAGTTGTTGTATGCGCTTTCCCGTCCAATTCAATAACTTAAGGAGAACTTGAAGGTTAATTTAAGCGGACCTAATTAACCTGGGGTGTTGAGTTTCATGATTTATTGAAAGAACAACTGAAAATTGGTTTATATGCAAGTGTGTCATGTGTGGAGAAGAACTAGCTAGCCCATCATCCATAGTTTTATCAAAATTCGTCTAGAATCTGTTTTCAATTTACAATCTGTTTTGCAAGTTTAATTTCGCCCAAAATCAAACCCCCTTGACTTTATTGAGTCATATTAGTTAGAAAGTAATTTAGTTTGTGTTTTTAAGTGTTTTGGTTCAAGTTATAACTCAATTTCGTCGAAATTAGTGTTAGAGTTCAAAACTGTCCAGAAAGTGTTTTTAAAGCAGTTTTGAGTGTTTTTGTGCTGTTTTGAGTCTTTTGGTTTGTTTTAGTGTTTTAAAGTTTAGTTTTGCATTCTTTGAGTCTACTTTAGTGTTTTAAACTTTGTTTTACGTATTTGAGTCAGTTTAAAGTGTTTAGCATTCTTTCCTAATCCCCGGTTTAAGAACGATCCCTACTTATCCATACTACAATTGTCAACAAGAGGGTTTAATTTGGGTGTTTAGTTATTTTAAGCATCAAACACTGAGTGACTCGAGAGGGTTTGTTGGAAAGGCATTCTCGGAGAAGAAGAAGGGTTATATATGTCTGCCTTGCAATGGAAGGTGAAGGGTGACATTTATAGGAATTAATAACCGGTACTATTCTTTCACCCTTGTCAGCAACCGTTGGATGATTTAATAGTAAACTTCATGTGTTTTCTACTTCACAAGAGATCTTCGACAGATTGCCCGTAATTTCTGCAAGACTGAGTGTGCATGTGACAGGCGCTGACACGTTTGGAAAAGCAAATGCCTCTTCGATATCTGGAATTGGCGCTTCGACAAACTGCCCGTGATTTCCGCAAAGCTGACTTTGCTGCATGTGACAGATGCGAACAAATTTGGAAAAGAAGATTGGCCCATGGTTTCTGAGCAAGCCTAGCTTTTAAGAAAGCTAGCGCCTCTTCGATTTTTGAGTTGGCCTTTTCGATCTCTGAAATCCCGTCGAGTGCTGATTTTTATAGAGGTACGCAGTACATCAAAGCACACTTGAATTTCTGTCTGTAGAAACTCCTTTCTTGCACTTCTACGATCTTGACTTGTCCGACCTCTTCTTTCTTTAACACTTCTGAAAATGTTTGGCCCCTCCGACCGTTGTTTTAACTTGAACCTTGGTGAAGAGGTAGTCTCGCCTTCTCCAGACAACATATGGTGTCGATCCTTCATATCCCCTCTTGGTCCTTTTACCGTCGGGGATTCGATGATGAAGAATGACATGACCGCTGCGGTGGTGGCCCGGAACCTTGTCACCCCTAAAGATAACAGACTGCTTTCCAAACGGTCTAATGAGTTGGCTGTTAAGGAGTCTCTGGCTCTTAGTGTGCAGTGTGCGGGTTCTGTGTCCAACATGGCCCAACGCCTATTTGCTCGAACCCGTCAAGTTGAATCGTTCGCGGCTGAAGTTATGAGTCTCAAACAGGAGATTAGAGGGCTCAAGCATGAGAATAAACAGTTGCACAAGCTCGCACACAACTATGCCACAAACATGAAGAGGAAAATTGACCAGATGCAGGAATCTGATGGTCAGATTTTACTTGATCATCGGAGGTTTGTGGGTTTGTTCCAACAGCATTTGCCTTTGTCTTCTGGGGCTGTACCGCGTAGTGAAGCTCCAAATGATCAACCTCCTAGTGTGAAAATTATGTTGACACACAAATTAAACCCTATAGATGACAATTGTAGTAATTATGCAAGTAGGGATCGTTCTAGACCGGGGATTAACTAGGGATGCTAATCAATACAAATAAGACTCAGAAACACTAAACTAGACTCTATAGACTCAAAACTAACTTAAAACACTAAAAACAGCAAGAAACAATAAAAAAGACTCAATTCTAGACCTAGCAAGTGATTTGGACGAAAATAGAACTTCAAAGACTCAAAAGAAGATTTAAAAGCAAGGGGTTTGGTTTTGACGAATTTAACTTTTTAAAACAAACACTTTGAAAACAAACTTGACAAAAACGATTTGATGTAGATTAAGATGGTGAAAGGCTAGTTAGAAGGTTCCTTCTCCACACATGAAACATATGCATATGACTCGATTTCCAATTACTTCTTTCAACAAACCATGAATGACAATGCCCCAAATTAACTAGATTGCACCAATTAATTCTCAGATTTCCCTAGATTCATTGAATTGAATGGAATACGCATTACAACCAAATTATTCTTATCAAGGACCCTAACTATGGAATACGCATGATAGAGACACCTATCAAAGATCATTAAGTTCAATAGAAATCATAAGCATTGACGAGGCATTCATAACTATGGGATACGCATGTTACTCTTGCCTAGGATTTACTTAACACAATCGTGACTAGCGACTTTTACTACTTATGAATATAAGTTAATAACGATTAGGTGAAATTCTCTTATACTCTAGCATCAAATTCATGCATGCAAACTAAGTGTCGACCCTCAATCAACATACATAAACATGTTATCAATCAGATAGATAAGTAAACCACATTCACGATTTATGAAATCATAATTTGAAGAAATCAAGTCATATAAAACATATGATCATGGCTTTGAATTCCCCTCTAACTATAAAGAAATTAGTTCCTCATGTTCGCAAATAAACAAAGATAAATAAATTTAAACATTGACATAAAGATAGAAAACACCTAGAATCGCTCCAACAATCCAAGCTCCTTGAATGGCATGCACGGCTCCAGATTTCTTCCTTCTTCTCCTTGCAAACTCACGGCACAATGAGGCATGGTTGGGTGAATGGTGTAGTGAAAATTGATAGGAGCATATTTATGCGACTTAGTTAGCTTGTTCTTGTGCATTTATGTTGTTTTTCTTTAGTTATTTTAGTGTTTAAAGTCATTTTCGTGCAATTTCAGGTTTAGAGACGAAGTATGCAAAGAAGTGCAAAATGGAGCATTTTAGAGCAAAATTGAGCTGGAATGGAGTGTATGCTAATGGAGCACTGATGCGAAATAGATAAGCACACAAATTAAACCCTCTTTTGTCAAATTGTAGTAGAGATGTAAGTAGGGATCGTTCTAGACCGGGGATTAGGAGGGATTGCTAAACACTTGGAAACTGACTTAAAAACTCAAAAACAAAGTTTTTGACACTAAACTAGACTCAAAGAATGCAAAACTAAAGGTTAAAACACTTAAACAAACCTAAAACTCAAAACAGCAACCTAATGACTCAAAACTGCCTAAAAACCACTTTCTGGGCAGTTTTGAGAACCTAACAAGAACTTGGACGAAATTGGGTGAAAACTTGAATCAAAACACTTAGAAACACAAATCAAAACACTTTCTAACTAATCTAAGACTTCAACATAAAGGGGGATTTGTTTTGGACGAAAATTTAACACAAAACAGAAACTTTAAACTAAACAGATTGTAGAACGTTTTTGGATAAAAAGGATGGATAAAAGGCTAGTTAGGAGGTTCTTCTCCACACATGTCACACTTGCAAACAAAACGATTTTCAGTTGTTCTTCCAATAAATTATAAATACTCAACGCCCCAAATTAACCGTGAATTGCACTAATTAACCCTCAGTTTTTCCACAAGTTATTGAGTTGGATGATTGCATACGACAACCCAAAACATTCCCTACAAGTTCCCTACATGAATTGCATAATAGAGATACAAGCAAGAATCATTAAGTTCTATGAAAAACATAAGCATTGACAAAGCATTTGTTACTATGAATTGCATGAAACTTATGCCAAGAATTCATTCAACGCGATCGTTTTCAAGCGACCTTCACTACTTGTGATTATAAGATCGTAACTATTAGGTGAAACTCCCTCATAATCTAACATCATATTCATGCATGAAAACTAAGCGTGCACTCTCAATCAACATACACAAATAAGTTATCAATCAAATAGGTGAACGAATTGAATTCACAACTTATGAAATAACAACTGAATGTAATCAAATCATATTGCAAGCATGTACATGGTTTCGAATTACCCCCCAACTAAGGGGGTTTAGTTCCTCATACTCACAACACAAAGTTTATTGAATTGAAACATCGAAGACATAAGAAAGATTACACCTAAAACACCCAACAATTGCACTTTGAATTTCTGCACGTCAAGCTCCTCTTTCTTCTTCTCCTTGCTGCGGCAGAGAGGGTTTAGGGGATTTTTGGATGTGATTTTGGTTTTGGAAGGGGGTTAGGATGGTATGGTGGTGCGGCAAGGGGTATGGGTGGTGTATGGAGGTGTAGAATGGTGTATGGAGGTGTAAAATGGTTGCGGCAAGGATGGAAGGTTGCTGGAATGGATGGAGAAGTGGCGGCTAAGAGGTATTAGGGTGATGATGGCTGGTTTTTCTATTTTCTGAATTGTGGAGAGAGTGATATGTGCGGCAAGGTGGGGAAATATATATATAGGCACTTAAAAACCCTAGCAAATCAGATTAGGGTTTCTAGAAACCCAAATCCACCAGAAAAATAGGTTAAACAATCAGAATTTTAGTGAGAAAAGGGCCTAGGGTGCGGCAATTAAGTGGGCTAGGGTTAGGGCTTCTAGAAAGCCTTGCAAGGCAAGGAAATAGGTGTTCTAGAAGGGGAAAGGTGCGACTGGTTAGTGGGAGTGTGGATAGGGCTTCTAGAAAGCCCAAAACCAAGAGAAAATAAGCCCTAACCCACGGCAAGGATGAGAAAATATTCTAACACCTTTCTTTGTGTCTTCCAACGCTTCGGAACCTTCTAATGTTGCTCAAACGCAAGGCCATTCCGGTTTAGGAAAGATCAACCCAAAATGGAAACTTTTAGGCTTAGCTTTCCTACTTCAAGTAGGAAACCTCAAATCTTCAACTCTTCAATTTCATCCCAACCTTGTGTTCCAAGCATGTCCTTTTCAATCCAAGCTCACTTTTGGCTCCAAAAGCTCCAAATTGCATCATTTCATGTAATATGTCCTTTAAACCTGAAAACACATGAAAGTAGCTTAAAAGACTACTTTAACGAAGAAAACATAACAAAAATGCATAAGAACTAGCTAACTAAGGCGCATAAATATGCTCCTATCAAGCACAAGGAATGGACGAGTTTGAAGGTCAAAGGAGCTTAAGAAATGAAGAAATGAAAGTGAAGAACAAAGAATTCAGATTTGGAAACCAAAGTTTCTAAAGTTGGAAGTTTCTATTCTTGGAGGTTTCCATTTTCGAGAGTTTCTATTCTTGGCTTTGGGCTTTTAGATGACCTAAACCCTAACTCCTTGTGGACCCTAACCCTAGCCGCACCTAGGCCTCTAGAATATCTGATTTCCTTGCCTTTCAAGGCATTCTAAAAGACCCATCTCTAAACCCTAACCCTAGCCGCACCTTAAGCCTTATTCCCACTAAAAATCTGATTGTTTTAACCTAATTTCTGGTGGATTTGGGCTTCTAGAAACCCTAATCTGATTACCCTAGGGTTTTGGATGCCTATATATACTCATTATAACCCCTAGATCAGATCATCACCTCCCATATACATCATTCACGTCAGAACCAAAGAGGCTCTCTTTGCCGCACCTTTCCACCACCATATTCCATATTTTCTGCCCAAAATCAACCCTAGCCGTACCACCCATCAACCCTAAACCTTTCCCTACCATTCTCCATCCATTCTACACCCTAAATACCACCCAAAACCTGTTCTAAAGTTCTCTGCCGCAGCAAGGAGGAAGGAGAATTCGTTGATGATCTTGCTGCCAAGTTGGAGCCTTCTAGGTGTTTTCTTTCTTTGGATTTTAATTTCTAAATTTATGTATCTTTGCTTTGCGAGTATGAGGAACTAAACCCCCCTTGGCTAGGGGGGATTCGAAACCATGTTTATGCTTGCTATATGATTTGATTACTTCTAATTGCGTTTCATAAGTTGTGAATTCAATTTACTTATCTACAAGAATTAAAACTGATTTGTGTATGTTGGTTGAGGGTCGACACTTAATTTGCATGCATGAATTTGATGCTAGGATATAAGGAAATTTCACCTAATCGTTATGGACTTATATTCACAAGTAGTAAAGGTTGATGATCTCAATCGCGTTAAGTAAATTCTTGGCATAAGTTTCATGCAATCATAGTAACAAGTGCTTCGTCAATGCTTATGGTTTTCATAGAACTTAATGATTCTTGCTTGTATCTCTATTATGCAATCATGTAGGGGACTTGTGGGAAATGCTTTGGGTTGTCGTATGCAATCATCCAATTCATTAACGTTAGGAAAATCGGAAGGTTAATTTAAGCGGACCTAATTAACTTGGGGCGTTGAGAATTCATGGGTTATTGAAAAGCAATTGGAAATCGTTTTGAATGCAAGTATAACATGTGTGGAGATGAACCCTTTAGCTAGCCTTCCATCCATTCATTTAAATCAATTTCGTTTTTAAAATCTGTCTAGTTTACAAAGTTTGTTTTGTTTTTAATTTCGTCCAAATTCAATCCCCCTTTACTTTGTTGAGTCATAATAGTTAGAAATCAATTTAGTTTGTGTTTTTAAGTGTCTTGAGTTGATGTTAAAATTATGTTAACACACAAATTAAACCCTATTTGTGACAATTGTAGTAACGATGTAAGTAGGGATCGTTCTAACCGGGGATTAACTAGGGGTACTAATCACTTGAAAAACTGAATTAGAAACGTAAAAACAAAGTTTAGAACACTAGATTAGACTCAAAGAATGTAAAATTAAAAGTTAAAACACCAAAACAAAGCAAAGGAACCAAAACAGCAAATAAACACTCAAAACTGCCTTAGAAGCACAATCTGGGCAGTTTTGAGTACTAACACAAATTTGGACGAATTTTGGTTTCCTAATGACCTAAAACACCTAAAAACATATTCTAAGACAAGTTCTAAGTAAAATGACTCAAAGAAATAAGGTGGGATTTGATTTGGACGAAAATAACTAAATGGGCAGATTGTAATTTAAAACAGATTGTAAACTAAATGTGATGAATCAATGGGTGATGGAATGGCTAAAGGGTTCTTCTCCACACATGAAATTTATGCAACGTAAATCGATTTCCAGTTATCAATTCAATAAGTTATGAACCTCGACACTCCAAGTTAATTAGGTTCGCTTAAATTAACTTTCAGATTTCCCTAGAATCATTGAATTGGATGAATATGCATCGCAAACAAATTATTCCTAACAAGTTCTCTATATGAACAGCATGATAAAGATACAAGTTAGAATCATTACGTTCTTTGGAAATCATAAGCATCGACAAGGCATTCGTAACTATGAAAAGCATGAGACTCTTGCCAGGAATCTACTTAACACGATCGTGACTAGCGACCTTCACTACTTGCGAATATAAATTCATAACGATTAGGTGAGACAAACTTATATCCTAGCACCAAATTCAAGCATGCAAATTAAGCGTGCACTCTCAATCAACATACAAGAATAAGTTATAAATCAAACGGTTAAGCAAATTGTATTCACGACTTATGAAACGATAACTGAAAGTAATCAACTTATTTCACATAAATAAACATGGTTTCGAATACACCCTTCGCCAAAACGAATTTAGCCAATCATACTTAAAGCAAAACAAAGATTACATGAATTGGACATTGAAATATAAGATAGAAAACACCTAAAATCGTTCAACAACTCAGATTGAAGTGCCAAACAATTTGTAGAGAATCTGTCCTCCTTGTTGCTTGCGGCAGATTGTATGGTGATGCTTCTTGGATTGTTTTGATGACGTAGAATGGATTATGGAGAGTGTAGGGGCACGGCAAGGCTTGGGGATGGTGTATGGGTGTTGTGTGGAAGGTGTGCAGATGAAGAATGGTGGTAGAAATCGGCTGGAATGAAGGAGAGGTGCGGCAAGGTGGGAAATAGGGTTTTGGACGAATTTCTGAATATGGAGAGGGTGGTGTTCGGCCAAGGGAGGTAAAACACATATATATAGGCAGCCAAACCCTAAAGAAATCAGGTTAGACAAATGGGCTAGGGTTTAGGTGCGGCTAGGGTTAGGAAATCCACCAAAAACTAGGGTTTCTAGAACATTAGGTGCGGCATGGGCTTAGGGTAAGTAATCAGATTTTTTTTCATGTGAACAAGGCCTAGGTGAGGCTGATTAAGTGGGCTAGGGTTAGGGTTAGGTGCGGCATAGGTCCAAGAGGCAAAGATGGGTCATCCAAAAGCCCAAAGCCGAGAATAGAAACTCTCGAAATTAGAAACCTCCAAGAATAGAAACTTCCAACTTTAGAAACTTTGGTTTCCAATTCCGAATTCTTAGTTCATCACTTTCATTTCTTCATTCTTAAGCTTCTTTGACCTTCAAACTCGTCCATTCCTCGTGCTCCATTTGCATACACCACATTCCAGCTCACTTTTTGCTCCAAAAGCTCCAAATTGCATCATTTCGTGTAATATGTCCTTTAACCCTGAAAACACATGAAAGTAGCTTAAAAGACTACTTTGACGAAGAAAACATAACAAAAATGCATAAGAACTAGCTAACTAAGGCGCATAAATATGCTCCTATCAAATTCCCCCACACTTAGCTTTTGCTAGTCCTCGAGCAAAACAAACAAAAGAAAGAAAACAAAACGAAACAAACTAACCAAAACAAAACCTAAACCTTCCAACGTTTGCCTCAGGGGTTTCCATTGCACATGACATGTTAAAGATTGTTATCCCCACAGATTTGAGTCATCTTTACACAAGCATATACTTAATTAAAGCCACCACGTACTAGTTCACATTTAACCAATTAAAACATGATTTTGAATGTAGTAACATGCCTTAGAGAATTTGCTCAATTCCTTACTAGATATGCACTCAATTTTCACACAGATTTTCTGACTACACACCCTATACTAGTTATATGTGAGAAGATTGATGTGAATATAAAAACGAATGCTCACATATATGTATAACAAGAAAAGCATTTTCCGGAGTAAATGACATGTTTAGATATGATCTCATGAATGGAATGCTATTACTTAGATGCGAGAACCAGTGACACCATATGCTCATACCAAATTCAGACTCCACAAATTGAAACACATAACACTCAAGATAGAACGGGTTGTAATGGGGCTTGGGGTATTGGCTAACAAGGAAAGTATAGGGAAAACAAACGTTCTTCAAGCGATAGTAAGCAAAGTAATGAACTTGAGACTTAGAATTCATTTAGATTGCAGAAATTAACTTTAACACACAAGGGGAAGACTTAAACAACTCCTTAGGGTCAAATTCATTGTTTTGGACCCTTACTTCAACAAACAATACTTTGGAATTCTTTTTCTCAACTTTTCAACTCTTTTTTTTTTTTTTTTTTTTTTTTACTTTTCATATTTTTTTCTTCATTTTTTTTTCTTTTCTCACACGTGCCTATGGCACACAAAATCACAAAAGAAATACTTCCCCCACACTTGTTTTCTGCCAACATAAATCAAAAGGAATTCAATTTGAATCATGCTTTACTATGCTTTAAGAACAAGGGTATGGATGGTCCTAATCATAAGTTATGGATTCAATTCGTTCATCTATTTGATTGATAATTTATTTGTGTATGTTGATTGAGAGTGCACGCTTACTTTTCATGCATAAATATGATGCTAGATTATGAGGGAGTTTCACCTAATAGTTACAATCTTATAATCACAAGTAGTGAAGGTCGCTTGAAACCGATCGCGTTGAATGAATTCTTAGCATAAGTTTCATGCAATTCATAGTAACGAATGCTTCGTCAATGCTTATGTTTTTCATAGAACGTAATGATTCATGCTTGTATCTCTATTATGCAATTCATGTAGGGAACTTGTAGGGAATGTTTTGGGTTGTCGTATGCAATCATCCAACTTAATAACTTGTGGAAAAACTGAGGATTAATTAGTGCAATTCACGGTTAATTTGGGGCGTTGAGTATTCATAGTTTATCGGAAGAACAACTGAAAATCGTTTTGCTTGCAAGTGTGACATGTGTGGAGAAGAACCTCCTAACTAGCCTTTTATCCATTCTTTTCACCAAAATCGTTTTACAATCTGTTTTAATTTAAGTTTCTGTTTTGTTTTAAATTTTCGTCCAAAACAAATCCCCCTTTAGGTTAGAGTCTTAGATTAGTTAGAAAGTGTTTTGATTTGTGTTTCTAGGTGTTTTGATTCAAGTTTTCATCAAATTTCGTCCAAATTAGTGTAGGTGCTCAAAACTGCCCAGAAAGTGGTTTTTAGGCAGTTTTGAGCCTTCTAGTTGCTGTTTTAGTTTTTAGGTTTGTTTAAGTGTTTTAACTTTTAGTTTTGTATTCTTTGAGTCTAGTTTAGTGTTTTAAACTTCGTTTTTAAGTTTTTAAGTCAGTTTCCAAGTGTTTAGCAATCCCTCCTAATCCCCGGTTTAGAACGATCCCTACTTACATCTTTACTACAATTTGACAAAAGAGGGTTTAATTTGTGTGCTAGTAAAATAGCATATCACTCATACAACCAATCTTTAGCCTTTTCTAAGAGAGAAATGGCAAAAGCCTTCATTTTCAGAATGCTCCCATCAACATTCACAGGGGTCATGCTCGAACAAACAACCTCGAACTCCTTCAAGTGTTTATTAGGATCTTCCATGTTTAATCTTCCTCTTCCTCTTCAAGTGGATGTTCTTCAAACTCAAGTTCAGGAATAGATGGGTTACGATCTTGCTGATTCCTATTCCTTCTCAAAATCTCTCAAAATCGTCGTCAAAGGCCAAGATGTGCTCACGAATCGGATGAGAACTCTGAGTCATAAACTAGTACCTAAAACAAGAGAACAACAAGGTCAGTAACTAATAAAAACATACGAAAATAAACAAAAACAAATAACAAGGGATTAGCAAAGTTGCTAATCCCCGGCAACGACGCCAAAAATTTGATGCGAAAATTAACTTAACACACAAATTAAACCCTCTTGTTGTCAATTGTAGTAAAGAATGTAAGTAGGGATCGTTCTAGACCGATGATAGGAGCATATTTATGCGCCTTAGTTAGCAAGTTCTTATGCATTTCCATGGTGTTTTCTAAGTTAAAGTAGTCTTTTAAGCTAGTTTTATGTGTTTTCAGGTTTTAAGGGCAAAGCATATAAAAAGATGCATTTTCGAGCCTTTTGGAGCAAAATGGAGCCTTTAATGAATGTCACATGCTTAATTTTGTCTAAAAATCTGTTTACATTGTTCTTGCTTTGTTTTATTTATTTTCGTCCAAAATCAACCCCATCTTATTTCTTTGAGTCATATTAACTAGATCTTATCTTAGAATATGTTTTTAAGTGTTTTAGGTCATTAGAAAACCAAAATTCGTCCAAGTTGTATTAGAGTCCCAAAACTGCCCAGAAAGTGGTTTTTAGGCAGTTTTGAGTGTTTGGTTGCTGTTTTGAGTCTTTGGATTTGTTTTAGTGTTTTAGAGTTTAGTTTTGCATTCTTTGAGTCTAGTTTAGTATTTTAAACTTTGTTTTACAGATTTGAGTCAGTTTAAGAGTGTTTTAGCAATCCCTCCTAATCCCCGGTTCAGAACGATCCCTACTTATCCATACTACAATTGTCAACAAGAGGGTTTAATTTGTGTGTTAAGTTAATTTTACCCATCAAATTTTGGCGCCGTTGCCGGGGATTAGCAACTTTGCTAATCCCTCGTTATTTCTTTTTATTTTTTGTTTGTTTTCTATCTTAGTTGCTGATTTGTTTTGTTTCTTTGTTTTTAGGTACTAGTGCATGACTAGAAGTTCCCGACCTGTTCGTGAGCATATTTTGGACTTTGACGACGATTTCGAGAGAACTTTGAGAAGAAGGAGGAACCAACAAGAGTCTAACCCACCTAGCCCGGAACCTGACCTTGAAGAACAAGTTCTAGAAGAAGAGGAGGATCCCACGGCACAAGTGGGTGGAGAAGTTCAAGGCATGGCTATGGACAACCGTACATTCAAGGAGCTTTCCGCCTCGGGTTTGGATAATGCCGCACCATTGTGTATCCAATATCCCATGGCTGCTCAAGGTAAAACCGAAGAGTTCGAGTTAAAGTCAAGTTTGCTCCACCACATTTCAAAGTTCCATGGGCTGTCCATGGAGGATTCGAACAAACATTTGAAAGAATTTGAAGTGGTGTGCTCAAGTATGACTCCGGTTAACGTTGACGGAAGTATTTTGAAGATGAAGGCTTTTCCATTCTCTTTGATGGACAAAGCCAAGGATTGGTTATACGAGTTGGCTCCCGGAACAATTACGTCATGGGAGAGTATGAAGAGGGCATTTTTGGAGAAGTTCTTCCCAACTTCTCGAATTATCCTTCTTCGTTAAAAGATAAGCGATATTCAGCAAGAGGAAGGTGAGTCTTTACCCACTTATTATGAACGTTTTAAGTCACTCGTTGCTTCTTGTCCACAACATCAGATGAAGGAGGAACTACTTCTACAATACTTTTACGAGGGGCTCCTACCACATGAACGTCAAATGCTCGATGCTTCGGCGGGTGGAGCATTGGTGGACAAAACGCCCATGGCTGCAAAAATCTTGATTGCTAATCGAGCGTTGAACGCTCAACAATACGAGGGTGTAGGCCAAAGAGGACCCCCACGACAACAAGTTCATGAGGTAAGTTCCACATCCAATATTCAATCCCAGTTAGCTAATCTTATTCTATTGTTTCACAGATGGCCGAGGGAATGAAGATTCAAGGACCCATGGTGTGTGGCGTATGTTCTATCCAAGGACATGCCTCCGAAAAGTGTCCTTAACTCATTGAGAATGGTGGATGGGAAAGCGCTAATGTCATTGGGTTTCAAAGCCAAAATCAGCCAAGACATGATCCATACTCAAACACGTATAATCCGGGGTGGAGAGACCATACAAACTTCAAGTGGAGGGAGCCGCAATAAACCCAACCACAAGGAGGGTTTAGGCAACAACCCCCGGGCTTCTACACCAAGCCATACGCACCCACACAAGCTCTTCCACAACCTGCCCAAACTACTTCAGGTAATGCTTTGGATAATGATACACTTGTTAAGTTACTAACCACTTTGACTCAGGGGCAAGAAAATCAAAACAAAAGGGTGGACCAACTAGAGAAACAAATGGGGCAGATTGCCGAAGTTGTTGGGCAGATTAGAGACCAAGGAAAGCTTCCTAGTTCTACCATTCCAAATCCAATGGGAGGGTTTGAATCAGCCAAAGCAATCACCCTAAGAAGTGGTAAGGAGGTTGGAGCAGGTTCTTCATAAAAAACAGGTCACAAAGAGGATGAAATGTTGCAAATGGAAGAGGAGGAATCAAGTCAACCCACGGCAAAGGTGGAAGTACCTTTGCCGCAAGTCTCCAATGCCCCTAAACCTTCAAATATGTCCAATAAGGGTAAGAATGTGTTAAATTCAGTTCCTACTAATGTTTTTCCTTCGAATGCTCCCTTTCCTAGCAGATTTTTGCAATCCAAGAATGAAGAAAAAGATGTTCTAGAGACGTTTAGAAAGATGCATGTGAACATTCCCGTCCTTGATGCCATAAAGCAAATCCCGAAGTATGCCAAGTGTTTAAAGAAGCTTTGTACAACAAAGAAAAGTGTCCGGGATAAAGAAGTGGTACATGTAAGCAAGAATGTCTCCGCCATCTTGCAACGCAAACTACCCCCCAAATGCAAAGATCCGGGGAGTTTTACAATTCCGTGTGTCATTGGTAATACCCGTTTCAAATCTGCCATGCTAGATTTAGGAGCATCTATAAATGTTATGCCATATTCTGTTTATGCATCTATGAATCTAGGAGCACTTAAACATGATGCTGTAATCATACAATTGGCCGATAGATCTAACGCTTATCCAAAGGGAGTTTTGGAAGATGTTTTAGTGCAGGTTGATCATTTAATCTTTCCAGCGGATTTCTATGTCCTCGAAATGGATGAATCGGACCATGCCCCTTCATTGCCCATCCTTCTTGGAATGCCATTCATGAAACTGGCTCAAACGAAGATTGATGTGGCCAAAGGATTAGTAACTATGGCATTTGGTGGTGACACGATTAGTTTTAAAATTTCTGAATCCATTAAGACTCCTAATGTTGTTCATTCTTGTTGTGCCATTGATAAATTTGAAAAGATAGGACCGGACCGTTCAGCACCAAGCACAAAGGATGCATCAAGAACCATGCAAGACGAGGGAATTGGAGTGGTGTACAAGGCCCATACGGCCATTGCCCTCAAAGTGCTCAAAGTGGCCGAAAGCACCATGGGGAAGAATGTTCACATTGCTGCCACTTCATCACATCACATAGGTAAGCCACCTAATCCAAATCCAATTCCCATTAAAATTGATAGGTGGTTCCCTTTTTTGGTGCAGGTACCCAAGCAAATCCCCGATGGTGGGCGCATGTACATGAACCTTAGGCACCACAACGCACCCATCAACAAACATCACTATCCATTTCCGTTCAAGGATGCAATGTACAAGAACTTTGTGGAGCATGTTATGGAGGAAATCCCACTGCATGCCGTGGGTTTGATGCGAAATATATTAAGCACACAAATTAAACCCTCTTTTGTCAAATTGTAGTAAAGATGTAATTAGGGATCGTTCTAAACCGGGGATTAGGAGGGATTGCTAAACACTTGAAAACTGACTTAAAAACATAAAAACAAAGTTTAAAACACTAACCTAGACTCAAAGAATGCAAAACTAAAGTTTAAAACACTTCAAAAAACATAAAACTCAAAACAGCAACCTAATGACTCAAAACTGCCTAAAAACCACTTTCTGGGCAGTTTTGAGAACCTAACAAGAACTTGGACGAAATTGGATGAAAACTTGAATCAAAACACTTAGAAACACAAATCAAAACACTTTCTAACTAATCTAAGACTTCAAAATAAAGGGGGATTTGTTTTGGACGAAAATTGAAAACAAAACAAAAACTTTAAAACGAAACAGATTGTAAAACGTTGTTGGATGAAAAGGATGGATAAAAGGCTAGTTAGGAGGTTCTTCTCTACACATGTCACACTTGCAAACAAAATGATTTTCAGTTGTTCTTCCAATAAATTATAAATACTCAACACCCCAAATTAACCGTGAATTGCACTAATTAACCCTCAGTTTTTCCACAAGTTATTTAGTTGGATGATTGCATACGACAACCCAAAACATTCCCTACAAGTTCCCTACATGAATTGCATAATAGAGATACAAGCAAGAATCATTAAGTTCTATGAAAAACATAAGCATTGACGAAGCATTTGTTACTATGAATTGCATGAAACTTATGCCAAGAATTCATTCAACGCGATCGTTTTCAAGCGACCTTCACTACTTATGATTATAAGATTGTAACTATTAGGTGAAACTCCCTCATAATCTAGCATCATATTCATGCATGAAAACTAAGCGTGCACTCTCAATCAACATACACAAATAAGTTATCAATCAAGTAGATGAACGAATCGAATCCACAACTTATGAAATAACAACTTAGTGTAATCAAATCATATTGCAAGCATGTACATGGTTTCGAATTCCCCCCTAACCAAGGGGGGTTTAGTTCCGCATACTCACAACACAAAGAATATCAAAATTAAACATGGAATTCAAAGGAAAGACAACACCTAAAACGTTCCAGCAACCCTCAATTGAATGGCATGAACGTCCCAAGCTTTCTCTCCTCCTCTTGGCTGCGGCACAAGGACTAGAGACAGGTTCTAGGGGTTATTTCGATGGATGATTAGGTAAGGGATGATATGGTAGTGTTTTGGGGACATGGGGGTTGCAGCAAAGTGTGGAAATATGGCAAATTGGTGAAGGAAGGCTGCGGCAAAGGGGACTGAATGTGTTTGACGAATTTCTGAATTGTGGAGGGGTGGTATATGCGGCAAGGCTTGAGAACACATATATATAGGCACCACAAACCCTAGGGCAATCAAATTAGGGCCTCTAAAACACAAATCCATCAGAAATTAGGTTAAAACAATCAGAATTTTAGTGGGAAAAAGGCAAGGCAAGGCAAGGCAAGGCAAGGCAAAGTGATTCTAGAAGGCCCAGGTGCGGCATAGGATGAAGATCCACAAGGAATTAGGGTTTAGGTCATCTAAAAGCCCAACGCCAAGAATAGAAACTCTCGAAAATGGAAACCTCCAAGAATAGAAACTTCCAACTTTAGAAACTTTGGTTGCCAATTCCGACTTCTTTGTTCTTCACTTTCATTTCTTCATTTCTTAAGCTCCTTTGACCTTCAAACTCGTCCATTCCTCGTGCTCCATTAGCATACACAACATTCCGGCTCCATTTTGCTCTAAAATGCTCCATTTTGCACTTCTTTGCATACTTCGTCTCTAAACCTGAAATTGCACGAAACTGACTTTAAACATTGAAATAACTCAAGAAAAACAACATAAATGCATGAGAACAAGCCCACTAAGTCGCATAAATATGCTCCTATCAGGGTTCCAAGGAGGAGTAAAGATGTTCTCCGTCCGGCTGTACGACGTTAAAGAAAGCGCTACGTGGGAGGCAACCCATGCATTCAACAAAGGAAGACTTCGGAATCACTCCAATTCCAGATTTGCGTTCCTAAAACCCTTCTCTTTGTTGATTCTTTCAAATTTGCCAGTTTACTTGTCTGGTTGCTGTTTGTGTGTTTAATTTTGTTTGGTGTGATTTTATGCTTGGAACATTGAGGACAATGTTTGATTTAAGTGTGGGGGGGGGGGGGTAACTAAGTGTTTTTGATGCAAATTCGTGGGATTTTATCACCCATAACTTCAAGTGTTGTTCCTTGCTGTTTTTAAGTTTTTTTTAGGCAGTTTTGGTGTGTTTTAGTATGTGTTGTTCTAAAAATCCAAAAATCCCAAAAAATTTGAAAAATTATTTTGAAAAAACCTAAAAGAGTTGTTTTTTATTTGTTTTTGTGTGTTTGTTTATGAATTAGGGTACCTTCCAACACAATGATGAGGATTTGATTTGTAATTGCATGGCTGTTAAAGAGAGTGATTAACATGGATGAAGTTTGATTTACTCTTTGTTTATGCTTAGTTGTGGTTATAACTTATGAATTCACATGTAATCATAAAGAAAAAAAATTAGTTTTTGTAACATGCTTGAAGGAAGGAACTCAAACAAACGCTACAACCTTGTGAGACTTGAGCCTAAACGTTTATTTGGAGAGTTAAAATCTGTGCATTGTTGTTTTCTAAAATCGTTGCATGATCTCATTATTCTTTGGTTGGTTATTACTTAGAAGGCGTTTCATCATTTAGTTCCAAATGCTAGAACTCATGCCCATTTCATTCAAAGCATGTTATTGATTTGCATAACACATATTCAAGATGAAGTTGTGTAGCTACCACCACCAAAGCCAAACTGCTGTGTATCCCATATCATTTTATGTGTAAGTTTAACCCCTTCGAGCCTTGTTAGCCTACTACATTCTTTGTTAACCACATTATCCTCACCTAGCCTAGTTTAGGACCATCCATACCCTTGTTCTCAAAGCATAGTAAAGCATGATTCACATTGAATTCCTTTTGATTAATATATGGCAGAAAATAAGTGTGGGGGAAGTGTGAGTTATTATTGATAGGAGCATATTTATGCGACTTAGTAGGCTTGTTCTCATGCATTTATGTTGTTTTTCTTTAGTTATTTCAATGTTTAAAGTCAGTTTCATGCAATTTCAGGTTTAGAGACAAAGGATGCAAATAAGTGCTTATGGAGCATTTTACAGCAAAATTGAGCTGGAATGTTGTGTATGCTTATGGAGCACAAGGAATGGACGAGTTTGAAGGTCAAATGAGCTTAAGAAAGGAAGAAATGAAAGTGAAGAACAAAGAATTCGGAATTGGAAACGAAAGTTTCCAATGTTGGAAGTTTCTATTCTTGGAGGTTTCCGTTTTTGAGAGTTTCTATTCTTGGCTTTGGGCTTTTGGATGACCTATCCTTACCTCTTGGACTTGAGCCGCACTTCCTAGCCCATTCTCTCTTAAATTCTGACTTATTAGGGCCTTTCATTGTGGATTTGGGTTATACAAATCCCTTTCTAAAACTAAGTGGACTTAAGCCCTAATTCTCTGTGGATATTCACCCTATGCCGCACCTAAACCCTAGCCCATTGCCAAATCTGATCTCCCTAATCCATGATGCACTTAGGGTTCTAAAATACCTGATTTCCTTGCCTTGCAAGGCATTCTAGAAGGCCCATCTCTAACCCCTAACAAACCTGCCGCACCCTAGGCCTTTTCCCACTAAAATTCTGATTGTTTTAACCTATTTTCTGGTGGATTTGGGTTCCTAGAAACCCTAATCTGATTGCTAGGGTTTTGAAGTGCCTATATATACTCCTTAAAACCCTTTTGGCCAAACCACTACCTCCCATATTCATTCTACACACCAAAACCCTAGTTCTAACCTTTGCCGCAGCCTTCCACTTCCAAACTCCCAACTTTCTGCCCAAAATCAACCTTTGCCGCAACCCTCCATCCAAGTAACCATTCATCCACCATAGCCGCACCTTCCCACCACCATGACCACCTTGTGCCGCCACCATTGAAGGAGAGAAAGAGGAGTGTCGTGCAGTCAAAGGAAGGAAGAAACCTTGCACATGCAATCTGCAACTAGTGGAGTGTTTAGAGTTCTTTCTTCTCTTGTTTTTGTTTTCATGTTTAATTTAACTTGTTGTTCAATTATGTTAAACATGTGGAACTAATTTCTTTTTAGTTAGAGGCGAATTTGAAGCCATGGACATATGTTGGTTATGATTTGATTTACTCCAGTTATGAATTCATGAACTTTAGATGTGGTTTACTTTTCTGTTTTGATTAAGAACTTGTTTATGTATGTGGGTTGAGGGTCGACACTTGATTTGCATGCCTAAACTTGATGCTAGAATATAAGGGAATTTCACCTAATCGTTATGAACTTATATTCATGAGTAGTACAGATCGCTAGTCACGATTGTGTTTAAGTAAACCCTAGGTTGGATTAACATGCGTATTCCATAGTTATGAATGCCTAGTCGATGTTTATGATTTCCGTTGAACTTAATGATCTTTGTTGAATGTCTCTATCATGCGTATTCCATAGTTAGGGACTTTGATGAGGAATAATTTGGTTGTAATGCGTATCCCATTCAATCCAATGAATCTAGGGAAATCTGAAAGTTAATTTAAGCGAACCTAATTAACTTGGAGCATTGTCATTCATTGTTTGTTGAAGTCATAATTGGGAATCAAATTATATGCATATGTTCATGTGTGGATAAGGAACCCTCTAACTAAGCTTCTCATCATTCTATTTCATCACAATCTGTTTTGTTTGAAGTTTGTTTCCAAGTTTCTGTTTTAATTTCAATTTCGTAAGAATCAATCCCCCATTTGTTTCCAAGTTTCTGTTTTATAGTCCAATTTCGTCCAAATTAGTGTTAGGTGCTCAAAACTGCCCAGAAAGTGTTTTTAAGGCAGTTTTGAGTGTTTTGAGTGCTGTTTGAATCTTTTGGTTTGTTTTAGTGTTTTAGAGCTTAGTTTTGCATTCTTTGAGTCTAGTTTAGTGTTCTACATTATGTTTTTACGTTTTGAGTCAGTTTCACATTGATTAGCATCCCTAGTTAATCCCCGGTCTAGAACGATCCCTATTTGCTCATATACTACAATTGTCATCCATAGGGTTTAATTTGTGTGTCAAGTTAATTTTCACATCAATTATGCCATAGGCACGGCATAGAAAGAAAAAAAAAAGAGTTGAAAAGATGTGAAAAAGAGTTCTAAAATGTGTTTGTTGAAGAAAGGGTCCAAAAAGTTGAATTTGACCCTAAGAATTGTTTAAATCTTCCCTTTATGTCTAAAAGTGATTTCTGCTTTCTAAAAGTGAATTCTAACTCTAGATTTCATTGTTTTGCTTGCTATTGCTTTAAGAATGTTTGTTATCCCTATCCTTCATTTGTTAGCCAACACCCCAAGCCCCGTTACAACCTTTGACTTCAATCTTGAGTGTTATGTGTTTCAATTTGTGGAGTTTGAATTTGGTATGAGCATATGGTGTCACTGGTTCTCGCGTCTAAGTAGTAGAATTCCAGTCATGAGATCATATCTAAACATGCTTATTAACTCTAGAAATTGCTTTCTTTGTGATACATATATGTGAGCATTCGTTTTCATATGTACATCAATCTTCTCACATATGACTAGTATAGGGTGTGAAGTTAGAAAATCTGAGTGAAAATTGAGTGCATATCTTGTAAGGAATTGAGCGAATTCTCTAAGGCATGTTACTACATCAAAAACATTGTTTTAATTGATTAATTGTGAACTAGTAAGTGGTCACTATGATTAAGTATGTGCTCAAGTGTAAAGATGACTCAAATCTGTGGGGATAACGATTTTTAACATGTCATGTGCATTGGAAATCCCTGAGGCAAATGTTGGAAGGTTTAGGTTGTGTTTTATTTGTTTTGTTTTGTTTTATTTCTTTGTTTTGCTCGAGGACTAGCAAAAGCTAAGTGTGGGGGAATTTGATAGGAGCATATTTATGCGCCTTAGTTAGCTCGTTCTTATGCATTTCCATGGTGTTTTCTTAGTTAAAGTAGTTTTTTAAGCTAGTTTTATGTGTTTTCAGGTTTTAAGGGCAAAGCATATAAAAAGATGCATTTTCGAGCCTTTTGGAGCAAAATGGAGCTTGGAATGAATGTCACATATTTGGAGCCAAGGTTTGGACGAATTTGAAGACTTGAAGATGATGATTCCTACTTGAACAAGGTTTCCTAGTTGAAGTAGGAAAGTGCTTACATGAAGAAGGATTCCTAATCGACAAAGGATTCCTAATCAACGAAGGGTTCCTAATTGAAGATGGATTCCTAATCACATGAGGATTCCTAGAAGAACAAGGATTCCTACTCCAAGAAGGATTCCTACTTAAAATAGGAAAGTTAAGCCAAAGTTTCCTACTTTGGTTTGACCTTTCCTAAATGTTCCTAAGTTTTATCAACTTTGAAGGCATCCTATGCATTCTAGGACATCAATTACACATCCCTTGCACATTATGAACCCTTGCCGCACCCCCCTTGGTTTTTCCTCTTCCTTGCCGTGCAAGGGATAGGGTTATTTCCTGATTCTAAGCTTTAAAACACATTCCTAATGTGTTTCATACCCTAGCGAACCTTTTAGCTAATTTCCATTAAGTTTCTGATTTTGTTTCCTATTTCTAGAAGCCTTAGACTTAATTTTTGTTACCCTAAATAACCTAGGGTTTTAATTTCCTAAACCCTTTAAATAAACTCCTCTTTTGCAGCCACAAAACATCCATAGACTCACCATTCACGCCAGAAACTGAACTCCACTTTCAGTCGCACCATTCCACCACCATTCACCCAAATTTCTACCACAAATCACCCCTAGCCGCACCAGCCATCAACCCTAAACACTTTCATACGTCCCCCATCCATTCTACACCATTCAATAACCCAAAAACCTGCCCAAAGTCCTTGTGCCGCAGCAAAGGAGAGGAAGAAGAGGTGCTTGAAGGTTCTAGCTGTTCAACATCGAATCGTTGGAATATTTAGGTGTTCTCTTTCTTATATTTACAATGTATAAATCTGTTTTCCTTTGTTTTGTGAACATGAGGAACTAAGCCTTTTTGGCTAGGGGGTTATTCAATACCATGATTATGCTTGCAAGATGAATTGATTACGTCTAATTGTTATTTCATGAATTGTGAATGCAATTTGCTTAACCGTTTGATTGATGACTTATTTTTGTGTGTTAATTAAGGTGGCCAACTTAGTTTTCATGCAGGAATTTGAAGCTAAAACATAAGAAAGTTTCACCTACTAGTTACAACTTTATGTTTGCAAGTAGTGAAGGTCGCTTATAAACGATCGTGTTAAGTGAATTCTTGGCAAACGTTTCATGCTTTTCATAGTAACAATTGCCTCGTCAATGCTTATAGTTTTCATGAAGCTTAATGATCTTTGATTGTACCTTTATTGTGCTTTTCACGTAAGAGACTTTTAGAGAATGTTTTGAGTTGTTGCATGTGCATTCCCATCCAATTCACTAACTTTAGGAAAACTTCAAGGTTAAAAAAGTGCTATCATAGTTAACCTAGGGCGTTGAGATTCATAGTTTATTGAAAGAAGCAATTGGAAATCAAAGTTGAATGCAAGTGTATCATGTGTGGAGAAGAACCCTCTAGTTAGTTTATCACCCATCAATTTACTTAATTTTGTATAAAGATCTGTTTACATTGTTCTTGCTTTGTTTTATTTATTTTCGTCCAAAATCAACCCCATCTTATTTCTTCGAGTCATATTAACTAGAACTTATCTTAGAATATGTTTTTAAGTGTTTTAGGTCATTAGAAAACCAAAATTCGTCCAAGTTGTATTAGAGTCCCAAAACTGCCCAGAAAGTGGTTTTTAGGCAGTTTTGAGTGTTTGGTTGCTATTTTGAGTCTTTTGGTTTGTTTTAGTGTTTTAGAGTTTAGTTTTGCATTCTTTGAGTCTAGTTTAGTATTTTAAACTTTGTTTTACAGATTTGAGTCAGTTTAAGAGTGTTTTAGCAATCCCTCCTAATCCCCGGTCCAGAACGATCCCTATTTATCCATACTACAATTGTCAACAAGAGGGTTTAATTTGTGTGTTAAGTTAATTTTACGCATCAATGATATGATATTAACTAGCACTCAAATTAACCCTCTTTTTATCAATTGTAGTAAGTATGTAAGTAGGGATCGTTCTAGGCCGGGGATTAGGAGGGTTTGCTAAATCACTTGGAATTGACTCAAAAACGTAAAATCAAGTTTAAAAACACTAACTAGAGTCAAAGAATGTAAAACTATAACTTCAAACACCAAAACAAACCAAAAGACTCAAACTAACACAAAAACACTCAAAACTGCCTTAAAACCACTTTCTGGGCAGTTTTGGACTCTAAACAAGATTTGGACGAAAATAGGTTTTAACTTGACTCAAAACACTTAAAAACACAAACTAAATTGATTTCTAACTAATAAAACTCAACAAAGTAAAGGGGGATTGATTTTGGACGAATTTAAAAACAAAACAACACTTTGTAAACTAGAACAAAATTTAAAACGAATTGAGTTGAATTGAATGGATGGAAGGCTAGCTAAGGGGTTCATCTCCACACATGTTATACTTGCATTCAAAACGATTTCCAATTGCTTTTCAATAACCCATGAATTCTCAACGCCCCAAGTTAATTAGGTCCGCTTAAATTAACCTTCAGATTTTCCTAACGTTATTGAATTGGATGATTGCATACGACAACCCAAAACATTCCCCACAAGTCCCCTACATGATTGCATAATAGAGATACAAGCAAGAATCACTAAGTTCTATGAAAACCATAAGCATTGACGAAGCACTTGTTACTATGATTCCATGAAACTTATGCCAAGAATTTACTTAACGCGATTGAGATCATCAACCTTTACTACTTGTGAATATAAGTCCATAACGATTAGGTGAAATTTCCTTATATCCTAGCATCAAATTCATGCATGCAAATTAAGTGTCGACCCTCAACCAACATACACAAATCAGTTTTAATTCTTGTAGATAAGTAAATTGAATTCACAACTTATGAAACGCAATTAGAAGTAATCAAATCATATAGCAAGCATAAACATGGTTTTGAATCTGATAGGAGCATATTTATGCTACTTAATTGGCTTGTTCTCGTGCATTTAGGATGTGTTTACTTAGCTATTTTAGTGTTTAAAGTCAGTTTTATGTGTTTTCAGGTTTTAAGGCCAAAGGATGCAAGAAGAGGCATTTTGGAGCATTTTGGAGCAAAATGGAGTTTGGAATGCATGTCACATATTTGGAGCCAAGGTTTGGACGAATTTGAAGACTTGAAGATGATGATTCCTACTTGAACAAGGTTTCCTAGTTGAAGTAGGAAAGTGCTTACATGAAGGGGATTCCTAATCGAAGAAGGATTCCTAATCAACGAAGGATTCCTAATCAAATGAGGAGTCCTAGAAGAACAAGGATTCCTACTCCAACAAGGATTCCTATTTGAAGTAGGAAAGTTAAGCCAAGGTTTCCTACTTTGGTTTGATTTTTCCTAATTGTCCCTAAAAGTTCCAACAATTATGAAGATTTTCTAAGCATTCTAGGACACAAAACAAAAGCCTAAACCACTCTAGGACATGTGCCGCACTTCCCTCACCCTTTCCTCTTCCTTGCCGTGCAAGGGAGAGGGTTTCTTTCCCAAAAATCTGATTTAAAACACCTTCCTTGTTTTGCTTTAAAACCTGGCCGAATTTCCCTTCACCTTTCCTTTTATTTTCTGATTTGATTTCCTATTTTTAGAAGCATTTGACTTAAATTTCTGTTTACCTAATTAGCTAGGGTTTTTAATTTCCTAATCCCTTTAAATAAACAAGTGTGTGCAGCCACAAAATGGCCCATTCAGCCACACACTCTCCCAAATTCGTCAAAACCCATCCACAACCTCAGAAACCAACTCTCCTTCATTCCAGCCGATTTCCACCACCATTCTTCATCTCCACACCTTCCACCCAACATCCACACACCATCCCCAAGCCTTGCCGTGCCTCTATACCATCCATAATCCATTCTACATCACAAAAACAGCCCAGAAACCACACCATCCCAATCTGCATCAAGGGGAAGAGAAGGAGACAGTTCACAAAGTTGTTTGGCTCTTCAATCTGAGTTGTTGAACAATTTAGGTGTATTCTATCTTATATTTCAATGTCTACTTCTTGTAATCTTTGTTTTTCATTGAGTATGATTGGCTAAATTCGTTTTGGCTAAGGGTGTATTCGAAACCATGTTTATTTATGTGAAATAAATTGATAACTGGAAATCGATTTACCATAAATTTCATGTGTGGAGAAGAACCCCTTAGCCATTCCATCACCCATTGATTCATCACATTTAGTTTACAATCTGTTTTAAATTACAATCTGTGCATTTAGTTCAAATTCGTCCAAACACAATTCCCCCATATTTTGTTAAGTTTGAGTCTTCATAATCTGTCCTCTTTGGTGTTTTTAAGTGTTTTGAGTCATAAGTTTTGCCAAATTCGTCCAAATTAGTGTAAGTGCTCAAAACTGCCCAGAAAGTGGTTTTTAGGCAGTTTTGAGTCTTCTAGTTGCTGTTTTGGGTTTTAGGTTTGTTTAAGTGTTTTAACTTTTAGTTTTGTGTTCTTTGAGTCTAGTTTAGTGTTTTAAACTTTGTTTTTTGAGTTTTTAAGTCAGAGAGTCTTAGTTGCTGTTTGAGTCAATTAGCTTGTTTAGTCAGTTTTGGGCAGATTTGAGTGTTTCAAATCTGTTTTGAATCTTAGTAGTCTAATTAGAGTCTTTAAGTTTAGTTTTTGTGTTTCTAAGTCGATTTGTATTAGATTAGCACCCCTAGTTAATCCCCGGTTAGAACGATCCCTACTTACATCATTACTACAATTGTCACAAATAGGGTTTAATTTGTGTGTCAAGTTAATTTTCACATCAGAATCCCCCCCTAGCCAAGGGGGGTTTATTTCCTCATACTCGCAAAGCAAAGATACATAAATTTAGAAATTAAAATCCAAAGAAAGAAAACACCTAGAACACTCCAACTTGGCAGCAAGCTCATCAACGAATTCTCCTTCCTCCTTGCTGCGGCAGAGAACTTTAGAACAGGTTTTTGGGGTTATTTGTGGTGTAGAATGGATGGGGAATGGTATGGGAAGGTTTAGGGTTGATGGGGGTACGGCTAGGGATGATTTTGGGCAGAATTTTGGGACTTTGGTGATGGGAAGGTGCGGCAGAAATCAAGGGCAGATTTCTGGCGTGAATGATTGTGTATGGGAGATGATAATCTGATCTAGGGGTTATAATGAGTATATATAGGCATCCAAAACCCTAGGGTAATCAGATTAGGGTTTCTAGAAGCCCAAATCCACCAGAAATTAGGTTAAAACAATCAGATTTTTAGTGGGAATAAGGCCTAAGGTGCGGCTAGGGTTAGGGTTTAGAGATGGGCCTTCTAGAATGCCTTGCAAGGCAAGGAAATCAGATATTCTAGAGGCCTAGGTGTGGCTAGGGTTAGGGTCCACAAGGAATTAGGGTTTAGGTCATCTAAAAGCCCAAAGCCAAGAATAGAAACTCTCGAAAATGGAAACCTCCAAGAATAGAAACTTCCAACTTTAGAAACTTTGGTTTCCAAATCTGAATTCTTTGTTCTTCACTTTCATTTCTTCATTTCTTAAGCTCCTTTGACCTTCAAACTCGTCCATTCCTGGTGCTCCATTAGCATACACTCCATTCCAGCTCAATTTTGCTCTAAAATGCTCCATTTTGCACTTCTTTGCCTACTTCGTCTCTAAACCTGAAATGGCACGAAAATGACTTTAAACCCTAAAATAACTGAAGAAAAACAACATAAATGCTTAAGAACAAGCCAACTAAGTTGCATAAATATGCTCCTATCAATCAACCGGGGATTTGGAGGGATTGCTAAAACACTGGAAATTGGCTTCAATATGTGTAAACAAACTTAAAAGCATGAAATTAAACTTACAAGACTCAAAACAATGTCACAAGACTCAAAACAGATTATAAAGACTCAAAACTGCCTAAAAACAACTCTAAGGCAGTTTCTGCCACTAACACAGGGTTTGGACGAAAATTGATTTTATCTTGACTTAAAACACTTAAAAACACAATCTAAAACAAGTACTAACTAATATGACTTAATAAAATAAAGGGGATTTTGGTTTTGGATGAAAATAAGGAAAACAAAGCAAGAACAATTTAAACAGATTCTTAGACAAAATTAGGTGAATTGATGTGTGATGGGTTCAACTATGGATGATGGGCTAGCTAGAGGGTTTTTCTCCACACATGACAAACTTGCATATAAAACGATTTCCAGTTGCTTTTCAATAAACCATGAACCTCAACACCCCAAATTAATTAGGTACGCTTAAATTAATCCTCAGATTTTCCTAATTTCATTGAATTGGATGATTGCATACAATAACCCAAAGCATTCCCCACAAGTTCCCTACATGAATTGCATAATAGGGATACAAGCAAGAATCATTAAGTTATATGAAAATCATAAGCATTGACGAAACACTTGTAACTATGAATTGCATGAAACTTATGCCAAGAATTTACTTAACACGGTTGTGACAAACAACCTTTACTACTTGTGAATATAAGTTCATAACGATTAGGTGAAACTCCCTTATATCCTAGCATCATATTTATGCATGGAAATTAAGCGTGCACTCTCAACCAACATACACAAATCAGTTTTAATTCAAGCGGATAAGTAAATTGAATTCACAACTTATGAATCACAACTGAAAGTAATCAAATCATATTTGATGTGAAAATTAACTTGACACACAAATTAAACCCTATTGATGACAATTGTAGTAATGATGCAAGTAGGGATCGTTCTAGACCGGGGATTGACTAGGGATGCTAATCAACACAAATAAGACTCAAAAACACTAAACTAGACTCTATAAACTCAAAACTAACTTAAAACACTCAAAACAGCAAATAACAATAAAAAAAGACTCAATTCTAGACCTAACAAGTGATTTGGACGAAAATAGAACTTCAAAGACTCAAAAGACTTAAAGGAAACAAGTTTTGACTCTAAAAACAAGACTTAAAAGCAAGGGGTTTGGTTTTGACGAAATTGAATTTTTTAAAACATAAACTTTGTAAACAAACTTAAAGACTCACGAAATTGATGAAATAGAATGGTGAAAGGCTAGTTAGAGGTTTCCTTCTCCACACATGAAACATATGCATACGACTCGATTTCCAGTTACTCTTTCAACAAACCATGAATGACAATGCCCCAAATTAACTAGAGTGCACCAATTAATTCTCAGATTTCCCTAGATTCATTGAATTGAATGGAATACGCATTACAACCAAATTATTCTTATCAAGGACCCTAACTATGGAATACGCATGATAGAGACACATATCAAAGATCATTAAGTTCAATGGAAATCATAAGCATTGACGAGGCATTCATAACTATGGAATACGCATGTTACTCTTGCCAAGGATTTACTTAACACAATCGTGACTAGCGACTTTTACTACTTATGAATATAAGTTAATAACGATTAGGTGAAATTCCCTTATATTCTAGCATCAAATTCATGCATGCAAACTAAGTATGCATCCTTAATCAACACACAAGAACAAGTTATCAATCAAATAGATAAGTAAACCACACTCACGATTTATGAAATCATAACTGGAGGAAATCAAGTCATATAAAACATATGATCATGGCTTTGAATTCCCCACTAACTATAAAGAAATTAGTTCCTCATGTTCGCAAATAAACAAAGATAAATAAATTTGAACATTAAAACAAAGATAGAAAACACCTAGAAACGCTCCAACAATCCAAGCTTCTTGAATGGCAAGCACGGCTCCAGATTTCTTCCTTCTTCTCTTCGCAAAATTCATGGCACAATGAGGGTGAATGGTGTAGTAAATTATGGTAGAGGATGGTGACTAAATGGTGTAGCAAAGGATGGTATTTATAGGCTGAAATTCGCAGCCCCTATGTAGCAAAGGAAAAGGATTTAAAGGCCTAATTTGTATAGGATAATAACACACAATCCTCGAAGAAAAAGGCTAAGGCTTTTAGAAACCAAGGGGGAAAGGAATAATTAGGTTTCTAGAAGTTCTAGAAAGGTTTGGGGCATCACTTTTGTAGGACAAGGGATAAGGTCTTCTAGAAAAGTTGTTTTGTGGCTGATTTCTAGAAAAACAAGGGATAAGGTGTGGCACCTTTGTAGGAGTGGATAAGTGACACACCCCGTCCCGAAGGAGGGCGTGCTGGCCGTCACGTGAGAGTGACGTAACCATTTACACAGTTGGGAAGCTTTTAAAAAAAAAATTTACAATTACTAAGATGACCCACCCGAGGGTGAGTCCTACTTTTGTGAATTCTGTCAGAATACCGTTGGATTCCTCGTGGGCACCAAAGCTCTGCTATTTAGGACATGGCGGGGCGCAAAACAAAATTGAGTGGGTCAGTAAAACAAAGTTTATCGAAAACTTTTCATTTAAAACATTTCTAACCCCTCACCGTAAAACCTGTATACTTTCCCAGAAAATAGCATATATATAAACATATATATAAGAAAAATCTCAAATCACAATCCTTTACCACTTTTCAGAAAATATGCCATGCCAAGTGTCAAAAACATAATCAGGATGCATCAATATCAATCAGGTGAAATAATAAGTCAACCGGAGACCCTAATAATGGTCATGTACGGCTGATTCTAAAGCTCAACATCCAATCCAACTGGAGTCACCTCGGTGACCTGTACGGTCTAACTCTGCACGTCACTCGGAACTACATAAGGTAGTCTGTACGATGACAGGTGTATAAATACGCTCTAGTGCTTCTCACATCAATCATCAGCGCGCATATCTAAGGTCACCCACCAGTCGGAACCCCTTTAATGGTCTGTACGACTGGCATGTCGGAACCCTCACATGGTCTGTACGACATCCACCTACTTGGATCCAAGGCGAGCGTGCGGTGTGGTGAAAATAATATAAGCACTAACACCTAGGGGCAGGTTATGAGCTTTTCAATGCAATTCATATAAAATAAATCATCTGCATAATAATAAAACTCACCTGTGCGTCCACCGCATCACTTCATATATATATGCATCATTTATCAAACTAATTATCTCAACGATTGCATGCATGGCAATTGAAATCATAACTTTCATAAAAAAGTATTTTCTGGGAAAACCAGTTGTATATAGGTAATACGAAATCAAAACTGCCCACTCACCTAGAGTTCGCCCAACAACTCCCTAGCACCGTACATCAAGGCGTCATGACGATCAGTGCCTAGAACAATAATCAAATCCAACCTCAGAAATCCTGCCGATAGAATACATAACTTATATAAGACACGTCACTGCGTAGTTCGATTCGGATGATCTGCAACTCAGATTTCAAATCCGTAACTTCCAGAGGTCCAAAATATACTTCTAGGACAGCATCCTAAAATTGCATTACCATCCAACGGTCGGATCTCCGTCAATTTCCAAAACTAAGTGACGGTTAACATTCTATTTTATGAACTTACAACTTCAATTCCGGAAGATCTGTAAATCGGATTCCGAATCCGTAAGTTCCTATAATCCTCAAATATTACGTATTACAAGGTATCAAAATTTGGTGATGATCCAACGATCGGATCGTCAATTCACATTTTCACCTAACCACGAATCGTAACCAACTTAGGTTCAATTACTCAATTTTGTTTTGCGCCCCTTCAGGTCCTAAATAGCAGAGCTTTGGTGACCACGAGGAATCCAACGGTATTCTGACAGAATTCAAAAAAGTAGGACTCACCCTCGGGTGGGTCATCTTAGTAATTGTAATTTTTTTTTTAAAAAAGCTTCCCAACTGTGTAAATGGTTACGTCACTCTCACGTGACGGCCAGCACGCCCTCCTTCGGGACGGGGTGTGTCAATAAGGGCTTCTAGAAACCAATTTTAATGTGTCCTAATATGAAAATAAATCCGCCATGCAGCTGGAATTAAATTAGGATAGGATTAGGATAGGATAAGATAAGATAAGGTTGGATAAGGTTTTGGATAATGTTCCTTCTTTTGAGCTGATTTCTTATCTTCCTTGACTTGGATTTATTTCTTCACTCTTTTTAGCACATTCCTAGCCTCTTGAACTTCAAATTCGTCCATCCATCTTGCTCCATTCATAAGCTATCCATTTGGTGCCCAAAACTGCCTCAAAATGCTCCAAAATGCACTTTCTTGCCAACTTTGTCATATGAACCTACAAACCCACGAAAATAGCTTAAAACACTATAATAAACACAAACAAACTATGAAAATGCAAGAAAACAAGCTAACTAAGTCGCATAAATATGCTCCTATCAAATTCCCCCACACTTAGCTTTTGCTAGTCCTCGAGCAAAACAAAACAAAACATAACATAGCCTAAACCTTCCAACGTTTGTCTCAGGGATTTCCAATGAAACATGACACATTAAAAATCACTACTTACATAGATTTTAGTTATTCTCACTGATAGGAGCATATTTATGCGCCTTAGTTTAGCTTGTTCTTGTGCATTTATAGTGTTTTTCCTTAGTAAAGTAGTCTTTTGAGCTAGTTTTATGTATTTTCAGGTTCTAAGGGCAAAGTATGCAAAAGGATGCATTTTGGAGCCTTTTGGAGCACATTTGAGCTTGGAATGGATGTCATATGCTTGGAGCCAAGAGGATGGACGAAATTGAAGATTTGAAGATGATGTTTCCTACTTTAACAAAGTGATAGGAGCATATTTATGCGACTTAGTTAGCTTGTTCTTATGCATTTATGTTGTTTTTCTTTAGTTATTTTAGTGTTTAAAGTCATTTTCGTGCAATTTCAGGTTTAGAGACGAAGTATGCAAAGAAGTGCAAAATGGAGCATTTTAGAGCAAAATTGAGCTGGAATGGAGTGTATGCTAATGGAGCACAAGGAATGGACGAGTTTGAAGGTCAAAGGAGCTTAAGAAATGAAGAAATGAAAGTGAAGAACAAAGAATTCAGATTTGGAAACCAAAGTTTCTAAAGTTGAAAGTTTCTATTCTTGGAGGTTTCCATTTTCGAGAGTTTCTATTCTTGGCTTTGGGCTTTTAGATGACCTAAACCCTAATTCCTTGTGAACCCTAACCCTGGCCGTACCTAGGCCTCTAGAATATCTGATTTCCTTGCCTTGCAAGGCATTCTAGAAGGCCCATCTCTAAACCCTAACCCTAGCCGCACCTTAGGCCTTATTCCCACTAAAAATCTGATTGTTTTAACCTAATTTCTGGTGGATTTGGACTTCTAGAAACCCTAATCTGATTACCCTAGGGATTTGGATGCCTATATATACTCATTATAACCCCTAGATCAGATCATCATCTCCCATACACAATCATTCACGCCAGAAATCTGCCCTTGATTTCTGCCGCACCTTCCCATCACCAAAGTCCCAAAATTCTGCCCAAAATCATCCCTAGCCGTACCCCCATCAACCCTAAACCTTCCCATACCATTCCCCATCCATTCTACACCACAAATAACCCTAAAACCCTGTTCTAAAGTTCTATGCCGCAGCAATGAGGAAGGAGAATTCGTTGATGAGCTTGCTGCCATGTTGGAGCGTTCTAGGTGTTTTCTTTCTTTGGATTTTAATTTCTAAATTTATGTATCTTTGCTTTGCGAGTATGAGGAACTAAACCCCCTTTGGCTAGGGGGGGATTCGAAACCATGTTTATGCTTGCTATATGATTTGATTACTTCTAATTGCGTTTCATAAGTTGTGATTTCAATTTGCTTATCTATGTGAATTAAAACTTATTCTTGTATGTTGATTGACGGTCGACACTTAGTTTGCATGCATGAATTTGATGCTAGGTGATAGGAGCATATTTATGCGCCTTAGTTAGCTAGTTCTTATGCATTTTCGTTATGTTTTCTTCGTTAAAGTAGTCTTTTAAACTACTTTCATGTGTTTTCAGGTTTAAAGGACATATTACATGAAATGGTGCGAAATGGAGCATTTTAGAGCAAAATTGAGCCGGAATGTTGTGTAGGCTAATGGAGCACGAGGAATGGACGAGTTTGAAGGTCAAAGGAGCTTAAGAAATGAAGAAATGAAAGTGAAGAACAAAGAAGTCGGAATTGGCAACCAAAGTTTCTAAAGTTGGAAGTTTCTATTCTTGGAGGTTTCCATTTTCGTGAGTTTCTATTCTTGGCTTTGGGCTTTTATATGACCTAAACCCAAATTCCTTGTGGACCCTAAGCCCATGCCGCACCCTAGGGCCTAATCACTTAATTTCTGCCAAGTTAAACCCTAATCTATCTCCCCTAGGGTTTGGGCCGCACCTAATGTTCTAGAACCCTTATTTTCTGGTGGATTTCCAACCCATTGCCGCACCTAACCCTAGCCCACTTAATTACCGCACCCTAGGCCTTTTCTTACTAAATTTCTGATTGTTTAACCTATTTTTCTGGTGGATTTGGGTTTCTAGAAACCCTAATCTGATTTGCTAGGGTTTTTAAGTGCCTATATATATATATATTTCCCACACTTTGGCCGCATATGCTCCCTCTCCACAAATCAGAAAATCATCCAACCCTATTTTCCCCACCTTGCCGCAGCCACCATCACCCTAATACCTCTTAGCCGCCACTTCCCCATCCATTCCAGCAACCTTCCACTCCTTGCCGCAACCATCCTTCATTCCAGCCACCATTATACACCTCCATACACCACCCACACCCCTAGCCGCACCACCATACCATCCTAACTCCCTTCCTAAACCAAAATCACATCCAAAAATCCCCTAAACCATCTCTGCCGCAGCAAGGAGAAGAAGAAGAGGAGCTTGACGTGCAGAAATTCAAAGTGGAATTCTTGGGCGTTTTAGGTGTAATCTTTCTTATGTCTTCGATGTTTCAATTCAATAAACTTTGTGTTGTGAGTATGAGGAACTAAACCCCCTTAGTTGGGGGGTAATTCGAAACCATGTACATGCTTGCAATATGATTTGATTACATTCAGTTGTTATTTCATAAGTTGTGGATTCAATTCGTTCATCTATTTGATTGATAACTTATTTGTGTATGTTGATTGAGAGTGCACGCTTAGTTTTCATACATGAATATGATGCTAGATTATGAGGGAGTTTCACCTAATAGTTACAATCTTATAATCACAAGTAGTGAAGATCGCTTGAAAACGATCGCGTTGAATGAATTCTTAGCATAAGTTTCATGCAATTCATAGTAACGAATGCTTCGTCAATGCTTATGTTTTTCATAGAACTTAATGATTCTTGCTTGTATCTCTATTATGCAATTCATGTAGGGAACTTGTAGGGAATGTTTTGGGTTGTCGTATGCAATCATCCAACTTAATAACTTGTGGAAAAACTGAGGGTTAATTAGTGCAATTCACGGTTAATTTGGGGCGTTGAGTATTTATAATTCATTGGAAAAACAACTGATAATCGTTTTGTTTGCAAGTGTGACATGTGTGGAGAAGAACCTCCTAACTAGCCTTTTATCCATCCTTTTTATCCAAAAACGTTCTACAATCTGTTTAGTTTAAAGTTTCTGTTTTGTTTTCAATTTTCGTCCAAAACAAATCCCCCTTTATTTGAAGTCTTAGATTAGTTAGAAAGTGTTTTGATTTGTGTTTCTAAGTGTTTTGATTCAAGTTTTCACTCAAATTCGTCCAAGTGCTTGTTAGGTTCTCAAAACTGCCCAGAAAGTGGTTTTTAGGCAGTTTTGAGTCATTAGGTTGCTGTTTTGAGTTTTAGGTTTGTTTAAGTGTTTTAACCTTTAGTTTTGCATTCTTTGAGTCTAGTTTAGTGTTTTAAACTTTGTTTTTGAGTTTTTAAGTCAGTTTCCAAGTGTTTAGCAATCCCTCCTAATCCCCGGTCTAGAACGATCCCTACTTACATCTTTGCTACAATTTGACAAAAAGAGGGTTTAATTTGTGTGCTTATCTATTTCGCATCACTAGGATAGAAGGGAATTTCACCTAATCGTTATGAACTTATATTCACAAGTAGTAAAGGTTGATGATCTCAATCGCGTTAAGTAAATTCTTGGCATAAGTTTCATGCAATCATAGTTACGAGTGCCTCGTTAATGCTTATGGTTTTCATAGAACTTAATGATTCTTGCTTGTATCTCTATTATGCAATCATGTAGGGGACTTGTGGGGAATGCTTTGGGTTGTCGTATGCAATCATCCAATTCAATAACGTTAGGAAAATCTGAGGGTTAATTTAAGCGGACCTAATTAACTTGGGGCGTTGAGAATTCATGGTTTATTGAAAAGCAATTGGAAATCGTTTTATATGCAAGTGTGACATGTGTGCATGTGTGGAGATGAACCCCTTAGCTAGCCTTCCATCCATTCAATTCAACCCAATTCGTTTTAAAATCTGTTCTAGTTTACAAAGTTTTGTTTTGTTTTTAAATTCGTCCAAAATCAATCCCCCTTTTCTTTGTTGAGTCATATTATTTAGAAATCAATTTAGTTTGTGTTTTTAAGTGTCTTGAGTCAAGTTATAATCAATTTTTGTCCAAATTCTTCCTTAGTGTCAGAAACTGCCCAGAAAGTGTTTTAAGGCAGTTTTGAGTGTTTGTTTGCTGTTTTGAGTCTTTTGGTTTATTTTGGTGTTTTAAAGTTTAGTTTTGCATTCTTTGAGTCTAGTTTAGTGTTTTAAACTTGTTTACGTATTTGAGTCAGTTTTCAAGTGATTTAGCAATCCCTCCTAATCCCCGGCCTAGAACGATCCCTACTTACATACTTACTACAATTGATAAAAAGAGGGTTTAATTTGAGTGTCAACGTAATTTTTACATCACAAAGTTTCCTAGTTGAAGTAGGAAAGTCCCTAAGTGAAGATGGAATCCTAGTTGAATTAGGATTCCTTGAAGATGAAGATTCCTACTCAAACAAGGTTTCCTACTTGAAGTAGAAAAGTCAAAATCCAAATGGTCTCAAGTGAAGCAACAAAGAAGTTTTCCAAGTCCAAGAAGGAAAAGGAGTCCAAGATGAGGAAGGAATGACAAAGACAAGGTTTCCTAATCCTAATAGGCAAAGTTTCCAAGTGCAATGAGGAGTCCTTATCCATTTAGGGCACCTTATCCATTTAGGATACCTTATCCTTGTTCTAGAAACCTTATCCATCCTTGCCGTGAGTTTTCCTTGCATTAGAGGGTTTCTAGAAGCCCTAATCTGCCCTATCCTTTAGTGCCGCACCTATCCCTTCTAGAAAGCTGATTTCCCTTGCCTTGCAAGGCATTCTAGAAGCCTTATCACCTCATCTCCTTACCTGCCGCACCTAGGAAGCATTATCCCTTTTTATTTCTGATTTCTAAGCCTTTTTCCTTGTGGATTTGGGTTATTCAAGTCCATATCTGATTCCCCTAGGGTTTTAAGTGCCTATATATACTCATATTAACCCCTAAATCAGATCACCACCTCTCATACACATTCATTCACTCTACAAATTCGTCCAAACTCTCTCCACACCTTTGCCACACCATTCCCTTCCCCTAAACACTACTACATCCCTCCATAACCATGCATCCATACCTCTAAGGCCCTAAACCTGTCCCTAGACCTTTGCCGCACCAAGGAGGAGGAGAAAGAAGCTCGGAAGTTCATGCAATTCAAGTTCGCGTCGCTGGAAATTCTAGGTGTTTCTTTTCCTTTGATTTCAATGTTTAAATTCAATTCTCTTTGTTTTGTGCATATGAGGAACTAAAACCCCCCTTGTCTAGGGGGGGATTCGAAATACATGTTTATGCTTGCGTTATGATTTGATTACTTCTAATTGCGTTTCATAAGTTGTGAATTCAATTTACTTATCTATGTGAATTACATTGATTTGTGTGTGTTGGTTGAGCACTGCTTAATTATCATGCATAAATTGAATGCTAGGATATAAGGAAATTTCACCTAATCGTTATGGAGTTATATTCACAAGTAGTAAAGGTTGATGATCTCAATCACGTTAAGTAAATTCTTGGCATAAGTTTCATGCAATCATAGTAACAAGTGATTCGTCAATGCTTATGGTTTTCATAGAACTTAATGATTCTTGCTTGTATCTCTATTATGCAATCATGTAGGGGACTTGTGGGGAATGTTTTGGGTTGTCGTATGCAATCATCCAATTCAATAACGTTAGGAAAATTTGAAGGTTAATTTAAGCGGACCTAATTAACTTGGGGCGTTGAGAATTCATGGTTTATTGAAAAGCAATTGGAAATCGTTTCGTATGCAAGTATAACATGTGTGGAGATGAACCCCTTAGCTAGCCTTCCATCCATTCAATTCAATCAAATTCGTTTTCAAAACTGTTTTGTTTTACAAAGTTTATGTCTTGTTTTTAAATTCGTCCAAACCAATTCCCCCTTTGTTTTAAAGTGTCAAATTAGTTAGTAAGTGTTTTACTTTATGTTTTTAAGTGTTTTGATTCAAGTTAAAACCCAAATTCGTCCAATTTGGTGCTTAGTGTCCAAAACTGCCCAGATTGTGTTTTTAAGGCAGTTTTGAGTGTTTTGGTGCTGTTTTGAGTCTTTTGGTTTGTTTTGGTGTTTTAAAGTTTAGTTTTGCATTCTTTGAGTCTAGTTTAGTGTTTTAAACTTGTTTTTACGTAATTGAGTCAGTTTTCAAGTGATTTAGCAATCCCTCCTAATCCCCGGCCTAGAACGATCCCTACTTACATTCCATACTACAATTAATAAAAAGAGGGTTAATTTGAGTGCTAGTTAATATCATATCACTCACCCTCGAGCACATACTTAATCATAGTCACCATTCACTAGCTTGCATTTAATCAATTAAAACATGGTTTTGATGATAGTAACATGCCTTAGAGAATTCCCTCAATTCTTCACAGGATATACTCTCTATTTTCACACAGATTTTTTTACTACACACCCTACACTAGTTATATGTGAGAAGATTGATGTAAACATGAAAACGAACACTCACATATATGTATAACAAAGAAAGCATTTTCTGAAGTTATTAAACATGCTAGATATGATCTCATGAATGGAATGCTACTACTTATACGCGAGAACCAGGGATACCATATGCTCATACCAAACCTAAACTCCACATATTGAAATACACAACAACCAAGATTAAAGTCTAAGGGTTGTAATTAGGCTAAGGGTGTTGGCTAACAAAGAAAGGTAACGATAAACAAACATTCTTAAAGAAATAGTAAGCAAAGTAATGAAATTGACACTTAGAATTGTTGCATGCAGAAATCAACTTTTAAACACAAGGGAAAAGATTCATGCAATACTTAGGGTCAAATTCAACATTTTGGACCCTTTCTTCAACAACCAACACATTTGAGTACATTCTCACTTATTTTCAACTCTTTTTCTTTTCTTTTCACACTTTTCTTGTTTTTTCTTTCTTTTTCTACGAATTTTCTCTTTTTTTTTTTTTTTTTTTCTAACCCGTGCCCTCCTTATTTCTTTTTGCACACCAAAAGGCAAAAATTCCCTTCCCCCACACTTGTTTTTCTACACAATGTTGATCAAAAGGAATTCCCTCTAAGTCATGCTTTATTTATCCTTTAAGAACAAGGGTATAGATATTCCTAATCTAGGCTAGGTAAGGATAATGTGGCTAACAACAAAAATAGGCTAAATAAGGCTCAAAGGGGTTAAACCTACAAAACAAATGCATGGGATGAAGGCTTTTTGGCTCTGGTGGTAACTACTAAACAACTTCATCTTGTTATATGTTATGCACTCAATTTTAAGCTTTGAATGAAACGGACATGAGTTCTAGTACTTGGAACTAAAGTGATAAAACGCATTCTAAGTAGCAACCAAGCAAAGAATAATGAGATCATGCAACGACTTTAGAAAACAACAAATCACAGATTATTAACTCTCCAAATAAACGTTTAGGCTCAAGTCTCTTAGGGTTGTAGCGTTAGTTTAAGTTCCTTCCTTCAAGCATGTTACAAAAACTGATTTTTTTTCCTTTGTGATTACATGTGAATTCGTAAACTATAACTAAAACCAAGCATAAACCAAAGAGCATATCAAACTTCTACGGATGTTTGTAACTTTCTTTAACAGTCATGCAATTAAAAACCAAATCCTCATCATTGTGTTGGAAGGTACCCTAAGACACAAACAAACACACAAAAACAACTCTAAAATGACTCTTTTTTTTGGGTTTTTTTCCAAACTTTTTCGAATTTTTTCTTGAATTTTCGTATTTTCTTTTAAAGCCACATAAAGACACATCAAAACATACTAAAAACACTCAAAAACAGTGAAAAACAACCTTTGAAATGTTAGGTGGGAAAATCCTACGAAATTTTCAACAAAAACACTTTGTTTACCCCCCACACTTAAACCAAACATTGTCCTCAATGTTTCAAACATAGACGCACACAAAAGCAAGCAAATAACACAACTAGCAAACATGACAAATATGGCAAAGTAAAAGCAATAAAGAGTAGGGTTTAGGAACGCAAATCTGGTTGCGATGCCGGAGCTTCCTAGGTCTTCTTTATTTGCATGGGTTGCCTCCCCAGAAGCGCTTGCTTTAACGTCTTCCAGCCAGAGGATACCTCCAATTAAGCTCCATTGGTGGCCATGGCATTGAATTGATCTTTGAATGGACGGTGATACTTGAAATGATTTGGCAATGGTTTAAATTCTTACGTGGGTGCCTGAATCATCAACAGCATGTTAGTAGAAAACGAAATTGAATTTCGAGGAGGTGGCTTACCTGTTTGCTCCAACATGAACTCAATGACAAACACCACTTCTTTGAAAGTTTCAGGGACTTTGAATTTGGCCAGATTTACTACGATGGTTGTGATTTGTCCCGTGTCATCAAACTCAACTTCTTTGGATTTTGTTACTTCAAATACGTCCTCTTTAATGAATTCTTGAAATTCTCCAGCAACTTCTTTTTCTTGACTCCTTCTTTGTGGTGAACAAGGTTCTTTGAACACTTTAACACAATCTGGTACTTGAGTGGGTGTGCCAAGAATTGGAATATCATTTTGCACCTTTGGGAAGGCTTCCACGATGTCTTTTTCACTCTCTTCTTTCTTGGGAATCAAAAACCTGATAGGAAAAGGGACATTCAGAGGAATAACAATAGAATGAAATGAAATTAGGACGTCCGTACTTGTGGTGGGTGGGTTAGAGGGCGTAAGGGGCTGCGGCAAGGGTAGAACAACCCTTGCCGTGTCTATGTCTGCTTCCTCCTCCTCAATCAGCAGCTCCTCATTGATGTGAAAATTATGTTGACACTCAAATTAACCCTCTTTTTATCAATTGTAGCAAAGTATGTAAGTAGGGATCGTTCTAAACCGGGGATTAGGAGGGATTGCAAAATCACTTGAAAACTGACTCAAATACGTAAAAACAAGTTTAAAACACTAAACTAGACTCAAAGAATGAAAAACTAATCTTTAAAACACCAAAACAAACCAAAAGACTCAAAACAGCCCAAAAACACTCAAAAATGCCTTAAAACCACAATCTGGGCAGTTTTGAACACTAGACTCAAACTTGAACGAAAATTGATTTTATCTTGACCTAAGACACTTGAAAACACAAACTAAAGTGATTTCTAACTACTATGACTCAACTAAGTAAATGGGGATTGATTTTGACGAAATTGGACTTTAAAACATAAACTTCAAAAACAAACTTGAATGAAAACGATTTTGATGAAATAGAATGGGGAAAGGCTAGTTAGAAGGTTCCTTCTCCACACATGAAACATATGCATACGACTCGATTTCCAATTACTCTTTCAACAAACCATGAATGACAATGCCCCAAATTAACTAGATCGACCAATTAATTCTTAGATTTCCCTAGATTCATTGAATTGAATGGGATACGCATTACAACCAAATTATTCTTATCAAGGACCCTAACTATGGAATACGCATGATAGAGACACATATCAAAGATCATTAAGTTCAATGGAAATCATAAGCATTGACGAGGCATTCATAACTATGGGATACGCATGTTACTCTTGCCTAGGATTTACTTAACGCAATCGTGACTAGCGACTTTTACTACTTATGAATATAAGTTAATAACGATTAGGTGAAATTCCCTTATACTCTAGCATCAAATTCATGCATGCAAACTAAGTGTCGACCCTCAATCAACATACACAAACATGTTATCAATCAAATAGATAAGTAAACCACATTCACGATTCATGAAATCATAATTGGACGAAATCAAGTCATATAAAACATATGATCATGGCTTTGAATTCCCCTCTAACTATAAAGAAATTAGTTCCTCATGTTCGCAAATAAACAAAGATAAATAAATATAAACATTGACATAAAGATAGAAAACACCTAGAAACGCTCCGACAATCCAACGTCTCGAATGGCATGCACGGCTCCAAGTTGTCTTCCTTGTTCTCCTTTGCAAGTCACGGCACAATGAGGGTGTGATGGATGAATGATGTAGAGAAAATATGGTAGAGGATGGTGAATGAATAGGTGCAGCAATGGGTTGTATATATAGGCTGAAAATTCACATTCCTAGGTAGCAAAGGACAAGGTTTTAAAGACCTAAACTACATAGGATAATAACATACAATCCTACAAGGAAAACAAGTCAAAAACCCAAAAGGAATGGGAGATAAGGTGCAGCACAAAGAGTGTGAAAAGATAAGGCTTCTAGAAACCAAAATCCCAAAGGAAATAGGGTAGAAAATTCGGCTAAAGCTAGGGTGATAATACAAGGCAGATTTTTAGGGCTTCTAGAAAGGTTCTAGGCGCCATTTGTGTAGGATAAGGTTAGGTCTTCTAGAAATCCCATTTTAAGCATCCTAATCTAGTTAGAAACCCCCCTAATTGGCTGAAATGTGGATAGTTTAGGATAAGGATAAGATAGGATAGGATAAGGTTTGTTTGGATAAGATAAGCTAAGATAAGGTTATGGATGAGGTTTTGGATGAGATCCTTATCTTGGGCTGATTCTTTGGCTTTAATTCTTCTTCTTCATGTAGGAATACTTGCTTGAGTAGGAAACTTCATTCGTCTAGGAATCCATCTTCAATTAGGACTCCTACATTGATTAGGAATCCATCTTCATTTAGGAATCCTTCATGTAAGCCCTTTCCTACTTCAACTGGGAAACTTTGTATCTTCAATTCTTCAACTTTGAAACGCCTTCCTAGCTTCATCAATCCTTCAAATTCGTCCATCCCTTGTGCTTCATGTGCATGAACTCCATTTTAGCTCAATTTTGCTCCAAAATGCTCCAAATTGCATCCTTTTGCATACTTTTGCATACTTTGCCTCTAAAACCTGAAAACACATGAAAATAGCTTAAAAGTCTACTTTAACCAAGAAAACACAACATAAATGCATAAGAACTAACTAACTAAGGTGCATAAATATGCTCCTATCAAATTCCCCCACACTTAGCTTTTGCTAGTCCTCGAGCAAAACAATGAAACAAAACATAACCTAAACCTTCCAACAATAGCCTCAGGGATTTCCAATGGTACATGACACATCAAAGATCACCACTTACATAGATTTTAGCCATCCCTACTCTCGAGCACATACTTAATCATAGTCATCACTTACTAGCTCACATTTAATCAATTAAAACAATGTTTTGAATGTAGTAACATGCCTTAGAGAATCCCTCAATTCCTCACTAGATATGCATTCAATTTTCACTCAGATTTTCTAACCACACACCCTACACTAGTTATATGTGAGAAGATTGATGTAAATATGAAAACTAATGCTCACATATGTTATGACAAGAAAAGCATTTTCTGGAATTATGAATGTATGTATATGATCTCATGAATGGAATGCTACTACTTAGATGCGAGAACCAGGGATATCATATGCTCATACCAATTCCAAACTCCACATATGGAAACACATAACAATCAAGATAGAAGCAAAGGGTTGTAACGGGGCTAAGGTATTGGCTAATCAAAGAAAGGTAAGGATAAACAAACATTCTTCAAGAATAATAAGCAAGTTATGAAATTGACACTTAGAATTCACTTTTGCATGCAAAAATCAATGTTTAAACCCAAGGGGAATACTTATGCAACACTTTAGGGTCTAATTTAACTTTTTGGATCCTTGCTTCAACCACCAACAACTTAGAGCTCATTTTATGCTCTTTTCAACTCCTTTTCATATTTTTCACACTTTTTTCTTTTTTTCTTTGTTTTTCTACGAATTTTCTCTTCTTTTTTTTTTTTTTTTTTTTTTTTAATTTCTTTTGTTTTTCTTAGTCTAACCCGTGCCCTCCTTTCTTCTTTTTGCATACAAACTTTCCCTTCCCCCACACTTAGTTTTCTGCACACCATTGATCAAAAGGAATTCCCTCTAAGTCAAGCTTTATTATCCTTTAAGAACAAGGGTATGGATAGTCCTACTCTAGGCTAGGTAAGGATAATGTGGCTAACAACAAAAATAGGCTAAAAATAAGGCTCAACAGGGTTAAACCTACAAAACAAATGCATGGGATGAAAGCTTTTTGGCTCTGGTGATAACTACTAAACAACTTCATCTTGTTATATGTTATGCACTCAATTTTAAGCTTTGAATGAAATGGGTATGAGTTCTAATATTTGGATCTAAAATGATGAAATGCCTTCTAAGTAGCAACCAAGCAAAGAATGATGAGATCATGCAACGACTTTAGAAAACAACAAATCACAGATTTTAACTCTCCAAAGAATGTTAAGGCTCAAGTCTCACAGGGTTGTAGCGTTAGTTTGAGTTACTTCCTTCAAGCATGTTACAAAAACTGATTTTTCTCTTTGTGATTATATGTGAATTCGTAAACGACAACGATGACCAAGCATAAACAAAAGAGCATATCAAACGTCCATCCATGTTTGTAACTTTCTTTAACGGTCATGAAATTAAAACCCAAATCCTCATCATTGTGTTGGAAGGTACTCTAAGACACAAACACACAAAAACAATTTTAAAACGACTCTTTTTGGGTTTTTTCAAAACTTTTTTCAAATTTTTTTTCTTGAATTTTCGGATTTTCTGGTAAAGCCACATAAAAACACATTAAAACATGCTAAGAACACTTAAAAACAATGAAAAACAACCTTTGAAATGTTAGGTGGTAAAATCCTCCGAATTTTGCAACAAAATCACTTTGTTCACCCCCCCACACTTGAACCAAACATTGTCCTCAATGTTTCAAACATAGACTCACACAAAAACAAGCAAATAACACAACTAGCAAACATGACAAATATGGCAAAGTAAAAGCAATAAAGAGTAGGGTTTAGGAACGCAAATCTGGTTGTGATGCCGGAGCTTCCTAGGTCGTCTTTATTTGCATGGGTTGCCTCCCAAGAAGCGCTTGCTTTAACGTCTTCCAGCCGGACGATGCTTCCAATCAAGCTTGAATAGGGCCCACGGGTTGGAGATTGACTTCCTCCACGGTCTCCTCCTCAAAAGGTGTGAAATATGGCTTCAAACGATGTCCATTGACTTTGAACTCTTGTTGCGTCCTCAAACTTTGAATTTGAACTGCACCATGCGGAAAAACATTAGTAACAATAAAAGGTCCAATCCATCTAGAACGCAACTTACCTGGAAACAACCGAAGGCGAGAATTGAAAAGTAGCACTTTCTGCCCGACAGAGAACGTCTTGCTCCGAATCATCCTATCATGGAATGCCTTCGTTTTCTCCTTGTAAATACGAGAGTTCTCGTAAGCTTCATTCCTAACTTCCTCAAGCTCGTTCATTTGAAGTTTCCTATGTAGACCTGCGGCATCCATGTCCATATTAAAGGTTTTGATGGCCCAATGTGCTTTATGCTCTAACTCAACCGGAAGATGGCATGGTTTCCCATAAACTAGCCGAAATGGGGACATTCCAATTGGTGTTTTGTAGGCCGTCCGATACGCCCATAATGCATCATTTAAGCGCAAGCTCCAATCTTTCCGGTTTGGCCCTACGGTCTTTTCCAAAATCTGCTTGATTTCTCTATTTGACACCTCCGCTTGTCCACTTGTTTGAGGATGATAAGGTGTTGCCAC